>CM019696.1:2654116-3354116 GCA_009760885.1 Achatina immaculata | reverse complement strand
ATGCGGACTCACAACAAGTATTACTCTGAGAGTAGATGTGACGGTCGGGGATTCAGGAATGTTTCTATCGTAATTTGGTTACAAAAAACGTAACTGAGCTCGGAAAGAGGCCAGGCTTTTGAATTATGGATGAAGTGTCCATCAACTAAACGAAGTCATGGTTTCTGCGTTGGAGTTTTTATTCCGAATCTTCAGTGAATCCAGAATTTCCGACAAGCCTGGCTGATGCGCTTCCGACTCAGCCATTTGCCTCAAGGTCATTACGACATTGGCCTGCGGAGAGATAGAACTAGCAATTCAAATACGACCGAACAAGAAGAAGACATTTGTGAACTATCTCTTGCCAATTCATCAAATTCTTCAATAGCGGAATTATAACCTTTCCATGGCGGAAGTATTGTTGAGAAAATTGCATGAAACCTCCACAGAGAAATTTATTGTTCATCATGAATGAAATATTTGTATATATGATGTCATTTATTCTTCATCATGAATGAAATATTTGTATATATGATGTCATTTATTGTTCATGCTTGGGTCAGGTAACTTTGTTATGTTTCACACTTTCTGTCAAGTTATTCACTTTGTGGCTGCCATGTTCAGCTTGTAAATCATAAACATTTAGCCCCCAGCCCAGCACTTAGAACAGGCTGTAGGCTGTTTCGTTACCTCGCAACAGAATGATTGTAACACTATGAACTGTAACACTATGAACTGTACTCGGCCAGGCGACACAAAGCTGACAGTTCGGCGCTGACCAAGAGAATCTTCTGGTGACTTGCTGAAGTTCTCGGGTTTCCTGTACGGTCTCAGTTCTTCAGCTTCCCCACACTGCTTTGACAGGTGCTGTGACAAGTGCTGTGACAGGTGCTGTGCCACTCGAGCTGTAGCATGACTGACCAGTCACATGACTAATTTAGATTCTGACCATCCCACATGATGCAGCACCAGGTAACTCTGACCTCACCTGGCTGTAGGTGTCCATGTTTGATCTCAGATCAAAGACTTTGATTTCCAGATATCACCCAAACATTTTACCTTGACCATCTCACCTCCAGAACATGTTGCACATTCACCATTTGAGAAGAACGCAAGTTGGAGGAGTGGAATGTTGAGCTCCCAGGGATTTTTTAATGGGAAGAGAAGAAGATAAAAGAGATGAAAAGAAAGAAAAAGAAATTGTCTGGAAGAAAATGAAGATCTTGAGACTTCCAAAGTATCTTCTGTGTGCGCTTGTACAGGCCCAAGAATCAAACAGATCAGCAGATGTAGAGTTTTATCAAATCAAATTCACAGTTTCACTTAATCATGCCTCCACAGACAACCTAGCACAGTTTCACTTAATCATGCCTCCACAGACAACCTAGCACAGTTTCACTTAATCATGCCTCCACAGACAACCTAGCACAGTTTCATTTAATCATGCCTCCATGGACAACCTAGCACAGTTTCACTTAATCATGTCTCCACAGACAACCTAGCACAGTTTCACTTAATCATGTCTCCACAGACAACCTAGCACAGTTTCACATAAACAGGTTCACGCAGACATCACATTTCACAATTTCACATAAATAAGTTCCCTGTTCTATAAGGACATATATAATCGACTGTTCTGACAGCTATGAAGTTGAAAGTTTTGTTTTGTAGTTTCTGTAAGCCAAGAGAGAAGTGTGTAAGCCCTGGATCTATTCATCCATTTCCCAGCCATTGTGACTCCTTACTGCAGACAAGACCTGCCTCTTATTCTTAGTCTTCTGACAATCCTCTACTCCGAGGGCTCCTAGGTCTTCTTCCAGGCTGTCATTTCGTCTTGGTCTGTCTCTTGGTCTGTCTCTTGGTCTGTCTCTTGGTCTGCCTCTTGGTCTGTCTCATGGTCTGCCTCTTGGTCTGTCTCTTGGTCTGCCTCTTGGTCTGTCTCTTGGTCTGTCTCATGGTCTGTCTCTTGGTCTGTCTCTTGGTCTGTCTCTTGGTCTGTCTCTTAGTCTGTCTCTTGGTCTGCCTCTTAGTCTGCCTCTTGGTCTGTCTCTTGGTCTGTCTCTTGGTCTGTCTCTTGGTCTGTCTCTTGGTCTGTCTCTTGGTCTGTCTCTTGGTCTGCCTCTTAGTCTGTCTCTTGGTCTGTCTCTTGGTCTGCCTCTTGGTCTGTCTCTTGGTCTGTCTCTTGGTCTGCCTCTTAGTCTGTCTCTTGGTCTGCCTCTTAGTCTGTCTCTTGGTCTGTCTCTTGGTCTGTCTCTTGGTCTATCTCTTGGTCTATCTCTTGGTCTATCTCTTAGTCTGTCTCATGGTCTGCCTCTTGGTCTGCCTCTTGGTCTGTCTCTTGGTCTGCCTCTTGGTCTGCCTCTTAGTCTGTCTCTTGGTCTGCCTCTTGGTCTGTCTCTTAGTCTGTCTCTTGGTCTGCCTCTTGGTCTGTCTCTTAGTCTGCCTCTTGGTCTGCCTCTTGGTCTGCCTCTTAGTCTGTCTCTTGGTCTGTCTCTTGGTCTGTCTCTTGGTCTGCCTCTTGGTCTGTCTCTTGGTCTGTCTCTTGGTCTGTCTCTTGGTCTGTCTCTTGGTCTGTCTCTTGGTCGGTCTCTTGATCTGTCGCTTAATCTGCCTCTTGGTCTGCCTCTTAGTCTGCCTATTAGTCTGTCTCTTAGTCTGTCTCTTGGTCTGCCTTTTGGTCTGCCTCTTGGTCTGTCTCTTAGTCTGTCTCCGTTAATCACTTCCCTGGATCTATGACTCTGTGTTTGTTGTGTTGTGTTGTGCTGTGTTATGTTGTGCTGTGTTGTGCGTGTTTCAATTTCCTGCACACTTGGATGAAGAAATTAAATTAACTTTCAGCAGAATGTTTTTTTAAATATATCACCAGAATTTGGCAAGTTAGAATGAAGCATCATAACATTTAGAGCCTGAATTCCGTTTCTATAACAATGGATGTCGCTGGAACTACATCGGCCACGTACTTAGAATGGACGAAAACCGACTCCCACACCAAGCATTTACGTGGTCACCAGGGGGTAAAAGAAAGCGGGGAAGACCCAAAGACAAACTAAGAAGAGTTATCACCAAGGAGTGTTCAACAATGCTCATCAGAAACACCGAAGATCTAAAGCAAGTAGCGAGGAATCGCCAGACATGGAGAGCCTTGTCATCCGCCCTATGCGCCGACGACATGGAGAGCCTTGTCCTCCGTCCTATGCGCCGACGACATGGAGAGCCTTGTCCTCCGTCCTATGCGCCGACGACATGGAGAGCCTTGTCCTCCGTCCTATGCGCCGACGACATGGAGAGCCTTGTCCTCCTCTCTATGCGCCGACGACATGAAGAGCCTTGTCCTCCTCTCTATGCGCCGACGACATGGAGAGCCTTGTCCTCCGCCCTATGCGCCGACGACATGGAGAGCCTTGTCATCCGCCCTATGCGCCGACGACATGGAGAGCCTTGTCTTCCGTCCTATGCGCCGACGACATGGAGAGCCTTGTCCTCCTCTCTATGCGCCGACGACATGGAGAGCCTTGTTCTCCGTCCTATGCGCCGACGACATGGAGAGCCTTGTTCTCCGTCCTATGCGCCGACGACATGGAGAGCCTTGTTCTCCGTCCTATGCGCCGACGACATGGAGAGCCTTGTCCTCCTCTCTATGCGCCGACGACATGGAGAGCCTTGTCATCCGTCCTATGCGCCGACGACATGGAGAGCCTTGTCATCCGCCCTATGCGCCGACGACATGGAGAGTCTTGTCCTCCGCCCTATGCGCCGACGACATGGAGAGCCTTGTCCTCCTCTCTATGCGCCGACGACATGAAGAGCCTTGTCCTCCTCTCTATGCGCCGACGACATGGAGAGCCTTGTCCTCCGCCCTATGCGCCGACAACATGGAGAGCCTTGTCATCCGCCCTATGCGCCGACGACATGGAGAGCCTTGTCCTCCGTCCTATGCGCCGACGACATGGAGAGCCTTGTCCTCCTCTCTATGCGCCGACGACATGGAGAGCCTTGTTCTCCGTCCTATGCGCCGACGACATGGAGAGCCTTGTCCTCCGTCATATGCGCCGACGACATGGAGAGCCTTGTCCTCTTCTCTATGCGCCGACGACATGGAGAGCCTTGTCCTCCGTCCTATGCGCCGACGACATGGAGAGCCTTGTCCTCCTCTCTATGCGCCGACTTTGGCCCAAGAGGATCAACTAAGAACGTTTTTATGAAGCAAATACTGAAATTTGTTAACAACATGGCTTTAATGGTTAATTTGTTGCGCATAACAAACATTTAACAATATTCCCTTCTACAACAAATGTAAACTGATTTGCTTTGTAAGGAAAGTAACGAAACATGGCGATAGAAGTTGAGGTAGAAACAACAGCGGATACGGTACGGATATGGTACAAATATGCAGCACAATAAAACGTCTATTGCAGTGGAATGTGGTCTCAGTTGACTGTGTTCAGACCTCGGCAGTAGTTCCAGGCGCGTTTCTTCCATTGGTCGTCGGCGCGCTTTGTTTCCATAGAGACGCAGGGACGCTACTTTGACTCACCTTTATGGTACACTATTTTTTCTTTGTGTTTGTGTGAGTGAATGTGTGTGGGTGTCTGTGTGTGGGTGGGTGGGTTGGGGGGAATAGGGCCCAAGCTTTAGGGAACGTGATCTCTCCCCCGCCCCCAACCCCACCCCCCTCTGATCGTCTGATGGTGAAAACGGAAACATGTTTTCTGTTACTTAAAGAAGAGGAAAGGAGGGTTGTGAGTGAAAGAGAGGCTTGACAGGCAGGCGCTGTGGGTGGCCACGGCGGGTATATGAAACCCGGACAGTTGCCAGTCACTCCCCAAGCCAACTTCCAGCACAAAACAGGAAGAACAATTCCCAGTTGTTCAAGTTTTGAAGAAAAACAGACAAAGTCCAACATCAACTTTTTCAAAAGCCACTTTCTTCTGTGCGCGTGCTGGTGCAGACAACGTGCTCACACCAACTTCTACAAGTGATTCGCTACAAGCAAGCCAGGTAATCTCACATTTCTCATTGAATTCAGACATCAAGAAAAATGTAGTGTAGAAACATGACATCTAAACAAAAACTACAGCTAGGCTTGTATTCTGTTATCTGTACATTATGAATAATTTGTTACATTTGTAGTACTCTGCTCGTGGTGTATATGAATAATTTGTTACATTTGTAGTACTCTGCTCGTGGTGTATATGAATAATTTGTTACATTTGTAGTACTCTGCTCTTGGTGTATATGAATAATTTGTTACATTTGTAGTACTTTGCTCGGTGTTTGGTGCGAAACTATTCGTGGCTGAGTTATCTGGAAGAATGACACAGTGTAACATCAGTGTACAATACATTACAGCCGAATTTGATTTCTTGTATACGGTCAACTTTTTTGTTGTTGCAAAGTTGGAACTCTTTGCGGTCAGTGCTATGGTAAAGACCTTGAAAAACAGGCATGAAGCTGGATAAGGAGTGGGAAAATGTAGCTGTCTTAACTCCCACGGCAGGCTACACAGCAAACTTCTCATCACACTCTAATCCTATTTTTAGCATCTAAACAACTTCTAGCTTTATTAGTTGTGTCTAAACTACTTATAACTCTATTATTTGAGTCTAAACATCTTCTAGCTTTATTAGTTGTGTCTAAACAACTTATAACTCTATTATCTGAGTCTAAACAACTTCTAGCTCTATTATTTGCGTCTGCAAAACCTGTAGCTTTATTATTTGAGTCTAAACAACTTCTAGCTCTATTATTTGCTTCTAAACAACTTATGACTCTATTATTTGCGTCTAAACAACTTCTAACTGTATTAGTTGTGTCTAAACAACTTCTAGCTCTATTATTTGTGTCTAAACAACTTATAACTCTATTATTTGAGTCTAAACAACTTCTAGCTCTATTATTTGCGTCTAAATAACATATAGCTCTAAGTCTTTTGTTTGTGCCTAAACTCTGCTATTTGCATCTAATTAACTAATTGTTAACATTTAAACAATTTCTGGCCCGAACTCTGTTGTTAGCTTCTAAACAATTTCTAGCTGCAATCTAGCTCATGCTCTACTGGTAGCGTGTTAGCAACGTCTAGCTCTAAATCAATTGCTAGCATCTAAACATTTCCTATCTCTAACTCTATTTTTTTGCATCTAAACAACTTCTAGCTTTATTAGTTGTGTCTAAACTACTTATAACTCTATTATTTGAGTCTAAACATCTTCTAGCTTTATTAGTTGTGTCTAAACAACTTATAACTCTATTATCTGAGTCTAAACAACTTCTAGCTCTATTATTTGCGTCTGCAAAACCTGTAGCTTTATTATTTGAGTCTAAACAACTTCTAGCTCTATTATTTGCTTCTAAACAACTTATGACTCTATTATTTGCGTCTAAACAACTTCTAACTGTATTAGTTGTGTCTAAACAACTTCTAGCTCTATTATTTGTGTCTAAACAACTTATAACTCTATTATTTGAGTCTAAACAACTTCTAGCTCTATTATTTGCGTCTAAATAACATATAGCTCTAAGTCTTTTGTTTGTGCCTAAACTCTGCTATTTGCATCTAATTAACTAATTGTTAACATTTAAACAATTTCTGGCCCGAACTCTGTTGTTAGCTTCTAAACAATTTCTAGCTGCAATCTAGCTCATGCTCTACTGGTAGCGTGTTAGCAACGTCTAGCTCTAAATCAATTGCTAGCATCTAAACATTTCCTATCTCTAACTCTATTTTTTTGCGTCTGAACAACTTCCAGCTCTAGCTCTACTGTTACTCTGTTGTTAGCATTTTAGTTCTAAATCTATTGTTAGCGTCTAGATACATTTTAGCTCTATTTTAGCGTCTAAAAACATCTAACTATGATTATATTGCTAATATCTAAATTAAAAATCAGCTATTATTATTGCTGATATCTAAACAACTTCTAGTTCTATAACTCTATTGCTAAATGCACGGCAACTTATAAGACAGAGTATGCCAGCGATTCGCTGTAACACATAATTGACTTGAATCATAACATTCGCTAGAAGTTCTCTGTATCAGACAATCTAATGCTTCATTTTAATGTTTTCTTTTTTAAGCGGAAAAACAAAAACAAAAATTTTTTTTTTCCAAACAATTCCTCATAGCAGGCAAAAATTACAATGTACGTCACAGTGTTACAAAAGTCTGTGGAAATCTTTTGTTTGCTCTCTGCTCGTTTGTTCCTCATTTTTAGAGGTGAAAAAAGTTAAAATTTGATATTTGTTACTACATCACGGAACAAAACAAATAATTATTTTTTATTTAATGAATGACATGATCTTCCATCAAGTGTAATTGAGCGCTGAATATTTCCAGTCTAATGTTAACTTAATAGGGCGCTGAATATTTCCAGTCTAATGTTAACTTAATAAGGCGCTGAATATTTCCAGTCTAATGTTAACTTAATAAGGCGCTGGATATTTCCAGTCTAATGATGACTTAATAAGGCGCTGAATATTTCCAATCTAATGTTAACTTAATAGGGCGGTGAATATTTTCAGTCTTAACTTAGTAAGGCGCAGAATATTTCCAGTCTTAACTTGATAAGAAGCTAACTATTTCCAATCTAATGTTAACTTGATAAGGCCCTGGATATTTCCAGTCTAATGTTAAAAGGCGCTAAATATTTGCAGTTTTAACTTGATAAGGGGCAAAATATTTCCAGTCTAATGTTAACTTAAATAAGGCGCTGGATATTTCCAGTCTCATGTTAACTTAAATAAGGCGCTGAATATGTCCAGTCTAATCAATCAATCAAGTGCCGTACCGCGTGGCGTAGGCGATCATTTCTCTCCACAATTCCCTGTCTTTAAAATTGATTATGAGATCCGCCGGTGACTTTCTTCTAGCCACACTGACAGCCCATCCAGTAATTTCTCTCTTTGTCTTCCTCTGTCTCTTCTTCCTTCAATTGCTCCATTTGCCACCATGTGTTCCAAATTTCCTCTTCTCAGGAAATGTCCTACAAATCTCGCTTGTCTGCCTTTGGTCTTTGCTGTAATTTGTTTTTTAACTCCAGCCTCTCTTAAGGCTTCTTCCTTGGTTTGTCCAGTCTAATGTTAACTTAATAAGGCGCTGAATATTTCCAGTCAAACGTTAACTTAATAAGGCGCTGAATATTTCCAGTCAAACGTTAACTTAATAAGGCGCTGAATATTTCCAGTCTAATGTTAACTTAATAAGGCGCTGAATATTTCCAGTCTAATGTTAACTTAATAAGGCGCTGAATATTTCCAGTCTAATGTTAACTTAATAAGGCGCTGAATATTTCCAGTCTAATGTTAACTTGATTTTTCTGACCGGTGCTTCAGATTGACGTATTTGGTTCCACAGCTTATAATGTATCAGTAAGTATAATATTATCAGTAACTATAAGACTATCAACAGATAGAATATTATCAGTACTTATAAAACTATCAATAGATATAATATTATCATTACATATATAACTGTCAGTAGATATAATATTATGGGTACCTATTAAACTATCAATATATATAATACTAACAATGTGTATAACATTATCAATAGATATAATCGACGATTTGCTTCATATAATGGGATATTTAATGCTTCTATCATTTCCTCTCTCCATCTCCTGCATGGGCGGCCTCTTCCTCTATTACCTACAAATCTTAGTGTGAATGTTGTCTGTGGTATACTGTCAGATGGTAACTGTATAACATGGCCAAACCATTTGACTTGCTGTTTCTGGATATAGTGTAATACTGGTGTTACTCCAACCTTTGCCCTGATGGTGTCATTTCTTATTTGGTCTCTTCTTGTCACATTTAGTATTCTCCTTAAACATCTCATTTCTGTCATGATGATTTTCTTTCTGCTTTTGTCTGTTAGTGTCCATGTTTGACATTGAAAGCATAGAGTTGGGAGGAAAATTGCGTTGTACAGTGCCCTTTTTGTTTCAGTTGTGATGTCTTTGTTTTTCAGTAAAGGGGTCATTTGTCCAATGACCTGATTTGCTTTATTGCGTCTGTTCTCAATCTCAGCATCAGTTTTCCCTGAGGATAATATTATGCTACCTGGGTATGTGGGCTGGTTGTCTAGGATGATATTATGCTACCTGGGTATGTGAAATGTTCCACTTGTTTCAAGGGCTGGTTGTCTAGGATGATATTATGCTACCTGGGTATATGAAATGTTCCACTTGTTTCAAGGGCTGGTTGTCTAGGATGATATTATGCTACCTGGGTATGTGAAATGTTCCACTTGTTTCAAGGGCTGGTTGTCTAGGATGATATTATGCTACCCAGGTATGTGAAATGTTCCACTTGTTTCAAGGGCTGGTTGTCTAGGATGATATTATGCTACCCAGGTATATGAAATGTTCCACTTGTTTCAAGGGCTGGTTGTCTAGGATGATATTATGCTACCTGGGTATGTGAAATGTTCCACTTGTTTCAAGGGCTGGTTGTCTAGGATGATATTATGCTACCTGGGTATGTGAAATGTTCCACTTGTTTCAAGGGCTGGTTGTCTAGGATGATATTATGCTACCTGGGTATGTGAAATGTTCCACTTGTTTCAAGGGCTGGTTGTCTAGGATGATATTATGCTACCTGGGTATGTGAAATGTTCCACTTGTTTCAAGGGCTGGTTGTCTAGGATGATATTATGCTACCTGGGTATGTGAAATGTTCCACTTGTTTCAAGGGCTGGTTGTCTAGGATGATATTATGCTACCTGGGTATGTGAAATGTTCCACTTGTTTCAAGGGCTGGTTGTCTAGGATGATATTATGCTACCTGGGTATGTGAAATGTTCCACTTGTTTCAAGGGCTGGTTGTCTAGGATGATATTATGCTACCTGGGTAACTGAAATGTTCCACTTGTTTCAAGGGCTGGTTGTCTAGGATGATCATTGTTTGGATTTCTTCTCTCGCTATGACAACTTTCGTGTTGTTCTCAGCGCTGATCTTCATGTTGTGGCTTTTACATGCCCTTACTAAATTATCCATGTTCTGCTGTAGGTCTTTTTCTGATGTGGCTATAAGCGCTTGATCGTTAGCAAAAATGAGTTTGTTTATGGTCCTCCTATTGGGCATGTCTTCTGGAAGGTGTTGTGGGTGTATGGGCATTCTTTCTGAGGTTGGGCTGTTGGTCAGCTTTGTGGTGGAGTGTTTACTATGTATGTCAACTTCTTTGCAGGTGTTGTCAATGTATGTTATGAACAGTAAGGAAGATAGTGCACGACCTTGCCTCCCTCCGAATTTTATGATGAATGGTTCAGAGTGTCCTGCATGTGTTCTAACTGTACACTGACTGTTTTCATATAGGCTTTTGCATAGGTTGATCAGATGTGTACCAACTCCATAATGCTGTAAGATTTCCCACAGTTTATATCTGTCTAGTATATTAAATGCTTTTTCTTAATGTACGTAAGCTATTTGCAGTATCTGATTATGTTCAACTGATTTTTCTGTTTGTTGTCTTAGGGAAAAGATGGCATCTGTAAAGCTTCTCTTTTTTCTAAATCTCATCTGAGTTTCACTTAACTGTGGTTCAGTCACTGGTCGCAGTCTGTTCTCTGGCATCTTGCGGAACATTTTTTCAGTGTGGCTTAGCAGTGAGATGTCTCTATATAGATGGTTGTAATGAAAACTTTAAAAAATTATCGCTTCATTATAATTTTCTTGAAACTCATATATTAAAGATATATTTTGTGTGTTGTGTCACATAACCGATTTGTTAGATATCACATGTTGTGTGTTGTGTCACACAACCAATCTATTTAATAGGACATGTTGTGTGTTGTGTCACATAACCAATTTGTTACATATGACAAGCGAGATTTGTACATTTTAAACTAAATCTACTCGATAGTCTGGACCTTGTGAGAAACTTTGTGGACCAACATGGCTTCTTGCCCAATGGTGATTTATTTCTTTTTGTCAAAAAATTAACTTCTTCGTTTTCATCATTACATGCTGGGTATTAAAGAAGGCGAGCCAATACCCTACATTAGCTGTAATGCCAGGCATCTCTGTCGTTTGATCGCCAGACCGTATGGCGAATTCTAGTTATTCAGCCAAAAGATAAAAGAAAGGACTCTTCTACATCGCCTGTCTTGGGTGCGTTCTTGCTGTAAGAAGGTCTTATTTTGTTTGTGTGTTCGATTAAATTATTTCCTTTAACAGTTCAGTGGTCTATATAGTCGAGACTGAAATTATTGTCAGACAGGAATAAAGTGATATACTCGAGATAGAAAATTATTGTCAGACAGGAATAAAGTGATATACTCGAGATAGAAAATTATTGTCAGACAGGAATAAAGTGATATACTCGAGATAGAAAATTATTGTCAGACAGGAATAAAGTGATATACTCGAGATAGAAAATTATTGTCAGACAGGAATAAAGTGATATACTCGAGATAGAAAATTATTGTCAGACAGGAATAAAGTGATATACTCGAGATAGAAAATTATTATCAGACAGAAATAAAGTGATATACTCGAGATAGAAAATTATTGTCAGACAGGAATAAAGTGATATACTCGAGATAGAAAATTATTGTCAGACAGAAATACAGAATAATACTTGAAGAACATATTGAAAAGCAGAAACCATTAATACTGAATTTCATAGATTTTAAGAAGGCATTTGATAGCATACACAGAGATTCATTATGGAGAATTTTATGTCTATATGGAATACCATCTAAAATTGTCAACATCATTAAGGACTTATACAATGGATATGGTTGTGCAGTCAAAACAGAAGAAGGGATGAGTGAATGGTTCCAGATTGAAACAGGCGTGAAACAAGGATGTATAATGTCTCCTTTGCTTTTTGGAATTACAATAGACTTCATAATGAAAAAATGCTGCACAGGTAACACAGGTATTGACTGGGTACATGGGACCCAACTAGAAGATCTTGATTTTGCTGATCTTCATGTTGTGGCTTTTACATGCCCTTACTAAATTATCCATGTTCTGCTGTAGGTCTTTTTCTGATGTGGCTATAAGCGCTTGATCGTTAGCAAAAATGAGTTTGTTTATGGTCCTCCTATTGGCCATGTCTTCTGGAAGGTGTTGTGGGTGTATGGGCATTCTTTCTGAGGTTGGGCTGTTGGTCAGCTTTGTGGTGGAGTGTTTACTATGTATGTCAACTTCTTTGCAGGTGTTGTCAATGTATGTTATGAACAGTAAGGAAGATAGTGCACGACCTTGCCTCACTCCAGATTTTAGGATGAATGGTTCAGAGTGTCCTGCATGTGTTCTAACTGTACACTGACTGTTTTCATATAGGCTTTTGCATAGGCTGATCAGATGTGTACTAACTCCATAATGCTGTAAGATTTCCCACAGTTTATATCTGTCTAGTATATCAAATGCTTTTTCTTAATGTACGTAAGCTATTTGCAGTATCTGATTATGTTCAACTGATTTTTCTGTTGGTTGTCTTAGGGAAAAGATGGCATCTGTAAAGCTTCTCTTTTTTCTAAATCTCATCTGAGTTTCACTTAACTTTGGTTCAGTCACTGGTCGCAGTCTGTTCTCTGGCATCTTGCGGAACATTTTTTCAGTGTGGCTTAGCAGTGAGATGTCTCTATATAGATCTTTGTAATGAAAACTTTTAAAAATTATCGCTTCATTATAATTTTCTTGAAACTCATATATTAAAGATATATTTTGTGTGTTGTGTCACACAACCAATCTGTTTAATAGGACATGTTGTGTGTTGTGTCACACAACCAATCTGTTTAAGAGGACATGTTGTGTCACATAACCAATTTGTTACATATGACAAGCGAGATTTGTACATTTTAAACTACATCTACTCGATAGTCTGGACCTTGTGAGAAACTTTGTGGACCAACATGGCTTCTTGCCCAATGCTGATTTATTTCTTTTTGTCAAAAAATTAACTTCTTCGTTTTCATCATTACATGCTGGGTATTAAAGAAGGCGAGCCAATACCCTACATTAGCTGTAATGCCAGGCATCTCTGTCGTTTGATCGCCAGACCGTATGGCGAATTCTAGTTATTCAGCCAAAAGATAAAAGAAAAGACTCTTCTACATCGCCTGTCTTGGGTGCGTTCTTGCTGTAAGAAGGTCTTATTTTGTTTGTGTGTTCGATTAAATTATTTCCTTTAACAGTTCAGTGGTCTATATAGTCGAGACTGAAATTATTGTCAGACAGGAATAAAGTAATATATCGAGATAGAAAATTACTGTCAGACAGGAATAAAGTAAAATATCGAGATAGAAAATTATTATCAGACAGAAATACAGTGATATAGTCTAGATACAAATTATTATCAGAAATACAGTGATATAGTCTAGATACAAATTATTATCAGACAGAAAACAAGGAGACTCCCAGAGATCGATATTGTATGATCAATGGTGTGATCAAGATATATGGATGAAAAAACTTAGAAGAAAAAGGTATATAGAACTATTGGCGAAATACTACGGAGACAGCAAAGGTTACAATCTGGAGCAGCAGACGTAGTAAACAGCTGATATAAAACTGTAACCAAAAATTAAAACATGAAAAACAACGAAGTTATAGCAAGCAACCAGTACAACAGAAAGAGACAAGCAACACTACACCAGTACAACGGAATGAGACAAGCAACACTAAATCAGTGCAACAGAATGAGACAAACAACAGCATACAACCAGTACAAAAGAATGATAAAAACAACCAGTACAGCATAATGAGACAACCAGCACCACACAACCAGTACAACAGAATGATAAAAACAACAATACACAACCGGTACAACAGAATGTTACAAACAACAGCGCACAACCATTACAAAGGATGATACAAACAGCGCACAACCAGTACAACAGAATGATACAAACAGCGCACAACCAGTACAACAGAATGATACAAACAGCGCACAACCAGTACAACAGAATGATACAAAAAATAAACAGCATAAAAACCAGTACAACAGAATAAGACAAACAACAAAAGGGCTCCACTTTAGTTTTATACACGTAATTTCTGGATATAAAAAAAACGGGCAGCGAGTTTTGTAAGGGACACTTTCTTTTCCTGGCGCTTGCTTTTCAAACTAGGAAACAAAAAGAAAACAAAGCACGATATATCAGGGAAACAATGCTGTTTTTTTTTATTTTGTTGCTTCTCTTAGAATGTTTATGATTTCCTTTGACATTTTCTATAAACATTTTATATGGCGTTTGTTATTGTAACCTTTTGGTCTCTTCTCTTCCATTGTCTTAACTACAGATTCCAGTAACACTTTCTCACTCTCACTCTCTCGTTTTCCTGTCTTATCAAACTCGATATCTTAATGTTCTTCCACTTGTACCTGTAGTCATTTGTTTCAACTGAACAATGTGCTGGAAAACATAATGGTGTAAGTAGTGCACAGAATGCTTAAATACCCGTAGTTAGGCAATGTGGAGGTTATGTGGATGCTTATGTGGAGGCGTATATATTGGCGTATGTGGAGGCGTATGTGGAGACGTATGTGGATGCGCATGTAGAGGAGTATGTGGAGGTGCATGTGGAGGAGTATGTGGAGCCACATGTGGAGGAGTATGTGGAGGCGTATGTGGAGTCGTATATGGATGAAAAAACTTAGAAGAAAAAGGTATATAGAACTATTGGCGAAATACTACGGAGACAGCAAAGGTTACAATCTGGAGCAGCAGACGTAGTAAACAGCTGATATAAAACTGTAACCAAAAATTAAAACATGAAAAACAACGAAGTTATAGCAAGCAACCAGTACAACAGAATGAGACAAGCAACATTACACCAGTACAACAGAATGAGACAAGCAACATTACACCAGTACAACAGAATGAGACAAGCAACACTAAATCAGTACAACTGAATGAGACAAACAACAGCATACAACCAGTACAAAAGAATGATAAAAACAACCAGCACAGCGTACTGAGACAACCAACACCACACAACCAGTACAACAGAATGATAAAAACAACAATACACAACCGGTACAACAGAATGTTACAAACAACAGCGCACAACCATTACAAAGAATGATACAAACAGCGCACAACCAGTACAACAGAATGATACAAACAGCGCACAACCAGTACAACAGAATGATACAAACAGCGCACAACCAGTACAACAGAATGATACAAACAGCGCACAACCAGTACAACAGAATGATACAAACAGCGCACAACCAGTACAACAGAATGATACAAACAGCGCACAACCAGTACAACAGAATGATACAAAAAATAAACAGCACAAAAACCAGTACAACAGAATAAGACAAACAACAAAAGGGCTCCACTTTAGTTTTATACACGTAATTTCTGGATATAAAAAAAACGGGCAGCGAGTTTTGTAAGGGACACTTTCTTTTCCTGGCGCTTGCTTTTCAAACTAGGAAACAAAAAGAAAACAAAGCGCGATATATCAGGGAAACAATGCTGTTTTTTTTTATTTTGTTGCTTCTCTTAGAATGTTTATGATTTCCTTTGACATTTTCTATAAACATTTTATATGGCGTTTGTTATTGTAACCTTTTGGTCTCTTCTCTTCCATTGTCTTAACTACAGATTCCAGTAACACTTTCTCACTCTCACTCTCTCGTTTTCCTGTCTTATCAAACTCGATATCTTAATGTTCTTCCACTTGTACCTGTAGTCATTTGTTTCAACTGAACAATGTGCTGGAAAACATAATGGTGTAAGTAGTGCACAGAATGCTTAAATACCCGTAGTTAGGCAATGTGGAGGTTATGTGGATGCTTATGTGGAGGCGTATATATTGGCGTATGTGGAGGCGTATGTGGAGACGTATGTGGATGCGCATGTAGAGGAGTATGTGGAGGTGCATGTGGAGGAGTATGTGGAGCCACATGTGGAGGAGTATGTGGAGGCGTATGTGGAGTCGTATATGGAGGCGTATGTGGAGTCGTATATGGAGGCGTATGTGGAGACGAGTCATGCGATATGTAGGCAAACTTGACTGTAGTTCAAAGAAACAAGTTCATTCTTTAGTGTTTCAGCAAGTGTTTTCAGTTATACTAGGAAATAATGACACGAAAACCTCATTACTGGCTATTACACTAGAAATACTGACATAAGTAACCTCAATATTGGCTGTTACACTAGAAATACTGACATAAGTAACCTCAATATTGGCTGTTACACTAGAAATACTGACATAAATAACCTCAATATTGGCTGTTGCACTAGAAATACCGACATAAATAACCTCACAATTGACTGTTACACTAGAAACACCGACATACGTAACCTTACTATATTCTAATACACTAGAAATACCGACATAAGTAACCTCAATATTGACTGTTACACTAGAAATACTGACATAAGTAACTCAAATATTGGCTATTACACTAGAAATACTTACATAAGTAACCTCAGTATTGGCTGTTACACTAGAAATACCAACATAACTAACCTCAATATTGGCTGTTACACTAGAAATACCGACATAAATAACTTCAATAATGACTGTTACACTATAAATACCGACATAAGTAACCTCACTATAGGCTGTTACACTAGAGATGCCGACGTAAATAACTTCAATATTGGATGTTAAACTAGAAATGCCGACTTAAATAACTTCAATATTGGATGTTAAACTAGAAATGCCGACTTAAATAACTTCAATAGTGGATGTTAAACTAGAAATGCCGACTAAATTACTTCAATATTGGATGTTAAACTAGAAATGCCGACTTAAGTAACTTCAATATTGGATGTTAAACTAGAAATGCCGACTTAAGTAACCTCAGTATATTCTGTTACACTATATATACCGACGTAATTAACCTCAATATTGGCTGTTACACTAGTCATTCTTTGTTCAGAGTCATTCTTTGTTCAGAGTCATTCTTTGTTTAGAAGTCATTCTTTGTTCAGAGTCATTCTTTGTTTAGAAGTCATTCTTTGTTCAGAGTCATTCTTTGTTCAGAGTCATTCATGGCTATCACCCTTTTTGACTGACAAAATCCGTCACAGCAACTGCAAAATGTGTCTATTTCCTGGCCCAGTGCAGTGTGCTTCTCTCCCCTTGAAGTGTGGCTTGTATTTGTTCCTTAAACAATGGAACGGCCGGACAGAAGATGGTTCTCCCTGCGGTATAACCTCCCTTCCACTTATTTCACGTCCGAGTAGCTGATGCCCACTTTAATGGACGAGGAAATTGATGAAAATTAATTTTGTTATTTAAAAAAAAGTAATGTTTGTTTTTGATATAAGAGAAAAATGTAGGAAAACTTTGACAGGATTGTCCAGCACAAAATGTTTGTCACAAATAAAGTTAACAATGAATGGCTTCAGCAGGGTTTTCCCATCATGTGTACATCTTCGAGTCCTACAACTACTTCCTGTGTTCTTCTGTGTACATCTTCGAGTCCTACAACTACTTCCTGTGTTCTTCTGTGTACATCTTCGAGTCCTACAACTACTTCCTGTGTTCTTCTGTGTACATCTTCGAGTCCTACAACTACTTCCTGTGTTCTTCTGTGTACATCTTCGAGTCCTACAACTACTTCCTGTGTTCTTGTATCTGTGTTCATTTGTGTAAATCTGAGAGTTCTACAACTACTTCCTGTGTTCTTGTATCTGTGTTCATTTGTGTAAATCTGAGAGTTCTACAACTACTTCCTGTGTTCTTGTATCTGTGTTCATTTGTGTAAATCTGAGAGTCCTACAACTACTTCCCGTGTTCATCTGTGTAAATCTGAGAGTCATACAACTACTTCCTGTGTTCATCTGTGTAAATCTGAGAGTCATACAACTACTTCCTGTGTTCATCTGTGTAAATTTGAGAGTCATACAACTACTTCCTGTGTTCTTGTATCTGTGTTCATTAGGTTTCTCCGTGTGTCCTCGTGGAGGACTTGCAGGACTGCGCTTGTCATGAGTAAAATATCACAAGAAGATGTAGTGTAAAATATCAGAAATGATACAGTGTAAAAATACACAAGAAGATGTAGTGTAAAATATCAGAAATGATACAGTGTAAAAATACACAAGAAGATGTAGTGTAAAATATCAGAAATGATATAGTGTAAAAATACACAAGAAGATGTAGTGTAAAACATCAGAAATGATATAGTGTAAAATATCTCCGACATTTTTGTCTCTTATCTTTCACTTTTAAAATCCGGAAAACGGGTCAACCGCTTTGTGTGTGTTACCAACTCGCCCTGACCTGTGACACTGGGGCAAAGGTTAGCATCTTTTTAATCGTCAAAACTTTATAAGCGCTTCTATGACGATAAAGATTATCTGACAGAAGGAAATAAACGTCCATATATATATTTGTCAGAAATAAAGAAAAAGAAGTAGATATTCGTTTTTTCAAAGATCATCACAGTCCATTCACTCGCTGTCAGGGTTCACAGTCTGAGTTGGCAACCTGCCCTTGCTGAAGCACGTGATACAACTTGTATGCACAACTACGGCTTGTAGTATGCTTGTGTTCTTTATTATAGTACTGAAAACGAAGTGTATTCATTACTATCTTATAATTCCGCCACTTGAATCGATCTATGCTCCTCTTTTGAGTATAGCAGCACACTTTGGACGTTTAAAGGCTATCAACGTCAACCTAAGGTCCTCTTATACAACATTGTCAGCAGGTCGTGATCGCGAGCTCATTTGACTTCTTACTAGCAGGTCTAGAAGAGCTTTCACAAATATTACAACATTCACTTGACTAAGCCCGATAAAAGTTCACTGAATCCATTTAATTCTGACAAATAATGTCAGAGATGTATTGTTGACAACATCACCTGGAATAAGATGCAGTGGGACATCAAATTCGTTGGTTTTGTCGTTGAAGCACATGATCATTGTTCACAAAATCAAAATCTAGCGTTATTTTCTACACAAACTGTGACCAAAAATGTCAAACTCTGCAGTGCACTAGATCAAAAGCTCGTGAATAACTCTGTTCTGCTGTTCCACTCTGTTCCCCTCTGTTCTGCTGTTACCCTCTATTCCCCTCTGTTCTGCTGTTCCCCTCTGTTCTGTTGTTTCACTCTGTTCCCCTCTGTTCTGCTGTTCCCCTCTGTTCTGCTGTTCCACTCTGTTCCCCTCTGTTCTGCTGTTCCCCTCTGTTCTGCTGTTCCCCTCTGTTCTGCTGTTCCCTTCTGTTTGCTGTTCCCTTCTGTTCTGCTGTTCCCCTCTGTTCTGCTGTTCCCCTCTGTTCTGCTGTTCCCCTCTGTTCTGCTGTTCCACTCTGTTCCCCTCTGTTCTGCTGTTCCCCTCTGTTCCTCTCTGCTATTCCCCTCTGTTCTGCTGTTCCCCTCTGTTCTACTGTTCCCCTCTGTTCTGCTGTTCCCCTCTGTTCCCTTCTGTTCCCCTCTGTTCTTCTCTGTGTCCGCTCTTCTGTTGCTTTTTTTCCTCTCCTTCATCGCCCCAAAACTGCCTGCCTGGTTTATATGTCGTAAGTCAGTTGTCCAATAGGACACACCTCTAGATCTTTCTATTGGTCAGCTGGTTAACTACCTACTGACTTGGCCCTGATTGGATTCGGAATGAGTCAGTCCACTCCTTTTTTTCAAAACCGTGTGCACATTGCGTCCTAAGATTAGCAAGTATGCCTCACCTATCATTTGAATCAAATCCGTCTATACAATTGCCCAGTCCACTATCTCTTTCATGTCGTAGGTTTCAGGGATTAGTCCATTCTCTACTTGTGTCCCCCCTTGTGTCTTTTACTTTTGGTATCTACTTAGTATGGTTACTCTTCTGAGCGTCCTGTCGTAACATTACTACTAATGTAGTGGGAGTGTTCCTCTCCCATCGGTTCTCAAACTTTCCATCGTTTCTGACCCACTTTCTACCTATCGATAATAATCGTAACTATAATAAAAATGTTAATAATAATAATAATACATTATCAATAAAAGTACATTATTAATAACAATACTATACTAGTAACTTACAAGGCACTGTGTTACACAACTTGTCGTTGTCACTGTTACTTTGACCGCAGCACCATCTTGAGGTCATTTCTTGGACTTGTACGTCAACAAAATCTCTCCAGACACCTTCATCTCGTCCCTGGACTTCCATCTAGGCCTGTGGGTGTGACCTGTTATTTCCTTTATGTGATCAGATTAGGCTGTGACCAGATCACTGTCAGTGCTCAGATGAGGCTGTGACCAGATCACTGTCTAGTGCTCAGATTAGGCTGTGACCAGATCACTGTCAGTGCTCAGATTAGGCCTGGGTTCCTGGCCTGTTACTGTGAGTGTGTGGTCGAAGCTCACTGCAATGCTTCCGTCAGGCCTGCAGGCCTCAGGCCCGATGAGAGGGGGAGGCTGTTGGTGAGGCCGGAGGAGCCCTGTTTGGCCCTCATCTTTATAGAAACAAAGTTCGGGGAAACATCCCAGTGTTCCACTTACATTTTTCTGTTTGTTGAGGGGGGGGAGAGAGATGTGTGTATGTGTGTGTGTGTGGGTGGGGGTGGGGGTGGGGGTGACCATCTGGCTGTCCACGGCCCTGGCTCTGCCCTATTATTGGACTTAAGAAATGTTGCCTGTAATTACGGGCTTGTTAAAAAAAATAATCGATGGCGGGATCATACTGCCATACTGAGATAGAATTTTGTAAGTATTTTGTGCCCGTCTTTCTTACAAGGGTGGGGTGGGGGTGTAGCTAAAACAACTTATTTTTCTTCTTTTTGTGTTTTTACCTGTTGTGTTGTTTTTAGGACATGCAATGAGAAGAGGGGGCATTGAAAATATTATAACAACATAAAAATAGAAGGAAGAAAATCAAGAAGAAGACCAAGACAAATGATACTGGACAGTCTGACGGGATGGTGTGAGAGGAGATCACCAACTGAGCTGATGGCCTGCATGAAGGATCGGGTACTCTGGAGAAGCAAAATAGCCAACGCCAGTCGGCACGGCACATGATGATGATGTTGTTTTTGTATGTAATCTGTGAAAAAGCCATTTGCTGAAATATTGGATTGTTGTATGTTCCTTGTTTATGCGTGCTCATCTTACTTTCTGTCACTCCCTTTCTTGCTCACTTTCCTCACTTTCTATCTTTGTGTGTGTGTGTGTGTGTGTAAAACTGATCCTTACACGTCAATCTACCTTTACTACAGGCTTTGTAGTTCAAGTAAAGTATTGTGACAGTTTGTGACACCAGCAACATTGTTTCTATAGTACTAGATGTTAATCGTACATACATACATACATACATACATACATACATACATACATACATACATACATACATACATACATAGAGCTTTACAAACAGCTGTAGGATCAGAATAAATGCAGAAATGACCCCTGACCAATTCTCTGATAACATTTACCCCCATATAACAAGTTCTCACCCGCTGCTCTATCCCTCATTTATGCCCTAACACACCCCAGTATATGCATAGTAACCCAGTATAGAACTTTTATAGAACAAATGATCTCTAACGTTTGCACAAAGTTAATAGAAATTACGTGGAACTAATAAATGACATTATTCTTTTACAGTCGTAAGATTCAATATGGCTGCGGGCTGCATTTAATACAATGGTATCTTAGGCGTGCCGTGGAGCTCACCGATGGCCGCGATGTGATACGTGGGTTTAAATGATGGAGTAGGCAATATGAGTGATGTAGTAAGTATGATGAGTGATGGAGTAAGTGTGATGAGTGATGGAGTAAGTCTGGTGAGTGATGGAGTAAGTCTGGTGAGAGATGGGGTAAGTATGAGGTGTGATGGGGTAAGTCTGGTGAGTGATGGAGTAAGTATGAGGAGTGATGGAGTAAGTCTGGTGAGTGATGGAGTAAGTCTGGTGAGTGATGGAGTAAGTCTGGTGAGTGATGGAGTAAGTATGATGAGTGATGGGGTAAATCTGATGAGTGATGGAGTAAGTCTGGTGAGTGATGGGGTAAGTCTGGTGAGTGATGGAGTAAGTCTGGTGAGTGATGGGGTAAGTATGAGGAGTGATGGGGTAAGTCTAGTGAGTGATGAGGTAAGTCTGGTGAGAGATGGGGTAAGTCTGGCGAGTGATGGAGTAAGTACGAGGAGTGATGGAGTAAGTCTGGTGAGAGATGGGGTAAGTCTGGCGAGTGATGGAGTAAGTCTGGTGAGTGATGGAGTAAGTACGAGGAGTGATGGGGTAAGTCTGGTGAGTGATGGAGTAAGTCTGGTGATTGATGGAGTAAGTCTGGTGAGCGATGGAGTAAGTCTGGTGAGTGATGGAGTAAGTCTGGTGAGTGATGGAGTAAGTCTGGTGAGCGATGGAGTAAGTATGAGGTGTGATGGGGTAAGTCTGCTGAGTGATGGAGTAAGAATGGCGAGTGACGGAAAATGTCTTCAATGTGAAACTGTTTTACATGAAAATTAGCCTGGACATTCAACCAGCGTTTTACACAGTCATTTCAGCCAGGACATTCAACCAGCGTTTTACACAGTCATTTCAGCCAGGACATTCAACCAACGTTTTACACAGTCATTTCAGCCAGGACATTCAACCAACGTTTTACACAGTCATTGCAGCCAGGACATTCAACCAGCGTTCACACTACAAATATTTGAAATGATAAGGTCAAGAACCACAAATGAGAGATCCGTGGGCCGTATTCAACCCACGGGTCAGGTATTTTACATGCCGTAAAAAAGCGTTAATTTTGTTAAGTGTTTTATCATCTTCTTTACAAACTGTTCCCTAGCTTGTAGATCATCCATCAGTGTCAACAACAAAAATATATTGACTTGTTTTCGCCACATAAACAACAATAATGTGTAATAAGATTTGTCATAAAATTTATCATAAGTTTATCAAATTATGTTTGTCCGACTATCAGCCTCGCTCACTCTTCCGTCGCTCTGTTGGAAGCCTGAGCACATCACTGAGAGCAGAACTAGTTACACGCTCTCATAATTCGATTTGTTGCAAGAAAGCATGTGTTTTATCCCACGGTTAAGAATCAGATGGCGCTCAACATTGCTCTTTATGGAAATATTGCCAATATCTGGACGAGATAAGACTGCAGGCAACATCCCGATTTTTTACGGTAATTTGTGAATTTGTCGTGCATGCCGAAGTTTACCGTTTATATCTAACAGGGAGTGTCGGGGAATTTGATAGTTTGGAGAAAAAAAAACGGAAAAATTGTAGTGTAGAGCAGAGAGGGTATCGTGTAAGGCAGAGAGGGTATCGTGTAAGGCAGAGAGAATGCTGTATAGAGCTGAGATATGCATATGCAAGGCTAAGATTCATTCATTTCATTTATTTGCATGTTCCTTGCGGAACTTTGCCTCCCTAACAGCACTCCTGTAGGCCTCTCGGTTGTGAGCAAGATAGCCTGCTGCTGATGCATCCATTTGCAGATCGTCAACGATGTCTTGCAGCCATCTTCGCCTTGGTCTTTCTCTCTTTCTTTTCCCCATTATGTACCCTTCCAAGATGGTCTTCTCTAGATTATCATGACGTTTAATGTGCCCAGAATATTTAAGTTTTCTCTGTTTAATCCTCTTTACTAGCCAGCCTTCTCCAATATTAAGTTCTTGTAGCATGGATATATTTGTTGTTGTTTTTTTTTTTTGTGTCCATGGTATTTGAAGAACTCTTCTGTAGCATTTACATTCAAAGGCATTTATGTGTTTCTCAGCTGTTTTGTTAAGTGTACAGGTCTCACAGACATATGTTTCGATGGGAAAGATGCATGCTCTTAAAAATCTTATTTTTGTGGTTCTGTCTGTTCCTCTCTACAGCTTATTTAGTTGTTTTACTTTTTGATGAGCGATAGATGTCCTCCTTTTAATTTCCTTCATTGTATCTCCATTATTAATTAGCAGTGATCCAAGATATTCAAAACTCTCCACTTCTTCCAGTTTTTTCTCATTTATACATATATCAGCTGCCTTGTTTGTTTTGTCAGTTGTCATCAATTTTGTTTTCTTCTCATTAAGATGGAGGTTTTGCTCTTCACTATTCTTACGGACAATAATATTTTTATATAATAAAATTTTGTGGACAATAATACTGTGTCATCAGCGTATCTAATCTCTGTTATTTCACAACCACCAATTGTTATGGCATCGTAATATTCTTTGTCTACATCTTCTCTAACATTCCTCATTATATTTTCAGTATACAAGTTAAATAAGTAGGGTGACAATATGCACCCCTGACGGACCCCTTGTTTTATGTCAAACCAAGTTGTTGTTTCACCATTTATTCTTACTGCTGCTTGTTGGTTCTTTTCCATTCTTTTGGCCAAATACCTGAATGCCATATCTTTTTACACAGTGCATGATAGATTGTTGCACATTCCTTTCCTCCTGCTTTATTAAGTTCAGCTGTTATCTCATCACATCCTGGTGATTTAGCATTTTTCAGATTCTTTATTGCCCATAAAACTTCTTCTATTGTCGGTTCGGGTTCTTTCTCCTCCAATAATAATTCACACTGTTGATTTCTGCTTTCACAGTCGATTGTTTCATACATTCCTCTGCAATATTCCTTCCATCTTTCTAGAATTTCCTCTGTCTCTGTCAAGGTATTCCCCATCAATTAACATTCATCCAGATGTATGCACCTACATCAACAGCAGAAGAAGAGGAAGTAGAAGGCTTTTATAACACACTGCAAACGACGATAGACCAGGTACGGAAAATGATATTGTATTAATAATGAGGGATTTTAATGCAAAGATTGGTACAGAAAGAACAGAAGATGAAGGACATGTTGTAGGGAAATTTAGCATAGGACATAAGAACAGAATAGGCAAAGCAAAGACTGCATTTCAGAGAATGAGAAACATATTATCCAACACATCCTTATCAATGAATGTTAGAGAACGAGTCCTAAAATGCTACATTGAACCTATCTTGTTATATGGAAGTGAATCATGGACAATATGCAGGTCTGCACAAAAATTATTGGAAGCAGCAGAAATGTGGTTTATTAGAAGATTGTTGCGAATCCCCTGGACAGCAAAAATAACTAATGGAGAATGTATGAGAAGAGCTGGAGAGAGACAAAAAATCTTGTCAAAAAGATAAGAGAGAGACAATGTACTTTCATAGGACATTCAATGAGAAGAGGGGGCATTGAAAATATTATAACAACAGAAAAAAATAGAAGGAAGAAGATCAAGAGGAAGACCAAGAGAAATGATACTGGACAGTCTGACGGGATGGTGTGAGAGGAGATCACCGACTGAGCTGATGGCCTGCATGAAGGATCGTGTACTCTGGAGAAGCATAATAGCCAACGCCGGTCGGCACGGCACCTGACGATGATGATGATGATGATGATGATGATGATGATGATGATGACATAGAAACGAGGCAGGTGACAATCTGAAGGCTTTTTGCATGGAAAATGAGGCGAATATAAAATTCAGATGAAGTAATGTAAAGCTGAGATAAAACTGCATAAAACTGAAATAAGAAGAAATCTGTACATGCGACGACTGGACAAACAAATTCACGAACATGAAGGATAATCTACAGCTGACAAAGGACTGTAAAGTATTTAAAACAATGTTCTACAACTGACAAAGGACTTACAGTATTTAGAACAATGTTCTACAACTGACAAAGGACTTACAGTATTTAGAACAATGTTCTACAACTGACAAAGGACTTACAGTCTTTAGAACAATGTTCTACGTCTGACAAAGGACTTACAGTATTTAGAACAATTTTTGGCAGAGCTTTACAGAAACTGGAGGCCCAGAATTGATACAAAGACGACCCGTGGCAAAGTCTCTGACATTTACTTGAAGCAAGTTCACCGGTTGCTGAAGCCTGATATTTGCTGATATCTTATATATGCTGATATCGTATACTCCACTTATGCTCTAGTACCAGTGTATTATTTGTAATCCAGTCTGTCTCGCTGTAGAAATATGTGTTCTTGCTTTCCTGAAGCATCACCGTGTAAGTCTGCAGAACTAATCTTTTATCTCCTACAATCCGAAAAGTAATATCTATTTCATCTCTCTCTCTCTCTCTTCGTCCCTCTCTCTCTTCCTCTGTCTCTCTTGTTTTCGTCTCTCTGCCTCTCTCTTCTGTTCTAAAAGAACATAGTTCTAAACATAATTTGTTAGATCTTGTATCTTGTTAGAAATGATCTTACTTAATATGCGAGAGTGGAATGTCAGAAGGACTCCATTGAAAATGCATTTGTGTGTGTGTATGTACATGTGTGTGAGCGCTATCTTGTTAGATCAGTTACTTCTTGTGTAGTTCATTATCCTACATTTGTGAATGTAATATTTGCATCTTGCATGCTTAGGCAATTTTTTCATGTAATCGGTATATTTATATTTCACATAGTTTCATCTTGCATTCGTATATATATATATATGTAATTTTATATACCTTATTAAATCGAGTGTGTGGGAAGAATGAAAGATGGAGTGATGAAGGGCAGAATGTAAGAAGGGCCTGCGTGCCCAATTCTTCACCCTTTTTAAATAAAGATCGTTCATTCATTCATTCTCTTCTCTTCGATCTCTCTCTTTCTCTCTCTTATTCTTTCATCTTCTCTCTTTCTCATTCTTTCTTTCTTCCTCCTTTCCACCCCTCCCCATACACACGCTGTTCGGTGTTTGTAATGAAGATAAATTGGACAATAACATGATTTATATTTGAATGTATTTGAAGCTACAGGAAGAAAACGTTTTCTCTCCAGATTTTGAAAGATTTACGTCTCTGTTTAATCTTAACTCGAAAAAAAGACAGAAAGAAATATTGTAGGGATCTGCAGATACCGGAGAACACTAGCGGCCGTTTCATTGATAACAAAATTATTTTAGAACGACATTTCAAAGCGTCGCAGACAAACGACAAGTTTGCACTTGACTTGTCTAACTTCCTTCTCGACATCTCACCACTGTTTCACTCTGACAGAAAAATGGCGGAGACCGTCATATTCCAGCCTTGTTAAATATGAGACCCAGATATCTTCCTAACAACATAAACAGAGTTGTTAGGAAACTATTTCTCGGAAGTTTATTTCTTCTGAAATATCGACTACAAAACAACGTATATCATTGATCGACCAGAATATATCATTGTGGGCTGTAATTTCTAGTGCGCGTAAAGCTTTTTTTTTAAGTAAGAAATGTGCAAAGATTTGAAGAAAGTAAGAAATGTGCAAAGATTTGAAGAAAGTAAGAAATGTGCAAAGATTTGAAGAAAGTAAGAAATGTGCAAAGATTTGAAGAAAGTAAGAAATGTGCAAAGATTTGAAGAAAGTAAGAAATGTGCAAAGATTTGAAGAAAAGAAGAAATGTGCAAAGATTTGAAGAAAGTAAGAAATGTGCAAAGATTTGAAGAAAGGAAAACATTTGCAATTTCCTGTAACTTTCTGGTCTCAAATGTTAAAGCCAGGAATGTGAAACGTTTCACATTCACAAAAACCCTTTTTTTTTTAAACGATAATGATCCGGAAGAAATTTTGGTGAAAAGTGGAGTTGTACATTCTGTTTGGTCATTTTGTTTATCTTATGTTGTTTATCTTATTTTGTTTCGCTTGGGTCGTTATACACAAATTATCCTTGCAGAAAAAAATGTCTGACAGATTTCCCTCAGACAGTTCTGGGAGATTAAAGTATTTGTTTTTCCACGACAAACTATCAAGTCTGATTACAAGTTGAAACATTTCTTCTTCTTCTTCTTCGTTTCTTCTCCTCCTCCTCTTCCTCTTCCTCCTCCTCCTTCTTCTTACTATTTTATTATAAAGTAAAGTATCATCTGTTGTGATCTGTTGTGATCTGTATGTAATTGTTCACTAAATGTTCAAAGAACAAGTAACAAACAGAGACAATGTCAAGGTTACTATCCCAAGTGACCATCAGGCTGTAGCTAACTTTAACCAACTGCAGATATGTATACAATCTGAAAAAAGTATAGCTTAGTAACTAACAAGCTGTTGCTAGGTAACTATTCGCAGTTGTAGCAGGTTATAATTATCTGTTCACTTCACCTGCGGCAGGTAGGACCATATTCACTTCACCTGTGGCAGGTATGAACATATTCACTTCACCTGCTGCAGGTAGGAACATATTCACTTCACCTGCGGCAGGTAGGAACTAAAAGACAGCAGAAAACAACTGCCATCAACACGCAGAAAAGAAAGAGTACAGCGAGAAGAATAGTGTAGAAGAAATCAGGTGACATGAAGTAGCTACTCTCTCCCTTTTTTTCTTGCTGATTTGGCTGTTGAGGATGAAGATGGTGCTGCAGATAAAGACGTAGTGGTCTAATTTAGAATCTTGCAATACTCTGTGCCCCTGATCCTATGTAGGCCGTGCCCGACCCATCTGCTGTTTGTGACAATCAAGAAACCTTCGTCTTAAGCTTCAAGCTTGAAGGAAATCTCAACACGCCATTAGAAGAGAGGTTCCAACATTAAAACCCAACCCAACATCCTTGTCATGGTACAATATTCCTATCTTAAATCCAGGTCACTGCAGCCTGACGTCATGGGGGGATCCACGGTGGCGGATAGGGAGGAGAGACTCACAGGGGACCTCAGAGCCAAATGTGTTATGTTTGTGTGGGGGGGGGCCTCTCGAGATATGGGCTGGGAAGCAAGGGGGGCCTCTCGAGATATGGGCTGGGAAAAAAGGGGGGGCCTCTCGAGATATGAGCTGGGAAGCAAGGAGGGGGGGCCTCTCGAGATATGGGCTGGGAAGCAAGGAGGGGGGGCCTCTCGAGATATGGGCTGGGAAGCAAGGGGGGCCTCTCGAGATATGGGCTGGGAAGCAAGGGGGGGGGGGCACGAAGTAAACAGTTCTAGAAGCACTGGTCAAGATGACCTAGTTTTAGGAAGGTGAACCCAACCTTTCGTCAGTTCTAATTGCTAACAAGGGCCATAATCTGATTTTTTTGTTTCCCAGGGGAGAGAACTCAACCATTGAAGCAGCTGTAGAGAGAGCAGAGCGCCACGTGAAACCTACAAGCCAGAAGATCCTGTAGCACCAGACACAGAAGCTCATCTTAGACCCTTCAGCCGATACCATGGAACTGTCCGTACCACGAGCTTCCATCTCTCTGACCTTGTTCGTCCTTTTTGTCTGCAGCGCCGAGGCCATGGTGAGTTGTCAGTCTGTCCGTGTGTGATATCATTATGTGCTGTCTGTGGGTGATATCATTATGTGCTGTCCGTGGGTGATATCATGATGTGCTGTCCGTGGGTGATATCATTATGTGCTGTCCGTGGGTGATATCATGATGTGCTGTCCGTGGGTGATATCATAATGTGCTGTCTGTGGGTGATATAATGATGTGCTGTCTGTCATGATGTGATGCCAATGTTCTGTGAAAAAATAATGATAAGATGCCAATGTATCTGTGAAAAAATAATGATGAGATGCTAATGTATCTGTGAAAAAAATCATGATTAGATGTCAGCGTATCTCTGATTGTGATATTGATTACTTGTCAGCGTCTCTAGCAACAATTCTCTTAGTGATTAAAAAGTCTTGTTTCATGGAAGAGTCTCTTGTTTCATGGAAGAGTCTGTTGTTTAATGGAAGAGTATGTTGTTTCATGGAAGAGTCTCTTGTTTCATGGAAGAGTCTGCTGTTTAATGGACGAGTTTGTTGTTTCATTGAAGAGTCTGTTGTTTAATGGAAGAGTCTGTTATTTCATGGAAGAGTCTGTTGTTTCATGGAAGAGTCTGTTGTTTCATGGAAAAGTCCCTTGTTTCATGGAAGGGTCTGCTGTTTAATGGACGATTCTGCTGTTTCATTCAAGAGTCTGTTGTTTTGTGTAAGAGTCTGTTGTTTTGTGTAAGAGTCTGTGCTTTGACTTTTGTGTCAGAGAAAGAAAACTTTGAAGAGAACAAGTTGACCTTGTTTTAAGAGCAGGTTTACGTGTGAGAATGTGCCAGGAACGTGTGGGACACCTGGTCAGGACAGAACTGTCAGCTGGGTCTTCAGACAGGAACGTGTGGGACACCTGGTCAGAACAGAACTGCCAGCTGTATCTTCAGACAGGAACGTGTGGGGCACATAGTCAAGACAGAACTGTCAGCTGTATCTTCAGATAGGAACGTGTGGGGCACATAGTCAGGACAGAACTGTCAGCTGTATCTTCAGATAGGAACGTGTGGGACACATAGTCAGGACAGAACTGTCAGCTGTATCTTCAGACAGGAACGTGTGGGACACATAGTCAGGACAGAACTGTCAGCTGGGTCTCAGACAGCAGAATAGTAACTTTTCAAGGAGGATAAACTAACTATGGGAAATATATCCTCCCGAGAAATATTTCGATGCCATAATAATTCATGATGACTTTTCTAGCATAATAATATTTTTTAAAGGATGTTAGGTGCGTTTTTATGTTCTCTCAAACATTTTGTGAAAGTAAAAACATCAAATCTGTTTATCCATCGGCTTGACATGACCCCGAGGATGTTAGTTAGCATACGAGATTGATATGTTGCTTCTCATATAACTGATTCATATTAGAACATAACACGATCGACTGAGCTCTGACATTATCCTGATGATCTGGTCGAGAGAGTGTTTAATACTAACATGTCCTTCTATTCTCACTTACTCAGTTACATTTCTCACTTGCTCAGTTACATTTCTCACTTTCTCAGTTACATTTCTCACTTGCTCAGTTACATTTCTCACCTGCTCAGTTACATTTCTCACTTTCTCAGTTACATTTCTCACCTGCTCAGTTACATTTCTCACTTTCTCAGTTACATCTCTCACTGCAAAGGCCAGCTGCCAACTCGCCCAGAGTTTAATATCATTTGACTAACGAGTTGTTGGTCAAAGAGACCGGCTGACCAGTTAGAATCATTCTCTCCATGCACCGCTCACCTCACCAGGTAAACCGATGTAATCTCAGGTAGAGTACTTTAGTCACAGGTGTGAAGGTTTTGTCGGTGATCAAAGACTTGTGAGGCTCTTGTTCAAATCCTGACAAGCGAATTCTGCTGATCAGTCTACTTTCACTCGCGGCGAAATTACACGTCACGTGAACACGAAATTGATACCACGATAAATTATGACAATAACAACATGAAAATAGGCGATACGATAAGAAATTAACAGGCAGGTGTCTGGATGTTAAAGTACAATTATAGTTTTACAAGCTAGCAACACGATGTCTGTACCTGCAGGGACAGGCACACTAATACACACAAAAATAGCGTCTGTACCAAAATAAATAAAAAAATGTTCAGTCTGAAAGAATGCTTGTTACTTGTGTGTTGTGTTGTTTGTGTGTTTTGTTATTTGTGTGTTTTGTTACTTGTGTGTTTTGTTATTTGTGTGTTTTGTTATTTGTGTGTTTTGTTACTTGTGTGTTTTGTTATTTGTGTGTTTTGTTGCTTGTGTTTTCTAATTTGTGTGTTTTGTTACTTGTGTGTTTTGTTACTTGTGTGTTTTGTTACTTGTGTGTTTTCTAATTTGTGTGTTTTGTTATTTGTGTGTTTTGTTACTTGTGTGTTTTCGAACTTTGTGTGTTTTGTTACTTGTGTGTTTTGTTACTTGTGTGCTTTCTAATTTGTGTGTTTTGTTACTTGTGTGTTTTTGGTACTTGTGTGAGTTTTGTTGCTTGTGTTTTGTTATTTGTGCGTGTTTGGTACTTGTGTGTTTTGTTATTTGTGCGTATTTGGTACTTGTGCGCTTTGTTATTTATGTGTTTTGTTACTTGTGTGTTTTGTTACTTGTGTGTTTTCTAATTTGTGTGTTTTGTTACTTGTGTGTTTTTGGTACTTGTGTGAGTTTTGTTATTTGTGAGTGTTTGGTACTTGTGTGTTTTGTTATTTGTGTGTTTTGGTACTTGTGTGTTTTGTTATTTGTGAGTGTTTGGTACTTGTGTTTTGTTATTTGTGTGTTTTGGTACTTGTGTGTTTTGTTATTTGTGAGTGTTTGGTACTTGTGTGCTTTGTTATTTGTGTGCTTTGTTATTTGTGTGTTTTGGTACTTGTGTGCTTTGTTATTTGTGTGTTTTGGTACTTGTGTGTTTTGTTATTTGTGTGTTTTGTTATTTGTGTGCTTTGTTACTTGCGAGTTTTGTGGGTTTGAAAAGTGCGCCTGCATGGCGTAGTGGATAATGAGCTCGTCTCTCACAGCGGGATCCATAGTTCAAGTCAGATCAGAGGCTATTCAGCCACTAAGCTGTAGATAGGGGTCTCAACAACCCAACTATAGAAATAGGTGCCAACCAATCCAACTATAGGAATAGTTGACAACCAATCCAACTATAGGAATAGTTGACAACTAATCCAACTATAGGAATAGTTGACAACTAATCCAACTATAGGAATAGTTGACAACCAATCCAATTACAGAAATAGGTGCCCACCAATCCAACTATAAAAATAGATGCCAACCAGTTCAGCTATAGAAATAGGTCCCCATTAATCCAACTACAGAAATGGGTGCCCAGCAACCCGGTTGTACAAATGGGTGGCCAGCAATCCAACTATAGAAATGGGTGCCCAGCAACCAAGCTACAGAAACGGGTGCCCAGCAACCCAGCTAAAGAAATGTGTGTCCATCAACCCAGCTGTGGTGGCTGACGTGTTCTGGAGCTAGGGAAGGAAAGCCAGGCGTGACGCTGATCACATCATCCTGTAGAGTGCCGACGGATCAAAGAAACAAGGACACTAACACCTTATATCCCAGGTGTACATGTGGAGTAATACGACTAGTTTTGTGTGTCAGAAATACCAGAGTCTAACAGGAATTATAGAAACAGAACAGTTCCACAGCCAAAGCAGTCTGAAGCTAATGTCAGTTTCTGGCACAAAACAACTTCTGACAGGAAGGCGGGTTGAAGAAATCCTGTTTAAAACTTGTTTCTTGGCTGAGATTTCGGACGTTCGTAAACTCCACAGATATTGACACTTTCAGGGGAAGTTACTCCTGAACTCCAATTACTGGAACGAGAAACAGATTTTAGGCATAAGAAGATGAGAAATATTGAAAATACTGAAGACAAAAAGCAAGCAATCGATTCTAAACAAACGTACTTTAGTGACAATAGTTCTTTGTTACTTGTCTGTCCCTATACAAACATTTCTGACATTTTGGTCTTTATCCTGAATTATGTCCCTTACTCTGCATTCTCCGAAATACCTTTTTTCAGCGACGATTATAACCTTGAGCACAAACTTCAACAAAGACTTTTGATTCAGTAAAACAATAGATGAGCTACCATGTCGAGTTCACCTGCACATCTTCTACAACTTTTCTCAATTCTGTTTTTCTTTCTATCTGAGAGCTGATATTTTCTCTGTACGACGCGCTGAGCTAAGCATTGGCCAGTTTCTAGGAAATCTTTCTTTTAAACGAAAACTTCTGTGTTCTGTTGCCCCACCTGACATCACAAACTATCCTAATCCTGCTCTCTGACAGCTCCAAGTCAGGCCACAGATATCTTAAATCTGGTCACCAAAAAATATTCACAAACACGTCAAAGCTGATAAATTTCTTGAAACTTCAGTTGTTGTCGTTGCTGTTGTTGTTGTTGTTGTTGTTGCTGTTGTTGTTGTTGTTGTTGCTGTTGTTGTTGCTGTTGTTGTTGTTGTTGTTGTTAGCTGTTGTGAGGAATATTTTAACAGAAAAGAAGTTTTTGTCATACAGTTGAATGAAGAAAGCAAGAAACATCTATTATGTTCTAGAAAATGGAGACTTTGTTTGCTGTTGCTGTAGGTGTAGATGTAGGTGTAGGTGTAGGTGTAGGTAGAGGTGTAGGTGGAGGTGGAGGTGTGGCAGAAGTCAAAGGTTCTGTGTCCGTTGTTGGTGAAATCGGGTCCCAAACAGTTTGGTACGGCTACTCGGCTGCGTTTAAGTACACTGTACTGTTAGATCTACTTGGCTCTGTTGTTGGACATAGTACTGTTAGATCTAGTTGACTTCATTGTTGTACAGCGTACTGTTAGATCTAGTTGGTTCCATTGTTCTACGATGTACTGTTAGATCTACTTGACTTCGTTGTTCTACAGCGTACTGTTAGATCTACTTGACTTCGTTGTTGTACAGCGTACTGTTAGATCTAGTTGGTTCCATTGTTCTACGATGTACTGTTAGATCTACTTGGCTTCGTTTAAGTACACTGTACTGTTAGATCTACTTGGCTAAGTAGATGTGCACTGTACTATTAGATCTACATAGCTTTGTTGTTGTACACTGTACTGTTAGATCTAATTGGCTAAGTAGTTCTACACTGTACTGTTAGATCTACTTTGCCTCGTTGTTGTATACTGTAATATTAGATCTACTTGGCTAAGTAGTTGTAGACTGTACTGTTAGATCTATTGGCTTTGTTGTTGTACATTGTACTGTTAGATTTACTTGCCTTTGTAGTTGTACACTGTACTGTTAGATTTACTTGACTTTTTTGTACTCTGTACTGTTAGATTTACTTAGTTAAGTAGTTGTACACTATACTGTTAGATTTATTTGGCTTTGTTGTTGTACACTGTACTGTTAGATTGATTTGTTTTTGTTGCTGTACACTGTACTGTTAGATTTACTTAGCTTTGTTGTTGTACACTGTACTGTTAAATTTACTTCGCTTTATTTGTATACACTGTACTGTTAGATTTACTTGGCTTTGTTGTTATACACTGTACTGTTAGATTTACTTGGCTTTGTTGTTATACACTGTACTGTTAGATTTACTTGGCTTTGTTGTTATACACTGTATTGTTAGATTTACTTGGCTTTGTTGTTATACACTGTACTGTTAGATTTACTTGGCTTTGTTGTTATACACTGTACTGTTAGATTTACTTGGCTTTGTTGTTGGACAATAAACCATTAGATATACTTGGACTGAACAACTGTATTAGCATACAAATAAAGTCTGTGATAGCATACACACAAACTCTGTAATAGCATACAAACTATATGGTAACATACAAATTATGTGATACATACAAACTATGTGATAACATACAGACTAACTCTGTGATAAAACAGAGGTTGATATTACGCACTGGGACACACGCCCATCAAACCCAGCCCTCAGCCTGAGGTCCCGTCATGTCACAGATAAACGTAAAAGATATGTCACAGATAAAGGTATAAAGTATGGCACAAATAAATGTATAAAGTATGGCACAGATAAATGTATAAAGTATGGCATAGATACATGTTAAAATATGTCGCAGAAAACGTATAAAGTATGTCACAAATAAATGTATAAAGTATGTCTCAGAAAAAAGTAAAAAGTATGTCACAGATAAACGTAAAAAGAAAAAAAAGTAAAAAAGTATGTCACAGATAAACGTAAAAAATATGTCACAGATAAAGGTATAAAGTATGGCACAGATAGATGTATAAAGAATATCACAGATAAACGTGTAAAGTATGTCACAGCTAATCTATAAAGTTTGTCACAGATAAATATATGAAGTACATAAACGTATAAAGTATATCACAGATAAATGTATAAAGTATGCCATATATAAATGTATAAATTGTGTCACAGATAAATGTATAAAGTATATCACATATAAATGTATACATTGTGTCACAGATAAATGTATAGATCCTGTCACAGATAAATGTATAAAGTGTGTCACAGATAAATGTATATCACAGATTAAAGTATAAAGTATGTCACAGATAAACGTATAAAGTATGTCACAGGTAAATGTGTAAAGTTCGTCACAGATAAATGTTCAAAGTATGTCAGAGATAAATGTACATTGTATGTCACAGATAAATGTATAAGGTACGTCACAGATAAATGTATAAAGTGTGTCATGTTTTGGTTTGGCACTTAAATCAGAGATAAAAGCCAGTGCCCAAGAAGTGATTAAGTGGACACAAAAGCCTTGAGACATGTACCCACAATCATCATGTTTCATATGTCTGAGTACACAAAAGCCTTGGGACATGTACCCACAATCATCATGTTTCATATGTCTGAGTACACAAAAGCCTTGAGACATGTACCCACAATCATCATGTTTCATATGTCTGAGTACACAAAAGCCTTGAGATATGTGTCCACAATCATCATGTTCCACATGTCTGAGTAAATTAAACTTGAAACTGAATTTAAAAAATACAAAAATGCTGAATTTCTAATGAGAATGCCCTTGTTGATGTCACTTTGATAAAAAGTAAGGCAGGAAAATGAAAAGATTTTAATTTAGATTGACTTAATTGCTGGCCTGCCCTGCAAAGGAGAGTCTATGCCCTTGTAGCTGTCCCAGGTGAGTTATGGGGGCGTGGCTTTATCTTGTCTAAGTTTATGTGGCCAAGAGTAACATCACCGGCGAGGACGACGATATAACTAAGATAATATCTTATGTAGAAAACTTCCTGGAGGTCATTCCTTCTTGGTTTATCAGTTTTTATATATCTCTCCTTCAATCATTACTTTTTGTATGTCTTTCCTGCAATCATTAGTTATTATACTATGTATGTCTCTCTTTCAATCATTAGTTTCCGTATATGTCTCTTTCAGTCATCAGCTTTTATGTCTCTCTTTCAATCATTAATTTTTGTATGTGTGTCTTCTAAAATCATTAGTTTTGTGTCTCCATCAATCACTATTTTTATGCGCGTCTCCTTCAATCATTGCTTTTTTTATATTTGTCTCCTTTAGTTATTAGTTTTTTCTATGTCGCTTCCTCAGTCATTCGTTTTAATATGTCTCCTACAATCATTAGTTTTGTGTGTGTCTCCTACAATCATTTTTTTAATATGTCTCTTCAATAATTAGTTTCTAAATGCGTTAAAAAATTACCGAAGCAGAGGCTCTAAATTTCTAATCTTCAGTTCATAAAAACATTTCCACACACACACACTGCCCACACCCACATCCATTCCCCCCCAATCGCTCCCTCCCTCCCCCCCCACCCCAAATCGCCCTCTCCCACCCCCCAACACAACAAACAATTTATCAAACAACAGAACTTGCTTGGAGCTACAGAAGCTCTTGAAGCTGGAAGATCTTCTTCCTGGTGTCTCTCTCTTCATCTCAAAAACATCGTCTTGTAATCTTTTTGCTGATGACTGCACAGTTTACACTAGTGACAATGGCTGTATTAATCTTGTAATCTTTTTGCTGATGACTGCACAGTTTACACTAGTGACAATGGCTGTATTAATCTTGTAATTTTTTTTGCTGATGACTGCACAGTTTACACTAGTGACAATGGCTGTATTAATCTTGTAATCTTTTTGCTGATGACTGCACAGCTTACACTAGTGACAATGGCTGTATTAATCTTGTAATCTTTTTGCTGATGACTGCATAGTTTACACTAGTGACAATGACTGTATTAATCTTGTAATCTTTTGCTGATGACTGCACAGTTTACAGTAGTGACAATGACTGTATTAACATAGAGTACTTTTCAAATTGAAATAAACAGTCTAATTAACTGGAGCAACAACAACAGAATGCTTATAAACAGCAGCAAAACAAAATCCATGCTCATTACAACAAGACAAAAGTTAACAAACTCAACAACAACAACAACACTACAGCTCCATGCTAGAACTTCACAGATAGAGAATGTTAGTGAACATAAAACTCTAGGTCTCATGATTGACAACCGCCTCGGTTGTAATCATCATGTAGACAATCTAACTAAACTCACTGCACAAAATGTTTACCAGTCCGTCAATCATTTGCATGTCCCTTGCAGAATTTTGCCTCCTAACAACTCTCTTGTAGGCCTCTCGGTTGTGAGCAAGATGCCCTGCTGCTGATGCATCCATTTGCAGATCATCATAGATTGTCTTGCAGCCATCTTCGCCTTGGTCTTCCTCTCTTTCTTTTTCCCATTATGTACCCTTCCAAGACGGTCTTCTCTAAATTATCATGCCTAAAACATTTAAGTTTTTTCTGTTTAATCTCTTTACTAGCCAACTTTCTTCAATACTGTTCTTATAGTATGGATATATTTGTTCTTTTTTGTATCCATGATGTTTGAAGAACTCTTCTGTAGCATTTACATTCAAGGGCATTTATATGTTTCTCAGCTGTTTTGTTAAGTGTCCGGGTCTCATGGGCATATGTTGCCATGGGAAAGATGCATGCTCTTAACAATCTTATTTTTGTTTACGAGGTTACCAACATTAAACACTTTTTTTGGGACGGACACTAGGAAAATATACTACATGTCACAGATACAAACATGTCACAGATACAAACATGTCTCAGATACAAACGTGCCACAGATACAAACATGTCACAGATACAAACTTGTCACAGATACAAACATGTCTCAGATACAAACGTGTCACAGATACAAACATGTCACAGATACAAACATGTCTCAGATACAAACGTGTCACAGATACAAACATGTCACAGGTACATACATGTCACAGATACAAACATGTCACAGATACAAACACATTTGGACTACCGCTCCACAATCTGGGATGGTTGCTTCATGTCACAGATACAAACACATTTGGACTACCGCTCCACAATCTGGGATGGTTGCTTCACATCAAACATAAAAAGACTTCACTCACTCCAAAAATGAGCAGTAAAGCTTATAGACAACAAACATGTAGCACATATTACAAATAAGGACAAACATCTTGGCATTTTACCCCGCAAGAAGAGATTTTTATTCAACAAGGTCAAGTTAATTCATAAAATCATATTGCACAATGCTCCACCCTATCTGTGGTCGTTGTTCAAATCCAACCCAAAACACAGTCAAGGCTTAAGCAATTGTATTCTCATAAAACCAAGGCTTGACATGTTAAAAAAAAGCTTCTCTTGCTCAGCTGCCCACTTTTGGAGCACCCTACCAACTAGTGTAAAACTTATAAGTAATATTCATTCTTATAACTTCAAACATTGTCAGTATTGTTTGAGATGGACTATATGCCTCCCTAATATATATTTGTGTTTGTACACACTTTATATACATGTATGAATAGGTGTAAGTATGTATATGTGTGTGTATATATATATATGTACAAGTATATCGGTATGTATGTGTGTATGTATATGTGCACATGTATTTATGTGTACATACATACATGTATGTGTATGCACATATCTATGTGTATACATGTGAATGTATGTGTGTATATGTACATGTGTGGATGTACTTGTTTATATATGGTATGTGTGTATGAATAAATGCATCGATATGTATTTGCTTTAAGAAAGGTATAGGCGCATGTGCTATCAAAGTCTAAATTAGTTTAAAGCATGACTTGACTGATGTATCTATTATACTGCTGTTTCAAAAATGGGTTAGTGTATAATGAATGTGAAAATGTAACAAATTTTATTTCATGTAGTTGCATAAAGAAGAATGTGGAGTGGATGAAAAGAAAGGGTTTATTAATTATTTACTTATTCATTTTTTACTTATTCATTTCTTTGTTTTTTTCATGCATGCTATGTTCATTAAGAAATGCTGAATATCTGTGACTGAATGAAAGTTGTATGATGAAGGGCAGACGGCCTGCGTGCCCATTTCTTAACTCCTTGAAATTAAAATCTGTTCGTTCTTATGGACAAACTTACAGTCTGATAGATGGAAGGTCCGTCATCTTAGAATCTTGTTCTTACGGACAAACTTACAGTCTGATAGATGGAAGGTCCGTCATCTTAGAATCTTGTTCTTATGGACAAACTTACAGTCTGATAGATGGAAGGTCCGTCATCTTAGAATCTTGTTCTTGTGGACAAAAGTACAGTTTGATAGATGGAAGATCCGTCATCCTAGAATCTTGTTCTTACGGACACACTTACAGTCTGATAGTTGGAAGGTCCGTCATCTTAGAATCTTGTTCTTACGGACAAACTTACAGTCTGATAGATGGAAGGTCCGTCATCTTAGAATCTTGTTCTTACGGACAAACTTACAGTCTGATAGATGGAAGGTCCGTCATCTTAGAATCTTGTTCTTACGGACAAACTTACAGTCTGATAGATGGAAGGTCCGTCATCTTAGAATCTTGTTCTTACGGACAAACTTACAGTCTGATAGATGGAAGGTCCGTCATCTTAGAATCTTGTTCTTACGGACAAACTTACAGTCTGGTAGATGGAAGGTCCGTCATCCTAGAATCCCGTTCTTGTGGACAAACTTACAGTCTGATAGATGGATATATTATTTTTGTTATTGTCCTGTACAAACAGAAAACATTTGTTTCTGTGAATATATATGTATATATGTTTTAACAATATTTTTTTTGTAATATGTTCGATCATTTAGTTAGTTTTTTTCTGTTATTCAGAGTTGAGAAGATTGTATTTAATCTCTTTCGTCAAACACTGACTTCTGACACAGATTATTCCAGGTATAGCGTGCTCTCAAAGAAACGTAGACTGTACACGGCGGTCAGCTGACCTTGCCTGTGTATGCTCTCTGTACAGCGAGACAGATGGGCAGGCAGAGTGAATGAGTGAGTGACTGAAGGTGTGTGTGCGTGTGTGAGAGAGTGGGGAGAGAGAGAGAGAGCGCGCAATACAACTCACATTTACACTCAGGTGAGCATTACCTTGTATGACCTCAATGTCTGTGATTCAGGCGATCATATGGTAGCAGACCAGAGTATGCCACGTTCCTGGACTCCCCCTTCGCAGGTGTCATGAAGGACAACACGACAGAATTTATTAATGATCTCACATACCTCCAAGCCTGAATGGAAGATAAACAAATGAGTAACGAAACTAACGCACATCAAAGCACTTTTGTGCGTGTTCTGGGAGAAACAAAGTACAAAAAGTCGCTGGAGCGTGAAAGGCGGGATTATTTTCCTGCTGAGAGATTCTGACTAAGACCCTCAGCTAGTGGATCGACCACACCTGTTCGTGAATCACATCACCTGAGACATTCGTGTTGTCTGATCGTCTTAACTGATTGAGTGACTGATTGAGTGACTGATGGACTGACTGTTTCACTCTGGACAAAACTGATCACATACACAAGAAATCAATGTTGCGTGACACTTTCTGCGCCCACAACTTTTGCGCATTAACTTGAAGCCGTGTCACATCACTTAATTTGTGAAGCTCTCACTTGTCACAGTCACCGGGTATCACCTGTCACAAAGGCGAACCAGACGCCTCTGCGGCACGAAACACGGCAACTAACCGGGCATTAGTTCTAAGTTTGCTTTAACTTGACCAGCGTACTTAACTCTCACATTAGCTCTGACGGCTGCCAGTTACACCGTTACTGTTGCCTTGACTACTTAAGAGAGAGCCTTTTAATTCTCGCACTCTGTGGCAGGAAGTATAGATCGCGCTAGAACCAGTCCTCAGATTAACAGGCTGACACAGAGGAATCATGCTGGGGGTAGGGGAGGGGTCTATCTGCACGAGATGATCCCATACAAACTCTATCTTCGTTTTCAGAGAATCGCGTTAACAAGCTTGGCTTGTCCGCTGTATTGAAGTTTAGCAAAGCTATTTACATTACACAAACTGGAGAGCTATTACTGGAAAGTTAGAATATTGTCAGGCTTCTCACAAGGTGAGTTCTGACAGATTATGACAAAAGAAAAACATGACCATATGTCATACAGGTGAGTACACCAAGTCAAAAGAGGGGGGGGGGAGGATGGGAGGAGAGTCCAGCTAGCAAATCGCTCTGGTGCTTAGAGGACTTCTCTTGTTTTAATGGAGGCCACATAGAGATTCTCCTGTTTTAATGGAGGCCACATAGAGATTCTCCTGTTTTAATGGAGGCCACATAGAGATTCTCCTGTTTTAATGGAGGCCACATAGAGATTCTCCTGTTTTAATGGAGGCCACATAGGGCTTCTCTTGTTTTAATACAGGCCACATAGAGATTCTCCTGTTTTAATGGAGGCCACATAGGGCTTCTCCTGTTTTAATGGAGGCCACATAGAGATTCTCCTGTTTTAATGGAGGCCACATAGGGTTTCTCCTGTTTTAATGGAGGCCACATAGGACTTGTCCTATTTTAATGGAGGCCACATAGGACTTGTCCTATTTTAATGGAGGCCATATAGGGCTTCTCTTGTTTTAATGGAGGCCACATAGGGCTTCTCTTGTTTTAATGGAGGCCACATAGGGCTTCTCTTGTTTTAATGGAGGCCACATAGGGCTTCTCTTGTTTTATTGGAGGCCACATAGGGCTTCTCTTGTTTTAATGGAGGCCATATAGGGCTTCTCTTGTTTTAATAGAGGCCACATAGGGCTTCTCTTGTTTTAATGGAGGCCATATAGGGCTTCTCTTGTTTTAATAGAGACCATATAGGGCTTCTCTTGTTTTAATGGAGGCCACATAGGGATTCTCCTGTTTTAATGGAGGCCACATAGGGATTCTTTTGTTTTAATGGAGGCCACATAGGGCTTCTCTTGTTTTAATACAGGCCACATATGGATTCTCCTGTTTTAATGGAGGCCGCTAGCAGATGAAAACAGAATTGTTAATCAACAGGGTAATCGGGGGTGTAGGAAAGGCTGGAGTTGAGGGTTGGGGGAAAGTTGGGGTTGAGGGTTGTTGGAAGTTTGGAGGGAAGGTTGGGGCTGAGGGTTGGGGGAAGGTTGGGGTTGAGGTTGGGGGGGAAGTTTGGAGGGAAGATTGGGGTTGAGGGTTGGGGGAAGGTTGGGGTTGAAGGTTGGGGGAAGGTTGGGGTTGAGGGTTTGGGGAAGGTTGGGGTTGAGGGTTGGGGGGAAGTTTGGAGGGAAGGTTGGGGTTGAGGGTTGGGGGAAGGTTGGGGAACGTTTGGAGGGAAGGTTGGGGTTGAGGGTTGGGGGAAGGTTGGGGTTGAGGGTTGGGAGGAAGTTTGGAGGGAAGGTTGGGGTTGAGGGTTGGGGGGAAGGAGATAATAGTTTTGCACCTGATGACAAAATTCTTCTCGAAGACCCTACAGGTGAGATCTAGTACGTTATGTTACAAAACGAGCTATCTTCACACAGTTGAGTTCAGGTGAATTATAGGTCCAAAGATATGCATATTTCATACAGATAGTTCAGATGAAGTATAGGACCAAAGAAATGCATATTTCATACAGGTGAGTTCAGGTAGATTATATCCCCAAAGATATGAATATTTCATACAGGTGACCTCAGGTATACGTCAGATATAGCAGTGGTTTATTTCCTATTTCATCATACACCATTTCTTTTTCTTCTATTTCTCTTTACTGTTCTCTTTCACTTTCTCTGCACTCATTCTTTCTATAGCACGCGCTAGTTAGTTAGTTGGTGAAGAATTGGGCACGCAGGCCCGTCTTACATTCTGCCCTTCATCACTCCATCTTTTTTACTCTTCCTGCACAATGTGATTTAATATAAGTATACAAATTACTTTTTAAAAAATCTAGAAATACAAGACAAAACTATTACATTCACAAATATAGGATAATAAACTACATGAGAGGTAAGTGATCTAACAAGATAGCGCTCACACACATGTACATACACACACACAAATACATTTTCAATAGAGTCCTTCTGACATTCCACTTTCGCATATTTCCTAAGATAATTTCCAACAAGATACAAGATCTAATAAATTATATTTAGAACTATGTTCTTTTAGAGCAGAACTCAAGGTATGAGAGGTTATTAGATATTCTGTGCAGGCATATAGTCATAAGCCAGTAAATATTGAAAAAGGCTTGATCTGAGGGAGGAAATATTACTAATGGATTTTAGATGGAAGAGGAACGAACGAACCAGCATACTTTATTTTCAAAGGGTTAAGAATCGGGCAGGCAGACCCGTCTAACATTCAGCCCTTCATCATACAGCTTTCACTCAGTCACAGTCATTCAGCATTTGTTAATGAAGGGAGTTCCAGAATATGCAAGGCTTTTCTTGTACAGGTCTAGCCTGGGTTTAGGAAGAAGACAGTTTCTTAAACTTTGCCTTTGTTTAATGCTGGACGTAAACAATGGCCACAAGTAAGGCAGAGCATTGTGCAACAAAATTCAATGAACAATTTTGAGTTTGTTAAAAATAATTCTATATTTGAGGGGTAGAATTTAGAGTTATTTGAGCTGATCTGCAATCTGTACTTGGTATATATCACAAATCAGATTTGCTGTTCATTTATGAAGTGAGTGGAGCCTTTTTGTGTTTGAGACTGAGCATCCATTCCAGATTATGAAATATTTAAATGTGTTTGTATACGTGAAACGTTGTATGTCCTGTCCTCATCGCCCTGTCCTCATCGCCTTGTCCTCATCGTCATGTCCTCATCGTCCTGTCCTCATTGTCCTGTCCTCATTGTCCTGTCTTCATTGTCCTGTCCTCATCGCCTTGTCCTCATCGTCATGTCCTCATCGTCCTGTCTTCATTGTCCTGTCCTCATTGTCCTGTCCTCATTGTCCTGTCCTCATTGTCCTGTCCTCATCGTCTTGTCCTCATTGTCCTGTCCTCATCGTCTTGTCCTCATTGTCCTGTCCTCATCGCCTTGTCCTCATCGTCCTGTCTTCATTGTCCTGTCCTCATCGCCTTGTCCTCATCGTCCTGTCTTCATTGTCCTGTCCTCATCGCCTTGTCCTCACTGTCCTGTCCTCATCGTCCTGTCTTCATTGTCCTGTTGTCCTCATCGCCCTCTCCTCATCGCCTTGACCTCATCGTTCTGTCCTTATCGTCCTGTCTTCATTGTCCTGCTGTCCTCATCGCCCTCTCCTCATCGTCATGTCCTCATCGCCCTGTCCTCATCGCCCTCTCCTCATCGTCCTCTCCTCATCGTCCTGTCCTCATCGCCCTCTCCTCATCGTCCTGTCCTCATCGCCCTCTCCTCATCGTCCTGTCCTCATCGCCCTTCCTCATCGTCCTGTCCTCATCGTCCTCTCCTCATCGTCATGTCCTCATCGCCCTGTCCTCATCGCCCTGTCCTCATCGCCCTCTCCTCATCGCCCTGTCCTCATCGCCCTGTCCTCATCGCCCTGTCCTCATCGCCCTCTCCTCATCGTCCTCTCCTCATCGTCCTGTCCTCATCGCCCTCTCCTCATCGTCCTGTCCTCATCGCCCTCTCCTCATCGTCCTGTCCTCATCGCCCTCTCCTCATCGTCCTGTCCTCATCGTCCTCTCCTCATCGTCATGTCCTCATCGCCCTGTCCTCATCGCCCTGTCCTCATCGCCCTCTCCTCATCGCCCTGTCCTCATCGCCCTGTCCTCATCGCCCTCTCCTCATCGCCCTCTCCTCATCGCCCTCTCCTCATCGTCCTGTCCTCATCGCCCTGTCCTCATCGCCCTGTCCTCATCGCCCTGTCCTCATCGTCATGTCCTCATCGCCCTGTCCTCATCGCCCTGTCCTTATCGCTCTGACCTCGATCGCCCTCACACGAGCAGAAGTCACACACTGGTGACATGTCACTCACTTCACGAGACTGACAGATCAATATCGTTGTGAGAAAAGTTGATACACAAAGTTTGTCCTGCTGACACATCAGTTTATACTTAACATTGTTTCTCGTCTTTAGCCAGAATTGTTCTTAAGCATGACATCCTACATTTGTAATCAAAGTGTAGTAAAAACAAAGTAACAGAACTAATGTAGTCTAAATTTTGCTGCCAAACTACTTTAGAAAGTTTTAGTACAAGAAATAAGAAACCCTGACAGTCAAAACTTTCATTCTGTGAGCTCTCTGAAGAAACTAATCACACAATTATGACATGAAGAACTAAAACTCATTCTATCAGCTCTCTGAAGGAACTAACTGCAAAATTATGAGACATGAAGAACTAAAACTAGACATTTGTTTCAGGCAGTTACAAAGGAACCTAACTACAGGCAGGTCACTGCTGAGAGTTTAACGACTACTTACAGGGTCGTGGGTTCGAATCTAGGGAGATGTTCCACAGCCACAATCGTATCTCCTCGCTAAACGAACCTGGTGTGTCTCTTGAAGCAAGATATCGTCTGCAAGGCGAGGCAGACCACACTACCATATAGAAATGACTGTAAAAAAATACTTAGGCGAAGTAAGACCCACATATATAGCAGGGCCACATAGCAGAGAAGTCTGAAGCTAAAGCAGACCTACATATATAGCAGGGCCACATAGTAGAGAAGTCTGAAGCTTAGGTAGACCTACATATATAGCATGGCCACATAGTAGAGAAGTCTGAAGCTTAGGTAGACCTACATATATAACAGGGCCCCATAGTAGAGAAGTCTGAAGCTAAAGCAGACCTACATATATAGCAGGGCCACATAGTAGAGAAGTCTGAAACTAAAGCAGAACTACATATATAGCAGGGCCACATAGTAGAGAAGTCTGAAGCTAAAGTAAACCTACATATATATATCAGGGCCACATAGTAGAGAAGTCTGAAGCTAAAGCAGAACTATATATATATAACAGGGCCACATAGTAGAGAAGTCTGAAGCTAAAGCAGAACTACATATATAGCAGGGCCACATAGTAGAGAAGTCTGAAGTTAAAGTAGACCTACATGTATAGCAGGGCCATCTGGTAGAGAAGTCTGAAGTTAAAGTAGACAAGATAAACAAAAATAAATATTTTAAAATTATCTTTTACTTTTGTTAAGTGCTAACTGAAGTAACGTTAAGTGTTCTGAAATAATTTGTCACATTAACTGAACTAATGTTAAATATTTTAAAGTAATTTGTCACACTAACTTAACTAATGTTAAACGTTCTGAAGTAATTTACTACACTAACTGAACTCATGTTAAATATTGTTGAGTAATTTATAAACTGCTCTTGTCAGAAAGACGCTCCCAGCCACAACTTGAAATCTAGCTCATGGTTCTGAAATATTCACCAGCGCCCTCCAGATAAAACAGCGTCATGGACGCATTATTTCATGGACTCTTGAGTCAGGAACTGTAGCTACGGAAGATTGGATCTTCGCTGCATGAGCGACATGACATGGTTGTCTGCGTATTTGTTGTACATAATTTACAACTTGAGCGGTCGCTGGAGGTGATTAATTAACGTTGTAATTATCAGCACTTCTGTTATTAATTAACGTTGTAATTATCTGCACTTCCGTCTTGCCTCGTGGAAGTTCATGGAAGATCAGTCCTTTCAGCTTCTCAAACTGTCATAGTCTGAATCGTCAATACCTTTTTCACGATATCGATCCGATACTTTTTCCAGGTCGTTGAATACGACATAAAAATGAAATCTAAACAACGATTATTGTGATTTGATTTCGGTTTCCATTACTCGATACTACGTGGCCATATCAGGGAGATTATGCATTATAGATAAGGATTCGAAAACGGAAAGTGGTTGTAAGCGAGGAACTAAAATAGTGGTTGTAAGTGAAGAACTGACTCCATTCAGCCTCAAAGGACAGTGATGTTTTTCAATGTCAGACTGGCACTTCTGGGGTTTTGAAAAATGGCGGGGCACGGGGTAGATGGGTACGTTCTGTCATAAAAAAAAGCATTTCAAAATGTCCGAAGTATCTTGGACTTTCCGCGCGAGAATGGCCCTCTCCACTTGACGGTGGCAGCTGTCTGTTGTAGGAAGTTGATCAACGCTCAATCCATCTATCTGTCTGTCTTTCTGTTCCGTCTATCTGTCTGACTACCTGACTTTTCCATCTGTCTGTCCTTCTGTTCCGTCTATCTGTCTGCCTGCCTGTTTGTCTGTATGTTTCTGTCTGTCTGCCTACCTGTCTGTATGTCTGTCTTTCTGTTCTCTATCTGTCTGTTTGTCTACCTGACTTTTCCGTCTGTCTGTCTGTCCTTCTGTTCCGTCTATCTGCCTGCCTGCCTGTTTGTCTGTATGTTTCTGTCTGTTTGTCTGTCTGTTCTGTCTGCCTACCTGCCTGTCTGTCTGTCTGTCTTTCTGTTCCGTCTATCTGTCTGTTTGTCTACCTGACTTTTCCGTCTGTCTGTCATTCTGTCCCATTTATCTGTCTGTCTGTCTGTCTGTCTGTAAGAAACTGCTATTTAAAAAAGACGCAGGAAACTTGAAAAGCGTGATCGTCGACGTCAGCCTGTACGACATGAACTTAATGAGTGAACAGAGAGAAAGCAAAGCAGCTAGCGTTAGAGAGAACAGGTGGAGAAAGAAAGAAGAAAGAGAAACAGAAGAAAAAGGAAAGAAAGAGAATATGTAGGATGAAACAGGAAAGAAACTATTTTAGTATCTGAGCCAGGAGTAAATATGCTTGTGAACAAAAGGAAAACAGCGACGATAAGTGAAACCGAGGAAGTTTTTTTTCATCTAAAATATCAGACACAAAAGTTGGAGTCTCTAGGGGACTTCAAGACAAAACTTTTTAACATGCACTTCACTTCCAGGTATGTGTGCAGCAGTAGATGTGAATATTTTACTGTAACTCTCTCTCTCTCTCTCCTTTTCTCTCTCTCTCTCACACACACACACACACTACAATCATTTATCTCACAAAGAGAGAGAGAGAGGGAGGGAGGGAGAGAGATAGGGAGAGAGAGGGAGGGGAGAGAGAGGGAGAGAGAGGTAGGGAGGGAGAGAGAGAGGGAGAGAGAGGTAGGGAGGTAGGGAGAGAGAGAGGGAGGGGGGAGAGAGAGAGAGCAGAGTGAATGTCCTGCTTCTCCCAGATCTTTACAACAAATCAGTATTCTGCTTTATTAAGCACCGACGACAAAAGATTCCAGGTAATTGACGGTATGCCAGCACAGAAATAAAAGATTCCAGGTAATTGACGGTATGCCAGCACAGAAATAAAAGATTCCAGGTAACTAAAGGTATGCCAGCACAGAAATAAAAGATTCCAGGTAATTGACGGTATGCCAGCACAGATATAAAAGATTCCAGGTAACTAAAGGTATGCCAGCACAGAAATAAAAGATTCCAGGTAATTGACGGTATGCCAGCACAGAAATAAAAGATTCCAGGTAACTAAAGGTATGCCTGCACAGAAATAAAAGATTCCAGGTAACTAAAGGTATGCCAGCACAGAAATAAAAGATTCTAGGTAACTAAAGATATGCCAGAACAGAAATAAAAGATTCTAGGTAACTAAAGGTATGCCAGCACAGAAATAAAAGATTCCAGGCAACTAAAGGTATGCCAGCACAGAAATAAAAGATTCCAGGTAACTGAAGGCATGCCAACATAGAAACAAAAGATTCCAGGTAATTGAAGGTATGCCAGCACAGAAATAAAAGATTCTAGGTAACTAAAGGTTTGCCAGCACAGAAACAAAAGATTCCAGTTAAATGAAGGTATGCCAGCACAGAAATAAAAGATTCTAGGTAACTAAAGGTATGCCAGCACAGAAACAAAAGACCTCCAGCTGTGAACTAACAACAAAAGAAAGGACTGCAGAACAAGTAAAACAAAAAAGTAAACATTGACATATAACTATTCCTGTTCTTTGCGTTATCTTTTCATTGTTATTATTATCGAACACACCTTTGTTGTAGTGTAGAAAGTTATAAAAATAAGTTGCCTGGTTGGATGTTCTTATTTGTTCGTGGATTTGGCTTACTTCAGGTGGCGAACGGCTGAAAAAGTTTTAGCGCGGGAGTTAGCAAATACCTGGACATGTGGGGGAGGGTGGGTTTACACAAGTGTGTGTGTGTGTGTGTGTGTGTGTGTGTGTACACGTGAGTGTGAGAGACTGGGCGAAGAAGAGAGAGATAAAGACAGGGTGATGATGCTGCTGTGTGATATTCTCATCTTATCTTAGACAGGCTGTTTAAGGCACAGGGTCTGGTATCTTCCAGTGCTGTTCATCCGCGTATTAATCTCTATCATTTATGTCTGTACGGTCCTGGCTGGCCAAGCTGAGGCGGTGTGCGACCCGCGGTGCTAAAACAATAGTTCGTTGACTGGAGAGATAAAGCGAGAAACATGAGCCGTGTCAGAGAGTGACAGGGAGAGACACGGAGAGAAGGGAGAGACGGTGAGAGACAGAGAAGGGAGAGACTGAGAGAGACAGAGAGAAGGGAGGGCAAAGAGAGATAGGGAGAGACAGAGAGAGACAGAGAGAAGAGAGAGAGAGAGAGATAGGGAGAGACAGAGAGTTACAGTGCACAGATAGAGCGAGTTCGTGGGAATAAACGAAGAGAAGAGATAAAGAGAAAGAAATCTAAAGAGAAAGAAATCTAAAGAGAAAAAAAATCATTCAATCAGTGGAGAATTATCTTCACTAGAATGAATAATGAATGACTGCGTATGGTACCCTGTGGGGCTATATGAAAGAGAGAGAGAGAGAGAGTGAGTGAGAGAAAGAGTCTGAGTGAACGTGTATAGAATTGTATGGAGGGATAAGTACAACAAACATTGTGTGTAGGATTATGTAAATGATTGTGTGTAGGACTGTATCTAGTATTGTGTGTAGGATTGTATCAAAGATTGTGTGTAGGATTGTGTAAGGAATTATGCGTAGGATTGTGTATATGACTGAATATAGAATTGTGTATAGGACTGTGTGGAGGACTGCGTGAATGATTGTGTGTAGGATTGGAAGAGGAACAGAAATACTAAATATGTCAGTCCATAAGAACAGTTAAGAGCAAAACCTCTATCTTAAATGCGAAGAAAACTAAATTGGTGACAACTGACAAAACAAACAAGGCAGCTGAAATATATATCAATCAGGAAACATTGGAAGAAGTGGAGAGTTTTGAATATCTTGGATCACTACTAACTAATATTGGAGATACAATGAGGGAAATTAAAAGGAGGACATCTATCGCTCTTCAAAAAGTAAAACAACTAAATAAGCTGTGGAGAGGAACAAACAGAACTACAAAAATAAGATTTTTAAGGGCATGCATCTTTCCCATCGCAGCATATGCCTGTGAGACCTGGACACTTAACAAATCGGCTGAGAAACATATAAATGCCTTTAAATGCTACAGAAGAGTTCTTCAAATATCATGGACACAAAAAGAACAAATATATCCATACTACAAGAACTTAATATTGAAGAAGGCTGGCTAGTAAAGAAGATTAAAGAGAGAAAACTTAAATATTTTAGACATATTAAACTTCACGATAATTTAGAGAAGACCATCTTGGAAGGGTACAAAATTGGAAAAAGAAAGAGAGGAAGACCGAGGCGAAGATGGCTACAAGACATAGTTGATGATCTGCAAATGGATGCATCAGCAGCAGGCCATCTTGTTCACAACCGAGAGGCCTACAGGAGTGCTGTTAGGGAGGCAAAGTTCCACAAGGGACATACAAAAGACGGACTGACTGACTGATTGACTGACTGACTGACTGATTGACTGACTGACTGACTGGCGGTATCGGGGGAAAAAGTGGAAGAAAATGAACATGAAATTAAACATGAAATGTATAATATGAGCAACTTTTAAATAGCAGCACGGAACTTTTCTGTTACACAGAATCTTTCAAACTGTGCTGTTACAAGGACTGTGGTAGATAAAGTCTGAGATTGTCAGTTGTTAATACAGTTTCTGAAAGCTGTCACTCGTCTCCTTCCATTTCCCATCACGCCAGTAACCGACAATTCGTGTAAACGATTCATTTTAATTTCTAATTGTTATTATATGCCCCCATACACGCATTCACACACCCACCATACTCAAGCACACATATATCTCTCACACAAACAAACAAACAAACAAACAAACAAGCAAACAAATAAACAAACAAACAAACAAGCAAACAAACAAGCAAACAAATAAACAAGCAAACAAGCAAACAAACAAACAAATAAACAACAAGCAAACAAACAAACAAACAAATAAACAATCAAATATTACTCGCTTTCTCTTACAGGTTTTGTTTATATCTTATATTTGCAGAACTACCTGGCGTTTCCAAGAATGGGCAGATCGGTAAGTTGCCTGTTTGTTTTCTCATGTCAAATTTTTGTTCTTTCAAAATCACTTTTTGGTTGTAAATATAAATCCAGGGACATACTGGCCATTTTCATTCACAGGACAGCAAGTATGGCAGGAGATAATGAAACATTCAGCGCTCTTTTAAATACTGCAACACGAAGATAATGAAGATCAAGAATCTTGAGAACATATGGCATTCAAAAGTTATAAGCTCAAAAATCAGGTTAAGGCTATTCAATTCAAATGTAATATCCACCCTCATTTATGCATGTGAAAGCTGGAAAACAACTAAAGAAATAGAAAAGAAATTAGACTCTTTTGAAAACAAATGCCTAAGGAAAATACTCGGCATCAAGTGGAACGAATTCAAGAACAATGCAGAGATAAGACAGATGACTGAACAACAACCAGTCTCATGGGTGATCAGGAAAAGGAGATGGACATATGTTGGTCACTTGATGAGAAGAAATAGTCAGAGAATCCCAAAACAAGATATCAAGTGGAACACAACAGGCCGAAGAAAAAGAAGCAGATCGCGTGAAACTCTGAAGAGGACATTGTTAAGAGAGGCCAAATTAATAGGCATAAAATCCCTTGATGAGGTTGAAAGACTCGCCGAAGACAGGAAAAACTGGCGAACTACCTTGCATGCCCTATGTGACGTTTAACGGCACGGGAAAGATATAAGATAATGTTAATGTTACATATAATTGTACTGATGATGATGATGATGATGCTGATGACTCTTGTGGCTTCTGTTTTTCTTATCGGCGCAGTCACGTGATCAAACCTTGTCTCTTTGTTTCTCCACTCACTCGAAGTGTTCCAGCTGATACAGGCAGGTCACGTGCTAATATCAACTGATAAACGGATGATAGAGTACACCGCCACATCAGTGAGTATCACAGATGTTCTAAACAGCAGACGGGCTGGCGCCGTACCAAAGTTTCAGCTTCAAGATAAAGTTTGTATTTCAGCTCTGAGAATACAGAAAAGTGGCTACACTGATGAATGTGAACAGTTGCTTCACCAATGAATATGAAAAGTGGCTACACTGAGAAATGTGAAAATGGCTACACTGATGAATGTTAAAAATGGCTACATAAAGACAGCGGCTATAACGAGAGACAAGAAAACTTTAAAAAAGTGGCTACACCGGGAGTTGAGAAAAAAGTTGCTACAATGAAGTACAAGAAAATTGGCCAGACTGAAAACTCAGACAAATGACTACATTAGTTCACTGATATCTCGAGAGATATGATCCAGGGTACTCCCCCCCCCCTCCGGGCCAGAAGTTTGGAGCTTAAAAACCTCAAGTATTCCCCAGAGAATCTGCCCTTGCAGGGAGAAGAAAGTGCGGACTTTGGGCACGTTTTCAGATCTGTCTTCTCCTTTCTCTACCCGAGTACGAGAACTTGCCCATATCTAGGACAAAGTGCCATTCTAATCTATAAAGATTTACTCCAGCTTTGCTCTTAGATCACTAATGGTTCTGTCACTTTTTACTTATCACCACGAACTGAAGAATGCTCAAAGAAGAGAATCTGCGGTAATTATCTCCCTTTGGTCGATAGATACAGATGATGAAGGACATTGTAAAGAGTCGGTGACTTCCATAGATGCTATTCTTTCTTGCCATAAATAATGTGCTTTTCTTGTCACAGATAATGTACATTTTTGTCACGGATAATGTACCCATGTAGCTTATTTATTATTCTAAAAAAATATGTGTCATGTGACAATGTCAAGGACTTGAAACATGGCGCCACCTTCAGACATGGCAGTAAAAGATGAGCAGAAATGTCCTCCAACTTTTTGTCAAACACGAACTAAAACAACGAACTAAAACAACGAACTAAAATGAAGAACTTTTGCTGTAAACTTTTTAAAATGAAAGCAATGATGAACGCAATAGGTTTATGTTCACTTACAGCGGTGGTGAACTTGTGTTCACTCATTAATGTGGTGAACTTGTGAATCATGCGTTGTATTCACTCAATACTATGATGAATTTGTGAATAAGTGTATAATCACTATACTGTGATGAAGTTGTGAATTTTCTTTTTCATTCATTTACATTTCTGCACTCAGTCTGTGAGATCTAAGAAGTCTTTCTCCTCTCCCCTCCCCCAAATTTCCTGTACATTATGACCTACATCTGTTATACGAGACTTAGCCTAATGTTTGAAGTCCTACAAATAAGGTCACTACAAGCCTCTCAGATCATCAGAGGAACATGAATTATTTTTAAATTCTTTTTTTATTGCACTGATTTCTCTGAAGGAAATAAAACAAGTTTTCCAAGTAGGGTCCTGCTCACTTCTTTCTCAAAACAAGGATCACTCATTTACCTGTACTTCTTGCAGTCGAAAAGCCCAAATGTTTATCGTTTAGTGAAATTAATGTTTATATTTTTCCCGTTTGTTTCATGTGATTATTTTGTGAGAAGCAAATCTTAATGAAGGTTTGTGTCGGTGACAAGTTGGCAGAAGTTCAAATCTGTGTTGATTTCATGTTACGTTTTATCGTGTGCACGTGTCCGTGCTGTATGTGTGGATAAATGCACGTGTCCGTGCTGTATGTGTGGATAAATGCACGTGTCCGTGCTGTATGTGTGGATAAATGCACGTGTCCGTGTTGTATGTGTGGATAAATGCACGTGTCCGTGCTGTATGTGTGGATAAATGCACGTGTCCGTGCTGTATGTGTGGATAAATGCACGTGTCCGTGTTGTATGTGTGGATAAATGCACGTGTCCGTGCTGTATATGTGGATAAATGCACGTGTCCGTGTTGTATGTGTGGATAAATGCACGTGTCCGTGCTGTATGTGTGGATAAATGCACGTGTCCGTGTTGTATGTGTGGATAAATGCACGTTTCACAACAAAGTAATGTACATAAACTCTTGTAAAACGTTATATGTTTATCTTATCATATGTACCTGGATTATACTTATCATATGTACTTGGACTATGTTTATCTTATCATATGTACGTGGACTATGTTTATCTTATCATGTGTACTTGGACTATGTTTATCTTATCATATGTACTTGGACTATGTTTATCTTATCATATGTACGTGGACTATGTTTATCTTATCATATGTACGTGGACTATGTTTATCTTATCATGTGTACTTGGACTATGTTTATCTTATCATATGTACTTGGACTATGTTTATCTTATCATATGTACGTGGACTATGTTTATCTTATCATGTGTACGTGGATTATGTTTTCCAGCGCTGTTAAATGGTTCATCGTACGTTTAAGAGCTTGATCGTTTACATTCTGCTGTGAGGTGAAGGTCACGAATCATCATCGTGTGTCGTGTCTGTAGTGAAGATCACCAGCTTGCTTTTTCTCCTATAATGATGCCACAGCTACATACGTGACCTCTAGCCCCATTTTTGACGTTCACTTATCAGTGACCAGCTGTTGTATTCACATATTTTTTTTTATATTTGGTTTTTCTGAAAGGTTTGCGCCTTCACAATGTCCTTTGAGATATCACAAAAGCTTGTAAAATTCTCACCTTCACGCTGTGCACTACTTGCCTGCATTATTTCTGTCTCGGACATGAGATTTATTTTTCTGCATATCAGCTTCTGCAAGTCTTATTTTTCATACTGAATATTCATGGCTTTGTGTCGCCAAAGCCTGACTTCAGTTGACCTTTGACCTTGTAACTGTGAATTTCAATGTCTCTTACGTCAGACATCTCCCTGCTCTATCCTGACCACAGAACGAAGGCTGGCCCATCTCAAAACCCATCAAATTATTTCCAAATCACTTCACTCGTGCCAATGTTTACCTTTGCTGATGTTTAAAAGAGTGTAACGCCGTGGTTTAGATCAGTTTGGGGGGGGGGGGGGGGTGACAATGCAGAGCTGTACCGGACAGTGTGTTAAAGCAAACAAGATTTTGAATGTACATTCTAATTTACGACATCAGTGTTTGGGCACATGTCCTGGTGCTATGTCACAGCCGCGCGTGTAACCATGTTGTTGTGCAATTAGTTGTATGCGTGAAAGTAATGGACTTTATAAACCACTAAAGTGTTGGAATGTAATGGAACTGTAATGATCTATTTTCACAGCTTATGATCACAGAGTGATTTGTCCTTGCAACAGATCCAGTCTTTGATGTTGTTTTTGTTTGATGTTTTTCTGTTCTTCTCTCCGCTTGATGAAAGTGTTTCTCCCCCCTCTTCTTACATTAATGACTCAGGATGTATCTCCATCTGGCACGGTCATCAGCCTAATCATCTTCCAACGCTGAGTTTACTTCCAGCAACCTCATAACTTTTTGGACACATCTTTCAATCGCAAATTTGGTCGTCCAGCTTTTGTTGTCCCGTGTGCTATAACATCTTCCAAGTGCGTCTCGTGTGCTATAACATCTTCCAAGTGTTCTCGTGTGCTATAACATCTTCCAAGTGCGTCTCGTGTGCTATAACATCTTCCAAGTGTGCCTCGTGTGCTATAACATCTTCCAAGTGTGTCTTGTGTGCTAGAACATCTTCCAAGTGTGTCTCGTGTGCTAGAACATCTTCCAAGTGTGTCTCGTGTGCTAGAAGATCTTCCACGTGTGTCTCATGTGCTAGAAGATCTTCCAAGTGTGTCTCGTGTGCTAGAACGTCTTCCAATTGTGTCTCGTGTGCTAGAACATCTTCCAAGTGTGTCTCGTGTGCTAGAACATCTTCCAAGTGTGTCTCGTGTGCTAGAACATCTTCCAATTGTGTCTCGTGTGCTAGAACATCTTCCAATTGTGTCTCATGTGCTAGAAGATCTTCCAAGTGTGTCTCGTGTGCTAGAACGTCTTCCAATTGTGTCTCGTGTGCTAGAACATCTTCCAAGTGTGTCTCGTGTGCTAGAACATCTTCCAAGTATGGACCAGGCCAGACTTGCGCTGTCATAGTTAGAACATGATTGAAGGATTTGTGTCATCATCAACTTTTCTAACGTGACAATGTCCAGCAAGTTACAGATTTTTCAACACAGGAAAACAAAGTAAAAAAGACTCCTGGAATTTTCTAGTTTTATTGTACATCGGCGCTGCCGTAAACCTGCAACTGATGGTAGGTGAGGCTGTTGGTAGCTGAAGCTGTTGGTAGCTGAGGCTGTTGGTAGCTGAAGCTGTTGGTAGCTGAGGCTGTTGGTAGCTGAGGCTGTTGGTAGCTGAAGCTGTTGGTAGCTGAAGCTGTTGGTGGCTGAGGCTGTTGGTAGCTGAAGCTGTTAGTAGTTGATGCTGTTGGTAGCTGAGGCTGTTGGTAGCTGAAGCTGTTGATTGTTGAGGCTGTTAGTTGTTGAGGCTGTTAGTAGCTGAGGCTGTTGGTAGCTGAAGCTGTTGGTAGCTGAAGCTGTTGGCAGCTGAAGCTGTTGGTAGTTGAGGCTGTTGGTAGCTGAGGCTGTTGGCAGCTGAAGCTGTTGGTAGTTGAGGCTGTTGGTAGCAGAGGCTGTTGGTAGCTGAGGCTGTTGATTGTTGAGGCTGTTAGTTGTTGAGGCTGTTAGTTGTTGAGGCTGTTGGTAGCTGAGGCTGTTGGTAGTTGGTAGGTTCTTGGATGTGACTGGTTCTTGGAGTTGACTGGCTTTCAGAGGTGGCAAGGTATGCATGGATGGCGTAACGCGCGCGCACACACATACACACACACACACACACAGAGGCAGCCCCATGAGAAGTGGGAGAGGGGAGGGGAGAGGGGGAATCCAGCCAGTGCATTGTTCGGGGCCCGGTGAGTTTTCCTTGTTGCAAGGTGAGCCCCTGAGGGGCTTTGGAGGGCCCGTGGTGGATGAAAACAACTAAGCGGGGTGGGAGGGGGTGAAGAGAGAAATAATTTAGACCGGCTTACAGATCTTCTCTCGCAGGACACCACACCTGGTACACAAACAGAGGGCCCCATACTTGGTACACAAACATAGGGCCGAGGTAACAAACAAAGGACCCCGCACTTGGTACACAAACAGAGGGCCCCACACTTGGTACACAAACATAGGGCCGAGGTAACAAACAAAGGACCCCGCACTTGGTACACAAACAGAGGGCCCCACACTTGGTACACAAACAGAGGGCCCCACACTTGGTACACAAACAGAGGGCCCCACACTTGGTACACAAACAGAGGCCCCCACACTTGGCACACAGGCAAAAATAGAAAGAAGAAAAGGACTGATGTGACACATCACACATGTGATATTGTTCAATATATCCACATACAAGATTACATGCGATATTTTCCAATATATCCAGATATTAAATTAAATGTGCTATTGCTCAGTATATCCACATACTAGATCACATGTAGTATTTCCCATTATATCCACATACAAGACTACATGTGATATTTTCTCAATATATCCATAAACTAGATTACGTGTGATATTTCTCATTATATCCACATACTAGATCACATGTAGTATTTCCCATTATATCCACATACAAGATTACATGTGATATTTCCCAATATATCCACATACAAGACTACTTGTGATATTTCTCAATAAATCCATATACAACATTACATGTGATATTTCCCAGTATATCCACATACAACATCACATGTGATATTTCCCAATATATCCACTTAGCAAATTACACGAGCCTGTTGAAACCGTTGACATGTTTTTTTCTTTATTTCATCAAACCACACATCATACTACATATTATACCACACATCGAACCACACATCATATCATACATCGTACCACACATCGTTCACTTCATTCCGTCTTCATTAAACGTTCTCCTTCGCAACGAACAAAATGACCTTTCTAACTTGTTCCCTGATCATGGGATTTTCTTGTGTCTAAAAATGGATTTCTTATACCACGTGACAAACAAGCCAATCACATGCTTTATAACATGAATTTGACTTTCAGACGAGAGTGCGGAAGATGGACTTGCCCAGAAACTTCATCATTCCCAGAAAGAGAGATCTTCCCAGGACATTTATTACTCCGAGAAGGGCAAGCCGTTTTTTCCGATCCCCATTTTTGTGTGTTTGTATTTCTCTCAACATTTGCATGTATTTTAATGTTTGCAAGTTGGGTTTAGGTACACAGAGTGATAAGTGAGCTTTGATCTCTGTTGTTTTAGTTCATATTGGCCAATGGCGCAACAGAACTTTGCACTGAACGAACCAATCAGACGCTACGCCTTGATACCAATCACAGTTGTTTTCGGAGCACTGGCCAATCGAAACAAGGCCTCTGTAATCTAAAATTAATGCAAGGCTTACCTATCAGGTAGAACTATCTAGAACTTCCTGAATGTTGTAATCTTTTATAACACAGAAGAAGAGACAACATTTTGTCCCGTTTATCCGATCGAAAACGGCTTTTTATTGCTGAGATTTCTGTGAGCCTAAAAGACAAGCACATGAAATTTAAATCAGCAAATCAGAATTCAGGATTTCGTGGGAGGTAAAGTCTAGGCAGCTCCTTCCATTGTGGGTGAGAGTCTTTCTGTAGATAACAGAAACAGGAGATTCTCAAGATACGGTTACTTCGGTGGTCACAGCAAAGAAGATGTTGATGTGTCTCAACTTTGACAAGGAAAGAAACTGGATATAGGACTAACCTGCCTAGTGTTTTTAACTGGAGGTATGCATAAAATATATTCTCTGTATAACCTGTTACAGGTAAGTGTCATATTTTATGTAGGTGTCAAATAACACACTAACAGCTTGTCGCGTGACTAAAACACTAATCGCCTGTCTGTGGGAAATTGTAAACATTTGTTGACTTCTCCGCAGATTGTTGACCCTGGTTTGTACTAAAAGTGTTCTAACAACCTGTCTTACTAATACGACCAGCTGCATTTTCTTATAGTTAGTCGCAGGCATGCTGGATGTTATGGTTCTTATGAATGTCAATATTATTAACTTCCACTTTATGCTTGTGGTCAGTACAATAACAAGCTTGGCCCAACCTTCTGCTGCCAATCAACTTGTGCTTGTCTGTGACACAGGATAATCAGAACTAACGTAACAGCTTAACTTTCCTCCTTCACCCACTAACACGATCTTGCATGTGACTTCTCTCTCTTGTATGCTTATAACATGCTTTTAAAATGAACACTTAAGCAACACATTGATACAACATTTCTACAGGTCTGGGGGGGGATTTAAATACAGGCGCAAGTGGGTGTTTTTTAATACTGGGACTGTGGGCGGAGCTACATGGAGGGGCGGAATATGACTTGTACGAAGCTAGCACACCGAGGAGATAGAAGAACACACAGCCAGCAGACACTGTCACATATGATAGGCATTAATTCCACTGATACATCTTACCACCCCCCCCCCCTTTTTTTTTCCCCGTCCACACACACTCAAAGAAACCAAGAATAAAAGAGATAAATGAAGGAAAGCACAAACAGAAACAACACTGAACGGGACAGGCTTATGTTCGGAAAATCTGAGATTCAGTACATTGTATTTTTGTTGTCAGGGTTACCTCGCATTTCCTAGAATGGGGCGTGCACAAATCAAATCAGAGACTGCTGCAAACGTCAACTGCTGTGGGGTAGGTCTGAAAAGTGAGTTCGTGGTTGGTCAAGACGGGAAGGAGGAGCTACGAACGGTGTGTCCAGTCAACGTTTGCTGCGAGGGACTGAGAGAAATCATTGACGAGAAATCTGTGGGTGTCTTGTACTCCATGTGTGTTCCAGACTTTCCATTCCAGCACGAATCGGTCAGTTTTTGTTTGTTTTTAAGTGTCAAATCTGTCAGAGGTTTCCAATATTTCAGTCTACATTTATTGTTGATTGAAATGTCAGCAGTTACAATATATGAGTGTCAACTTACGGCATCTGCCAATGTATACCGTACCTTCAATGACTGTACTACATTTATCGAATGGAAAAAAGTGATTTTGGCACAGTCTAGTTGTGAGATCTTTCTCCACCCAGCGCAAGATAAAGACAAGAAGCACTACTTGCATGTGTAACTATTGTTGCACTGTTAGAAATTGTTGTACCGCTTGGACGTGTAACTACTGCTGTACTGTTTGGACGTGTAACTACTCCTGTACTGCTTGGACGTGTAACTATTGCTGTACTGTTTGGACGTGTAACTACTGCTGCACTGTTTGGACGTGTAACTATTGCTGTACTGTTTGGACGTGTAACTACTGCTGTACTGCTTGGACGTGTAACTATTGCTGTACTGTTTGGACGTGTAACTATTGCTGTACTGTTTGGACGTGTAACTATTGCTGTACTGTTTGGAAGTGTAACTACTGCTGTACTGTTTGGACGTGTAACTACTGCTGTACTGTTTGGACGTGTAACTATTGCTGCACTGTTTGGACGTGTAACTATTGCTGCACTGTTAGGACGTGTAACTATTGCTGTACTGTTAGGACGTGTAACTATTGCTGCACTGTTAGGACGTGTAACTATTGCTGCACTGTTTGGACGTGTAACTATTGCTGCACTGTTTGGACGTGTAACTATTGCTGTACTGCTAGGACGTGTAACTATTGCTGTACTGCTAGGACGTGTACAGTTGCTAATGCGTTATATGGCTTATCTGAATCATTATTTTGTGTCAAGATTTCGTTCAATCTGGCGCAGCCAAAACATTCAAACATTTTACTCGTATTATCATCATGCAATGACAGCAAAATATGGTGTTTTCTCAGCATCGGTGTGTGGGGTGCACATTTTTACAGCTGCTTCGACTTCAAGACTTTGGTAGGCAGGTCTTCTTGTCAATGTCGATTGTACAACTCTCTCGCTCACATCAATCAGTGATTTTACACACATCTTTCTGTGTTACGACTGTACATCGACAGATTTACTCAAATTATGCATAGATACCTGGCACAGGCAGGGTCAACTGATACAATGACCTGGTACTGGATGATCTGTCACATGGGGACTGGATAAATGGAAACAAAGATCTGCAGTACAAGACAATTTCTGGCGCTCTAGAATGTTCCCTGATCTACTTTCATCTACTGGGAACTCAAGACGTTCTCCACATATACAGAATAAATTCGATGCGAATATTTCCTTTGTCTTAATACACCGACAGTCATTTACAAGATGTAGACTTAACTTACGTAGCAAAAAAAGACTCCAGCTATCATAGGTTCGCTTGTTCACTTAGATGCTCGTCAACATGAACAAAGAAAGAGTCTGTGCTTGCCGCAAACAAAGACCTTCAAGTTATGGAAGAGTCTGTGCTTGCTGCAAACAAAGACCTTCAAGTTATGAAAGAGTCTGTGCTTGATGTACATAAAGACCTTCAAGCAGTGGAAGAGTATGTGGTTGTCAAAGATCTTCAAGTTCTGGACAAGTTGGCTATCGTAAGCAAAGCTCTTTATTCCGCTGAAGAAGCTGTGACTGACGCAAGCAAAGACCTTCAAGCTATGGAGGAGTCTGTGATTTTCACAAGTAAAGATCTTCAGACTGTAGTGAAATGTGAAGATCTTCCAGTCTGAAACATCTCCAAGCAGTGTCTAGGTGTAAGGTTCACGCCACACAATGAAGAGAGTTCTACGTCTCAGAGAGAATATCGTTATTCAAGCTTTAGCTTCAACGACTGCCAAGACAAATCCACATCATTTTTTTTTTACTTTTATCTGAGTGCTTTGTCTAAATTTTTGTGTCTCACGTTTTTATCTTAAAGATATCATTACGTTTCTATCTTAAAGATATTATCACGTTTTTTTTTCTTAACGATATTAGTGCCGTATTATGGGTAGAGAGATAAGTGTCATATTATAGCTAGAGAGATAAGCGTCATATTGTAGCTATAGAGATAAGTATAGTGTGCCAAATACACACAAACAAAGCACACAGCTCCTGACACACACACACTAACATAGCACATAGGTACTGACACACACAGCTCCTGACATACACACTAACGTAGCACTGCTCCTTATACAAACACAGTACACAGATTCTAACATACACAAACATAGCACACAGCTCCTGACACACTAACATAGCACACAGCTCCTGACACTACACACACTAACATAGCACACAGCTCCTGACACTACACACACTAACATAGCACACAGCTCCTGACACTACACACACTAACATAGCACACAGCTCCTGACACTACACACACTAACATAGCACAGCTCCTGACACTACACACACTAACATAGCACACAGCTCCTGACACTACACACACTAACATAGCACACAGCTCCTGAGTTAAGCAGGCTGTTGCTGTATACTTACTGACAAGCAGAATGGCAGTTTAGACCTACTAAATGTAATCCTAATGGGAAAAAAAGCTTACATCCTGAACTACAAATGCTTACATTTCTTCTCCACAGAATGCACGCTCATCAGAAGTTTTGGGAAAGTTGAAGAACTTGATGGAGTGAACTCAGTTTTGTGATGGCCAAGATGTTCTTGTGTAGCACTGACAAATTTAAGCAGGTCATGTGACAGATATTTCGGTTAGTTCTGTTGCGGGTGGGTTATTAGAGTTTATAAAAGTTTCGACAAAAAGTACCACCATGTAAAGAAAATAATAAAATCTGTTGTGAAATTTTCTTCCAATGTGTGTTATTACTTTTCTTATGGTTGTTTCTAACACAAAGCAGCTTCTTCGCACATAATGAAGATGTTATTGATTTAATGTAGCAACAACTACAAAAACAAAGCTGAAACTCAGTCACAAAGAATATTTGAATGACGCAAGTGATGGATTACTGGGAAGCAAACAAATATAATCCTGTCTGTACAGAATATACATTACAGGGAGGCAAACAAATATAATCCTGTCTGTACAGAATATACATTACAGGGAGGCAAACAAATATAATCCTGTCTGTACAGAATATACATTACAGGGAGGCAAACAAATATAATCCTGTCTGTACAGAATATACATTACAGGGAGGCAAACAAATATAATCCTGTCTGTACAGAATATACATTACAGGGAGGCAAACAAATATAATCCTGTCTGTACAGAATATACATTACAGGGAGGCAAACAAATATAATCCTGTCTGTACAGAATATGATGGAAGAAAAAAAAAACAAACATAAAAAAAAACAGTCTAAACTACCAGAAAAATAAAACTTGTTTCAGTTAATAATCAATACCAGCAGATTATTTCAACTATCTTAACACATCAAACAGCACATTATTTCAACTGTCTTAACACATCAAACAGCAGATTATTTCAACTAACTTAACACATCAAACAGCAGATTATTTCAACTAACTTAACACATCAAACAGCAGATTATTTCAACTGACTTAACACATCAAACAGCAGATTATTTCAACTGTCTTAACACATCAAACAGCAGATTATTTCAACTGTCTTAACACATCAAACAGCAGATTATTTCAACTGACTTAACACATCAAACAGCAGATTATTTCAACTGACTTAACACATCAAACAGCAGATTATTTCAACTGATTTAACACATCAAACAGCAGATTATTTCAACTGTCTTAACACATCAAACAGCAGATTATTTCAACTGTCTTAACACATCAAACAGCAGATTATTTCAACTGACTTAACACATCAAACAGCAGATTATTTCAACTGACTTAACACATCAAACAGCAGATTATTTCAACTGACTTTAACATATCAAACAGCAGATTATTTCAATTGTCTTAACACATCAAACAGCACATTATTTCAACTGTCTTAACACATCAAACAGCAGATTATTTCAACTGTCTTAACACATCAAACAGCACATTATTTCAACTGTCTTAACACATCAAACAGCAGATTATTTCAACTGACTTAACACATCAAACAGCAGATTATTTCAACTGTCTTAACACATCATACAGCAGATTATTTCAACTGTCTTAACACATCAAACAGCAGATTATTTCAACTGACTTAACACATCAAACAGCAGATTATTTCAACTGACTTAACACATCAAACAGCAGATTATTTCAACTGATTTAACACATCAAACAGTAGATTATTACAACTGTCTTAACAAACAAAATGAAAGTCACTGCAGGATTCAAACCCAAACTCCAAAAAAGAAAGTACAAGAATGTCTGGTTCATACTGATCTACACCACAGACCTGGGTTGATGAGTTTCATCTGTGGTAGATGTCATTGATGTCAAGCTACAGAGAAAATGGAAGAGAACACACGACAAGTCTCCCTGACTGCATGATCAAAAGCTTGATGATGTAACAATCAGATATTTGAAACAAGAAAGAAAAAAATGTTGACTGAAAAGGAAAAGTAAACAGTCAAAACTTCCACCTGACTGTCACTACTGATCTACATGTAAATTTTCTTGATGAATTTGACTTTTGTGACAGATCTATATGTAAACTTTCTTGCTGAACTTGACTTCTGTGACAGATCTATATGTAAACTTTTTTGATGAACTTGACTTTTGTGACAGATCTACATGTAAACTTTATGATGAACTTGACTTTTGTGACAAATGTATGTGTAAACTTTCTTGCTGAACTTGACTTTTATGACAGATCTATATGTAAACTTTCTTGATGAACTTGATTTTTGTGACAGGTCTACATGTAAACTTTCTGATGAACTTGACTTTTGTGACAAATGTATGTGTAAACTTTCTTGATGAACTTGACTTCTGTGACAGATCTATATGTAAACTTTCTTGATGAACTTGATTTTTGTGACAGGTCTACATGTAAACTTTCTGATGAACTTGACTTTTGTGACAAATCTAAGTGTAAACTTTCTTGATGAACTCGACTTTTGTGACAGATCTACATGTAAACTTTCTTGATGAACCATCTTTTCAAATATTACAGTCACAAACCTCAATAATCTTAGCCATGCCAATGAAAAATTCAGGCTAACCTGCACAACAAAAAGAGAAACTATCAGCTCCAAGTTTTCCACACTTCCTCAGTCTTCATAATCTCAACTCTCCCTCGAAGCTCCTTTCTTCCAAACTGATCACACTCAAACTTCACAATATCATATTACAATAATCTTGGGCGAAGTGGTTAGAGCGGCTGGGAGTTCAAATCCAGCCGGAAGCACCCCAGCCACTGAGCTGAAGAAATGGGTACCTGATCCCTGGATCTGACACCACCCTCTAGTGTGCTGACAGGTCAAGGAAAATATGGCCACTAACACCACATCCCTATATGCCTGTAAGATTTGGCAGTTTTACCTTTACCATTACAATAATCTCCACCTTCACAAACATATTACAACAAAAAACTCACTACATTTAAGAAAAAAAAAAGTAGGAAAAACTTTATTAACTAATAAGCACACAGTCATGACATGTTGGTTTACACCTTAATCATATAAGAACATACAGGACATACTGCAGGACTTTGTGTATAGTTATACGCTTCATCTGATATGCTTACACACTCATTATTGTGTGTATAGTTATATACTTCATCTGATATGCTTACACACTCATTATTGTGTGTATAGTTATATACTTCATCTGATATGCTTACACTCTCATTATTGTGTGTATAGTTATATACTTCATCTGATATGCTTACACACTCATTATTGTGTGTATAGTTATATACTTCATCTGATATGCTTACACACTCATTATTGTGTGTATAGTTATATACTTCATCTGATATGCTTACACTCTCATTATTGTGTGTATAGTTATATACTTCATCTGATATGCTTACACACTCATTATTGTGTGCATAGTTATATGCTTCATCTGATATGCTTACACACTCATTATTGTGTGTATAGTTATATGCTTCATCTGATATGCTTACACACTCATTATTGTGTGTATAGTTATACGCTTCATCTGATATGCTTACACACTCATTATTGTGTGCATAGTTATATGCTTCATCTGATATGCTTACACACTCATTATTGTGTGTATAGTTATATGCTTCATCTGATATGCTTACACACTCATTATTGTGTGTATAGTTATACGCTTCATCTGATATGCTTACACACTCATTATTGTGTGTATAGTTATATACTTCATCTGATACGCTTACACACTCACAACTGTGTGTTACAAAAAACACAATCTTCAAAATGTCAATGGCTAAATATACTCCTCATTTTTCTACTTTAGCCTCAACACAAATACCACAAACTTCACAATCTCAATCATACTACACAATAAAAGTTTTAAACGAAGGATAAGAATACAAACTAGGATAAGAATATAAACTAGGATAAGAATACAAACTCAAGAATTCTTTCACTAATCTCACTCTATATACAAAATGGTATCATTCATATAAGAAATGTTTACTTTAAGAAAATCAACTTGTAAATATTTGTGCACCCAAAAAAAAAACTGATTAATGTGACAAGAGACTGAATCATCTGAGAGTGGAAATAAATAAGATTCTAGACAGGAAAGGCAGGCTAGGACCCTCAGATATTCTAGACAGGAAAGGCAGGCTAAGACCCTCAGATATTCTAGACAGGAAAGGCAGGCTAGGACCCTCAGATATTCTAGACAGGAAAGGCAGGCTAAGACCCTCAGATATTCTAGACAGGAAAGGCAGGCTAAGACCCTCAGATATTCTAGACAGGAAAGGCAGGCTAAGACCCTCAGATATTCTAGACAGGAAAGGCAGGCTAGGACCCTCAGATATTCTAGACAGGAAAGGCAGGCTAAGACCCTCAGATATTCTAGACAGGAAAGGCAGGCTAGGACCCTCAGATATTCTAGACAGGAAAGGCAGGCTAAGACCCTCAGATATTCTAGACAGGAAAGGCAGGCTAAGACCCTCAGGGATTTTAAGTCAGACATCCTTTCTCACAGAAACAAAATGACCTGTGTCCAGTTCATGGCCACAGTTATGTTAGTCACAACACTGTCCTGCCTGTATTCAGTTTTGTTCAATTTACTTCTGCTCTGTGCGTTCGTTAGAAAATCTTTTACAGAGAATTTAAACTGGTCACATTAAACTTGTGACAAGCAAAAATTTGTCTCAAACAAAAAATGTTCATTTTCATACAAGATGTGAACACCAAACACTTATAGTATGAATTATAGTATGTAGGAAACTGTAGAGACAGCAACAGCAGTCATATGTGTTGGGGACAGGAATAGCAGTCATGTTCTGGAGAAAGGAACTGGCATACTTATTGTAGCAGTTATCTGAATAAATGCAAACCCACAGTCCAATTTACTCATTTGTGTACAAGTAGCGAATGAGCAAACATGGACCCTGTAATCACCACTCCTGCTAGTTGTAAGGCTGTGATGTGATTAGTTTTCTGCAAGCAGAATGACACAGTGTCACCGAGATTCACTGTTGAGTGTGTCATGTGTGCAGTGATAGCACTACAAGTGACAGTTCTGTGATGGACTGGTGCAGGAAGTTCAGGGATGAGTGCACAGATGTGCATGATGTGGTGAGACAAAGACCACAGTTGTGAGTGGTGAACTCACTGAAAGAGTCAACCAAGTCAAACGTGGAAAACATTGAAAGATTTCAGATATTTCTTATCAATTTCCTCAAATTTTTAACTTATTTTTAAACCAGTCAGTTAGGTATGTAAGTATTGTATGTCATAATTTTGTCATATGTTTTACTTTTTTTTTAAACCTGTCAGTTAAATTGAACATCCCTATATATCCAAAAAACTATACTTTTAAAAATCACATATTTGAGAAAGAAATAATAGAAATCACATATTTGAGACAGAAGAAACTTGTTTCTGACTCAAGATAAAAGCAAACTAACTACCAGCAGGAAGTTCTTGGTGAAATATCTGGCCACAAAGTCTCAGCTGTCTAGTCCACAAAATATGACCTCTTTGTGACTGTCAATGTCATTCTGTAGGTCTTCTAGACTCTGGTTGGCATCCAGCACCTGGAGAAATCACAGACACAAAAACTTACACTCAGAACATCAGAACATCCAGTACCTGAAGAAATCATAAACATTCAAGCTTATATCCGGAACATAGGAAGAGTACAGAGAAACACCCAGTAAATACGCAAACTTACGTCCAGAACATTGGAACATCTCAGACAAGCTTACATGCAGACTGTTGTGTCAGAGACATAACTTGCTAAGATAAAATGCATCCTGTCTCAGTATTCAGGTTTAAGTGAATCTTATCTTATATCCTTCATGTGCTATTAAACGTCACATAGGACTCACAAGGTAGTTTGCTAATTTTTCCTGTCTTCGGCGAGTCTTTCAACCTCATCAAGGGATTTTATGGAGGACCTTGACTTTGCAGACAACATTTGTCTACTATCAAGCAGCCACAAAGATATGCAAGATAAAATAAACAAGCTAACTCAGAATGCTAACAACACAGGACTAAAGATAAATGTAGGAAAGACAAAGTTAATGAAGCAAAATGTGAACAACAGAAATGTACTCAGAGTAGATAGCAAGTTAGTGGAGGAGGTCAACGAATTTGTATACCTTTGGCAGTAGAGTAGAAGAAAATGGAGACAGCACAGAGGACATCAACAGCAGACTTACTAGAGCAAACCAGGCTTTTGCAATGCTGCAGAATATATGGAAATCTAGAAAACCAAGCATGAATATGAAAATCAGGATATTTAAGAGTAGTGTTCTAAGTGTTCTACTCTATGGAAGTGAATGCTGGAAAATCACCAAAACCATAGAAAACAAGTTGAATTCTTTTCAGACTAAATGTTTATGAAGAATTAGAAAAATATTTTGGCCAAACACCATAAGAAATAACATCTTGTTGGCAGAAATGCAGATGAAACCACTGACAACAATTATTGAGGAAAGACGCTGGCGATGGTTGGGACATGTGCTCTGAATGACTGACAACTCACTACCAAAAATAGCACTAAGATGAACACCACAGGGGAACAGAAGTAAGGGTAGACCAAAAGAGACATGGAGAAGAACAACAGAAAGGATGTTGAGCAACAGAGGGCTCACCTGGGCAAGAGCAGTAAAAAGGCGAAGGACAGGCATTTGTGGAAAACCCTTGCGGAAGCCCCGTGTGCCCTGGGCACTTAAGGTTCAGAGAGAGAGAGAGAGAGAGAGAGAGAAAAGAGAAAATTTGGCCTCTCTTAACAATGTCCTCTTCAGAGTTTCACACGGTCTGCCTCTTTTTCTTTGGCCTGTTGTGTTTCATTGTATAGCTTGTTTTGGGATTCTCTGACTCTTTCTTCTCATCACGTGACCAACATATGTCCATCTCCTTTTCCTGATCACCCATGAGACTGTTTCAGTCATCTGTCTTATCTCTGCATTGTTCTTGAATTTGTTCCACTTGATGCCGAGTATCTTCCTTGGGCATTTTTTTTCAAAAGAGTCTAATTTTTTGTCTATTTCTTTAGTTGTTTTCCAGCTTTCACATACATAAATGAGGGTGGATATTACATTTGAATTGAATAGTCTTAACTTGGTTTTTGTGCTTATAACTTTTGACTGCCATATGTTCTCAAGATTCTTGAAGGTCAATGCTGCTTTTGCAATTCTAATTTCTTTTCTAGTGTCATCATCCTGGTTTATGTAGCTGCCAAGATATGCAAATTGACTGACTTCTTCAATATCTGTCCCTTCTATGTGTATTTTTCCATTTTGATTGATGGGAATTTTCATTATTTTTGTTTTGTCCTTGTTAATTTCAAGTCCTATTTTGCTTGCCAGAGAAGATAGGCTATCTGTTTTTTCTTGCATGGAGTTCACACTGTTACTGTTAAGGGTTATGTCATCAGCAAAATCAAGATCTTCTAACTGGGTCCCATGTACCCAGTCAATACCTGTGTTACCTGTGCAGCATTTTTTCATTATGAAGTCTATTGTAATCCCAAAAAGTAAAGGAGACAGTATACATCCTTATTTCACACCTGTTTCAATCTGGAACCATTCACTCATCCCTTCTTCTGTCTTGACTGCACAAACATATCCATTGTATAAGTCCTTAATGATGTTGACAATTTTAGATGGTATTCCATATAGACATAAAATTCTCCATAATGAATCTCTGTGTATGCTATCAAATGCCTTTTTAAAGTCTATGAAGTTCAGTATTAATGGTTTCTGCTTTTCAATATGTTCTTCAAGTATTATTCTTAGAGTAAAGATCTGGTCGAGACAGCTTCTCCCTTTTCGAGATCCTGCTTGTTCTTCTCATTGCAGTATCCACTACATCTTTAATTTTATTCAAAATGACCTTGCAAAATACTTTTGATACAACTGATATTAAAGGTTACTCCTCTCCAACTGTTACAGTCACTAAGGTTGCCTTTTTTTGGTATTTTAACAATGATTCCTTTTTTCCATTTAGAAGGGACCTTTTCTTCTTTCCAAATCTTGTTAAACATTCTTTGTAGTTGTCTCATGTTGTCACTATTGATAGCTTTTAGCATTTCGGATGTTATTTCATCTTCAGCTTTTTTGTTAGCCATTAGATTCATTGCTGTTTCGATTTCATGCAATTAAGTGAATATCATGAACAAAATGTGCTGAATGATTCCTTTCTGTCATAGAACTATGATGACATGGAGCTGATGACACTGAACAAATGACATGGAGATGATGACACATAGCTCATATGGAGCTGATAACACAGAACTGCTGACAAAGATCCGATGACAAGGACCTGATGACATGGAGATGATGACACAGAACTGATGACATGGAGCTGATGACACAGAACTGATGACAAGGATCTGATGACATGGAGATGATGACACAGAACTGATGATATGGAGATGATGACACAGAACTGATGACATGGAGCTGATGACACAGAACTGATGAAATGGAGCAGATGACACAGAACTGATGAAATGGAGCTGATGACACAGAACTGATGACATGGAGCTGATGACACAGAACTGATGAAATGGAGCAGATGACACAGAACTGATGAAATGGAGCTGATGACACAGAACTGATGAAATGGAGCTGATGACAGAAAACTGATGACACAGAACTGATTATATGGAGCAGATGACACAGAATAGATGACTTGGAGCAGATGACACAGAACTGATGACATGGAGCTGATGACACATAACGGATGACTTGGAGCAGATGACACAGAATTGATGACTTGGAGCTGATGACACAGAACTGATGACTTGGAGCAGATGACACAGAACTGATGACTTGGAGCAGATGGCACAGAACTGATGATATGGAGCAGATGACACAGAATTGATGACTTGGAGCAGATGACACAGAACTGATGAATTGGAGCAGATGACACAGAACTGATGAATTGGAGCAGATGACACAGAATTGATGACATGGAGCAGATGAGATGGAGCTGATGACACAGAACTGATGATATGGAGTAGATGACACAGAACTGATGAAATGGAGCAGATGACACAGAATTGATTACATGGAGCAGATGACACAGAACTGATGACTTGGAGCAGATGACACAGAACTGATGACATGGAGCAAATGAGATGGAGCTGATGACACAGAACTGATGAAATGGAGCAGATGATAGAGAAATGATGAACTGGAGCAGATGACACAGAATTGATTACATGGAGCAGATGACACAGAACTGATGAACTGGAGCAGATGACATAGAACTGATGACATGGAGCAGATGACACAGAATTGACGAACTGGAGCAGATGACACAGAACTGATGACATGGAGCAGATGACACAGAACTGATGAACTGGAGCAGATGACATGAAACTGATGACATGGAGCTGATGACATGGATCACTTGCTCCAACTTTCTAGCACTTTCTCTCTCTCTCTCACACACATACACTTTCTGTTCTCTCCTAATAGCTGCATTGATTGGTGTTTTTCACATATTTATTTCCAGTCCATATTTTTTAACTTCTGCTCTCTATTTATAGCAACAAATCTAAAAGCTCATACCAAAGACTTAATGAATCTTTAGACAGAACACTGTGACCTACTAGGACAGGAACAGGCAATTTTCCTCTCTTTCCATGTAACAACCAATCATCATGAAGAAGATGGAGGGCTTTCAGATAGTCCTTGAAAGAGAAATATACCTTGTATTAATTTGTATTCTATCAGTTTCATACAGTTGACAATCACATAAACAGTTACTGATATATTTGACACCATGAATATCACACAGCTACAGATATAGTTGACACCATGAGTATCACACAGTTACTGATATATTGACACCATGAATATCACACAGCTACAGATATAGTTGACACCATGAGTATCACATAGTTACTGATATATTTGACACCATGAGTATCACACAGTTACTGATATATTTGACACCATGAGTATCACATAGTTACTGACACATTTGACACCATGAGTATCACACAGTTACTGATGAAATGGAGCAGATGACACAGAATTGATTACATGGAGCAGATGACACATGACTATCACACAAACAGTTACTGATATAGTTGACATTACGCTATTTGATCACAAGTTGACACATCACTATCTTCCACTCTATAGTCACAGATCTAATGTAATCAAAATACAGTGGTAGCTCGGGTCACGAACTTAATTCGTTCTTTGACTCCATTTGCGAACCGAAACAATTTTTCCCATTGAAATTAATGCAAATCCAATTAATCCATTTGCCCACCCAGAAACATTGTTTTTTTTACTTTTTTATGGATTTACGTGTGGCAAAAATATATAATATAAAATATACAGTATAACTTTACCTTTGTGGTTGATAGTTGGTGGCACAGGTAGATGGTAGAGGAGAGACCCATTTCATAATAATGTCGGGCAACTGTGTAGGTATTTCTGGTGTTCTCTTGTTTGTATCCTGGGAAGTGGTTCGATTGCTGGCTCAATGGCTGGTGTTTTCAAAAGATAACGATCCAGAGACATTTGTCTTCTTCTTTGTTGGATAATTTTCCGAAAATGGGACATCACACTGTCATTTAAAATGTCCACTGCTCTGCTGGTCACAGCTTTGTTAAGGCACATATTTGTTCTTTAAGATTGTACAGATCATAGACTTAGCCTTGTCGTACTGCTTGGCCAGATCAGAAACACGAACACCATTCTCATGTTTAGTTATTATTTCCTTCTTCGTTTCTACTGTCATACGCTTATGCTTCTTGACACCGCTGTCACTAACACTTTTCTCTTTCTTGGGAGCCTTAATCAGGGTTAACTTAATGCAAAAAGCAACAAAGAAATTGTATCAAGAACAGCACAACGAAAAAGCAATGTTCACAGCGCGCAAACCTGAGTACAACTGATGCTATTCATGAGCCTAAAACATGGTGCAAAAGCCACGTTTGTGCGTTCATACGCCAAGGCATTGTTTGCGATCAAGTCAAAATTTGTTTAGAAATTTTGTTTGTGGGCTGATTTGTTCATGACCTGAGTTACCACTGTAATCACAAGCTGACACATCACTCTCTTCCAGTCTCAGAACTAATGTAATCAAAATAATCACAAGCTGACACATCACTCTCTTCCAGTCTCAGAACTAATGTAATCAAAATAATCACAAGCTGACACATCACTCTCTTCCAGTCTCAGAACTAATGTAATCAAAATAATCACAAACTAACACATCATTTTTTTTAAAAAAAGACAAGGGAGACAACTAAGTTAATTTTCCTACCAATGAAATGGCTGCTTCCTCTTCTCTGCTCCTCATTTTGATTCTCTCAGCACAGATTTCAGGAGAAGATCTAAGGTACACTACAGAGAAACGCATTGTACCAGAACAAATTAGGACAAATCTGTACAGTGTTTCAACATGAATACTAGAAAAGTTTGGCTTCTCTCCTGCCAACATCTTGCTATCTATTGCGACTGCATGATTACCTTTTAGCTAGCTACTAGCCCAAGTTACTTCCTGTACAGCACTGGCCTCTATGCTAGTCCCTGTATAGAACTGACCTCTATGCTAGTCCCTGTATAGCACTGGCCTCTATGCTATCTCCCCATGATAGCATTTATACCCAAGTTGTATGAAGGTCACAGACAAAGTTAAAAAAAATATCAATAAAGCTATATCATAACCTCTGACACTGTAACAACTACTTCAAATTCACTCATGTTCACTTCTGTTCTTTAATATAACTATTCAGGTTTCACTAATGTTCACTTCAACAGCTTAGGATTCACATTTCTGAAATCAATCCAACTATTTAGAATTCATTCACTAACATTCACTTCTGGAATTGACTTGACTACAGTAAAAGTGCAAAAATCTGGACCACCCCAGGATCTTAACTTTTCAAAAACTAACAAACTATAAATTCAGCAGGTTTTTGTAACTGACAACGGCCTTAAAGTCAACCAAATTTATAACACTGGCAAAAGAATGGCTTACCGGATGTGTTTCTCACACAAAATCATAATACAAGCAAGAACAAAATGCAACAGGACTTAAGCTGAGAATAAACTGAAGCTTTTTACTGATGGCAAGTTTCAGCACACATGGAACCGTACAGTTACTGGAGACCTATAAGGCATACATTCAATGCTTGTATGGATGATGATGTATTCTGTGACTGGTTTGTTCATGATTTCATTCATTCAGAACTTAAGAATACTGAGGAAGCCTGCAAATAAAAAGTGCCTGTGTGCCTGCTACCTTCCGAGAACTGTAGAGCCAACCTGCACGATGAAACTTCTGCTCTCGTTTGTGTACCAGATTTTTCCTTCACATTCATCATTTTCAAACATGATGTCAAGGATTATATTTAAACATGATGTCATGGACTATATGCTCTATTTTTGTAGTTTAAATTGTTATGTTTACATATCTGTCAGGTGTTGACTTTTACTTTTCTATAAACCTGCTTGGTTTGATAAATGCTGCATTTGCAAATAAATAAAATGTCAAAATGTACTTAGTCATCTTTTCTTTATTTCATCTTAAATTTCAATTTTAGAAGCACTGCCCCCGAGAACTGGGAAAATCATGATCAACTCAGTCCATCAGCAGATTTCTAGAGTTTTACTCTGTTCAGCACTCCCTAAAGTTCACTTCTGACTGCCAGTCTAACTCAGTGTTTCACAACATGGGGGCAATTTGGATAAATTTATATCAGACTTTTTTATAACTTGGTTGAGTGCTCTGTGTTGGGGGGGGGGGGGGCATCAGAATCTGCTGATCTGAGTTGTTGATCTAAAAAAGGTTGAGAAACACCGCTCTAACTATTAGCATTCCCTAATGTTCACTTCTGATGAAGTGATAAAGTGTCTATTTAGCATTTCCTAATGTTCACTTCTGATGAAGTGATAAAGTGTCTATTTAGCATTTCCTAATGTTCACTTCTGATGAAGTGATAAAGTGTCTATTTAGCATTTCCTAATGTTCACTTCTGATGAAGTGATAAAGTGTCTATTTAGCATTTCCTAATGTTCATTTCTGATGAAGTGATGAAGTGTCTATTTAGTATTTCCCAATGTTCACTTCTGGTGATGTATTTATTTCTGTAATCTGTAATTAAAGAGTGGCGTCCTTGTACTCCAGACATTCCCATATATGCTCCGCCTTCTGTTCCAACAGCCAATGAAGTGGGCACCTGCTGATGGAGCCAGGCACACGCTGGTTGTGCATAATGCACGCTAAACCACTTCTTCAGAAAAATGTCCATTTTCCCTCTCCTCTCCCAATTCAATCATCCTCCTAATGTCTTCTTCTTCTTCTTCTTCTTCGTTCGCATATCCTCCTAATGTGATTTTTGCTGTTCAACCTGATATCTGCATCCATACGCAGCCTGTTCCATGTAGCTCTTGCAATCTCCTCCTCGTCCATTTTTAGGGGTCCCTGATTTACTGGCAACCAGTTTTCTGTTGACAACCTAGCCACATCCACTTTTTAGGCCTCGTGCCACTTACCTGTCAGTGAAGATCACAAGGTCATGTGGTTTGGAGTGATGCTGAATCTGTTCCTGCACCTGGACTTCTGTTTTACCGTGAGCCAAATCTCAATAGTGATTTTCTTTCTAGCCACACTGACAGCCCATCCAGTAACTTCTCTCTCTGTCCTCCTCTTTCTCTTCTTCCCTCAGTTTTTCCAGTTGCACAATGTGTTACAATTTTCCTCTTCTCAGAAAATGTCCTACAAATCTCGCTTATCTGCCTCTGATCTTTGCTGTAATTTGCCTTTTAACTCCAGCCTCTCTTAAGATTTCTTCATTGGCTGTCTTAGCTGTCCATGGTACCTTCAACATCCTTCTTATGAGCTACATTTCCATGGCCTTCATGGTGGTTACATAGGCTCCTGATTTACTGGCAACCAGTTTTCTGTTGACAACCTAGCCACATCCACTTTTTAGGCCTCGTGCCACTTACCTGTCAGTGAAGATCACAAGGTCATGTGGTTTGGAGTGATGCTGAATCTGTTCCTGCACCTGGACTTCTGTTTTACCGTGAGCCAAATCTCAATATTCACAACCAAGCTGGGTCATAACCTTCATCAGATTCTGTATATTTGGCACTTTAGTCCATTCCGGTTCTAGGGGAATCTGCTTTTGGTTGCAGACCACTGACAGTGTCTCTTCTGGGTCGCAGGCTGCAGCCATCCATGATCTCCCTCGCTTGATGCACTTACTTTCTGCTGATCTCACCTCTGGTAGAAGGGGGTTGTTTGCCAAGCTGGCAATCCTGAGGTACATCTTCACCTGCGCATACCTGTGCCTTACTTTCAAGCTGGACATATCCAGCAAGTAGCGGGTAGCTATGATCAAAGTGTCCTTGCTGCACCCCAGAACTGCTCTCGTGGCCTTGTTTTGGATTCTTTCAAGTCTGATTATTTGAGTCGTGGACAGAGTCAGAAGGACAAGGCCATACTCAAGCACCAACATTACTAACGCCACCATCAGCAGGAAGAGTGTCCACTGTGCAGACCAGCACTTGCCATGCCCTAAGGAGCCCTTTCTTTGCTTTCTGAATATGTCCACGTCGTAACTGAAAGATAGTGTCCTGTTGAACACAATTCCAAGGTATATCAATAATTGATACATTCGCCACTGCACTGTACTGCCGGAAGGTTAGTCTTCACAGATGTTATCTAATGAGCACCAAAGGATTTTGATCTTGGTGGGGTTTATCACTGTTGTCTTCACACAGACCCATAATATGGTCAATATTTTCCTATTTAGCATTTCTTAATGTTCACTTCTGATGATGTGTCTATTTAGTGTTCCCTAATGTTTACTTCTGACAATGTGTCTATTTAGTGTTCCCTAATGTTCACTTTTGATAATGTGTCTATGTAGCATTCCCTAATGTTCACTTCTGATGATGTGTCTATTTAGTGTTCCCTAATGTTTACTTCTGACGATGTGTCTATTTAGTGTTCCTTAATGTTCACTTCTGATGATGTGTCTATTTAGCATTCCCTAATGTTCATTTCTGATGATGTGTCTATTTAGCATTGCCCAATGTTCACTTCTAACCTTAAGTCTAATATATTTAAGACTCCATACTGGTAACTTCTGGCCAACACTCAAACTAATTGGCTATTAATAATCTGATCCGTTATTGCGTAATCCAAATTTACAGAATCTGTCATACCAAATAGGTCAAGGTCAATCTCTTCGTTCTGACTGAGCCAAGCATGCCACTCTGATAGTATCACCTGATCTAAGGCCTTAATCTGGTCACTGTAAAAAAAAACATGAAGTCAAAGTGTGACTGTACAGTTTGTTGTGTCAAGTCTCTGCCTCTCTAGTCAAAGTGTGACTGTACAGTTTGTTGTGTCAAGTCTCTGCCTCTCTAGTCAAAGTGTGACTGTACAGTTTGTTGTGTCATGTCTCTGCCTCTCTAGTCAAAGTGTGACTGTACAGTTTGTTGTGTCATGTCTCTGCCTCTCTAGTCAAAGTGTGACTGTACAGTTTGTTGTGTCAAGTCTCTGCCTCTCTAGTCAAAGTGTGACTGTACAGTTTGTTGTGTCATGTCTCTGCCTCTCTAGTCAAAGTGTGACTGTACAGTTTGTTGTGTCATGTCTCTGCCTCTCTAGTCAAAGTGTGACTGTACAGTTTGTTGTGTCATGTCTCTGTCTCTCTAGTCAAAGTGTGACTGTACAGTTTGTTGTGTCATGTCTCTGCCTCTCTAATCAAAGTGTGACTGTACAGTTTGTTGTGTCATGTCTCTGCCTCTCTAGTCAAAGTGTGACTGTACAATTTGTTGTGCCATGTCTCTGCCTCTCTAGTAAAAGTGTGACTGTACAGTTTGTTGTGTCATGTCTCTGCCTCTCTAGTCAAAGTGTGACTGTACAGTTTGTTGTGTCATGTCTCTGCCTCTCTAGTAAAAGTGTGACTGTACAGTTTGTTGTGTCATGTCTCTGCCTCTCTAGTCAAAGTGTGACTGTACAGTTTGCTGTGTCAAGTCTCTGCCTCTCTAGTAAAAGTGTGACTGTACAGTTTGTTGTGTCAAGTCTCTGCCTCTCTAGTCAAAGTGTGACTGTACAGTTTGTTGTGTCATGTCTCTGTCTCTCTAGTCAAAGTGTGACTGTACAGTTTTTTGTGTCATGTCTCTGCCTCTCTAATCAAAGTGTGACTGTACAGTTTGTTGTGTCATGTCTCTGTCTCTCTAGTCAAAGTGTGACTGTACAGTTTTTTGTGTCATGTCTCTGCCTCTCTAATCAAAGTGTGACTGTACAGTTTGCTGTGTCATGTCTCTGTCTCTCTAGTCAAAGTGTGACTGTACAGTTTGTTGTGTCATGTCTCTGCCTCTCTAGTCAAAGTGTGACTGTACAGTTTGTTGTGTCATGTCTCTGCCTCTCTAGTCAAAGTGTGACTGTACAGTTTGTTGTGTCATGTCTCTGCCTCTCTAGTCAAAGTGTGACTGTACAGTTTGTTGTGTCATGTCTCTGCCTCTCTGCTCTCAAACAGGCCTATATACATTATATTATTTATGTTTCTTTTCTGTCATTTAAAAAAAAATACTCTCAATATTTCTTTACAATGTGTTTTCTATATATTTTCTTCACACTTTGTACTGTATTTATCTCACCATTTACAAAATATATAGTTATTTTTTTGTTTAAAAGTTCTTGTACAACCATCACACTTAAATATTCACAAACAGCAGCCATAACTTAACACTGACACACAATCATCACAATTAAACAAATATTCACGTACAAGTTTCACAGTGAATCATTCAACATTTTTGTATGACATCTTGCTTTTGAGTGAAGTACTCTTGTATATTTTTTGCACAACAACTTACTTTTGAATAAATTACTCTCATATCTTTTGTATGAAATCTTACTTTTGAATGAAGTATTCCATGAAGCAATGTCTGGTACTGTAGATGGAGCGTTCCATCATTTTCAGGCCGAACGGACTCTATTTTGTGAGGGGATTAAAACATTCTATTCAGTTAGGAAATTTAGACATTTTGTAAAATAATTAAACACTCTGTTCTGTTCACTGATAAAAATTTTAGACATTCTGTTCAAAGTCTGGAGATTTATTTATCCAGTTTACAGATTACAGATTCAGGCATTTTTTTCATGGTATAAAAGGTTTGTACACTGTTCACAGTATAAAAGGTCTGTACATTGTTCACAGTATAAAAGGTCTGTACATTGTTCACAGTATAAAAGGTCTGTACATTGTTCACAGTATAAAAGGTCTGTACATTGTTCACAGTATAAAAGGTCTGTACATTGTTCACAGTATAAAAGGTTTGTACACTGTTCACAGTATAAAAGGTCTGTACATTGTTCACAGTATAAAAGGTCTGTACATTGTTCACAGTATAAAAGGTCTGTACATTGTTCACAGTATAAAAGGTCTGTACATTGTTCACAGTATAAAAGGTCTGTACATTGTTCACAGTATAAAAGGTTTGTACATTGTTCACAGTATAAAAGGTCTGTACATTGTTCACAGTATAAAAGGTTTGTACATTTCCTTAAATTCTGGGCACGTTAGAGATGATGTGGAGTTGTGTGAATGTTTTCTTTAAATTCTGGACATGTTAGAGATGATGTGGAGTTGTGTGAATATTTTCCTTAAATTCTGGACATGTTAGAGATGATGTGGAGTTGTGTGAATATTTTCCTTAAATTCTGGACATGTTAGAGATGATGTGGAGTTGTGTGAATATTTTCCTTAAATTCTGGACATGTTAGAGATGATGTGGAGTTGTGTGAATGTTTTCTTTAAATTCTGGACATGTTAGAGATGATGTGGAGTTGTGTGAATATTTTCCTTAAATTCTGGACATGTTAGAGATGATGTGGAGTTGTGTGAATGTTTTCTTTAAATTCTGGACATGTTAGAGAGCAACATGTCTGACAATCTTTGCTTGTGGGGCTCTAGAACAAGCTGATTGTCTAGTTGTAATCTGAGTGACTAGGATCCTGGAACTGACTGGACTTCAACCACTAACCTAACCTGAGTGAAGTGACTAGGATCCTGGAACTGACTGGACTTCAACAACTAACCTAACCTGAGTGAAGTGACTAGGATCCTGGAACTGACTGGACTTCAACCACTAACCTAACCTGAGTGAAGTGACTAGGATCCTGGAACTGACTGGACTTCAACCACTAACCTAACCTGAGTGACTAGGATCCTGGAACTGACTGGACTTCAACCACTAACCTAACCTGAGTGAAGTGACTAGGATCCTGGAACTGACTGGACTTCAACAACTAACCTAACCTGAGTGACTAGGATCCTGGAACTGACTGGACTTCAACCACTAACCTAACCTGAGTGAAGTGACTAGGATCCTGGAACTGACTGGACTTCAACCACTAACCTAACCTGAGTGACTAGGATCCTGGAACTGACTGGACTTCAACCACTAACCTAACCTGAGTGAAGTGACTAGGATCCTGGAACTGACTGGACTTCAACTACTAACCTAACCTGAGTGACTAGGATCCTGGAACTGACTGGACTTCAACCACTAACCTAACCTGAGTGAAGTGACTAGGATCCTGGAACTGACTGGACTTCAACCACTAACCTAACCTGAGTGAAGTGACTAGGATCCTGGAACTGACTGGACTTCAACAACTAACCTAACCTGAGTGAAGTGACTAGGATCCTGGAATTGACTGGACTTCAACCACTAACCTAACCTGAGTGAAGTGACTAGGATCCTGGAACTGACTGGACTTCAACCACTAACCTAACCTGAGTGAGAGCACATGCTAACCACTAATCCACTCAATCCTTACAAAAGTTTAAGTACATCACTATTTTCTGATGATGGGATATAAAATTATCCTTTCAAAACTACACATGTCACATACAAAACTATACATGACATATACAAAACTATACATGTCACATACAAAACTATATGTGTCACATACAAAGCTATACATGTCACATACAAAATTATATGTGTCACATACAAAACTATATGTGTCACATACAAAACTATATGTGTCACATACAAAACTATACGTGTCACGCACAAAACCATAGGTGGCACATACAAAACTATGTGTCACATACAAAACTATATGTGTCACATACAAAACTATAGTGTCACATACAAAACTATACATGTCACATACAAAACTATACATGTCACAGACAAAACTATATATGTCACATACAAAACTATGTGTGTCACATACAAAAGAAACAGAAATCTTTACTGCCTCACTTTGACAGATTGGTGATGGTCTAACATGGACAAGGTTGCCATAAACTCAAAAGCACAACTCCATCTCTCTGCATCTTTATATAAGAGATCCTGTAAAGAGCAAGACACTGTCAAATACATCAAATCACACACACAATAAAATAACATGAAACAAATCTTTCAGGTCCATATTTAGTAAGGACTGAGTTGGAGGCCCACTAGTAGTAGTGGTAGTAGTAGTAGAGTTGGAGGTCCACCAGTAGTAGTGGTAGTATTAGTAGTAGTATGAGTTGGAGGTCCACCAGTAGTAGTGGTGGTAGTAGTAGTAGTAGTAGTAGAGTTGGAGGTCCACCAGTAGTAGTGGTAGTATTAGTAGTAGTAGAGTTGGAGGTCCACCAGTAGTAGTGGTAGTAGTAGTAGAGTTGGAGTTCCATCAGTAGTAGTGGTAGTAGTAGTAGTAGTAGAGTTGGAGGTCCACCAGTAGTAGTGGTAGTATTAGTAGTAGTAGAGTTGGAGGTCCATCAGTAGTAGTGGTAGTATTAGTAGTAGTAGTAGTAGAGTTGGAGGTCCATCAGTAGTAGTGGTAGTATTAGTAGTAGTAGAGTTGGAGGTCCACCAGTAGTAGTGGTAGTATTAGTAGTAGTAGAGTTGGAGGTCCATCAGTAGTAGTGGTAGTAGTAGTAGAGTTGGAGGTCCATCAGTAGTAGTGGTAGTATTAGTAGTAGTAGAGTTGGAGGTCCATCAGTAGTAGTACTATCAAGGTTGGAACTGATGGTCCACCTTGGGTGGTAGGGTATGGGTTGGAGGTCCACCAGAAGTAGGGTTTGAGGTCCACCAATAGAAGTAGAGTTGGGACTGGAGATCCACCAGTTGTAGGACTAGGATTGGAGGTCCACTAGTAATAGGTTTAAGGAGGTTTAAGAAGTCCACCAATAGTAGAGTCAATGCTGCAAAATCAACGAATACTGATACTGTTAATATTAACAAGTTCAGCTAAAACCTATTACACAGAATCAATAAAAATTGATGATAATCTAAGGTGTAAGCTTATATGATATTCTACACCATTAAGTTAACAAACTTACCAGAGCATTATATCCCATTATGTTTTTCCACTTGGCAACAGGCTCAGCTAGAACCTATCAGAGAAATTATCTAAAACTTGTCAGAGAAAATATCTAAAACTTGTCAGAGAAAATATCTAAAACTTGTCAGAGAAATTATCTAAAACTTGTCAGAGAAATTATCTAAAACCTATCAAAGAAATTATCTAAAACCTGTCAGAGGAATTATCTAAAACCTATCAGAGAGATTATCTAAAACCTGTCAGAGAGATTATCTAAAACCTGTCAGAGAGATTATCTAAAACCTGTCAGAGAGATTATCTAAAACCTGTCAGAGAGATTATCTAAAACCTGTCAGAGAGATTATCTAAAACCTGTCAGAGAAAATATCTAACATGTTAATAAAGATATCTACAATCTGTTAGAGAAAACATCTGAAACATGTCACTGAAAACATCTAACATGTAAGAAAAAAAAATCTGTCAGAGAAAACATTCAAATCCTGACATTTCTCTGTCTGGACTAAAACATCATGTTCTGTAAATCATGAAAATATCCAAGCAAAACTGACAATGATTTCAGCGTACACAGGAGATTGTACAAGGCACAACAATGTTTGAAATGATCTCATCTCATCCAATTATTCTATCACTGTTTTATAGTTCTTCATCATCACCATTTACAAATTCACACACAAAATGAGCTTGTTTACTCCATCTATCTTCATCATGATTCCTCTGTACACTGCTTCTAAAACTTTCCAGTCTTTTTTTTTTTTAAGAACTTCATGAGTGTTTGTCTTATTTCAACAGAATTGTATCTCTTGAAGTGGTTTAAGAATGTTTGTCTTATTTCAACACAATTGTATCTCTTGAAGTGGTTTAAGAATGTTTGTCTTATTTCAACACAATTGTATCTCTTGAAGTGGTTTAAGAATGTTTGTCTTATTTCAACACAATTGTATCTCTTGTAGTGGTAGTATTAGTAGTAGTAGAGTTGGAGGTCCACCAGTAGTAGTGGTAGTAGTAGTAGTAGAGTTGGAGGTCCACCAGTAGTAGTAGTAGTAGTAGTAGTAGTAGTAGTAGTAATAGTAGTAGTAGTAGTAGTAGTAGTAGTAGTAGTAGTAGTAGTAGTAGTAGTAGAGTTGGAGGTCCACCAGTAGTAGTGGTAATATTAGTAGTAGTAGAGTTGGAGGTCCACCAGTAGTAGTGGTAGTAGTAGTAGTATTAGTAGAGTTGGAGGTCAACCAGTAGTAGTGGTAGTAGTAGTAGTAGTAGTAGTAGTAGTAGTAGGAGTAGTAGTAGTAGCAGTAGTAGTAGTAGAGTTGGAGGTCCATCAGTAGTAGTGGTAGTATTAGTAGTAGTAGAGTTGGAGGTCCATCAGTAGTAGTGGTAGTAGTAGTAGAGTTGGAGGTCCATCAGTAGTAGTGGTAGTAGTAGTAGTAGTAGAGTTGGAGGTCCATCAGTAGTAGTGGTAGTAGTAGTAGTAGTAGAGTTGGAGGTCCATCAGTAGTAGGGGTTTGAGTTCCACCAGTAGCAGTACTATCAAGGTTGGAACTGATGGTCCACCTTGGGTGGTAGGGTATGGGTTGGAGGTCCACCAGAAGTAGGGTTTGAGGTCCACCAATAGAAGTAGAGTTGGGACTGGAGATCCACCAGTTGTAGGACTAGGATTGGAGGTCCACTAGTAATAGGTTTAAGGAGGTTTAAGAAGTCCACCAATAGTAGAGTCAATGCTGCAAAATCAACGAATACTGATACTGTTAATATTAACAAGTTCAGCTAAAACCTATTACACAGAATCAATAAAAATTGATGATAATCTAAGGTGTAAGCTTATATGATATTCTACACCATTAAGTTAACAAACTTACCAGAGCATTATATCCCATTATGTTTTTCCACTTGGCAACAGGCTCAGCTAGAACCTATCAGAGAAATTATCTAAAACTTGTCAGAGAAAATATCTAAAACTTGTCAGAGAAAATATCTAAAACTTGTCAGAGAAATTATCTAAAACTTGTCAGAGAAATTATCTAAAACCTATCAAAGAAATTATCTAAAACCTGTCAGAGGAATTATCTAAAACCTATCAGAGAAATTATCTAAAACCTGTCAGAGAAATTATCTAAAACCTGTCAGAGAGATTATCTAAAACCTGTCAGAGAAAATATCTAACATGTTAATAAAGATATCTACAATCTGTTAGAGAAAACATCTGAAACATGTCACAGAAAACATCTAACATGTAAGAAAAAAAAATCTGTCAGAGAAAACATTCAAATCCTGACATTTCTCTGTCTGGACTAAAACATCATGTTCTGTAAATCATGAAAATATCCAAGCAAAACTGACAATGATTTCAGCGTACACAGGAGATTGTACAAGGCACAACAATGTTTGAAATGATCTCATCTCATCCAATTATTCTATCACTGTTTTATAGTTCTTCATCATCACCATTTACAAATTCACACACAAAATGAGCTTGTTTACTCCATCTATCTTCATCATGATTCCTCTGTACACTGCTTCTAAAACTTTCCAGTCTTTTTTTTTTTTAAGAACTTCATGAGTGTTTGTCTTATTTCAACAGAATTGTATCTCTTGAAGTGGTTTAAGAATGTTTGTCTTATTTCAACAGAATTGTATCTCTTGAAGTGGTTTAAGAATGTTTGTCTTACTTCAACACAATTGTATCTCTTGAAGTGGTTTAAGAATGTTGTCTTTCCACACCCAATGTTTCCCTCAACTGCGACCTATAAAACAGTAAAGACACACATGATCAGACATACAAAATGTGTCTGCAGATATCATTTCTGCTTTGAAAGAAGAAGCTCATTAAAACATGGCTTGGCAGTGGTATCTATACATAACTACTAAACTGCATGATCTTGGTACTTCCATCAGATATAGGGAGAGATCAAACGAGAACCTTAAAGATGCCAAAGAAACATCTCTCATCATTATGTAAGTTGACAAGATTGTTATTAGTGAGTTGAGAGGTGTACTGCAGGTGGCAGCATGTTGCCCAGCCTGCTACAAGACATTGATGTAGCAGAGTAAAGATGGCCACTCTGCTAGAGACATGCATGAAAGTGGAACAGCTTTCTCTGTCATCCACTTTCTAAGCAGTAAAAATGTGGAAAGCTAAAATTCCTGTCTCCATGCCATTAAGGCAAACTGGGCATACGGTGTTAGGCCTGCATTTCCAAGACCTTCAGTACATGAAAGTGTCATGTTGTCAATGTCACATCTTAGCTGCATTTACTTTGCCAGATTTCTCTGGTACCCACTTCTAGAGGCTGGCTGGACCCTGGGTCTCTTTTGGAGGGTACCAGAAAAAATGCCACCGCTGGGACTTGAACCTGCTACCACCTGATTAATATACCAAGTGCCTAACCACTCAGCTAACCAAGCCACCAGTAAAGGCATAAAACCTATGAAAATTCATCAGGGGATGCAAGATTCAGTTCGGCGATGCACGTCTGTCATTGCAGCAAGCGTGTGAGTGCAGCAGAAAGAGGTCTGGGTGCTGTCTCTGACTCTCTGCTGCAGGAAAGCCGATACTGAAACTCATTTTGCAACATAACAATGTTTGACCACTTTTTTTAAGAAACTCTTTATTTCCAGAAATCTTGTACATGTCATTTAAGTGAAAATGTACATATATATACATGCACAGTTGCATAATAAAAGGTGTTTGAAACTAAAACATATAAACTTGTGATGCAAATGAGGTGTACGCTAATAAAATACAATTCTGATGGGAGTGTAGATGAAAAAACAAATGACGTCAATGTTTCAAATATTTGTTCAAAGTTTTGGCTGATGTTCTGGACTCAGTCTGCCCGACGGCCATCATCACTCCTTTCAGAGGCGGGTGGCGTCTGGCGGGAGATTACGAGGAAGGTACATAAAGGGGGATTTAAAGGTGAATTACATACGAGTGAGATAATGTTTCTTCCATCTTATTTAGACAAGCTAAGAAAACCATACAGTGAGTTTGAACAGAGTCTCGAGAGAATTTGGATTAGCCCCAGGATGGGCACCAGTGAGACACGTGGCTTACAGACGCGTGTCATGCCATAGTTTTGCTTCCATTGTGCGGTAATGTTATGATAAATCTAGGCTGTCAGTTTTCTAGGGATAAGTAAAAGTATTACGAATATGAAGGTGATCTTGGGATGAGTTTTACAATGCCATGACGGAAGTGTTGGTGAAAAACCACGATGAACCACCTTTTTTTTTCCCAAAAAAACTGGTACATGACAGTTTCCTACATAAATTGGACATAATAATTATGATCAGACAACATGTTATGAATAGGAAGGTGATCTGTGATGTGTTTTACAATGCCATGATGACTGCTTGTGCAACAGTTTAAACTATTATGGGCCTACACCAGAGAACATGCGCTGAAGGTAAGAGAGATTATGTAGAAAAAACCATGTAGTTAGGCGACACTTTTGCTTCAGTAAACTATGTGAGAAAAAAAGTACAATATTATTTAACTTATCCTCATATATAAAGCAAACACAAACTTATCTCTGGATATAAAGCAAACTTATCTCTGGATATAAAGCAAACCCAAACTTAGCTCTGGATATAAAGCAAACACAAACTTATCTCTGGACATAAAGCAAACACATACTTATCTCTGGATATAAAGCAAACACAAACTTATCTTTGGATATAAAGCAAACACAAACTTAGCTCTGGATATAAAGCAAACACAAACTTAGCTCTGGATATAAAGCAAACAAAAACTTATCTCTGGACATAAAGCAAACACAAGTTTATCTCTGGACATAAAGCAAACACAAACTTATCTCTGGACATAAAGCAAACACAAACTTATCACTGGACATAAAGCAAACACAAACTTATCTCTGGACATAAAGCAAACACAAACTTATCACTGGACATAAAGCAAACACAAACTTATCTCTGGATATAAAGCAAGCACAAACTTATCACTGGATATAAAGCAAACACAATCTAATAAATTAGCTCCCTTGTATGACCAAAAGACAACGTGAAACACATTTTTGAAATTCTCAAAATCTGGAGTAAGAAATTTTCTTGAAACTTTTTTAAAAAATTAAATAATGTCTTCCTCTATTACTGGGAGAAATGTTGGTTGGGGGGGGGGGGGGAAGGGAGGAGCTGAATGTTGATTTTAAAGATGCAGAAACAACAGCTTTTGATGATTTACAGGAATACTGACTGGTTTCTTTAGCAGAAATACACAAATTCCAGATATTAAATTTGGCCTAAAATGTGCCCAAACTTGATAAAATCTGGGACACAACAGAACTTGGACAAAACTTTCATATTCTTGTAGAACATAACTCAAGGACATACACTTAATGAATGTAGCAGTACTCACAGTTCTTCTGGCTGTCTTTTTCTCAGTTTGTGACACTGATGGAGGTCGTGTGACACCTGACAGAAGAAGATTTGTCACACTGTCACACTGTTTCTGATCAAAGCTTGTCTGTCAACATTAATAAGTTCTTACTTCTTTGACACTGGCAGACATTTAGGAGGAAGACATTTTTCAGAGTGTGGCAGAAAGAGAGAGGGGTGAGAGGGGGGGAAGACTGGGAGAGAGAGAGAGAGAGAGAGAACCAATGTCATCAACAAGAAAAGTGAAACAGAAGAACGTATCATTTAAGTTTCAACTTTGTCACTACCAGCAGTGAGCAGTGTAAACAGAATATGGCAACCTTTTTTTTTGTTTCTTCTAATCTTCTTACAAGTGTGACATTTTTTGTTTGTTTGTTCTAATCTTCTTACAAGTGTGAAATTTTTTCTTTGTTTCTTCTTCTTCTTCTTCTTCTTCTTCGTTCACTTCTACCACCAAAAACCGCACTGTGAACCTACTGAATTCACGCATGTGGTCCTCGTTAGGTCCCGTGGTCCCCTGTGTGGTCCAAAATAGACCACACGAGTTCCACGAAAGGACCACAAGGGGTTCAGAGTATCACAGTGCTTTAGCCTGTATTCTTGGTGGGTCTCAGAAGCGGGATTGCGTGACACCGTGGTTTTTTCATTGCACCAGTTTGGTCTAGACTTTCTCACCGGAAGACCTCGACGTGTTTGGAATATCAGTGCATCCCCGCTGGGTGAGAGGCGTTAGCCCACCCAGGTCAGAGTTGGACTTTCTCACCGGAAAACCTCGACGTGTTTTGAGATACCCGTGTATCACCGCCGGGTGAGAGGTGGTCGCCCATCCAGTCCAGGGTTGGACTTTCTCACCAGAAAACCTCAGCGTGATTAGGATACGCAGACATCCCCGCCGGGTGAGAGGTGGTTGCCTATCTAGACTTCCCTGGTCCAGTGTCTCCGACTTCAGCATTTTGCAGTCGTGGCCGCTACCCTTCCTAGTTGTGCCCAGGATGGAGCTTTTGTCCAGGAGGATGAATCCTCGCCACTAGTGACTTCTACCCCTGGGTTGAGCCGGTTTAGGCATTATCCCAGTATGGGCGTGTTTGGGACGTGACCGAACTGTAGAGCAGAGGTACTGTGACATTCATAGCCTTCAAGATTCACCCCTGGTATGAGCTGGTTTAGGCAAAATTCACCAGTATGGGTGGTTATCAGGCGTTACCGACCTCTAGAGCGGAGGTGGCATGACATGTCTAGCCATCGAGTTCGACCCCTGGTGTGTGCCGGTTTAGGCATATTTCACCAGTGTAGGTGTATTTCGGACGTAGGCGGCCTCTAGAGCAGAGGTGCCGTGGTATAGCTCTCGTAGCGATACTACTGGACATACCAGTTTAAACTTCACTTTCACCACCTTTTCCCATCGGCGCCGCACAGCAACCTTTATTTCCGCATTTACTTCCTTAACCGGGAGGAGCTTCACTCCACGCGCGGCATTTGAAGAGTCTCGCCAGCAGTGACTTAACTTCTGGGACAAGCCGGTTCATGCATTTCACCCGATATGACTGCACTCAGGACGTGGCTGACCTCCAGACCAGAGGTGCCGTGATTTGACTGTTTGCTTCGCTTTATTCTTTCAACCACCTTTTCCGCAGTGATGCTGCGCGGCAACCTCATCTGCAAATTTCTTCATTGGCCGGGAAGAGCACCGCTCCACGCACGGCAGCTGAAGATCTCGCCAACAGCGGTTTGTTTCTTCTAATCTTCTTACAAGTGTGAAATGTTGAGTTTGTTTCTTCTAATCTTCTTACAAGTGTGAAATGTTGAGTTTGTTTCTTCTAATCTTCTTACAAGTGTGAAATGTTGAGTTTGTTTCTTCTAATCTTCTTACAAGTGTGACATTTTTTGTTTGTATGTTCTAATCTTCTTACAAGTGTGAAATTTTTTCTTTGTTTATTCTAATCTTCTTACAAGTGTGAGATTTTTTTGTGTGTTTTCTAATCTTCCTACAACTGTGAGATTTTTTGTTTATTTGTTCTAATCTTCTTACAAGTGTGAGATTTTTTGTTTGTTCTAATTTTCTTACAAATGTAAGATCTTTTTTATTTTAATCTTGAACTTCACAATGGACCCTTGACACAGTGCTGGAGGAAACTGACTTTCCAGACAACATTTGTCTACTATCAAGCAGTCACAAAGATATGCAAGATAAAATAAACAAGCTAACTCAGAATGCAAACAACATAGGACTAAAGATAAATGTAGGAAAGACAAAGTTAATGAAGTAAAATGTGAACAACAGAAATGTACTCAGAGTAGATAACAAGTTAGTGGAGGAGGTCAACGAATTTGTATACCTTGGCAGTAGAGTAGTAGAAAATGGAGACAGCACAGAGGACATCAACAGCAGACTTACTAGAGCAAACTAGGCTTTTGCAATGCTGCAGACTATATGGAAATCTAAAAAAACTAAGCACGAAGATGAAAATCGGGATATTTAAGAGTAATGTTCTAAGTGTACTACTCTATGGAAGTGAATGCTGGAAAATCACCAAAACTATAGAAAACAAGTTGAATTCTTTCCAGACTAAATGTTTACGAAGAATTAGAAGAATAACTTCTGGCATTTTTTCCTAACCCTTTTAGACATATTAAATTTTTGAGTTCTTTGGTTTGAAATCTCTGGTTCTAGTGATTATTATTTTATTTATTTATTTACCTTTTAATTTTTGTTATCAAGTTCTTAAAAATGTGAAATTTTAAAAAAATGTTCTACCTTTCATAAGAGTGTAAAATTCTTTTTTTTTATTTTGTTCTACATTTCATAGAAGTGTAAAATTTTTTTTTTTTATTTTGTTCCACCCTTTTAAACAACATCCAAGAAGACTTTACACATGGACATCACCTGACAGGAAAACCAAGAATCAATTAGATTACATTTTAGTGCAAAGAAGGTGGAGATCAAGTATAACATCAGCAAAAACTTTACTAGTTGCTGATTGTGATACGGACCATGAGTTATTAATAGCAGACATGAAGATAAAGATAAAAAAGACAGTTACGGGATCAAGACCACTCCGCTTTGATCTTGCAAAAATACCAGAACAATACGGTATAGAAGTGAAGAACTGTTTTGAAATCCTGATGGCTGTATAGGAAGAAATGACAACAGATGAATTGGCTATGCAGGCCAAAGATATCTTAATAACAGTCGCTAAAGATGTGGTTCCAGTAAAGAAAACACAAAAGAATGGATGGATTACAGCAGGCACAATATAACTGATAAAACAACGTAGAGAAATGAAGACATAATGGAAAGTGACAAACAACAAACAAAGAAGAATATAAACCTTTAACAAAGAAGTACATAGAAACATAAGAAAAGACAAAAAAACAATACATACAAGATTGTTGTGAAAGAATAGAAGGACATCAGAAGTGTGGAAGAGAAAGTGAAATGTTTAAAGAAATGAAGACACTGACGAGAAATGTCACACCTAAGATAAATGTAATTTGTGACAAGATGGGGAAGACCTTGACAGAGACAGAAGAAATTCTAGAAAGATGGAAGGAATATTGCAGAGGAATGTATGAAACAACTGATTGTGAAAGCAGAAATAAACAGTATGAATTATTATTGGAAGAGAAAGAACCTGAACCAACAATAGAAGAAGTTTTATGGGCAATAAAGAATCTGAAAAATGGTAAATCATCAGGATGTGATGAGATAACAGTTGAATTTAATAAAGCAGGAGGAAAGGAATGTGCAACAATCTATCATGCACTATGTAAAAAGATATGGCATTCAGGTATCTGGCCAAAAGAATAGAAAAGAACTGTATTCATACCACTGCCAAAAAAGGGTAACCTGAAATTATGCACAAATTACAGAACTGTTGCCCTGATTAGTCATGCCAGTAAAATTCTGTTAAAAATCATAATGTGTAGACTTTGTAAGAAAATAGAAGAAGAAGTCAATATGGTCCAAGCTGGTTTCAGGCAAGGATGAGGATCAAGAGATCATATATTCAATATAAGATTAATAATAGAGAAATGCAGAGAGTTTAATGTGAATCTATATTTATTTTTTATAGACTACTCAAAGGCATTTGATTGTGTACAATGCCAGAAACTTTGGGAAATAATGGAAAAAAAAAGAATTTCTAACACATTTGATACAATTAACATCACTTTGTATCTAGACCAACAAGCAGCAGTAAGAATAAATGGTGAAACAAAAACTTGTTTTGACATAAAACAAGGAGTCTGTCAGGGGTGCATATTGTCGCCTTACTTATTTAACTTGTATACTGAAAATATAATGAGTAATGTTAGAGAAGATGTAGACAAAGAATATTATGATGCCATAACAATTGGAGGTTATGAAATATCAGAGATTAGATATGCTGATGACACAGCATTACCGTCTACAACACAAAAAGGAATGAAAAAACTAATTATGTCAGTCCGTAAGAATAGTGAAAAGCAAAACATCTATCTTAATGTGAAGAAAACTAAATTGATGACAACTGACAAAACAAACAAGGCAGCTGAAATATGTATCAATGAGGAAAAACTAGAAAAAGTGGAGAGTTTTGAATATCGTGGACCACTGTTAACTAATAATGGAGATACAATGAGGGAAATTAAAAGGAGGACATCTATTACTCTTCAGAAAGTAAAAACAACTAAAGAAGCTGTGGAGAGGAACAGACAGAACTACAAAAATAAGATTTTTAAGGGCATGCATCTTTCCCATCGCAACATATGCCTGTGAGACCTGGACATTTAATAAAGCAGGAGGAAAGGAATGTGCAACAATCTATCATGCACTATGTAAAAAGATATGGCATTCAGGTATCTGGCCAAAAGAATAGAAAAGAACTGTATTCATACCACTGCCAAAAAAGGGTAACCTGAAATTATGCACAAATTACAGAACTGTTGCCCTGATTAGTCATGCCAGTAAAATTCTGTTAAAAATCATAATGTGTAGACTTTGTAAGAAAATAGAAGAAGAAGTCAATATGGTCCAAGCTGGTTTCAGGCAAGGATGAGGATCAAGAGATCATATATTCAATATAAGATTAATAATAGAGAAATGCAGAGAGTTTAATGTGAATCTATATTTATTTTTTATAGACTACTCAAAGGCATTTGATTGTGTACAATGCCAGAAACTTTGGGAAATAATGGAAAAAAAAAGAATTTCTAACACATTTGATACAATTAACATCACTGTTGTATCTAGACCAACAAGCAGCAGTAAGAATAAATGGTGAAACAAAAACTTGTTTTGACATAAAACAAGGAGTCTGTCAGGGGTGCATATTGTCGCCTTACTTATTTAACTTGTATACTGAAAATATAATGAGTAATGTTAGAGAAGATGTAGACAAAGAATATTATGATGCCATAACAATTGGAGGTTATGAAATATCAGAGATTAGATATGCTGATGACACAGCATTACCGTCTACAACACAAAAAGGAATGAAAAAACTAATTATGTCAGTCCGTAAGAATAGTGAAAAGCAAAACATCTATCTTAATGTGAAGAAAACTAAATTGATGACAACTGACAAAACAAACAAGGCAGCTGAAATATGTATCAATGAGGAAAAACTAGAAAAAGTGGAGAGTTTTGAATATCGTGGACCACTGTTAACTAATAATGGAGATACAATGAGGGAAATTAAAAGGAGGACATCTATTACTCTTCAGAAAGTAAAAACAACTAAAGAAGCTGTGGAGAGGAACAGACAGAACTACAAAAATAAGATTTTTAAGGGCATGCATCTTTCCCATCGCAACATATGCCTGTGAGACCTGGACATTTAACAAAACAGCTGAGAAACACATAAATGCCTTTGAATGTAAATGCTACAGAACAGTTCTCCAAATATCGTGGACACAAAAAGGAACAAATATATCTATACTACAAGAGCTTAATATTGAAGAAGGCTGGCTAGTAAAGAGGATTAAAGAGAGTAACCTGAAATTATGCACAAATTACAGAACTGTCGCCCTGATTAGTCATGCCAGTAAAATTCTGTTAAAAATCATAATGTGTAGACTTTGTAAGAAAATAGAAGAAGAAGTCAATATGGTCCAAGCTGGTTTCAGGCAAGGATGAGGATCAAGAGATCATATATTCAATATAAGATTAATAATAGAGAAATGCAGAGAGTTTAATGTGAATCTATATTTATTTTTTATAGACTACTCAAAGGCATTTGATTGTGTACAATGCCAGAAACTTTGGGAAATAATGGAAAAAAAAAGAATTTCTAACACATTTGATACAATTAACATCACTGCTGTATCTAGACCAACAAGCAGCAGTAAGAATAAATGGTGAAACAACAACTTGGTTTGACATAAAACAAGGGGTCTGTCAGGGGTGCATATTGTCACCCTACTTATTTAACTTGTATACTGAAAATATAATGAGTAATGTTAGAGAAGATGTAGACAAAGAATATTATGATGCCATAACAATTGGAGGTTATGAAATATCAGAGATTAGATATGCTGATCACACAGCATTACCGTCTACAACACAAAAAGGAATGAAAAAACTAATTATGTCAGTCCGTAAGAACAGTGAAAAGCAAAACATCTATCTTAATGTGAAGAAAACTAAATTGATGACAACTGACAAAACAAACAAGGCAGCTGAAATATGTATCAATGAGGAAAAACTAGAAAAAGTGGAGAGTTTTGAATATCGTGCACCACTGTTAACTAATAATGGAGATACAATGAGGGAAATTAAAAGGAGGACATCTATTGCTCTTCAGAAAGTAAAAACAACTAAAGAATCTGTGGAGAGGAACAGACAGAACTACAAAAATAAGATTTTTAAGGGCATGCATCTTTCCCATCGCAACATATGCCTGTGAGACCTGGACACTTAACAAAACAGCTGAGAAACTCATAAATGCCTTTGAATGTAAATGCTACAGAACAGTTCTCCAAATATCGTGGACGCAAAAAGGAACAAATATATCTATACTACAAGAGCTTAATATTGAAGAAGGCTGGCTAGTAAAGAGGATTAAAGAGAGAAAACTTAAATATTTTGGACACATTAAATGTCATGATTATCTACAGAAGACCGTCTTGGAAGGGTACATAATGGGAAAAAGAAAGAGAAGAAGACCAAGGTGAAGATGGCTGCAAGACATCGCTGATGATCTGCAAATGGATGCATCAGCAGCAGGCCATCTTGCTTACAACAGAGAGGCCTACAGGAGAGCTGTTAGGGAGGCAAAGTTCCACAAGGGACATGCAAATGAATGAATGAATGAAACTTTCATAGAAGTGTGAAATTCTATTTGTTTTAAAATTTGGTTCTAACTTCCATGGAAGTGTGAAATTCTTGATGTTTTTCTTTTATCTAATCTTTGAAGTGTGAAACTCTTACTTTTTATGGTTTTTTTATTTTTGTAGCCATCATAATGACTGGGTTGAGGTTCACCCATCACAATGACTGAGTTGAGGTTCAGACATCAAAATGATTGAGTTAAAGTTCACCCATCACAATGACTGAGTTGAGGTTCAAACATCAAAATGATTGAGTTAAAGTTCACCCATCACAATGACTGAGTTGAGGTTCAGACATCAAAATGATTGAGTTAAAGTTCACCCATCACAATGACTGAGTTGAGGTTCAAACATCAAAATGATTGAGTTAAAGTTCACCCATCACAATGACTGAGTTGAGGTTCAGACATCAAAATGATTAAGTGAACTGAACCAACTTTGTCCAGGCTGAAGAGACAGAACCAACTTTGTCCAGGCTGAAGAGACAGAACCAACTTTGTCCAGGCTGAAGGGACAGAACCAACTTTGTCCAGGCTGAAGGGACAGAACCAACTTTGTCCAGGCTGAAGAGACAGAACCAACTTTGTCCAGGCTGAAGAGACAGAACCAAATTTGTCCAGGCTGAAGGGACAGAACTCACTTTGTCCAGGCTGAAGGGACAGAACTCACTTTGCCCAGGCTGAAGAGACAGAACCAACTTTGTCCAGGCTGAAGAGACAGAACCAACTTTGTCCAGGCTGAAGAGACAGAACCAACTTTGTCCAAGCTGAAGGGACAGAACCAACTTTGTCCAGGCTGAAGAGACAGAACCAACTTTGTCCAGGCTGAAGGGACAGAACCCACTTTGTCCAGGCTGAAGGGACAGAACTCACTTTGTCCAGGCTGAAGGGACAGAACTCACTTTGCCCAGGCTGAAGGGACAGAACTCACTTTGTCCAGGCTGAAGGGACAGAACTCACTTTGTCCAGGCTGAAGGGACAGAACCAACCAGTTACTTGGGCAGTCATGAAAAAAATGTCACAGGGTCTTGACCTGCTCTTGTTCTGTTGTCCTGCCAGATAATACATTAGTTTAACTCAGCAATCTTTGCTACCATTTTGATAACAGTGACAACCTACTCAAAACTATCACAGTGATGATACCTGGTGCAATATAAGACAATACAACAAAGATCACAACACACAGGGTACAGTGTAAGACAATACAACAAAGATCATCTCACACAGGGTACAGTGTAAGACACTACAACAATGATCATCTCACACAGGGTACAGTGTAAGACAATACAACAACGATCATCTCACACAGGGTACAGTGTAAGACAATACAACAACGATCATCTCACACAGGGTACAGTGTAAGACAATACAACAACGATCATCTCACACAGGGTACAGTGTAAGACACTACAACAACGATCATCTCACACAGGGTACAGTGTAAGACAATACAACAACGATCATCTCACACAGGGTACAGTGTAAGACAATACAACAGGGATCATCTCACACAGGGTACAGTGTAAGACACTACAACAGCGATCATCTCACACAGGGTACAGTGTAAGACACTACAACAACGATCATCTCACACAGGGTACAGTGTAAGACAATACAACAGGGATCATCTCACACAGGGTACAGTGTAAGACACTACAACAGCGATCATCTCACACAGGGTACAGTGTAAGACACTACAACAGCGATCATCTCACACAGGGTACAGTGTAAGACACTACAACAGCGATCATCTCACACAGGGTACAGAGCACATTTATTTCAAGACCTAGACGGACGCAAAACAAGAAATTGCTGTCACCAATAAATGCCCGACAATAGTGACTAAAAAAAAAACATTTCGTCACCAACATCAGTCAAATATCTTCACTGATGCCTCTTACAATCTCACCTTCATGTGTCGACAAGGGCCATGACGCCATGGTCTGTGAAGTCTATGAAATAAACAAGATTTTCATTTTGTCTGCCAACCACTTTCAATGTCCTCTCAATGTAATTCATGACCAGCAGGTAATATACAGTCCTAGCAGTTAAATATCCCTAAAAATGCAGTTCTAGCAGTTAAATGTTGGTTATGGTCACCATTCTATGATGCTAGGCAGATGATCTCAATGTAAGGACAATGGCTACGATCACTGACTAGTACAGTCACTGCCCGGAAGGAAAGCAATGGTAAACTATATTCTGGAAACATACCAAGAAACCCAAGCAGCAATCATGGAAAGTCAATTAGAAAAAAGATCTGGTGGTGAGTCCCCCAGGCCAGACAGATCTAATTTTAACACTGGGGAAGAGTGTGAGACAGAGGTCAGTACTAGTAATTGTGATGACGCACAAAATCCTGACAGTGTTACCAAGGAAAACCCCTGCATCAAACTAAAAAGAAAAATAAGAGTAGGAACATGGAATGTAAGAAGTATGTATGAGGGAAAATATCAAGTAATAAGTGACGAGATGAAAAGAACGGGGATACACATTTTGGGAATCTGCGAACATCGGTGGAAAGGATCAGGACACTTTAAGAGCGTTAATGATAATATATTTATTTACACAAAAAAGAACAAATATATCTCTACTACAAGAGCTTAATATTGAAGAAGGCTGGCTAGTGAAGAGGATTAAAGAGAGAAAACTTAAATATTTTGGACACATTAAACGTCATGATAATTTAGAGAAGACCGTATTGGAAGGATACATAATGGGAAAAAGAAAAAGAGGAAGACCAAGACGAAGATGGCTGCAAGACATCGTTGACGATCTGGAAATGGATGCAACAGCAGCAGGCCATCTTGCTCACAACCGAGAGGCCTACAGGAGTGCTGTTTTGGAGGCAAAGTTCCGCAAGGGACATGCAAATGAATGAATGAATGAATGAATGAGCAGTTAAATATCAAGTGAAGCACAACAGGCCAAAGAAAAAGAGGTCGACCACGTGAAACTCTAAAGAGGACATTGTTAAGAGAAGCCAGTTTACTGGGCATAACATCCCTTGATGAGGTTGAAAGATTCGCCGTTAACAGTAAAACTTGGCAAACTATGCGAGACCTATATGACGTTTAACGGCACGGGAAGGATGTGAGCAGTTAAATATCGTTAAACGCACAGTCCTAGCAGTTAAATATCGTTAAACGCGTAGTCCTAGCAGTTAAATATCGTTAAAAATGCCTTCCTAGCAGTTAAATGGGAGCAGGTGGTGGATGGAATGGGGAGAGCAGCCGACAGATAATGTTGGTTATGGTCACCAATCTATGATGGTAGGCAGATGATCTCAACGGCTACGATCACTGACTAGTACAGTCACTGCCCGGAAGGAAAGCAATGGTAAACTATATTCTGGAAATATATCAAGAAACCCAAACAGCAACATGGAAAGTCAAATAGGAAAAAGATCTGGTGGTGAGGCTCCCAGGCCAGATAGATCTAATTTTAACACTGGGAAAGAGTGTGAGACAGGTCAGTACTAGTAATTGTGATGACGGACAAAATCCTGACAGTGTTACCAAGGAAAACTCCTGCATAAAACTAAAAAAAAAAAGAAAAATAAGAGTAGGAACATGGAATATAAGAAGTATGTATGAGGGAAAGTATCAAATAATAAGTGACGAGATGAAAAGAACGGGGATACACATTTTGGGAATCTGCGAACATCGGTGGAAAGGATCAGGACACTTTAAGAGCGAAAATGATAATATCTTTATATACTCTGGTGGAGAAGTAGGAGGAAAGAATGGAGTGGCTTTTTATTTGGACAAATCAGCATCAAAAGCATTACTAGGCTACAATCCAGTAAGTGATAGAATCCTAACAATCAGACTTAAGGGCATTCCTAGAAATGTAACAATCATCCAGATATATGCACCTACATCAGCAGCAGAAAAGGAGGAAGTAGAAAACTTTTATAACACACTGCAAACGACAATAGACCAGGTACGGAAAAATGATATTGTATTAATAATGGGTGATTTTAATGCAAAAATTGGTACAGAAAGAGCAGAAGATGAAGGACATGTTGTAGGGAAATTTACCATAGGACATAGAAATGAGGCAGGTGACAATCTAATGGCGTTTTGCATGGAAAATGAGCTAATAATCGCTAACACACTTTTTAAACAACATCCAAGAAGACTTTACACATGGACATCACCTGATGGGAAAACCAGGAATCAAATAGATTACATTTTAGTACAAAGAAGGTGGAGGTCAAGCATAACATCAGCAAAAACTTTACCAGGTGCTGATTGTGACACGGACCATGAATTATTAATAGCAGACATGAAGATAAAGATAAAAAAGACAGTTACGGGATCAAGACCACTCCACTTTGATCTTACAAATATACCAGAACAATATGGTATAGAAGTGAAGTGCAGTTTCGAAATCCTGATGGCTGTACAGGAGGAGATGACACCAGATGAATTGGCTACGCAGGCCAAAGATATCACAACAGCTAAAGACATGGTTCCAGTAGAGAAACACACAAGGATGGATGGATTACAGCAGGTACACTAGAACTGATAAAACAACGTAGAGAAATGAAGACGCGATGGAAAATGACAAACACCAACAAAGAGAAATATAAAACTTTAACAAAAGAAGTACAAAGAAACATAAGAAAAAACAAAAAAAAACACTACATACAAGATTGGTGTGAAAGAATAGAAGGACATCAGAAGTGTGGAAGATATAGTGAAATGTTTAGAGAAATGAAGACATTGACGAGAAATGTCACACCTAAGCTAAATGTAATTTGTGACAAGATGGGGAATGCCTTGACAGATATAGAGGAAATTCTAGAAAGATGGAAGGAATATTGCAGAGGAATGTATGAAACAACTGACTGTGGAAGCAGAAATCAACAGTGTGAATTATTATTGGAGGAGAAAGAACCCGAACCGACAATAGAAGAAGTTTTATGGGCAATAAAGAATCTGAAAAATGGTAAATCATCAGGATGTGATAAGATAACAACTGAACTTATTAAAGCAGGAGGAAAGGAATGTGCAACAATCTATCATGCACTATGTAAAAAGATATGGCATTCAGGTATTTGGCCAAAAGAATGGAAAAGAACTGTATTCATACCACTGCCAAAAAAAGGTAACCTGAGATTATGCACAAACTACAGAACTGTTGCCCTGATTAGTCATGCCAGTAAAATTCTGTTAAAAATCATAATGTGTAGACTTCGAAAGAAAATAGAAGACGTCAATATGGTTCAAGCTGGTTTTAGACAAAGAAGAGGAACAAGAGATCATATATTCAATATAAGATTAATAATAGAGAAATCATCACCAGGTGCCGTGCCGACTGGCGTTGGCTATTATGCTTCTCCAGAGTACCCGATCCTTCATCCAGGCCATCAGTTCAGTTGGTGATCTCCTCTCACACCATCCCGTCAGACTGTCCAGTATCATTTCTCTTGGTCTTCCTCTTGATCTTCTTCCTTCTATTTTTCCTGTTGTTACAATATTTTCAATGCCCCCTCTTCTCATTGCATGTCCTATGAAAGTACATTGTCTCTCTCTTATCTTTCTGACAAGGTTTTTTGTCTCTCCAGCTCTTCTCATACATTCTTCATTAGTTATTTTTGCTGTCCAGGGGATTTGCAACATTCTTCTAATAAACCACATTTCTGCTGCTTCCGATGATTTTTGTGCAGACTTGCCTATTGTCCATGATTCACTTCCATATAACAAGATAGGTTCAATATAGCATTTTAGGACTCATTTTCTAACATTCATTGATAAGGATGTGTTAACTAATATGTTTTTCATTCTCTGAAATGCAGTCTTTGCTTGGCCTATTCTGTTCCTAATTTCTGTTTTGCATTTCCCATCTGAAGTTATTACTGCTCCAAAGTATTTGAATTTCTGCACCTGCTTTAGAATGGTTCCGTTTAATTGAATACTGCATGCTGGTGGATTCTGTTTCTTAGATAACTAATATAATAGAGAAGATAATAGAGAAATGCAGAGAGTTTAATGTGAATCTTAATAATAGAGAAATGCAGAGAGTTTAATGTGAATCTATATTTATCCTTTATAGACTACTCAAAGGCATTTGATTGTGTACAACGCCAGAAACTTTGGGAAATAATGGAAAAAATGGGATTTCTAACACATTTGATACAGTTAACATCACTGTTGTATCTAGACCAACAAACAGCAGTAAGAATAAATGGTGAAACAACAACTTGGTTTGACATAAAACAAGGGGTCCGTCAGGGGTGCATATTGTCACCCTACTTATTTAACTTGTATACTGAAAATATGAGGAATGTTAGAGAAGATGTAGACAAAGAATATTACGATGCCATAACAATTGGAGGTTATGAAATACCAGAGATTAGATATGCTGATGACACAGTGTTACTGTCCACAACACAAAAAGGAATGGAAAAACTAATTATGTCAGTCCGTAAGAACAGCGAAGAGCAAAATCTCTATCTTAATGTGAAGAAAACTAAATTGATGACAACTGACAAAACAAACAAGGCAACTGAAATATGTATCAATGAGGAAAAATTGGAAGAAGTGGAGAGTTTTAAATATCTTGGATCACTGCTAACTAATAATGGAGATACAATGAGGGAAATTAAAAGGAGGACATCTATCACTCTTCAGAAAGTAAAACAAATAAAGAATCTGTGGAGAGGAGCAGACAGAACTACAAAAATAAGATTTTTAAGGGCATGCATCTTTCCCATCGCAACATATGCCTGTGAGACCTGGACACTTAACAAAACAGCTGAGAAACACATAAATGCCTTTGAATGTAAATGCTACAGAAGAGTTCTCCAAATATCATGGACACAAAAAAGAACAAATATATCTATACTACAAGAGCTTAATATTGAAGAAGGCTGGCTAGTAAAGAGGATTAAAGAGAGAAAACTTAAATATTTTGGACACATTAAACGTCATGATAATTTAGAGAAGACCGTAGTGGAAGGATACATAATGGGAAAAAGAAAGAGAGGAAGACCAAAACGAATATGGCTGCAAGACATCGTTGATGATCTGCAACTGGATACATCAGCAGCAGATCATCTTGCTCACAACCAAGAGGCCTACAGGAGTGCTGTTTTGGAGGCAAAGGACATGCAAGTGAATGAATGAATGAGCAGTTAAATATCGTTAAACGCGCAGTCCTAGTAGTTAAATATCGTTAAACGCGCAGTCCTAGTAGTTAAATATCGTTAAACGCGCAGTCCTAGTAGTTAAATATCGTTAAACGCGCAGTCCTAGTAGTTAAATATCGTTAAACGCGCAGTCCTAGTAGTTAAATATCGTTAAACGCGCAGTCCTAGTAGTTAAATATCGTTAAACGCGCAGTCCTAGTAGTTAAATATCGTTAAACGCGCAGTCCTAGTAGTTAAATATCGTTAAACGCGCAGTCCTAGTAGTTAAATATCGTTAAACACGCAGTCCTCGCTGTTAAATATTGTTAAACGCGCAGTCCTAGTAGTTAAATATTGTTAAACGCGCAGTCCTCGCTGTTAAATATGTTAAACGCGCAGTCCTAGTAGTTAAATATTGTTAAACGCGCAGTCCTCGCTGTTAAATATTGTTAAACGCGCAGTCCTAGTAGTTAAATATTGTTAAACGCGCAGTCCTCGCTGTTAAATATTGTTAAACGCGCAGTCCTAGTAGTTAAATATTGTTAAACGCGCAGTCCTCGCTGTTAAATATTGTTAAACGCGCAGTCCTAACAGTTAAATATCGCTAAATATGCAGCCTTAACAGATGTTGTCTGTTTAAGTAAGCGGTACCAGGACGAAGTACAAAAGAACTAAGTACTACATGTTCCTGTCACACTGTCTTGTGGATGGCTCTGGAAGGTCAAAGGTTGCGAGAGTGAACCCTCAAAAAAAGAGTCAGGAAAGAGGGACCCTGCAGCAGCTGGTGGCGATGTTCTTTAGGCTACCCACTTTCCGGCATCTCCTACAAACTGTTAGATTTTCAGACGTACTGACCTTTTCTCTCCAACTGAATGTCAGAGCCGAAAGTCGCCTTCTCCATGCCTGCTGCTCAGACGAATCAGTAGCTGACCCCAAGGCCATGCATGTAAACACACACAGAAGGTGACCCCAAGGCCATGCATGTAAACACACACAGAAGGTGACCCCAAGGCCATGCATGTAAACACACACAGAAGGAGGGGGAGGGAGAGAGAGAAGGATCACCGATATCTGTTTGCCAGGTAAAAAGTATAGCATAACGTCCTGACAGCATTCTGTCATATTAGAGTGCTTCAGCAACCAAACAGTGACTAACACCAGCTCCAAGCAGGCAAACAGTTAAACCTACAGTGAGAACTGTACACAGCATTCTAGCAGCTAACAGGTATAGAAAAGGTGAAGACAAAATTTAGATGTCTGACACATACATATGTCTGACAGCAGTTCCAGTTGAAAATAGAATTGGAAAATACCAACCTATAAAACAAGGGATGCGACAAGGATGTGTACTATCCCCAGACCTTTTTTCTCAGTACAGTGAGAATATTCTAAGAACGTTCATCACAGAACCAGGCATAAAAATTGGAGGATACAATATTAACAACCTTCAGTATGCTGACGACACAGTACTGATAGCTGAGAACCAACAAGACTTGCAAAATCTCTTGAATAAAGTCGCCAAAGAAAGTGAACAGAAAGGACTTACTTTGAACATCAAAAAGATAGAGACTATGGTTATATCTAAGAAACAGAGTCCACCAGCATGCAGTATTAAATTAAACGGAACCATTCTAAAGCAGGTGCAGAAATTCAAACACCTTGGAGCAGTAATAACTTCAGATGGGAAATGCAGAACAGAAATTAGGAACAGAATAGGCCAAGCAAAGACTGCATTTCAGAGAATGAGAAACATATTGACCAACACATCTTTATCAATGAATGTTAGAAAACGCGTCCTAAAGTGCTATATTGAACCTATCTTGTTATATGGAAGTGAATCATGGACAATAGGCAAGTCTGCACAAAAATCACTGGAAGCAGCAGAAATGTGGTTTATTAGAAGAATGTTGCGAATCCCCTGGACAGCAAAAATAACTAATGAAGAATGTATGAGAAGAGCTGGAGAGACAAAAAAACCTTGTCAAAAAGATAAGAGAGAGACAATGTATTTTCATAGGACATGCAATGAGAAGAGGGGGCATTGAAAATATTATAACAACAGGAAAAATAGAAGGAAGAAGATCAAGAGGAAGACCAAGAGAAATGATACTGGACAGTCTGACGGGATGGTGTGAGAGGAGATCACCAACTGAACTGATGGCCTGGATGAAGGATCGGGTACTCTGGAGAAGCATAATAGCCAACGCCTGTCGGCACGGCACCTGATGATGATGATGATGACACATGTATCAACATGAGGAAGTTTAGCTTGCCTCGATGTAGTGTCAAGAGAAGGAACAAACTGGAATCTGCGACAGCCAACATTCTCGACATAAACCACGCAAGATTGTGAATGTTTCCTGCCCGGTTTTCCATTACTTTTGATATTTGCTCCTCTAAAAATAACACATCATCAACATGAGACCATCACTATCATGTGCCATTCACAAAGAAGAAGATACAGAAATAGATCTGTATCTTCTTCATAGTTTGATGGAACCTGATAGAGCAAAGCAAAATTTCACGGAAGAATATATTTATACAGACAAGGAGGGTGAGCTTTAGATATTTTCTAGAGTAGATGTAAAATGTGGTCTTCTAAAAAGGCTCACATATCTCTACAACAAAATCCAGGCTACAGTAAAATAGTCTGAAGCATCATGTGGGTGTAGCCTGAGATGTTAATAAGCTATACTTCCATGTTGTCTCTGTTTCCAGCTATACTTTAATGTTGTCTCTGTTTCCAGCTATACTTTCATGTTGTCTCTGTTTCCAACTATACTTTCATGTTATCTCTGTTTCCAGCTACACTTTCATGTTGTGTTTCCAGCTATACTTCCATGTTGTCTCTGTGTTCTCCAGCTATACTTCCATGTTATCTCTGTTTCCAGCTATACTTCCATGTTATCTCTGTTTACAGCTATACTTCCATGTTATCTCTGTTTCCAGCTATACTTCCATGTTATCTCTGTTTCCAGCTATACTTTCATGTTATCTCTGTTTCCAGCTATACTTTCATGTTGTCTCTGTTTACAGCTATACTTTCATGGTGTCTCTGTTTCCAGCTATACTTCCATGTTATCTCTGTTTCTAGCTATACTTCCATGTTATCTCTGTTTCCAGCTATACTTTCATGTTGTCTCTGTGTTCTCCAGCTGTATTTTCATGTTATCTCTGTTTCCAGCTATACTTCCATGTTATCTCTGTTTCCAGCTATACTTACATGTTATCTCTGTTTCCAGCTATACTTCTATGTTATCCTTGTTTAGAGCTATACTTTCATGTTGTCTCTGTTACAAGCTATACTTCCATGTTGTCTCTGTTACAAGCTATACTTCCATGTTGTCTCTGTTTCCAGCTATACTTCCATGTTGTCTCTATTTCCAACTATACTTCCATGTTGTCTCTGTTTGCAGCTATACTTTCATGTTGCCTCTGTTTCCAGCTATACTTCCATGTTGTCTCTGTTTCCAGCTATACTTCCATGTTATCTCTGTTTCCAGCTATACTTCCATGTTATCTCTGTTTCCAGCTATACTTCTATGTTATCCTTGTTTCCAGCTATACTTCCATGTTGTCTCTGTTACAAGCTATACTTCCATGTTGTCTCTGTTTCCAGCTATACTTCCATGTTGTCTCTGTTTCCAGTTATACTTCCATGTTATCTCTGTTTCCAGCTATACTTTCATGTTGTCTCTGTGTTCTCCAGCTGTATTTTCATGTTATCTCTGTTTCCAGCTATACTTCCATGTTATCTCTGTTTCCAGCTATACTTCCATGTTGTCTCTATTTCCAGCTATACTTCCATGTTGTCTCTGTTTCCAGCTATACTTCCGTGTTGTCTCTATTTCCAGCTATAAAGTCGCCAAAGAAAGTGAACAGAAAGGCCTTACTTTGAACATCAAAAAGACAGAGACTATGGTTATATCTAAGAAACAGAATCCGCCAGCATGCAGTATTAAATTAAACGGAACTATTCTAAAGCAGATGCAGAAATTCAAATACCTTGGAGCAGTAATAACTTCAGATGGGAAATGCAGAACAGAAATTAGGAACAGAATAGGCCAAGCAAAGACTGCATTTCAGAGAATGAGAAACATATTAGCCAACACATCTTTATCAATGAATGTTAGAAAACGAGTCCTAAAATGCTATATTGAACCTATCTTGTTATATGGAAGTGAATCATGGACAATAGGCAAGTCTGCACAAAAATCATTGGAAGCAGCAGAAATGTGGTTTATTAGAAGAATGTTGCGAATCCCTGGACAGCAAAAATAACTAATGAAGAATGCATGAGAAGAGCTGGAGAGACAAAAAACCTTGTCAGAAAGATAAGAGAGAGATAATGTACTTTCATAGGACATGCAATGAGAAGAGGGGTCATTGAAAATATTATAACAACAGGGAAAATAGAAGGAAGAAGATCAAGAGGAAGACCAAGAGAAATGATACTGGACAGTCTGACGGGATGGTGTGAGAGGAGATCACCAACTGAACTGATGGCCTGGATGAAGGATCGGGTACTCTGGAGAAGCATAATAGCCAACGCCGGTCGGCACGGCACCTGATGATGATGATGACACATGTATCAACATGAGCAAGATTTAGGTTGCCTCGATGTAGTGTCAAGAGAAGGAACAAACTGGAATCTGCGACAGCCAACATTCTCGACATAAACCACGTAAGATTGTGAATGTTTCCTGCCCGGTTTTCCATTACTTTTGATATTTGCTCCTCTAAAAATAACACATCATCAACATGAGACCATCACTATCATGTGCCATTCACAAAGAAGAAGATACAGAAGTAGATCTGTATCTTCTTCATAGTTTGATGGAACCTAATAGGGCAAAGCAAAATTTCACGGAAGAATATATTTATACAGACAAGGAGGGTGAGCTTTAGATATTTTCTAGAGTAGATGTAAAATGTGGTCTTCTAAAAAGGCTCACATATCTCTACAACAAAATCCAGGCTACAGTAAAACAGTCGGAAGCATCATTTGGGTGTAGCCTGAGATGTTAATAAGCTATGCTTCCATGTTGTCTCTGTTTCCAGCTATACTTTCATGTTGTCTCTGTTTCCAGCTATACTTTCATGTTGTCTCTGTTTCCAGCTATACTTTCATGTTGTCTCTGTTCCAGCTATACTTCCATGTTGTCTCTGTGTTCTCCAGCTGTATTTTCATGTTATCTCTGTTTCCAGCTATACTTCCATGTTATCTCTGTTTCCAGCTATACTTCCATGTTGTCTCTATTGCCAGCTATACTTCCATGTTGTCTCTGTTTCCAGCAATACTTCCATGTTGTCTCTATTTCCAGCTATACTTCCATGTTGTCTCTGTTTGCAGCTATACTTCATGTTGTCTCTTTTTCCAGCTATACTTCCATATTGTCTCCGTTTCCAGCTATACTTCCATGTTGTCTCTGTTTCCAGCTATACTTCCATGTTGTCTCTGTTTCCAGCTATACTTTCATGTTGTCTCTGTTTCCAGCTATACTTTCATGTTATCTCTGTTTCCAGCTATACTTCCATGTTGTCTCTGTTTCCAGCTATACTTCCATGTTATCTCTGTTTCCAGCTATACTTTCATGTTGTCTCTGTGTTCTCCAGCTGTATTTTCATGTTATCTCTGTTTCCAGCTATACTTTCATGTTATCTCTGTTTCCAGCTATACTTCCATGTTGTCTCTGTCTCCAGCTATACTTCCATGTTATCTCTGTTTCCAGCTATACTTTCATGTTGTCTCTGTGTTCTCCAGCTGTATTTTCATGTTATCTCTGTTTCCAGCTATACTTCCATGTTATCTCTGTTTCCAGCTATATTTTCATGTTGTCTCTGTGTTCTCCAGCTGTATTTTCATGTTATCTCTGTTTCCAGCTATACATTCATGTTATCTCTGTTCCAGCTATACTTCCATGTTGTCTCTGTTTCCAGCTATACTTCCGTGTTATCTCTGTTTCCAGCTATACTTCCATGTTGTCTCTGTTTCCAGCTATATTCCATGTTATCTCTGTTTCCAGCTATACTTCATGTTATCTCTGTTTCCAGCTATACTTCCATGTTGTCTATTTCCAGCTATACTTCCATGTTGTCTCTGTTTGCAGCTATACTTTCATGTTGTCTCTTTTTCCAGCTATACTTCCATGTTGTCTCTGTTTCCAGCTATACTTCCATGTTGTCTCTGTTTCCAGCTATACTTCCATGTTGTCTCTGTTTCCAGCTATACTTTCATGTTGTCTCTGTTTCCAGCTATACTTTCATGTTATCTCTGTTTCCAGCTATACTTCCATGTTGTCTCTGTTTCCAGCTATACTTCCATGTTATCTCTGTTTCCAGCTATACTTTCATGTTGTCTCTGTGTTCTCCAGCTGTATTTTCATGTTATCTCTGTTTCCAGCTATACTTTCATGTTATCTCTGTTTCCAGCTATACTTCCATGTTGTCTCTGTCTCCAGCTATACTTCCATGTTATCTCTGTTTCCAGCTATACTTTCATGTTGTCTCTGTGTTCTCCAGCTGTATTTTCATGTTGTCTCTGTTTCCAGCTATACTTCCATGTTATCTCTGTTTCCAGCTATACTTTCATGTTGTCTCTGTGTTCTCCAGCTGTATTTTCATGTTATCTCTGTTTCCAGCTATACATTCATGTTATCTCTGTTTCCAGCTATACTTCCATGTTGTCTCTGTTTCCAGCTATACTTCCGTGTTATCTCTGTTTCCAGCTATACTTCCATGTTGTCTCTGTTTCCAGCTATACTTCCATGTTATCTCTGTTTCCAGCTATACTTCCATGTTATCTCTGTTTCCAGCTATACTTCCATGTTGTCTCTATTTCCAGCTATACTTCCATGTTGTCTCTGATTCCAGCAATACTTCCATGTTGTCTCTATTTCCAGCTATACTTCCATGTTGTCTCTGTTTCCAGCAATACTTCCATGTTGTCTCTATTTCCAGCTATACTTTCATGTTGTCTCTGTTTCCAGCTATACTTCCATGTTATCTCTGTTTCCAGCTATACTTCCATGTTGTCTCTGTTTCCAGCAATACTTCCATGTTGTCTCTATTTCCAGCTATACTTCCATGTTGTCTCTGTTTGCAGCTATACTTTCATGTTGTCTCTTTTTCCAGCTATACTTCCATGTTGTCTCTGTTTCCAGCTATACTTCCATGTTGTCTCTGTTTCCAGCTATACTTCCATGTTGTCTCTGTTTCCAGCTATACTTTCATGTTGTCTCTGTTTCCAGCTATACTTTCATGTTATCTCTGTTTCCAGCTATACTTCCATGTTGTCTCTGTTTCCAGCTATACTTCCATGTTATCTCTGTTTCCAGCTATACTTTCATGTTGTCTCTGTGTTCTCCAGCTGTATTTTCATGTTATCTCTGTTTCCAGCTATACTTTCATGTTATCTCTGTTTCCAGCTATACTTCCATGTTGTCTCTGTCTCCAGCTATACTTCCATGTTATCTCTGTTTCCAGCTATACTTTCATGTTGTCTCTGTGTTCTCCAGCTGTATTTTCATGTTGTCTCTGTTTCCAGCTATACTTCCATGTTATCTCTGTTTCCAGCTATACTTCATGTTGTCTCTGTGTTCTCCAGCTGTTTTCATGTTATCTCTGTTTCCAGCTATACATTCATGTTATCTCTGTTTCCAGCTATACTTCCATGTTGTCTCTGTTTCCAGCTATACTTCCGTGTTATCTCTGTTTCCAGCTATACTTCCATGTTGTCTCTGTTTCCAGCTATACTTCCATGTTATCTCTGTTTCCAGCTATACTTCCATGTTATCTCTGTTTCCAGCTATACTTCCATGTTGTCTCTATTTCCAGCTATACTTCCATGTTGTCTCTGATTCCAGCAATACTTCCATGTTGTCTCTATTTCCAGCTATACTTCCATGTTGTCTCTGTTTCCAGCAATACTTCCATGTTGTCTCTATTTCCAGCTATACTTTCATGTTGTCTCTGTTTCCAGCTATACTTCCATGTTATCTCTGTTTCCAGCTATACTTCCATGTTGTCTCTGTTTCCAGCTATACTTCCATGTTGTCTCTCTTTCCAGCTATACTTTCATGTTGTCTCTGTTTCCAGCTATACTTTCATGTTATCTCTGTTTCCAGCTATACTTCCATGTTGTCTCTGTTTCCAGCTATACTTCCATATTGTCTCCGTTTCCAGCTATACCTCCATGTTGTCTCTGCTTCCAGCTGTACTTTCATGTTGTCTCTGTGTTCTCCAGCTGTACTTCCATGTTATTTTTATATTCACCAGCTATACTTCCATGTTGTCTCTACTTACAGAACACAACTTAATGAAAGAACATTCAGCAAAGTGGTCGATGGGTTGCTCCACGCCAGAGACTGCATGTACAAAATGTTCGATGGGTTGCTCCACGCCAGAGACTGCATGTACAAAGTGGTCGATGGCTTGCTTCACGCCAGAGACTGCATGTACAAGGTGGCTGTAGAAGTGGGCACATGGAGCTTCTTGGGGCTGGGAAAATGTTGACAGTCAAGCAAGAACCTGGCCAGTGTACAGACAGGTTCAGAAAGCAGGAAGCTGGCCAGTGCACAGACAGGTTCAGAAAGCAGGAAGCTGGCCAGTGCACAGACAGGTTCAGAAAGTAGGAAGCTGGCCAGTGTACAGACAGGTTCAGAAAGCAGGAAGCTGGCAAGTGTAAAGACAGGTTCAGAAAACAGGAAGCTGGCAAGTGTACAGACAGGTTCACAAAGCAAGAAGCTGGCAAGTGTACAAGCAGGTTCATTCAAGCTACATTCAAGAATATGGGATGCTGGAACCACTTGGTTTGAACTTGAAATTTAGCTACATTTAATATTCTCATTCTTCACAATCATATTCCCTTTGTATTAAGTTTTACCCCTTCCTTACCTGCAACACATATTTCATCAGCTCCTCTCTGCATTAGATTACGAAGCCTTTCATTCATTTATTTGCATGTCCCATGTGGAACTTTGACTCCCTAATAGCACTCCTGTGGGCCTCTCAGTTGTGAGCAAGATGGCCTGCCGCTGATGCATTCATTTGCAGATCATCAACGATGTTTTGCAGCCATCTTCGCCTTGGTCTTCCTCTCTTTCTTTTTCCCATTATGTACCCTTCCAAGATGGTTTTCTCTAGATTATCATGACGTTTATTGTGTCCAAAATATTTTCAGTTTTCACTCTCTTCACTAGCCAGCCTTCTTCAATATTAAGTTCTTGTAGTATGGATATATGTGTTCTTTTTTGTGTCCATGATATTTGAAGAACTCTTCTGTAGCATTTACATTCAAAGGCGTTTAAATGCTACAGCCTCTACCCCAGCTAATTCACATATTCCACCATCCTTCTCTTGACTAGACTTACACCATCACATCTCCCCCACCTCTTGTCACAGCGCTCATCCCATCATTACTACCTATCTATACACATCACAAGTCTCCACTTACACGTTCTCAACACTCTATCACACATCACAAGTCTCCACTTACACGTTCTCAACACTCTACCACACATCACAAGTCTCCACTTACACGTTCTCAACACTCTACCACACATCACAAGTCTCCACTTACACGTTCTCAGCACTCTACCACACATCACAAGTCTCCACTTACACGTTCTCAGCACTCTACCACACATCACAAGTCTCCACTTACACGTTCTCAGCACTCTACCACACATCACAAGTCTCCACTTACACGTTCTCGGCACTCTACCACACATCACAAGTCTCCACTTACACGTTCTCGGCACTCTACCACACATCACAAGTCTCCACTTACACGTTCTCGGCACTCTACCACACATCACAAGTCTCCACTTACACGTTCTCGGCACTCTACCACACATCACAAGTCTCCACTTACACGTTCTCGGCACTCTACCACACATCACAAGTCTCCACTTACACGTTCTCGGCACTCTACCACACACAAGTCTCCACTTACACGTTCTCGGCACTCTACCACACATCACAAGTCTCCACTTACACGTTCTCGGCACTCTACCACACATCACAAGTCTCCACTTACACGTTCTCGGCACTCTACCACACATCACAAGTCTCCACTTACACGTTCTCGGCACTCTACCACACATCACAAGTCTCCACTTACACGTTCTCGGCACTCTACCACACATCACAAGTCTCCACTTACACGTTCTCGGCACTCTACCACACATCACAAGTCTCCACTTACACGTTCTCGGCACTCTACCACACATCACAAGTCTCCACTTACACGTTCTCGGCACTCTACCACACATCACAAGTCTCCACTTACACGTTCTCGGCACTCTACCACATCACAAGTCTCCACTTACACGTTCTCGGCACTCTACCACACATCACAAGTCTCCACTTACACGTTCTCGGCACTCTACAACACATCACAAGTCTCCACTTACACGTTCTCAGCACTCTACCACACATCACAAGTCTCCACTTACACGTTCTCAGCACTCTACCACACATCACAAGTCTCCACTTACACGTTCTCAGCACTCTACCACACATCACAAGTCTCCACTTACACGTTCTCAGCACTCTACCACACATCACAAGTCTCCACTTACACATTCTCAACACTCTACCTTGCACACTCCAGGACACAGCCTCTTACAAGTCACAGCTAAGAGCTCCATTTATTCTGGTTTTTTCCATTCCAATTTATTGTATAGCGTGTGAGTTTACATGTTATCTTCTGCCCCTATTTCTTTGTCCTGTATGTTTTTGTACGATTAAGGTGTAAATTGAAACATCAAAAATAATATGCTTGTTAATTAATAAAATTATATATATATATATATATATATATATATATATATATTATATTTTTAACATTTGCTGTTACAGACCAAGGCAAAGATGGCTGCTAGACATTGTTGATGATCTGTGAATGGATACATCAGCAGCAGGGCATCTTGCTTACAACCAAGAGGCCTACAAGAGAGCTGTTAGGGAAGGAAAGTTCCATAAGGGATGTGCAAATGACTGACTGACTGACTGCTAATACAGTTTTACTGCCAGTGATTTTGCGTATAGTTATATATCCAATTTCATATACTTCTTACATCTTATCTGTGCCGTTAAATGTCACATAGGGCTTGCAAGGTAGTTCGCCAATTTTTCCTGTCTTTGGCAAGTCTTTCAACCTCATCAAGGGATTTTATGCCTATTGATTTGGCCTATCTTAACAATGTCCTCTTCAGAGTTTCAGTTTAAATTTGGCCCGTTGCGTTCAATTTTATAGCTTGTTTTGGGATTCTCTGACTCTTTCTTCTCATCAAGTGACCAACATATGTCCATCTCCTTTTCCTGATCACCCATGAGACTGGTTGTTGTTCAGTCATCTGTCTTATCTCTGCATTGTTCTTGAATTCGTTCCACTTGATGCCGAGTATTTTCCTTAGGCATTTGTTTTCAAAAGAGTCTAATTTCTTGTCTATTTCTTTAGTTGTTTTCCAGCTTTCACATGCATAAATGAGGGTGGATATTACATTTGAATTGAATAGTCTTAACTTGGTTTTTGTGCTTATAACTTTTGAATTCCATATATTCTCAAGATTCTTGAAGATCAATGCTGCTTTTGCAATTCTAATTCTAACTTTCAAGGCATTTGACAAGGTGAAACTTAATGAAATTATTAAAATGCTTGAAGACATCAATATAAACGGCAAAGACCTGAGGATTGTAAAACATCTATACTGGCAGCAAGAAGCAGCAGTTCGAGTTGAAAATAGAATTGGAAAATATCAACCTATAAAACAAGGGGTGCGACAAGGATGTGTAGTATCTCCAGACCTTTTTTCTCTGTATAGCGAGAATATTCTAAGAACAATCATCACAGAACCAGGCATAAAAATTGGAGGATACAATATTAACAACCTTCGGTATGCTGACGACACAGTACTGATAGCTGAGAACCAACAAGATCTGCAAAATCTCTTGGATAAAGTTGCCAAAGAAAGTGAACAGAAAGGACTTACTTTGAACATCAAAAAGACAGAGACTATGATTATATCTAAGAAACAGAATCCACCAGCATGCAGTATTAAATTAAACGGAACTGTTCTAAAGCAGGTGCAGAAATTCAAATACCTTGGAGCAGTAATAACTTCAGATGGGAAATGCAGAACAGAAATTAGGAACAGAATAGGCCAAGCAAAGACTGCATTTCAGAGAATGAGAAACATATTAGCTAACACATCTTTATCAATGAATGTTAGAAAACGAGTCCTAAAGTGCTATATTGAACCTATCTTGTTATATGGAAGTGAATCATGGACAATAGGCAAGTCTGCACAAAAATCATTGGAAGCAGCAGAAATGTAGTTTATTAGAAGAATGTTGTGAATCCCCTGGACAGCAAACATAACTAATGAAGAATGTATGAGAAGAGCTGGAGAGACAAAAAACCTTGTCAAAAAGATAAGAGAGAGACAATGTACTTTCATAGGACATGCAATGAGAAGAGGGGTCATTGAAAATATCATAACAACAGGAAAAATAGAAGGAAGAAGATCAAGAGGAAGACCAAGAGAAATGATACTGGACAGTCTGACGGGATGGTGTGAGAGGAGATCACCAACTGAACTGATGGCCTGGATGAAGGATCGGGTACTCTGGAGAAGCATAATAGCCAACGCCTGTCGGCACGGCACATGATGATGATGATGATGATGATGAATTCTTACATCTTATCTGTGCCGTTAAATGTCACATAGGGCTTGCAAGGTAGTTCGCCAATTTTTCCTGTCTTTGGCAAGTCTTTCAACCTCATCAAGGGATTTTATGCCTATTGATTTGGCCTATCTTAACAATGTCCTCTTCAGAGTTTCAGTTTAAATTTGGCCCGTTGCGTTCAATTTTATAGCTTGTTTTGGGATTCTCTGACTCTTTCTTCTCATCAAGTGACCAACATATGTCCATCTCCTTTTCCTGATCACCCATGAGACTGGTTGTTGTTCAGTCATCTGTCTTATCTCTGCATTGTTCTTGAATTCGTTCCACTTGATGCCGAGTATTTTCCTTAGGCATTTGTTTTCAAAAGAGTCTAATTTCTTGTCTATTTCTTTAGTTGTTTTCCAGCTTTCACATGCATAAATGAGGGTGGATATTACATTTGAATTGAATAGTCTTAACTTGGTTTTTGTGCTTATAACTTTTGAATTCCATATATTCTCAAGATTCTTGAAGATCAATGCTGCTTTTGCAATTCTAATTCTAACTTTCAAGGCATTTGACAAGGTGAAACTTAATGAAATTATTAAAATGCTTGAAGACATCAATATAAACGGCAAAGACCTGAGGATTGTAAAACATCTATACTGGCAGCAAGAAGCAGCAGTTCGAGTTGAAAATAGAATTGGAAAATATCAACCTATAAAACAAGGGGTGCGACAAGGATGTGTAGTATCTCCAGACCTTTTTTCTCTGTATAGCGAGAATATTCTAAGAACAATCATCACAGAACCAGGCATAAAAATTGGAGGATACAATATTAACAACCTTCGGTATGCTGACGACACAGTACTGATAGCTGAGAACCAACAAGATCTGCAAAATCTCTTGGATAAAGTTGCCAAAGAAAGTGAACAGAAAGGACTTACTTTGAACATCAAAAAGACAGAGACTATGATTATATCTAAGAAACAGAATCCACCAGCATGCAGTATTAAATTAAACGGAACTGTTCTAAAGCAGGTGCAGAAATTCAAATACCTTGGAGCAGTAATAACTTCAGATGGGAAATGCAGAACAGAAATTAGGAACAGAATAGGCCAAGCAAAGACTGCATTTCAGAGAATGAGAAACATATTAGCTAACACATCTTTATCAATGAATGTTAGAAAACGAGTCCTAAAGTGCTATATTGAACCTATCTTGTTATATGGAAGTGAATCATGGACAATAGGCAAGTCTGCACAAAAATCATTGGAAGCAGCAGAAATGTAGTTTATTAGAAGAATGTTGTGAATCCCCTGGACAGCAAACATAACTAATGAAGAATGTATGAGAAGAGCTGGAGAGACAAAAAACCTTGTCAAAAAGATAAGAGAGAGACAATGTACTTTCATAGGACATGCAATGAGAAGAGGGGGCATTGCAAATATTATAACAACAGGAAAAATAGAAGGAAGAAGATCAAGAGGAAGACCAAGAGAAATGATACTGGACAGTCTGACGGGATGGTGTGAGAGGAGATCACCAACTGAACTGATGGCCTGGATGAAGGATCGGGTACTCTGGAGAAGCATAATAGCCAACGCCTGTCGGCACGGCACATGATGATGATGATGATGATGATGAATTCTAACTTCCTTTCTAGTGTCACCATCCTGGTCTATGTAGCTGCCAAGGTATGCAAACTGATTGACTTCTTCAATATCTGTCCCTTCTACATGTATTATTCCATTTTGATTGATGGGAATTTTCATTATTTTTGTTTTGTCCTTGTTAATTTCAAGTCCTATTTTGCTAGCCAGTGAAGACAGGCTATCTGTTTTTTCTTGCATGGAATTCACATTATTACTGATAAGAGTTATGTCATCAGCAAAATCAAGATCTTCTAGTTTGGTCCCAATGTACCCAGTCAATACCTGTGTTACCTGTGCATCATTTTTTCATTATGAAGTCTATTGTAATCCCAAAAAGTAAAGGAGACAGTATACATCCTTGTTTCACACCTGTTTCAATCTGGAACCATTCACTCATCCCTTCTTCTGTCTTGACTGCACAAACACATCCATTGTAGAGGTCTCTAATGATGTTGACAATTTTAGATGGTATTCCATATAGACATAAAATTCTCCATAATGAACCTCTGTGTATGCTATCAAATGCCTTTTTAAAATCTATGAAGTTCAGTATTAATGGTTTCTGCTTTTCAATATGTTCTTCAAGTATTATTCTTAGAGTAAAGATCTGGTCGAGACAGCTTCTCCCTTTTCGAAATCCTGGTTGTTCTTCTCTCATTGCAGTATCCACTATATCTTTGAGTCTATTCAAAATGACCTTGCAAAATACTTTTGACACAACTGATATTAAGGTTACTCCTCTCCAATTGTTAGTCACTAAGGTTGCCCTTTTTTGGTATTTTAACAATGATTCATTTTTTCCATTTAGAAGGGATTCACGTACACACAAGTAAGACATTCCTTGTATATACAGAGACAGCACTAGGTGGTTGTAAACACAAGTAAGACATTCCTTGTATATACAGAGACAGCACTAGGTGGTTGTAAACACAAGACATTCCTTGTATATACAGAGACAGCACTAGGTGGTTGTAAACACAAGACATTCCTTGTATATACAGAGACAGCACTATGTGGTTGTAAACACAAGACATTCCTTGTATATACAGAGACAGCACTAGGTGGTTGTAAACACAAGACATTCCTTGTATATACAGAGACAGCACTAGGTGGTTGTAAACACAAGTAAGACATTCCTTGTATATACAGAGACAGCACTAGGTGGTTGTGAACACAAGTAAGACATTCCTTGTATATACAGAGACAGCACTAGGTGGTTGTAAACACAAGACATTCCTTGTATATACAGAGACAGCACTAGGTGGTTGTAAACACAAGACATTCCTTGTATATACAGAGACAGCACTAGGTGGTTGTAAACACAAGACATTCCTTGTATATACAGAGACAGCACTAGGTGGTTGTAAACACAAGACATTCCTTGTATATACAGAGACAGCACTAGTGGTTGTATACACAAGTAAGACATTCCTTGTATATACAGAGACAGCACTATGTGGTTGTATACACAAGTAAGACATTCCTTGTATATATATATATATATATATATATATATATATATATATAATATATATATATATATATATATAAATGATGGTTGTGAACACAAGTAAGACATTCCTTGTATATACAGAGACAGCACTAGGTGGTTGTAAATACAAATAAACATTCCTTGTATATACAGAGACAGCACTATGTGGTTGTATACACAAGTAAGACATTCCTTGTATATATATATATGTAAATGATGGTTGTGAACACAAGTAAGATATTCCTTGTATATACAGAGACAGCACTAGGTGGTTGTAAATACAAATAAGACATTCCTTGTATATACAGAGACAGCACTAGGTGGTTGTATACACAAGTAAGACATTCCTTGTATATATATATGTAAATGATGATTGTGAACACAAGTAAGATATTCCTTGTATATACAGAGACAGCACTAGGTGGTTGTAAATACAAATAAGACATTCCTTGTATATACAGAGACAGCACTAGGTGGTTGTAAATACAAATAAGACATTCCTTGTATATACAGAGACAGCACTAGGTGGTTGTAAATACAAATAAGACATTCCTTGTATATACAGAGACAGCACTAGGTGGTTGTAAACACAAGACATTCCTTGTATATACAGAGACAGCACTAGGTGGTTGTAAACACAAGACATTCCTTGTATATACAGAGACAGCACTAGGTGGTTGTAAACACAAGATATTCCTTGTATATACAGAGACAGCACTAGGTGGTTGTAAACACAAGACATTCCTTGTATATACAGAGACAGCACTAGATGGTTGTATACACAAGTAAGACATTCCTTGTATATACAGAGACAGCACTAGATGGTTGTATACACAAGTAAGACATTCCTTGTATATACAGAGACAGCACTAGATGGTTGTAAACACAAGACATTCCTTGTATATACAGAGACAGCACTAGATGGTTGTATACACAAGTAAGACATTCCTTGTATATACAGAGACAGCACTAGATGGTTGTAAACACAAGTAAGACATTCCTTGTATATACAGAGACAGCACTATGTGGTTGTATACACAAGTAAGACACTCCTTGTATATACAGAGACAGCACTAGATGGTTGTAAACACAAGTAAGACATTCCTTGTATATACAGAGACAGCACTAGATGGTTGTATACACAAGTAAGACATTCCTTGTATATACAGAGACAGCACTAGATGGTTGTAAACACAAGTAAGACATTCCTTGTATATACAGAAACAGCACTAGGTAAGACATTCCCTTTGTCAGAATTAGTGATACCATTAATGTATCTGGGCCACATGATCACAGGTTGTCTTTTTATTTTGTTGCAATGAAAGACTTCTCTGTTTTTCTTCATCTGACATCTTTCCCGTGTGGTTAAATGTCACATAGGGCTGGCACGGTAGCTTGCCAAGTCTGCTACCAGTACAGAAAATCTCAACATTCTTTTTCTGTCCCCCTAGATGAAATGTAGATTGTGTAGAAATGTCTGTTTTTTTCTAGTCTGATTCTACCAACTTCTACTTATTCTTTGGGTGGATTACATTGTCTATTTTTTGTGATTATATTTAGTAAGTTTCTAAACCAAAACTTCCTGATTGTTTTGTAAATTATGATGAAGCTTCCAGGATTATTTTGTAAATTGTGATGAAGCTTCCAGGATTATTTTGTAAATTGTGATGAAGCTTCCAGGATTATTTTGTAAATTGTGATGAAGCTTCCAGGATTATTTTGTAAATTGTGATGAAGCTTCCAGGATTATTTTGTTGCTTTTTACTAGTCTGCTTCTGAAGGAAGGAAGTTCATAACAAGATATTCAAAGTTCAGGTCTCGTATGTCAGTGATAGAGAGGCTGAGATTTTATATCATGTCTTAGCATCTTCCTATACAGATCTCAACATCTTCCTAACAATATGAGTACAGATCTCAACATCTTCCTAACAATATGAGTACAGATCTCAACATCTTCCTAACAATATGAGTACAGATCTCATCATCTTCCTAACAGTATGAGTACAGATCTCAACATCTTCCTAACAATATGAGTACAGATCTCAACATCTTCCTAACAGTATGAGTACAGATCTCAACATCTTCCTAACAATATGAGTACAGATCTCAACATCTTCCTAACAATATGAGTACAGATCTCAACATCTTCCTAACAATATGAGTACAGATCTCAACATCTTCCTAACAGTATGAGTACAGATCTCAACATCTTCCTAACAATATGAGTACAGATCTCAACATCTTCCTAACAATATGAGTACAGATCTCAACATCTTCCTAACAATATGAGTACAGATCTCAACATCTTCCTAACAATATGAGTACAGATCTCAACATCTTCCTAACAATATGAGTACAGATCTCAACATCTTCCTAACAATATGAGTACAGATCTCAACATCTTCCTAACAATCATCATGATGTAAGTACTCCCTGTCACTCGGTTCAGAATTAGTGATACCATTAATGTATCTGGGCCACATGATCACAGGTTGTCTTTTTATTTTGTTGCAATGAAAGACTTCTCTGTTTTTCTTCATCTGACATCTTTCCCGTGTGGTTAAATGTCACATAGGGCTGGCACGGTAGCTTGCCAAGTCTGCTACCAGTACAGAAAATCTCAACATTCTTTTTCTGTCCCCCTAGATGAAATGTAGATTGTGTAGAAATGTCTGTTTTTTTCTAGTCTGATTCTACCAACTTCTACTTATTCTTTGGGTGGATTACATTGTCTATTTTTTGTGATTATATTTAGTAAGTTTCTAAACCAAAACTTCCTGATTGTTTTGTAAATTATGATGAAGCTTCCAGGATTATTTTGTAAATTGTGATGAAGCTTCCAGGATTATTTTGTAAATTGTGATGAAGCTTCCAGGATTATTTTGTAAATTGTGATGAAGCTTCCAGGATTATTTTGTAAATTGTGATGAAGCTTCCAGGATTATTTTGTTGCTTTTTACTAGTCTGTTTCTGAAGGAAGGAAGTTCATAATAAGATATTCAAAGTTCAGGTCTCGTATGTCAGTGATAGAGAGGCTGAGATTTTATATCATGTCTTAGCATCTTCCTATACAGATCTCAACATCTTCCTAACAGTATGAGTACAGATCTCAACATCTTCCTAACAGTATGAGTACAGATCTCAACATCTTCCTAACAGTATGAGTACAGATCTCATCATCTTCCTAACAGTATGAGTACAGATCTCATCATCTTCCTAACAGTATGAGTACAGATCTCAACATCTTCCTAACAGTATGAGTACAGATCTCAACATCTTCCTAACAGTATGAGTACAGATCTCATCATCTTCCTAACAGTATGAGTACAGATCTCAACATCTTCCTAACAGTATGAGTACAGATCTCAACATCTTCCTAACAGTATGAGTACAGATCTCATCATCTTCCTAACACTATGAGTACAGATCTCAACATCTTCCTAACAATCATCATGATGTAAGTACTCCCTGTCACTCGGTTCAGAATAAATGTTACCAAGCAACATTACAAAACCTGACTTCCCATCTCCAAGTTGCTACTATTACTGTTGTTTGATCTATCTGTCTCCTCACCTCCAAGTTGCTACTATTACTGTTGTTTGATCTATCTGTCTCCTCACCTCCAAGTTGCTACTATTACTGTTGTTTGATCTATCTGTCTCCCAACCTCCAAGTTGCTACTATTACTGTTGTTTGATCTATCTGTCTTACCTCACCTCCAAGTTGCTACTATTACTGTTGTTTGATCTATCTGTCTCCCAACCTCCAAGTTGCTACTATTACTGTTGTTTGATCTATCTGTCTCCCAACCTCCAAGTTGCTACTATTACTGTTGTTTGATCTATCTGTCTCTCCACCTCCAAGTTGCTACTATTACTGTTGTTTGATCTATCTGTCTTCCCTCCTCCAGGTTGCTACTATTACTGTTGTTTGATCTATCTGTCTTCCCTCCTCCAAGTTGCTACTATTACTGTTGTTTGATCTATCTGTCTTCCCTCCTCCAAGTTGCTACTATTACTGTTGTTTGATCTATCTGTCTTCCCTCCTCCAAGTTGCTACTATTACTGTTGTTTGATCTATCTGTCTCCCAACCTCCAAGTTGCTACTATTACTGCTGTTTGATCTATCTGTCTTCCCTCCTCCAAGTTGCTACTATTACTGTTGTTTGATCTATCTGTCTTCCCTCCTCCAAGTTGCTACTATTACTGTTGTTTGATCTATCTGTCTTCCCTCCTCCAAGTTGCTACTATTACTGTTGTTTGATCTATCTGTCTCCCAACCTCCAAGTGACTACTATTACTGTTGTTTGATCTATCTGTCTCCCAACCTCCAAGTTGCTACTATTACTGTTGTTTGATCTATCTGTCTCCCAACCTCCAAGTTGCTACTATTACTGTTGTTTGATCTATCTGTCTCCCAACCTCCAAGTTGCTACTATTACTGTTGTTTGATCTATCTGTCTTCTCACCTCCATGTTGCTACTATTGCTGTTGTTTGATCTATCTGTCTCCCAACCTCCAAGTTGCTACTATTACTGTTGTTTGATCTATCTGTCTCCCAACCTCCAAGTTGCTACTATTACTGTTGTTTGATCTATCTGTCTCCCAACCTCCAAGTTGCTACTATTACTGTTGTTTGATCTATCTGTCTCCCAACCTCCAAGTTGCTACTATTACTGTTGTTTGATCTATCTGTCTCCCAACCTCCAAGTTGCTACTATTACTGTTGTTTGATCTATCTGTCTCCCAACCTCCAAGTTGCTACTATTACTGTTGTTTGATCTATCTGTCTTCTCATCTCCAGGTTGCTACTGCTGTTTGATCTACCTGTCTTCTCACCTCTGGGTTGCTACTGTTGTTTGATCTACCTGTCTTCCCTCTTCCAAGCTGTTACTACTACTGTTTGATCTACCTGTCTTCCCTCTTCCAAGTTGTTACTACTGCTGTTTGATCTACCTGTCTTCCCTCCTCCAAGCTGTTACTACTGCTGTTTGATCTACCTGTCTTCCCTCCTCCAAGCTGTTATTACTGCTGTTTGATCTACCTGTCCTCCCTCCTCCAAGTTGTTACTACTGCTGTTTGATCTACCTGTCCTCCCTCCTGCAAGTTGTTACTACTGCTGTTTGATCTACCTGTCTTCCCTCCTCCAAGTTGTTACTACTGCTGTTTGATCTACCTGTCTTCCCTCCTCCAGGTTGCTATTACTGTGTGATTGAGAAGTAGGGCTAGGCTTACATTAATTCCCTGAAATGATCCAGAAAGATGACTTCTTACCAGACTCTATTACTGCTGGGAAGACATTAAGCCATATACTGCTAACAACACTGAAGTGATCATGTAGAAGTTCTAGGCCAGCAGATGTTCATTGTTCTAACCTTCTATCATATTAATTTATAGACCAGCAGATGTTCATTGTTCTAACTTTGTATCATAATAATTTCTAGACCAGCAGATGTTCACTATTCCAACCTTCCAGCATAGTAAATTCTAGACCAGCAGATGTTCACTATTCTAAGATTCTAACATAGTAAGTTCTAGACCAGCAGATGTTCACTGTTCTAAGCTTCTAACATAGTAAGTTCTAGACCAGCAGATGTTCACTATTCTAAGCTTCTAACACAGTAAGTTCTAGACCAGCAGATCTTCATTGTTCCAGCCTTCTAGCATAGTAGGATCTAGACCAGCAGATGTTCATTGTTCCAGCCTTCTAGCATAATAGGATCTAGACCAGCAGATGTTCATTGTTCTAAACTTCTAGCATAGTAAGTTCTAGACCAGCAGATGTTCATTGTTCTAAGCCTCTAGCATAGTAAGTTCTAGACCAGCAGATGTTCATTGTTCTAAGCCTCTAGCATAGTAAGTTCTAGACCAGCAGATGTTCACTGTTCCAACCTTCTAACATAGTAAGATCTAGACCAGCTTATCTTCACTATTCTAAGCTTCTAACATAGTAAGTTCTAAACCAGCAGATGTTCACTATTCTAAGCTTCTAGCACAGTAAGTTCTAAACCAGCAGATGTTCACTATTCTAAGCTTCTAGCACAGTAAGTTCTATACCAGCAGATGTTCACTGTTCTAAGCTTCTATCATAATAATTTCTAGACCAGCAGATGTTCACTATTCCAACCTTCCAGCATAGTAAATTCTAGACCAGCAGATGTTCACTATTCTAAGATTCTAACATAGTAAGTTCTAGACCAGCAGATGTTCACTGTTCTAAGCTTCTAACATAGTAAGTTCTAGACCAGCAGATGTTCACTATTCTAAGCTTCTAACACAGTAAGTTCTAGACCAGCAGATCTTCATTGTTCCAGCCTTCTAGCATAGTAGGATCTAGACCAGCAGATGTTCATTGTTCCAGCCTTCTAGCATAATAGGATCTAGACCAGCAGATGTTCATTGTTCTAAACTTCTAGCATAGTAAGTTCTAGACCAGCAGATGTTCATTGTTCTAAGCCTCTAGCATAGTAAGTTCTAGACCAGCAGATGTTCATTGTTCTAAGCCTCTAGCATAGTAAGTTCTAGACCAGCAGATGTTCACTGTTCCAACCTTCTAACATAGTAAGATCTAGACCAGCTTATCTTCACTATTCTAAGCTTCTAACATAGTAAGATCTAAATCAGCAGATGTTCACTATTCTAAGCTTCTAACATAGTAAGTTCTAAGCCAGCAGATGTTCACTATTCTAAGCTTCTAGCACAGTAAGTTCTATACCAGCAGATGTTCACTGTTCTAAGCTTCTAACACAGTAAGTTCTTGACCAGCAGATGTTCACTGTTCTAAGCTTCTAGCACAGTAAGTTCTATACCAGCAGATGTTCACTGTTCTAAGCTTCTAACACAGTAAGTTCTATACCAGCAGATGTTCACTGTTCTAAGCTTCTAGCATAGTAAGTTCTTGACCAGCAGATGTTCACTATTCTAAGCCTCTAACATAGTAAGTTCTAAACCAGCAGATGTTCACTGTTACAACCTTCTAACATAGTAATTTCTAGACCAGCAGGTCTTCATTGTTACAACCTTCTAACATAGTAAGCTCTAGACCAACAAATGTTTATTGTTCCAGCCTTCTAGCACAGTAAGTTCTATACCAGCAGATGTTCATTGTTCTAAGCTTCTAACATAGTAAGTTCTTGACCAGCAGATGTTCATTGTTCTAAGCTTCTAACATAGTAAGTTCTAGACCAGCAGATGTTCATTGTTCTAAGCTTCCAACATAGTAAGTTCTAGACCAGCAGATGTTCATTGTTCTAAGCTTCCAACATAGTAAGTTCTTGACCAGCAGATGTTCATTCTTCTAAGCTTCCAACATAGTAAGTTCTAGACCAGCAGATGTTCATTGTTCTAAGCTTCCAACATAGTAAGTTCTTGACCAGCAGATGTTCATTGTTCTAAGCTTCTAACATATCTTATATCCTTCCTGTGCTGTTAAACGTCACATAGGGCTCGCAAAGTAGTTCGCCAATTTTTCCTGTCTTCGGCGAGTCTTTCAACCTCATCAAGGGATTTTATGCCTGTTAATTTGGCCTCTCTTAACAATGATCAGAGTTTCACGTGGTCTGCCTCTTTTTCTTTGGCCTGTTGTGTTCCACTTAATACTTTGTTTTGTAACATCTACTGTTCAAAAAAAGAAACGCAACACTACTGTAGTCGTAATGGACACCAAATTTGAAACTTGTATCAAAATTTTACTTTTCGAAATTAATGTTTCAATCTTGGAGTGAAGAAACTGTAAGATTTTAACAATAAAATGATGTTCATTAAATTTGGTTCGAACTTTGATTCTTTTCGACTGAGGCCTCCATTTCAGTAAGGTGTATGGCCTCCTCTGGCCTGTATCAGAGAACGACATTTCCTTGACATGGATCCGATTAGCCGTTGGATCTGTTGTTGTGGAATGACTGCCCATTCTTCCTGCAGTGCAAGAGACAACTGTCGGAGATTGGTTGGTGCCACGTCTTGCTGGCGGACTTGTCTGTTGAGTTCATCCCATAAGTGTTCTATTGGGTTCATATCTGATGACATGGATGGCCACGGAATGGTCTGGACATTGTTGTCAGCGAGGAACTGGGTGGTGAGTTGTGTCACATGAGGTTGAGCATTATCCTGCTGAAAAATTGACCCTGGTTCAGCCAGAAGTGGAAGGATGTGAGGATGATGAATTTCAGAGACGTACCGTTGGACATTCAGGCATCCTTCAGTTTGTACCAGATCCCCCATACCAGTACACCTCCACCACCATGTAGAGGAGCTTTATCCACGCAGTTCTGGGCGTAGCGCTCATGGACCCTGTGGTAAACTCTTCTCCATCTATCGTGTCACTGAAGCAGAAAGAATGATTCATTACTAAAACTAACCCTTCTCCAATCATTCGCAACGGTCCAATGACGATGCTGGTTTGCCCAATGCAGTTGGTTCTAGCAATGCTGATCCATAAGAACAGGACCTCTGTAGGGTCTTCTAGACTAGCATTGTGCAGTCGGTTCCTGACCATTTGATCTGAAATTCGACGAGATGCTGTCATTGACTGGACTGTTGAGGATGCAGATGCAAATTGATGCCTGAGGTGACGCAGACGTATGAAACGGTCTTCGGCAGAAGTTGTGACTATGGGTCTTCCAGTGCGCGGCCGGTCTACAACTGAGCCAGTTTCTTAAAATCATCTCCAAAGGCGAATAATAGTGCTTCTAACCACATTAAATTGTCTGGCCACTACACTTTGTGACTGTCCAGTCTGTTAATGTCCAATGATGATGAGTCATTGTTCTCTGGTGAGATGAGCCATATTTGGACATTGAATTTTCAAATGAATTGATTTGAGGAGCATCATTCTTCTAAGCTTCCAACATAGTAAGTTCTAGACCAGCAGATGTTCATTGTTCTAAGCTTCCAACATAGTAAGTTCTTGACCAGCAGATGTTCATTGTTCTAAGCTTCTAACATATCTTATATCCTTCCTGTGCTGTTAAACGTCACATAGGGCTCGCAAAGTAGTTCGCCAATTTTTCCTGTCTTCGGCGAGTCTTTCAACCTCATCAAGGGATTTTATGCCTGTTAATTTGGCCTCTCTTAACAATGATCAGAGTTTCACGTGGTCTGCCTCTTTTTCTTTGGCCTGTTGTGTTCCACTTAATACTTTGTTTTGTAACATCTACTGTTCAAAAAAAGAAACGCAACACTACTGTAGTCGTAATGGACACCAAATTTGAAACTTGTATCAAAATTTTACTTTTCGAAATTAATGTTTCAATCTTGGAGTGAAGAAACTGTAAGATTTTAACAATAAAATGATGTTCATTAAATTTGGTTTGGACTTTTATTCTTTTCGACTGAGGCCTCCGTTTCAGTAAGGTGTATGGCCTCCTCTGGCCTGTATCAGAGAACGACATTTCCTTGACATGGATCTGATTAGCCGTTGGATCTGTTGTTGTGGAATGACTGCCCATTCTTCCTGCAGTGCAAGAGACAACTGTCGGAGATTGGTTGGTGCCACGTCTTGCTGGCGGACTTGTCTGTTGAGTTCATCCCATAAGTGTTCTATTGGGTTCATATCTGATGACATGGATGGCCACGGAATGGTCTGGACATTGTTGTCAGCGAGGAACTGGGTGGTGAGTTGTGTCACATGAGGTTGAGCATTATCCTGCTGAAAAATTGACCCTGGTTCAGCCAGAAGTGGAAGGATGTGAGGATGATGAATTTCAGAGACGTACCATTGGACATTCAGGCATCCTTCAGTTTGTACCAGATCCCCCATACCAGTACACCTCCACCACCATGTAGAGGAGCTTTATCCACGCAGTTCTGGGCGTAGCGCTCATGGACCCTGTGGTAAACTCTTCTCCATCTATCGTGTCACTGAAGCAGAAAGAATGATTCATTACTAAAACTAACCCTTCTCCAATCATTCGCAACGGTCCAATGACGATGCTGGTTTGCCCAATGCAGTTGGTTCTAGCAATGCTGATCCATAAGAACAGGACCTCTGTAGGGTCTTCTAGACTAGCATTGTGCAGTCGGTTCCTGACCATTTGATCTGAAATTCGACGAGATGCTGTCATTGACTGGACTGTTGAGGATGCAGATGCAAATTGATGCCTGAGGTGACACAGACGTATGAAACGGTCTTCGGCAGAAGTTGTGACTATGGGTCTTCCAGTGCGCGGCCGGTCTACAACTGAGCCAGTTTCTTAAAATCATCTCCAAAGGCGAATAATAGTGCTTCTAACCACATTAAATTGTCTGGCCACTACACTTTGTGACTGTCCAGTCTGTTAATGTCCAATGATGATGAGTCATTGTTCTCTGGTGAGATGAGCCATATTTGGACATTGACTGTTCAAAAAAAGAAACGCAACACTACTGTAGTCGTAATGGACACCAAATTTGAAACTTGTATCAAAATTTTACTTTTCGAAATTAATGTTTCAATCTTGGAGTGAAGAAACTGTAAGATTTTAACAATAAAATGATGTTCATTAAATTTGGTTCGAACTTTGATTCTTTTCGACTGAGGCCTCCGTTTCAGTAAGGTGTATGACCTCCTCTGGCCTGTATCAGAGAACGACATTTCCTTGACATGGATCTGATTAGCCGTTGGATCTGTTGTTGTGGAATGACTGCCCATTCTTCCTGCAGTGCAAGAGACAACTGTCGGAGATTGGTTGGTGCCACGTCTTGCTGGCGGACTTGTCTGTTGAGTTCATCCCATAAGTGTTCTATTGGGTTCATATCTGATGACATGGATGGCCACGGAATGGTCTGGACATTGTTGTCAGCGAGGAACTGGGTGGTGAGTTGTGTCACATGAGGTTGAGCATTATCCTGCTGAAAAATTGACCCTGGTTCAGCCAGAAGTGGAAGGATGTGAGGATGATGAATTTCAGAGACGTACCATTGGACATTCAGGCATCCTTCAGTTTGTACCAGATCCCCCATACCAGTACACCTCCACCACCATGTAGAGGAGCTTTATCCACGCAGTTCTGGGCGTAGCGCTCATGGACCCTGTGGTAAACTCTTCTCCATCTATCGTGTCACTGAAGCAGAAAGAATGATTCATTACTAAAACTAACCCTTCTCCAATCATTCGCAACGGTCCAATGACGATGCTGGTTTGCCCAATGCAGTTGGTTCTAGCAATGCTGATCCATAAGAACAGGACCTCTGTAGGGTCTTCTAGACTAGCATTGTGCAGTCGGTTCCTGACCATTTGATCTGAAATTCGACGAGATGCTGTCATTGACTGGACTGTTGAGGATGCAGATGCAAATTGATGCCTGAGGTGACACAGACGTATGAAACGGTCTTCGGCAGAAGTTGTGACTATGGGTCTTCCAGTGCGCGGCCGGTCTACAACTGAGCCAGTTTCTTAAAATCATCTCCAAAGGCGAATAATAGTGCTTCTAACCACATTAAATTGTCTGGCCACTACACTTTGTGACTGTCCAGTCTGTTAATGTCCAATGATGATGAGTCATTGTTCTCTGGTGAGATGAGCCATATTTGGACATTGAATTTTCAAATGAATTGATTTGAGGAGCATCAGTGTTCTATAGACATTCAATAACATGGTCAGTAAGTTTTGTGTTCAGTGAGTTTTGTGTTCAGTGAGTTTCATGGGATTCTCGTGAACCTGTCATGAGTTATTGTCAAAAATGCTGTTTAACTAGTGTCGCTTTTCTGTGCTCTTGAATCATCTGCTGAGTATAATTCAGGTCAGCACATGAAGCTGATGTCCAAGTGAACGTTTCAGGCATTTTGACCTTGTCTGATCAGCAAACTTCTGTTTAAATTGTAATATTGTATTTGTTGCGTTTCTTTTTTTGAACAGTATAGTAAGTTGTAGACCAGCAGATGTTCACTGTTCCGACCTTCTAGCATAGTACAGCCACTGTTGTTGTGTTTGTCTCATAGTCAGCACATACCAAAGCATATTTTTATGAAGAAACTACTGATGACCCACAGTTCTTTCATACACTCTGCAAGTTTTGCTGTCATACCAACATAACACAGATCTGACTAATAACAACAAGATAACTCTGGGATTTCTTTATATACATTTTCTTCTTTCCTTTGTCTGCTGTATATTTTTTTTATCTGAGAATATATCAAAGGAACAATGTTATTGTAATCAACAATGGTCATACACACAAGCAGAAACAAAATGTCAAATATTGCTACTGATACTGTCAATGTTGGTCATAGACATGGACAGAAAAATGCTAACATAAACATCAAAACTTCCCTCCTCCTCCTCTCAGACACTCATGCACACTGCTTACAAGTTTCATCTAATGACTGCTCATCACAAACTAAAGAGATGACTTATGCCAGCTCAGAATATAAACAAACACTTGAGGTAATTCATGTCACACAGACAAACAAGACTAAAACCTCATCGTGATGGTGTATTTGTCCGTCTGGTACACAACTGTCCTAGTGGGAGTCAGATACTCCAGAAGATACACCACAACAGTCCCCTCCCCCCCCCCCCCCCCACATCATGTGTCTGCACAGGCCTAAAGTTGAACACCTGGCACAAGCTGCAAGGATTGTTGGGACAACTAACAACACAGGCCTAAAGTTGAACACCTGGCACAAGCTGCAAGGATTGTTGGGACAACTAACAACACAGGCCTAAAGCTGAACACCTGGCACAGGCTGCAAGGATTGTTGGGACAACTAACAACATAGGCCTAAAGTTGAACACCTGGCACAGGCTGCAAGGATTGTTGGGACAACTAACAACACAGGCCTAAAGCTGAACACAAGCTACAAGGATTGTTGGGACAACTAACAACACAGGCCTAAAGTTGAACACCTGGCACAGGCTGCAAGGATTGTTGGGACAACTAACAACACAGGCCTAAAGTTGAACACCTGGCACAAGCTGCAAGGATTGTTGGGACAACTAACAACACAGGCCTAAAGTTGAACACAAGCTACAAGGATTGTTGGGACAACTAACAACATAGGCCTAAAGTTGAACACCTGGCACAGGCTGCAAGGATTGTTGGGACAACTAACAACATAGGCCTAAAGTTGAACACCTGGCACAGGCTGCAAGGATTGTTGGGACAACTAACAACACAGGCCTAAAGTTGAACACCTGGCACAAGCTGCAAGGATTGTTGGGACAACTAACAACACAGGCCTAAAGTTGAACACCTGGCACAAGCTGCAAGGATTGTTGGGACAACTAACAACACAGGCCTAAAGTTGAACACCTGGCACAGGCTGCAAGGATTGTTGGGACAACTAACAACACAGGTCTAAAGTTGAACACCTGGCACAAGCTGCAAGGATTGTTGGGACAACTAACAACATAGGCCTAAAGTTGAACACCTGGCACAGGCTGCAAGGATTGTTGGGACAACTAACAACACAGGTCTAAAGTTGAACACCTGGCACAAGCTGCAAGGATTGTTGGGACAACTAACAACACAGGTCTAAAGTTGAACACCTGGCACAAGCTGCAAGGATTGTTGGAACAACTAACAACACAGGTCTAAAGTTGAACACCTGGCACAGGCTGCAAGGATTGTTGGGACAACTAACAACACAGGTCTAAAGTTGAACACCTGGCACAAGCTGCAAGGATTGTTGGGACAACTAACAACACAGGTCTAAAGTTGAACACCTGGCACAAGGTGCAAGGATTGTTGGGACAACTAACAACACAGGTCTAAAGTTGAACACAAGCTACAAGGATTGTTGGGACAACTAACAACACAGGCCTAAAGTTGAACACCTGGCACAAGCTGCAAGGATTGTTGGGACAACTAACAACACAGGCCTAAAGTTGAACACAAGCTACAAGGATTGTTGGGACAACTAACAACACAGGTCTAAAGTTGAACACATGCTACATGGATTGTTGGGACAACTAACAACACAGGCCTAAAGTTGAACTCAAGCTGCAAGGATTGTTGGGACAACTAACAAGACAGGTCTAAAGTTGAACACAAGCTACAAGGACTGTTGGGACAACTAACAACACAGGCCTAAAGTTGAACACAAGCTGCAAGGATTGTTGGGACAACTAACAAGACAAGTCTAAAGTTGAACACAAGCTACAAGGATTGTTGGGACAACTAACAACACAGGCCTAAAGTTGAACACAAGCTACAAGGATTGTTGGGACAACTAACAACACAGGCCTAAAGTTGAACACCTGGCACAAGCTGCAAGGACTGTTGGGACAACTAACAACATAGGCCTAAAGTTGAACACATGCTACAAGGATTGTTGAGACAACTAACAACACGGCCTAATGTTAAACGCAAGCTGCAAGGATTGTTGGGACAACTAACAACACAGGCCTAAAGTTGAACACAAGCTGCAAGGATTGTTGGGACAACTAACAACATAGGCCTAAAGTTGAACACCTGGCACAAGCTGCAAGGATTGTTGGGACAACTAACAAGACAAGTCTAAAGTTGAACACAAGCTACAAGGACTGTTGGGACAACTAACAACACAGGCCTAAAGTTGAACACAAGCTACAAGGATTGTTGGGACAACTAACAACACAAGCTACAACGATTCTTGGGACAGGTCTACACTTATTGTCAGCGTAAACCTAAAAACAAAACTTCATCATTAAAAAAAAAAGGTGTCTAAATTTGTGATAGTGGCATACATATGATGAAAAAAAAAGTCTCCAGTCCTGATATCTTCAGCTTTCTATCATAAAGGTTGGCTGTTAGCTGTGATATATTACCTCTAGTTATCATGGGGTTCCAGAAAATGTTCAGAGACACACTTGGTTTCTTGCATGTACAGTGAACTAGTCAAAATATTTATTTCATGACAAACACCCCTCACCCCCCAATTACTTCCTAACACATCAAACACATGTCTCAACTTTGAGTGCAAAGCAACTACAATTCTTACTGCAGCAAAAACACTTTAATTCAAACACTAGAATCAAGCTTGACAAGTAAACTGTTAATATACTGTGACTAGAAAACATACACTAGAACTAAGCTTGATAAGTAAACTGTTTATATACTGTCATTAGAAAACATACAGTAGAATCAAGCTTGACAAGTAAACTGTTTATATACTGTCATTAGAAAACATACACTAGAATCAAGCTTGACAAGTAAACTGTTTATATACTGTCACTAGAAAACATACAACTAGAACCAAGCTTGATAAGTAAACTGTTTATATACTGTCACTAGAAAACATACAACTAGAACCAAGCTTGATAAGTAAACTGTCTATATACTGTCATTAGAAAACATACATTAGAATCAAGCTTGACAAGTAAACTGTTGACATACTGTCACTAGAAAACATACAACTAGAATCAAGCTTGACAAGTAAACTGTTGACATACTGTCACTAGAAAACATACAACTAGAATCAAGCTTGACAAGTAAACTGTTGACATATTGTCACTAGAAAACATACAACTAGAATCAAGCTTGACAAGTAAACTGTAGACATATTGTCACTAGAAAACATACAACTAGAATCAAGCTTGATAAGTAAACTGTAGACATACTGTCACTAGAAAACATACAACTAGAATCAAGCAAACTGTTGACATACTGTCACTAGAAAACATACAACTAGAATCAAGCTTGACAAGTAAACTGTTGACATACTGTCAATAGAAAACATACAACTAGAATCAAGCTTGACAAGTAAACTGTAGACATACTTTCAATAGAAAACATACAACTAGAATCAAGTTTGACAAGTAAACTGTAGACATACTTTCAATAGAAAACATACAACTAGAATCAAGTTTGACAAGTAAACTGTAGACATACTGTCAATAGAAAACATACAACTAGAATCAAGCTTGACATGTAAACTGTAGACATACTGTGAATATTTCCATGGTAAACCCACTTTAACTAACAAGAGATATATCATAATATACTATAAGATGTCATATTTGTGTCACAACACAAGGACAATACAAGATGTCACATTTGTATCACAACAGAAGGATGATACTATGTCATATTTGTGTCACAACACAAGGATGATATTATATCATATTTGTGTCACAACACAAGGACAATACTACAAAATGCTACATTTGTGTCAGAACAGAAGGATGATACTACAAGATGTCACATTTGTGTCATAATACAAGGATGATACTATGTCATATTTGTGTCACAGAACACGGACAATACTACAAAATGTCACATTTGTGTCAGAACAGAAGGATTATACTACAAGATGTCATATTTATGTCACAGCACAAGGATGATACTATGTCATATTTGTGTCATAGCACAAGGATTATGCTATGTCATATTTGTGTCACAGCACAAGGACAATACTACAAAATGTCACATTTGTGTCAGAACAGAAGGATTATACTACAAGATGTCATATTTGTGACACAACACAAAGATGATACTACAAGATGTCATATTTGTGTCACAGCACAAGGACAATACTACAAGATGTCATATTTGTGTCAGAACAGAAGGATGATACTACAAGATGTCATATCTGTGTCACAATGCAAGGATTTTTGTTCTCAGCCACCAACACAAGATTGTTGTTTTTCTGAAAATTGGGGGGAGGGGGGGGGTCAGTCTAGCATCTCTAGAGAAATTGACATCTTTACTACATAGCCACTAGATGGCACTATATGATGATTTATTTACCTTACATATGTTGGTAGCAGTAGCTAATTTTGTGTAAGTACTAACTGTGCAGAACTTACAGAGTGTATTTTTGCTATTCATGCTGGTGACCTCTGAGAGAATCTTTCATGTGAGAAGGCTCATAACCCCCAGGTTGTCAGTGTTCTGTCTGTTGTCTGTGCTACTTACAGCAGCAGAACTGAGAAAACAAACTCAAGTCCTTTCTCTTAGCTTGCTTGCGTGAAGTAAGTAACATATGGAAATAATGACAAGAGACATGAACCACTGAGAAACCATGGGTGACTTGTTACGGGATATGTATGAGGGAAATCATCTGTTTGTGTGGCCATTATCTGACCTGGACAACAGTCAAACTGTTAAACAGTGCACACTAGAGGTAACAGTACAGTACTTTATCCACACATATAAACATACTAGGGGTAACAGTACAGTACTTTATCCACACATATAAACATACTAGGGGTAACAGTACAGTACTTTATCCACACATATAAACATACTAGGGGTAACAGTACGGTACTTTATCCACACATATAAACATACTAGGGGTAACAGTACGGTACTTTATCCACACATATAAACATACTAGGGGTAACAGTACAGTACTTTATCCACACATATAAACATACTAGAGGTAACAGTATGGTACTTTATCCACACATATAAACATACTAGGGGTAACAGTACGGTATTTTATCCACACATATAAACATACTAGGGGTAACAGTACAATACTTTATCCACACATATAAACATACTAGGGGTAATGGTACGGTACTTTATCCACACATATAAACATACTACGGGTAACAGTACGGTACTTTATCCACACATATAAACATACTAGAGGTAACAGTATGGTACTTTATCCACACATATAAACATACTAGGGGTAACAGTACAGTACTTTATCCACACATATAAACATACTAGGGGTAACAGTACAGTACTTTATCCACACATATAAACATACTACGGGTAACAGTACGGTACTTTACCCACACATATAAATATACTAGGGGTAACAGTACGGTACTTTATCTATACATACAAGCAGACATATGCTAGACCTACACACAACCTGTACATCACCTACACATACATAACATAATGACATACACAATCACAAGTGATACATACGAAACTAATGCCAAGACCTGAAAGAAGTCACACTCACACTTTTATCATGCCAATACAAGCTATAGTACTTTCAGTAAAACACCATCTCTGCTAATTCTGCTACAAGAAACTGACGTAATTTAGCCACTGATGGACACAAGAGAGACAACAAGACAACCTTGACATTGGAAAAACATACAGATATGAACAAATGAGTCTGTTGCCTTTGAAACAGCAAAATAAATTTTATGTACAAAAACAGCAAGGTCAAATATAAAATTTTCATTTACACTTTATAAATGATTGCTTCTGTATAAAGTTGTCTGTCATTTGGCTATATCTTGAACAAATATCAAATACTGCAATCAACTGTGCACATAGTAATCTACTTCAGGGATTGGTAAACTCTGGCCTGTGGGATGTATGTGGCCTGCAGCTTCATTTGATCCAGCTGATCAACTATACATGAACATATGAATCATCTATTCCTTCCAGAACTTCAGAAGACAGTAAATATGACAACCTGCCTGTTGTGTGCAATTAACAGTTTCATATTCGGTGTCCCTGTCACCAAATGAACAAAAATGAAACATAATTCTGTCCCAGGAAGGAACAATCTCCAGGTTTACTTGTCTTCTATAATAAATGTATTCCCATAATAAGTGAACCCGATTGCAGCGAATATTTGCCAGTTCGATTTTGCTGCCTATTCTTGGTTCACAAAACCTAAGAATTGATCTATGAATCCATCTCTAAAAAAGTTTGCTGGTCTTGTGTATCAAGCAACAACCTTTGAACCTGACATCTGTGCTACATTGTCATGCATAACTCAAAGAACTATCTATTCTGTGTGTGAACTAGTTCGTTCAGTGAACTTTCACCAAAAACTGTTCTGAATGCAATGATGCTGGAGTCTGATTTTGAACTGTTGAACTTTCAGCTATCTAAAGAATGTGACATAAGTTTGATAAACAAACTTGAGATTTTGAACCTTTGAACTTCCAGATATCTAAAGAATGTGACATAAGTTTGATAAACGAACTTGAGATTTTGAAGCCTTGAACTTTCAGCTATCTAAAGAATGTGACATAATTTTGATAAATGAATCTGATGCAAGTTTGCAAACTGATCCAGAAATGACAGCTAAATTTGCATAGATGTCAACTTGTCAGTGTAAGTTGTCTTCTCGTTAAGTACAGTTGTTCACAAGCAAGGACCAAAAAAAACAAAAAAACATCAAATAAAAGTTCAGAATGTAAACAATAAAACAGCAAGTTTTGAAATGTCAGCCAAATGATGATATTCTCCAGTGAACAAAGCATCATCCTGTCACAGTGAAAGATCAACAAATGTCACTAAAAGAAAACAAAGAAATACAAAATAATATGATATGTTTTACATGGCAGACTGGAGGTGCAGCCTTGTCCTACTCCCCCCCAACCTTCACCACATGTATACTATACACAGCACTGAGATTATCACATCCAGTCAACCGCAATCAAACTGGAAACAATCACATTCAAACGTAAACATAAAGTTTAGAAAAAAAAAAGTCACATCCCATGCATAAAGGTAGATGCAGGTGTGCGGTTCAGCTTTACAACACAACACAAACAAAGAGGAAACTGGCATAAACAACAAGAACGGCTGAGAGTAAGATGAGCACATTTAAATGAAGAACATACAACAATCCAGTGTTTCAGTGCCTTTCTCACAAAGAGCACACAACAATCCAGTGTTTCAGTGCCTTTCTCACAAAGAACACACAACAATCCAGTGTTTCAGTGCCTTTCTCACAAAGAACACACAACAATCCAGTGTTTCAGTGCCTTTCTCACAAAGAACACACAACAATCCAGTGTTTCAGTGCCTTTCTCACAAACAGCATACAACAATCCAGTGTTTCAGTGCCTTTCTCACAAAGAGCACACAACAATCCAGTGTTTCAGTACCTTTCTCACAAAGAACATACAACAATCCAGTGCCTTTCTCACAAAGAGCATACAACAATCCAGTGTCTTTCTCACAAAGAGCATACAACAATCCAGCGTTTCAGTGCCTTTCTCACAAAGAGCATACAACAATCCAGTGTTTCGGTGTCTTTCTCACAAAGAGCATACAACAATCCAGTGTCTTTCTCACAAAGAGCATACAACAATCCAGTGTCTTTCTCACAAAGAGCATACAACAATCCAGTGTCTTTCTCACAAAGAGCATACAACAATCCAGTGTCTTTCTCACAAAGAGCATACAACAATCCAGTGTTTCAGTGCCTTTCTTTCTCACAAAGAGCAGATTTAAAAAAGAAACCCCCAAAACTAAGTGTTTAATTTTTCTTCTAGTTTTTGGTGTTTTTATCTGTAGTTTTTGGTATGTGATTCTTTAAAAAAGGCTTTTTCTGAATTACTGGATTGTTGTATGTCCATCACTTGTATGTGCTCAACTTACTTTCTGCCATTCTTGTTTCTGGCCACTCTCCTCACACTTTTGTTTCTGGCCACTCTCCTCACACTCTTGTTTCTGGCCACTCTCCTCACACTTTTGTTTCTGGCCACTCTCCTCACACTCTTGTTTCTGGCCACTCTCCTCACACTCTTGTTTCTGGCCACTCTCCTCACACTCTTGTTTCTGGCCACTCTCCTCACACTTTCTATCTCTTTATAAAACTGAAGCTTACACCTCCATCCAGCTTTATTACCAGAACCAGTTTTACCACAGTCATCATTTCTCTTGTCTCTCACATCCCATACATACAGCACTGACATGACAGCCATTACAGTACTGATATGACTGAATTATGACAGGATTGATATGACTGAACCACTGCAGCACTGACGTGACAGCCATTACAGTACTGATATGACTGAACCATGACAGTACTGATATAGCCAAGCCATGACAGCAATGATATGACAACCATGACAGTACTGATATAGCCAAGCCATGACAGCAAAGATATGATAACCATGACAGTACTGATATGACTGAACCATGACAGCACTGATATAGCTGAACCATGACAGCACTGATATAGCTGAACCATGACAGCATGGTACCAGGTTCAGTTCCAGTAGTGGGATTTTTTTCTGGTACACACCCAAAAGGCCCCGGGGTTGACCCAGCCTCTAAAAATGGGTACCAGAGAAATCTGGGAAGGTAAAGCGGCCAGGCATAATACTCACCACATCACAATTTCATGTGCCGATGGTCATGGAAAATATGGGTCTAACTCTGTACCGATAGTCATGGAAAATATGGGTCTAACTCTGTATCCTCAATATGCTTTAATGGCATGGAAACGACAACACTGATATGGCCAAACCATGACAGCACTGATATAAATGAACCATTACATCACTGATATGACTGAACCATGACAGCAATGATACGACTGAACCATTACATCACTGATATGACTGAGCCATGACAGCACTTGCATGACTGAACCATTACATCACTGATATGACTAAGTCATGACAGCACTTGCATGACTGAGCCATTGCAACACTGATATGACTAAGTCATGACAGCACTTGCATGACTGAGCCATTATGTCATGATATGACTGAGCCATGATAGCACTTGCATGACTGAACCATTATGTCATGATATGACTGAGCCATGATAGCACTTGCATGACTGAACCATTATGTCATGATATGACTGAGCCATGATAGCACTTGCATGACTGAGCCATTACATCACTGATATGACTAAGTCATGACAGCACTTGCATGACTGAGCCATTAATCACTGATATGACTGAGCCATGACAGCACTTGCATGACTGAACCATTACAACACTGACATGACTAAGTCATGACAGCACTTGCATGACTGAGCCATTGCAACACTGATATGACTGAGCCATGACAGCACTGATATGACTGTACTATACACCAGACAAACTCACACCTGACTGCTGTCATACTTCCACGCTGCAGTATTTCATGAACTAAAACACTGTTCATATCTGAGTTTCATGTATCAGCAGCCATGACAATTTCTACATTTATACATGAATTGTAAAATGAATACATGAAAACAAATACACTGTTTATAAGTGTATAAATGTTGAAAACATTTTGTTCACATTCATGCTCTCATGTACATCATACTAGTTATAGATCAAGCAAAACATTATAATATTTTGTTTGAAGCACACATAATACTTTCACTGCATCATGTTTTAACTTTAGCATTCAAAATACCTTACTTACAACATCAATCACATTTTCATATTTATTATATAGCTTAAACCATGAGGCCATAGTTCTCTTATGACATGATATCATTCTTTCTTTGTATCACACATCATGATGTCATAGTTCTCTTATAGCACATGTCATGATTTCATTCTAAGATATCATGATGTCATACATCAACTCAACATCTCCTATCAGACCCACATCACAGAATAAAAAAACAACAAGCTATTCTTGTGAAGGTATTCACAGAAAAATGCTGTGAAGCAGCATCTGGGAATTCACTTCATGTTTTGTGACTTGTTCATTTCACCTAAAGTTTTATGAGTTGTTCACTTCATATTTTGTGAGTTGTTCACATTTTGTAATTTGTTCACTTCATGTTTTGTGACTTGTGGAGAGCCTTGCATCAGAGAGTGCTCCTAACCCATGATAAACATAAAGATCATATGAACTTTATTGTCAGTTCACATCTCACAGCTTTATTACAGCCATTTTCATTCACAAAATCACATACTTCACTAGTGGTTTCGATAAGCAGAGAAATCAAAGAGGCATATACAAAATAAATGCCAGGATGTTGAAGATAAAAGCTGGATTGGAATGTTAGAAAGTATAAAAATGTCTGCAAAGGATGAACCTTAAAAAAGGAACAAAAATACTGGAAGAAAGAGGAGAAAACAAAGTACTAACCACCAAATATATGATGCATAAACAGTACATACGAGATGCCAATGTATGGTAGGCAGAGAATCAAATTTACGTTTAAACAAAATAAGTAATATGAGAGTCAGATGTTACAGCTATATCTCCTGTTATATTGTATGGATGACTGGATGAACATTTTTGGCAACTGTGTAGACTATTACACAAAATAAACATCAAACTTTCTTCAGCTTTTGAACAAAGTAAAATATACTTAATACTTAACATTTTCTATACAATTTTTCTCTTCTTAAACAATTCTGGAAAAATATGAAAAAATACATTCAGTTTTTACACCTTCAACTCCCCCCCCCCCCATCTCCCTTGTGTGCTGTTTCTCTCAACACTCTCAGGATATGAAGCAGAATAATTTGATTTTGAAAATCAAAACAAACATTTAAAGACAATTAAAAAAAAGAATGCATAAATAAACAACAGAGAATCACTCTTTCTTTTCACTCCAAGAACCAGGAAAACATTTCCCATGCTATTCTCACTCCAAGAACCAGGAAAACATTTCCCATGCTATTCTCACTCCAAGAACCAGGAAAACATTTCCCATGCTATTCTCACTCCAAGAACCAGGAAAACATTTCCCATGCTATTCTCACTCCAAGAACCAGGAAAACAGTTCTCTCTTTACTCCTGAGTGTGAATTACTATGGGGACTGAACAAGCAGTGTTTGATATCTTTCTCAATGAACTTTTTCTCATGTATCTTTCTTTCAGCTTGATTACCACACATTAACAAGCAGCCACACCCCAGTCTTTTTCCTCTCCAGATGAAAGAATATGACCAAACAAAAATCATGGCTGGATGGGATAAACTGTTCCCCTGATATGACATTTCTGAGAACCCTTTCATGTGTTCCCAACACTAAATATTCTGAGAACCCTTGTTTGCAAACACCACACATTCTGAGAACCTTTGTTTCCCCACACTACATATTTTTGAGAAGCCTTGTTCCTCACACTACATATTTTTGAGAAGTTTTGCATTCCAACATTACATATTCTGAGAACCCTTGTTTCCTTATCACTAAATATTCTGAGAACCCTTCCTTGACGCCCAGTATGCCAGATTTAGAAAAGACTTCCTTGTAGCTAGCCCCATGACTCGCAGCTTGTTGTATGTGAAGTATCCCTGAGACAACATCTCCCAGCAAAGCATAAGCTCCAGCTAGACCAGGGCGGCCTGGGACACGTGATGATGCACAGCGTCCCCTGTTTGAGCTCGGAATGTCTGCACGCTGTTCATGATCTTCTTCTGGTGGCCCACCAGGCTGATGCCCATGTTGAGCAGGTCACGGACTGTCAGGTGACGAACCTGTCAAAACACACATAAATATTCCAGGAATGATCGTATGCCTACAAAGGAGTAAAACTTGTCATAATCAACCATATATAAGTACAGATGTAAGAGAGTGAGAAGTCAAAAGTAACCTTAATTTTGCTTTTTTTTTTTTTTTAAATAACAGTTTGAGTTAGTTCAGTATGTTCTGGTACAACACGATAATGCACTGCCTCATACACTATGTGAAACAGCTCAATAAATTACAAATATGTGTTTGAGAGTCTTCCACATCTGTCTCATTCATCTGACCTTGCACCATGTGATTATCATGCTTGCAGCCCTGAAGAAAACACTAGGCAGGAAGAGGTTCAGTACGGATGAAGAGATTAAAGAGGCCATGTATAGTTGGCTACAAGGTCAGACTTTTTTTTTTCTCAAGAAATCCAGGCAAAAGCAGTGACAGACCAGCAGTGAATGTGCCAGGGATTATGTTGAAAAGTGATAAGAGTTTCAGCCATGCCTGCATATTTTATTCAAATAAAAACAAAAATTAAGGTTACTTTTTTGACTCATCCTCGTAGCTGGTGATACTGAAAGGTTCTGAATTATAATATTGACGAGGAAGTGTTCTCTGTTCAATTTACTGTGGTCTTTATATGATATGATCGTTAGGTTGTCTTTCTCTCACTTCTATTTTAGGCCGCGGCAACTAAGGCACTTTCATACAGTGTTGTTAACATGTTGTGACCACAATGTCATTGTCTTTCTTCTTTTAGTTCACTTCAACATTTCAGAATGTCACTTCATGTGATACTATGTGGTTCACCACAAGACTGAAATCTTGACACATAGTCACTATAGAATTCAGATGGTTTGTCCCAGAATCAGATTACAGTTCACCTTGAATGTTCACCAAATGAAAGTCACAAGTATCAAATTGAGGCATCTCTGAAAGCATTTTACACAAAGTTTCCAAAAATATCAAATCTTCTGCATTTCTCACACAGTACTAATAATCACTTTCTAACTCGAAACACATCTTCTGTCCTAAACTACTTCTGGTTCTAAACTGCTTCTCTATCTCCTGAATATCTATTTGGTCTACTTGTCTATCTGTCACTGCTCTTCTATCCATCCTCCTATTCTTCTATTTCTCTGTCCTCTCTGTTCTTCTCTTCCCCCCCCCCCCCAAAACTGCATGCCTGGCTTATATATTTAAGTCGGTTGTCCAAAGGACACATCTCTAGATCTTTCTATTGGTCAAGTGGATAACTACATACTGATTAGACTTTGGGATAAGTTGGTCCACTCCCTCTGGTCATCTTACTGGTCCACTGGACTATTCATGTCAAAAGTGTAAGTCTGCTGTGTCAAATCCATCTATTCAATTCTTCTCATGTGGGTAAACTCTTCTTATCCATCAGGCGTTTGTGATAGAACTGTTTCATCTGTTGAGTGACTGATACATTTCTTGTAATGGCTAGGCCAATAATGTTGATGTAATGAAAGAATTGTTTCATCTGTTGAGTGACTGATACATTTCTTGTAATGGCTAGGCAGCTACTCCTTCACAAGAGCATAAAGTTCAAATCTCTTGCTTCTTCTTTCTTGTCCTCTTTAAGTTCAGAGTCTGTGTTTGAAATGTTCAGTTTTCATCTAATATACATGATAGCCTCCTTGTTTCTACTTGTGGTTAGGGTCTCAAGTACAGAACTAAAACTCTGCTGGAGGAAGTGATTTGTGCTATATGATGGTATGTTGATGTATGTGATTTGCTACATGATGACATGTGAATATGTGATTTATGTTGCACATACATGATTTATGTTACATGACAACATGAAAATGTAATGTATGTTACTTTATGACATACTTTATGACCAAGTTAAGACTACTCAATTAAATGTAATATCCACCCTCATTTATGCATGCGAAAGCTGGAAAACAACTAAAGAAATAGAAAAGAAATTAGACTCTTTTGAAAACAAATGCCTAAGGAAAATACTCGGCATCAAGTGGAATGAATTCAAGAACAATGCAGAGATAAGACAGATGACTGAACAACAACCAGTCTCATGGGTGATCAGGAAAAGGAGATGGACATATGTTGGTCACTTGATGAGAAGAAATGATCAGAGAATCCCAAAACAAGTTATCAACAGGCCGAAGAAAAAGAGGCAGACCGCGTGAAACTCTGAAGAGGACATTGTTAAGAGAGGCCAAATTAACAGGCATAAAATCCTTTGATGAGGTTGAAAGACTCGCCGAAGACAGGAAAAATTGGCGATCTACTTTGCAAGCCCTATGTGACATTTAACGGCACGGGAAGGATATAAGATAAGATAATATATGACATGAACATGTAATTTATGTTATATGATGTATCTGATTTGTGTTACATGATGATGTATAGACGTATGTGATTTGTATTCCATAATGATATGCATAGGTATTGATCTGTTACAAGATGACACACAGATGTATGTGATTTATGTTATTTGATGATATATAGATGTATGCGATTTATGTTAGTTGATGACATGTAGATGTATGTTAGTTGATGACATGTAGATGTATGTTAGTTGATGACATGTAGATGTACATGATTTATGTTAGCTGATGACATGTAGATGTATGTTAGTTCATGACATGCAGATGTCCATGACTTATGTCATATCATGATGTGTGAGGCTGAGTTACTTGTTCCATTGTGCTGAGTCCTGCTGACAGAAACAGGCTGAGATATCTCTCCATTTTGATGGTTACCAGCCATTCCTCCACGCTTGACAGGGACGTCATGTCTGGCATACTGGGGTCTATGAAGTTGTGTGGCCTGCAGGACATAAGAGAACAGTTTTCACATCCTGTCAACATGGAGCACACACAGAACATTTGTTAACATGGAGCACACACAGAACATCTGCTAACACGGAGCACACACAGAACATTTGTTAACATGGAGCACACACAGAACATCTACTAACATGGAGCACACACAGAACATTTGTTAACATGGAGCACACACAGACCATCTGCTAACATGGAGCACACACAGAACATTTGTTAACACGGAGCACACACAAAACATGGGGAGCCAACAGCAACATACTAAACAAAGCATATGTGGGCACCATAAGGCCAACACTTGAATATGGCATGACAGCCTGGGCCACAGCCTCCAACACAAACACCGCTCGGCTAACAAAAGTGCACAACACTGGCCTGCGGCTGATCACAGGGGGAATGAAGAGCTCTCCCATCATGGAGATGGTGAAATACACACAAACTCAACCTCTTGAGGTCAGGCACAAAGAAAAACTAATGATCCACAAACAAAAGTTAATACGCCTGACAACCCACACTTGGGAACAAAAAAATTCTGGGTCCACAAAAAAAAAACAGGCTGAAAAGAACCAGCTTCAACCATCTGACAACACAACTGCAACAACACTATAAAGACTTCCTTCCCACTTCTCATGAAGAAATTGAACCACTCCAAGTTGTGGAGTAGCACAGTCACTGTGAAAAGATAACAGTCCTCACAGAGCTACCAGGCATACACAAAAAAAAGGACTACCTAACAACACTTCAGATGAAGACACTGACCCAGGAGCTGATTGACAGCAAATACAACCCAGCTGAATGGACACATGTGTACACAGATGAAGACACTGACCAAGGAGCTGACTGACAGCAAATACAACCCAGCTGAATGGACACATGTGTACATAGATGAGTCTGCAGATAAAGCAGTAAAAAATGGAGGTGGGAGCGCCTACATAAGATACACAGATGGGAGATAAACCAAAATGGCCTTCGTGATGGGAAAGATTTCCTCCATCTACAGGGCAGAAACAACAGCCCTCCTTGAAGCCCTCAGAACACTTAAAACATAAAGCCAGCAGCCACCACACAAAATAGCCTTCGTCACAGACAATACACCAACTACAAAGACATCAGCAAACCATTCTCTTCTGCCTAAGGACAGGCCACTGCAGACTACTGAGCCACCTACATTGACTTAAAATGTCTCACACAGATGAGTGTTCATGTTGCAGTGGAGTCCAGACTCCAGAAAATATCCTACAAGAGAGCCCAAACCAAGCAGACCTGAGGCATGAGACATGGCCAGAGGACACAAGCTTGGGGCAAAAGCTTTGGGGCTCCTAACAGGATCTGGAGATGATTGCGAGCTTTGCCCTGTCGACAGGGATCGGGATCTGATGCGACCAACAACCTCAAACGCAGAAGAAGAAGACAGAACATTTGTTAACAATCACAATCATCACTATACCACTAAATAAAGGATAACTGAAATGTTTTGTGTTGAAATGAATTTTAAATGTTTAAGTATTCTTTTGGTATTTGAAAACAGCAAAGACTGAAAACAATCAAGAAGCAAAGTCTTTGATGTGTAACAGTTAATTGGAGAAACTGCTCAACAATATTATGCTTATCACTTTTGAAATACAGATTATTATTATTATTATTACTATTACTATTATTATTGTTATTATTATCATCATCATAGGCTAATACAAGTGTGCCAGGATGGAGAAACTAGGCCCTGGCAGATATGAAAGTGCCTGAAACAACACACCCCCATGACAAACATGTGTCCATCAAAAATCTTGAGTTCTGCAAACATGTGATCTGGGAGCAGTCAAAGAAAGCTGGAAATAACAAGAAAAATCAATCAAAAAGTCACTATCTCACTTCTGTAACTCAGACAGTCAGTAACAGAGTTTGGTTTTTTTTATACATTCTGAACTTTTGTGAAATAGAACAATGATTAATGTGCATGCAGCAACAGAAGTTACAGAGAATGAGGTCAAAGAAGAATTTTACAACACGTTAGAAACAGTACTAGAGAAAATCCAGAAACATGATATACTGATAATTCTTCTTCTTCCACTAAGGCTCATTGCTGCAGATAAAGTTTGCTCCCATTTCTCTCTATTCCTAATCTTCTCTCTCCAGTTGGTGACACCAATTTCTTTTATATCCTCTCCTATGTTATCTTTCTATCTCTGTCTTGGTCTATCCCTTGGCCTTGTTTCCCTCATCTCTTATGCATACATCATTTTCGTTTGTCTGTTCTCTTCCATTCTTTCTACATGTGCCAGCCAGCATAATCTGTTCAGTTTCAAGACATTTATAATTTGTTGGGATTTAAATAAGCTGTTCAGTTCAGTGTTCATTCTAGCTCTCCATTTTCCACTGTTGGTATCCTTTATTGGCCCAAAGATTCCTCTTAGGATCTTAGAGATATACTGATAATACTAGGAGATTTCAATACAAAGATAGGAAAGAAAGAGCCACAGAGAAACATCACAGGAAAAGAAAGTCTGCATGAAACATCTAATGATAATGGATGGAGACTAATAAATATGGCAGAAGCTTCTGGAATGAGAATAAGCAGCACACTTTTTCAAAACAAGAGCACCCATAAACATGGAAGGATAATGAACCAGACAGATCATGTTCTGATACCAAGGACACAACAACAAACATACCTTCAGATCAGAAGTTACAGAGGGCTGAATGCAGCACCGACCATTATCTTGTGGGAGCTAAACTAAAATTCAGACTGAAGAAACATTTTTGTAGTAAATTAAATAAAAGCTAAGTAATAAATAGATATGCTTTGAAAAGAGAAGAAACTAAAGAAAAATTCAGAAAATAGCTAAACTACAAGATAAACACAAGAGGAAATGAAGAAAATAAAAGCATTGATGATAGATGAGACGATATAAAAACTATTACAAAGAACACAGAGGAAGAATGCCTGGGAGTGGAGATCATTAATAAAAAAAAAGAACTGGTCTGATGAAGTCTGCAGAGAGGCAGCTATAAAGAAAAGAACAGCGAGACACATATGGTTGCATGACATGAACAACAAAACAAATGAGGAGAAGTACCACACACAATGTAAAGACACTCAAAAAGTTATTCTCCAACAAAAACGACAATATATGAAAGACATAGTGAGCGAGATGCAGACATGCCATCAAAATAAGAAAAGCGGGGAATTCTATAAAGAATTGTGAACAGTAAGGCAAGGATACCAACAACATCTGCAGGGCTTGAAGGATAGGAATGGAAACTTGAGAAATAATGAAGACTGAGAGAATATTTTGATAAACTACTAAACTGTGAAGAGCCTATTATTTCCATGCCAAGAAATACAGACTTGTGAACCTGAAATAGAGGAACCAGACTTAAAAGAAGTCATCTACAGCATCATGCTTTTAAAGACAATAAAGCAACAGGTTCAGATGGAATTGCTGCAGAACTGATTAGGTAAGGAGGTCTAAATCTACATGAACAGATATGTGCACTGATACAACAAATATGAACAGAAGAAAAACTCCCAAGTGAATGGAGAGAATCATTACTGATCCCTTTCATTCATTCATTCATTTGCATGTCCTTTGCGGAACTTTGCCTCCCTAACAGGACTCCTGTAGGCCTCTCGGTTGTAAGCAAGATGGCCTGTTGCTGATGCATCCATTTGCAGATCAATGATGTCTTGCAGCCATCTTCGCCTTGGTCTTTCTCTCTTTCTTTTTCCAATTATGTACCCTTCCAAGACGGTCTTCTCTAGATTATCATGACATTTAATGTGTCCAAAATATTTAAATTTTCTCTGTTTAATCCTCTTTACTTGCCAGCAATCTTCAATATTAAGTTCTTGTAGTATGGATATATTTGTTCTTGTTTGTGTCCATGGTATTTGAAGAACTTTTCTGTAGCATTTACATTCAAAGGCATTTATGTGTTTCTCAGCTGACCCCAGTATTCAAAAAAAGGTGATAAGAGCAAGTGTGAAAACTACAGTGGAATATACTTACTACAAACAAGCTACAAAATACTATCTATTATACATTTACATAGATTAAAACCATACAGCGAGAACATGCTGGGAGACTATCAGCCAGGTTTTAGTAAGAATAGATCAACCACAGACCAAATATTTTATCTATGTCACAGAGTAGAAAAATACTGGGAATATGGAAAAGAAGTACAAAACATCTTAATTGAAAGCTTATGACAGCATAGATAGGTGCAGCTTATGGAAAATTATGAAAGAATTTGAGATACCAAATAAATTAATCACTTTGACCAAAATAAGCATGGAGGATGCACAAAATATAGTAATATATAAAGGAAGAAAGTCAGAACCCTTCTCTATAAGAACTAGTTTAAAACAAGGCGGTACACTATCTCTATTACTACTCAACCTAGTACTAGAAAAGGTGATCAGAAAAGTGAAAGAAGAAAGCAGTACAGAAGAACATGTTAAAATACTAGGATACGCTGATAACATCAACCTGGTGGGGGAAACTATGCAAGAAGTCGTCAATACCTGCATACACCTGAGAGATGTGACATTAAAGGTGGGCTTGACCATTAACCAAAATAAGACAGAGTATATGAAGACATCAAGAGACCAGGAGCAGAATGATCCAAATTATATATAAATGTTGGAGATATGGTCATTAGGAAAGTAGAAACATGCAGATACCTAAGCACAACCTTCAAAAGAAACAACATAGTAATAAGCGAGGAAATTAAAAGCTGAGTAGAGACAGGGAATAACATATATTTCATTTTGCAACACCTGGTAAAATCCTAAATCCTGTCCCAAAACACCAAAATAACGATCTACAGAACTATAATAAGACAAGCCGTCATGTATGGATCAGAAACATGGAGTACAACAAAGAAAGATGAACAACAATTGCAGATCTTTGAGAACAAGATCCTATTAAGAATCTTTGGGCCGATAAAGGATAGCAACAATGGAGAATGAAGAGCTAGAAAGACACTGAACTGAAACAGTTTATTTAAATCTCAATCAATTATAAATGTCTTGAAACTGAACAGACTACGCTGACTGCGGCATGTAGAAAGAATGGAAGAAACAGACAAATGAAAATGATGTATGCACAAGAGATGAGGGAAACAAGACCAAGGGATAGACCAAGACAGAGATGGAAAGACAACATAGGAAAGGATATAAAAGAAATTGGTGTCACCAACTGGAGAGAGAAGATCAGGAATAGAGAGGAATGGAGGCGAACTGCAGCAATAAGCCTTAATGGCTGGGAAAGCTGAAGAATAAGTAGAAGAAGAACTTACCTGGGCTTGGCCTGCTTCCGTAAGAGCTCTGGTGCACGTATAAGCTTCTCTAGAGTTTTGACAATCTGTACCAGCTTTGGTCTGTGCGAGCGCTCCTTCTGCCAGCAGTCTAGCATCAGTTGGTGGATAGCTTCAGGACAGTCCTGGGTGACAGCACAGGAGGAACATAAAGCATTCAGTGAGTTCTCTCAAAGAAAACATGGCCATATGAGTAACTAAGCATTCAGTGAGTTCTCTCAAAGAAAACATGACCATATGAGTAACTCAATATTAAGAAAGGAGACAAAGACTTACTGGACATGTCATGAGAACAGGACAACTTCAAAACATCATTACAGGAGAGCTAGATGGAAAAAGAGGCAGAAGAATGCCAACAGTGAAGATCATCATCATCATTCTCAGTATCTGACTTGATAAATATTTACAAATATTTAAAACTTGCAGGTACAGGTACTACTGAGTAATGGCGGTTTACACAGAAAGTATCACACAATAATTAGTGTTTAGGCATACAAGTATATGCAAAGGACTGTAGCAAAGCTGTGATACCAAAATGTATAAACTAGGAAAAAAGCAGGAACAGCTCTTTATTATTTAACAATAATCTCTCTGACTCTTCGTCCTGTTTGTTTTTGTTTGACAAAGGCTCGCACTGAAACACCACAAGTATGTTATCTTTAAATAATAAAGCTGTTCCTACTTTTTTCCTAGTTTATACATAGAAAGTATATGTTTACTTTACGCAACACAAAACTCATTAACAGCAGCTTGGTATGTTGTCTAATTTAGCTCAATCATTGACTATTCTTTGTTTTTTTTAAAAAATATACTTTTGCTTATCTGATGTTCAATTGTTGTACCGATGTTTTTTATTTGTTAGAATAGCATTTTTCATTTGTTGCACTGATGTATGATGTATTGTAACACTCTGGTTGATTTTCTGGCACCATAATGAAATTCTCACTCAAACAATGTGTCTGATTGTAATAAAAACTCCCAGCCAAACAATGTGTCTGATTGTAATAAAAACTCCCAGCCAAACAATGTGTCTGATTGTAATAAAAACTCCCAGCCAAACAATGTGTCTGATTGTAATAAAAACTCCCAATCAAACAATGTGTCTGATTGTAATGAAATCCCCAGCCAAATAATGTGTCTGACTGTAATGAAATTCCCAGCCAAACAATGTATCTGATTGTAATGAAATTCCCAGCCAAACAATGTATCTGATTGTAATGAAATTCCCAGCCAAACAATGTATCTGATTGTAATGAATTTCCCAGCCAAACAATGTATCTGATTGTAATGAAATTCCCAGCCAAACAATGTGTCTGATTGTAATGAAATTCCCATGAGTTGATTAATGAACCTAAAAAAAAAAGTCTTTCTTATTAATACAAGAAAATTAGTAATCCTGAAATATTTTCCAAAATATTCAATAACAGAAATGGAATGTTCCGTGACTGAATGAAAATGTTCCAGGACAGAAAGAAAACATTCCAAGACAGAAAGAAAATGTTTGAGGACAGAAAGAAAATGTTTGAGGACAGAAAGAAAATGTTTGAGGACAGAAAGAAAATGTTTGAGGACAGAAAGAAAACATTCCAGGACAGAAAGAAAATGTTCCAGGAAAGAAAGAAAATGTTCCAGGACAGAAAGAAAATGTTCCAGGATTGAAAGAAAATGTTCCAGGACAGAAAGAAAATGTTCCAAGATAGAAAGAAAATGTTCCAGGAAAGAAAGAAAATGTTCCAGGACAGAAAGAAAATGTTTGAGGACAGAAAGAAAACATTCCAAGACAGAAAGAAAATGTTTGAGGACAGAAAGAAAACATTCCAGGACAGAAAGAAAATGTTCCAGGAAAGAAAGAAAATGTTCCAGGACAGAAAGAAAATGTTTGAGGATGGAAAGAAAATGGTGCAGGACAGAAAGAAAATGTCTGAGGACAGAAAGAAAACATTCCAGGACAGAAAGAAAATGTCTGAGGACAGAAAGAAAACATTCCAGGACAGAAAGAAAATGTCTGAGGACAGAAAGAAAACATTCCAGGACAGAAAGAAAATGTCTGAGGACAGAAAGAAAATGTTTGAGGACAGAAAGAAAACATTCCAGGACAGAAAGAAAATGTTCCAGGAAAGAAAGAAAATGTTCCAGGACAGAAAGAAAACGTTCCAGGACAGAAAGAAAACGTTCCAGGACAGAAAGAGACTTAAGTTACCATGGGAGGTGGCAGCCTGTAGCCCTTCTCCACAGCTTTGATCACATCTTGGTTTGACCAGTTGTAGTACGGCCTCTCCCCGTATGAAACAATCTCCCACATGACCACGCCGTAACTCCACACATCGGACGCTGATGTGAACTTGCGGAAAGCAATGGCCTCTGGTGCCGTCCACCTGACCGGAATCTTCCCCCCTCTGGTTGTGTAAGCTCCCTCTGTGGTGTCCGACTCAATCTCTCGGGAAAGCCCGAAGTCGGCGACTTTGCATACAAGGGTTTCATTGACTAAAATATTTCTTGCTGCAAGATCCTGTGACAGAAAACAAAAGCTTGTGCCTGAATGTGGACGGTACAAGCAGGAGACTGACAGCAAGAAATAACAATGACACCTTCTACAAGCAGGAGACTGACAGTTAGAAATAACAAAGACACCTACAAGCAGGAGACTGACAGCTAGAAATAACAACGACACCTTCTACAAGCAGGAGACTGACAGCTAGAAATAACAACGACACCTTCTACAAGCAGGAGTTTTCTCTCTGTAATTCTCTTTACTAGCCAGCCTTCTTCAATATTAAGTTCTTGTAGTATAGATATATTTGTTCTTTTCTGTGTCCATGATATTTGAAGGACTCTTCTGTAGCATTTACATTCAAAGACATTTTTGTGTTTCTCAGCTGTTTTGTTAAGGCATATGTTGCGATGGGAAAGATGCATGGCCTTAAAATCTTATTTTATTAGTTCTGTCTGTTCCTCTCCCCAGCTAAAGGAACACTAAAAACAACAAATAAAAGATATCTGGGGCAGGAAACAGAACTTGAAATTGGTAATTAATACATACACCATATGTACATATATGTTAAAGCACAAAGCACTGGACAGCGCATACACATATAATGATGTTACATAAACAAAAGTGTGATGATATTATACATCTAAGTACAACATCAGCAGCATCATTATATGAACCATGACATTATTTAAATGGATAAAGACAGCAGTAACATCATGATAACTACAAAAAGGTAAGATTATTGCATGGACAACACTACTGGAATGAGATCACACTAAGCATAAACTGCTAACAAACACAAGTTTATTAACAACATAAAGACATTGTACACAAACATACACAGCTGAGACAAGTAAATGTCCCAAATCTCAGCCAATGATACTCAAACACAAGAAGATCTACCCACATAAAAATCACTTCTACGGTCTCTAAAATGCAACAAGTTGATGGCAACAATGTTTAAAGTCCATCTTGTGAACTCTCCCTCTCTCTCCTTAACATGTTCCTTCCACAAGGGTTTTCCACAAATGCCTGTCCTTCGCCTTTTTTTCTGCTCTTGCCCAGGTGAGCCCTCTATTGCTCAACATCCTCTCTGTTGTTCTCCTCCATGTCTCTTTTGGTCTACCTTTACTTCTGTTCCCCTGTGGTGTCCATCTTAGTGCTATTTTTGGTAGTGAGCTGTCAGTCATTCGGAGCACATGTCTCAACCATCGCCAGCATCTTTCCTCAATAATTGCTGTCAGTGGCTTCATCTGCATTTCTACCAATAAGATGTTATTGTGTGTTTGGCCAAAATATTTTTCTAATTCTTCATAAACATTTAGTCTGGAAAGAATTCAACTTGTGTTCTATGGTTTTGGTGATTTTCCAGCATTCACTCCATAGAGTAGTACACTTAGAACATTACATCTTGTGAAGTACTGAACTAATAAAAAGTTGTGTTCTAACCAGATTAAACATGGAAGCATGAAATAAAAACATTTCATTTGATTAAGTTAGTGACACCGACAGATCTGCTAGTACAAGAACATTTAACAGCTCATATATACTTTCTTCTAATGACTGTCAACTTTGAACAAAAACTTGTTCTAGTATATCTTTCTACATGACTTCATCTCCCTCTCCTGTTCCCAGCAAACTTTCTCCAGAGACCATCAAAAATCATGGCAGGGAAGAACTGGCACCTTGTGCTAGCTGTGCACTGAATCATTTGAGGTGATAATGATACACAAGTAAAGACGTGGCCCAGCAAAGGAAAGACGTGGCCCAGCAAAGGAAAGACGTGCTTGCTTTTACTATGGTTGACAAAGCCTAGAATCTAGTCACTGCTTTCTACATAAAGATGTCACGTGCATTACATATTATTCTCAAAGCTGGTGAGAGCCATTACATAAAAGAAGCTATACTCACTCTATGTACAAAGCCCATCTCTGAGAGATACTCCATGCCTGAGGCCACACCCCTCATCATACCTACCAGCTGGATTATTGTAAACTTCCCATCATTATTCTGAAATAAAGGAATTCTTCCATGTCAGTACTGGAGCTGTTGGCAACACTTCAAGTTACTTGTAAACCTGGCAGATCTCACATTTATTGTCAGGTGTGACTGGAAATGTTTCAGACTGATATCAGAGATCTGTTGAAGTGGCACAATGCAGCATCAGCTGGCAGTACCAGCATCATGAGATGTCCCTGCTTGTGAACCAGTGTGACAAGTGGTGCAGTGCTAAGCTTACACAGACAGCAATGATGTTCACTTGTTTGATGTCATGCAGTTGTTGTCTAATGATTTTAAAGATGGATGTGAAAAAAAGGATGTAAGTTGGCATCAGATTTTGTGCAAATCTTAAGACATATTACAAGAGAAACCCTTGTAAAGATTCAACAAGTTTTTGGTGAGACACTGATACTTGTGTGGCATCAGCAGTTCAAGGTCAAGCAAACAGGTGATGACAACCAGGTAGGGAGGCTCAGGACCAGCATAACTTCTTAAACTGTCACAGAGACCCAGCAGCTTATCTGTGAGAATCAACATCTGACATCTGACAGCTTGTAAGTTGCTGGTTTTGAGAGTTGTGAGAAGATTCTCACTGAAGAACTGGACAAGGCAGCCATACTTGTCCCTGTGATGCTGAAAGATGACCACCACTGTGTTGATGTCTACACTGTGCGCCGGTAACTTGTTTCAGAGGATGAAACCTTGCTGCCCAGGGTCATAACTGGTGATCAGAGGTCAGCTCATGGTCAAGGTCTGGAGACAAGGCAGCAATCATCTCAAGGTCACCAAGACCAAAAAAAAAAAGGCCATGCATGTCAAGAGAGTGGTGATCATTTTCTGTGACATCAAGGGAATGTGCACCAAGAATTTGTCCTTACTGTCCAGAAAGTGAATCCCAACTTCTGTTGTGATGTTCTCTTGTAACTGCATAAAAATATAAGAAAGTGAAGAGCCAGCCTGTGGCTGCTTCACTATGACAATGCCCCTGCTCACAGAGCACTCAACACCTGGCAGTTTTTGGCCTAGAACAATATGGCTGTCATCCCCCACCTGCTCTGTTCACCAGATCTGACCCTCTGGCAAAAATAGAAAAAAACTGAAGATGAAGCTAAAGGGCTTCATTTTGTAATGAACTTGTAATGGACTTCCAGGGAACATTCCCTCAACAGAGGGAGAACTGAGACCATCCATGCTCTAGGAAACTACCTCCAGAAGGGTGATAGTGATGGTGGCCAACAGAAGCTATGATGAATTTTTACTTGGACCAGTCTGGAAAATATCCAGTCACACCTGGCATGTTAATTTGTATTGTGTAAAACTAACAATGACATGACTGGCAAATACTGTGATGTACAAGCATGTCTTAAATGAACAGAGAAAAGACAAGCAGTCTGAGCACGTCTATTACCTACCCTTAGAAATGTATCTAAGGAGCCATTGGCCATGTATTCTGTGACAATCATTATAGGATTGCCTGCATAGATTGAAGAAAGATGTTATTAGTTCTGTGTTTTGATGAACACCAACAACTGTTCCACACAATATACATCACTTAACACTATCATGCTGCTTTTTTCATGCAAGAATAAACTCATATTTGACTCACGTGAACAAAATAGATCAATATCAACAAATAAATTAATGCTGATAAACAACAATAGATATGACACTGTACTGATGACACATGAATAAATGAAGTACTGTGAACGTTGTACCATTTCTGGGTTTGGGGAGTGGTAGGAGATAAAACTAGAAGCTGTAAACTTCTCTCTCTCTCTCTCTCTGAACCTTAAGTGCCCAGGGCACATGGGGCTTCTGCAAGGGTTTTCCACAAATGTGTGTCCTTTGTCTTTTTTTCTGCTCTTGCCTAGGTGAGCCCTCTACTGCTCAACATCCTTTCTGTTCTTCTCTATGTCTCTTTTGGTCTACCTTTACTTCTGTTCCCCTGTGGTGTCCATCTTAGTGCTATTTTTGGTAGCGAGTTGTCAGTCATTCAGAGCACATGTTCCAACCATCCTCAATAATTGCTGTCAGTGGCTTCATCTGCATTTCTGCCAACAAGATGTTATTTCTTATGGTGTTTGGCCAAAATATTTTTCTAATTCTTCATAAACTTTAAGTCTGGAAAGAATTCAACTTGTTTTCTGTGGTTTTGGTGATTTTCCAGCATTCACTTCCATAGAGTAGTACACTTAGAACATTACTCTTAAATATCCTGATTTTCGTATTCTTGCTTAGTTTTTTAGATTTCCATATAGCCTGCAGCACTGCAAAAGCCTGGTTTGCTCTAGTAAGTCTGCTGTTGATGTCCTCTGTGCTGTCTCCATTTTCTACTACTCTTCTGCCAAGATATACAAAATCATTGACTTCTTCACTAACTTGCTATCTACTCTCAAATGTAGTTCACATTTTGCTTCATTAACTTTGTCTTTCCTATGTTGATCTTTAGACTTAAACTTGCAAACACATTAATATAAGCTGTAACAGTTAGATGTAAACTTGGAGACACATTAACATAAGCTGTAACAGTTAGTTGTAAACTTGGAGACACATTAACATAAGCTGTAACAGTTAGGTGTAAGTTAGCTGTTTAACAATAGCTGACTAACTATTTCAATGGATATTTATCACTTGTAAAAATATAAATGATTATTTCAGAACAAATCTTTTGATTTATATATCAGTGACACCCAACTGACACAGAAACTTACTTTTTGTGACCACACCTTCCAGAAAGATGACATTCGGGTCATCAAACTGACCCATTATGCTGGCCTCAGTCAGGAAGTCCAGTCTATTTTTTTCTGTTGCCCCTGGCTTCAATGTCTTAATAGCTACTGCCATCTCTAGACGACCTGGCATTCGTAGCTTGCCCTTGCACACATCTCCAAACTCTCCTAGTGTGGCACAGAGCAGAAACAACAGATTGTGATAATGAGAGATGGGGACAAACAAAGTAAAACTCATCATCATCTTGTGCCAGGGAAGGCTGGATGTGTAATGGCCCTTCAACTTGTTCTTGCTTTTACGCTACATCTTGCCAAATCTTGTCCACCCACGCCTATCATGTTTTCAGTTTTTCTCTCAAGTATGCTTTATATTACTGCATCAAGCCTTTTGATATGCCTGAAAACTGTAAATTGTTTAGTTTTGTGTTAACCTTTGAGTCTGCCTGTTGATTTATTACTTCAGGTGAAGCAGCTGTAGAGACTGACACAAAGATATAAGAAGATCAACTGATTTAACTGATCAAGCAGTAGTCTTGTCTCAGTGTCATAACTCTGATGATAGGCTAAATATATGAAGTCAGCTACATGTATAGTTTGTATGTCAGTACAGCACAGCCTCGATTTGAGAAGTCAGGTATATGTTGTTGTATAGTTTGTATGTCAGTACAGCACAGCCTAGAACTGACAAGTCACATATATGTTATTGTATACTTTGTATGTCAGTACAGCAAAACATATAGTTGGCAACTCAGGTATATGTTATTTTATTGTTTGTATGTCATTACAGATAAAAGGGATGGTGACTGCAGTAAAACTGGTTCAAATAATAAATGTAGATAGAGGTGTAAGGTGCAGTTTTACAAGGTGGCAGAGGGAGTGAGTCAAGTGAGGAAAAACGAATAGAAAGTATGAGAGTAAGATGAGAATGTATAAATGAAAAACATACAACATCCAATATTTCGGCGTGAGCCTTTTTTGAGGATTACATACACAAACAAAATATGACATATAACTATACTGTTAAAAAAAAGAAACAAAACACTACTGTAGTCGTAATTTACACCAAATTTCAAACTTGTATCAAAATTTTATTTTACAGAATTAATGTTTCAATCTTGGCATGAAGAAACTTTAAGACTTTAACAATGAAATGATGTTCATTAAATCTGGTTTGGACTTTTATTCTTTGTGACTGAGGCTTCCGTTTCAGTAAGGTATATGGCTTCCTCTGGCCTGTATCAGAGAACAACATCTCCTTGACATGGATCTGATTAGCTGTTGGATCTGTTGTTGTGGGATGGCTGCCCACTCTTCCCGCAGTGCAAGAGACAACTGTCGGAGCTTGGCTGGCACCATGTCTTGCTGGTGGACATGTCTGCTTGAGTTCATCCCATAAGTGTTCTATTGGGTTCATGACTGATGACACGGATGGCCACGGAATGGTCTGGATGTTGTTGTCAGCAAGGAACTGGGTGGTGAGTTGTGCCACATAAGGTCGAGCATTATTCTGATGAAAAATCGACCCTGGTGCAGCCAGAAGTGGAAGGATGTGAGGACGAAGAACTTCAGAGACATATCGTTGGACATTCAGGCATCCTTCAATTTGTACCAGGTTATTCTTCCCAAGAAGTTGATTGTTCTCTACACCAGTACACCTCTACCACCATGTGGAGGAGCCTCATCTACACAGTTCTGGGCGTAGCGCTCATGGACTCTGCGGTAAACTCTTCTCCATCTATCGTGTCACTGGAGCAGAAAGACTGACTCATCACTAAACCAAACCCTTCTCCAATCATTTGCAACGATCCACTGACGACGTTGGTTTGCCCACTGCAGTCAGTTCTGGCAATGCCGGTCCATAAGAACAGGACCTCTATAGGATCTTCTAGCCCAAAGACCAGCGTCATGCAGCCAGTTCCTGACAATTTGATCTGGAATTTGACGAGCTGCTGTCATTGACTGGACTGTTGAGGATGCAGATGCAAATCGATTCCTGAGGTGGCCATAGCTGTATGAAGAGGTCTTCGGCAGGAGTTGTGACAATGGGTCTTGTCTTCCACTGCATGGCCGGTATGCAACTGAACTAGTTTTTTAAAATCATCTCCAAAGGCGACTAATGGTGCTTCTAACCACAATAAATTGTCTGACAACCACTACACTTTGTGACTGTCCAGTCTGTAAACATACAATGATGATGAGTCATTGTTCAGTAGTAAGATGAGCCATACTTGCACAATGAATTTTCAAGTGAACTGATTCGATGAATGTCAATGTTTTATAGGCATTCAATAACACGGTCAGTGAGTTTTGTGTTCAGTAAGTTTCACGGGATTCTCGTGAACCTGTTATGAGTTATTATTAAAAATGCTCTTTTGACTAGTGTCGTTTTTCTGTACTCATGATTCATCTGCTGAGTATAATTCAGGTCAGCATGTGAATTTGATGTCCAAGTGAATGTTTCAGGTAATTTGCCCTTGTCTGATCAGCAAACTTCAGTTTAAATCACAAAGTCATGTTTGTTGCGTTTCTTTTTTTGAACAATATAACAGAAAATGAAAAATTTATCTTAGTGGTATCCTCCTAAGTAAAAATGTGTATCCCATTGATGAAGCATAGAGACCATGGGGGGAGGCACAAAGGATAGCAGATGAAGCCAATCGGAAATAAGAGATGAGGAAAGGGAGGGGAACAGGTGGGTGGGGGGGAAGGGCAACAGACACCTGTAGGCCGCTAAAGAAGCAGGTGTCAGGGGAGGGGAAGGGGAAGCGGAGAGATAGTGAATGAAGAACTGCAGGAATGAACAGAAGGGGCAATAAACACCTGTAGGCCGCTAAAGATGCAAATTGTTGTGGAGACGGGCGAGGGAAGCAGGGAGATAATAAGAAACTGGTGAATGAAGGACAAGACCCGGAGGGGCAATAACACCTATAGGATGTCAGAGAAGAATAGAAGGTGGCAGTGGGGAGGGGGGAGGGGGAAGGAAGCTAGGAGAAAGAAACAGGAAAGTAGAGAACAAATGGTAGGGAAAAAATTTCCAACTGGCTTCATCTGCTATCCTTCGTGCCCCCCCCCCATGGTCTCTATGCCTCGTCAATGGAACACACATTCTTGTTTCCTACCCAGGAGGATGCCACTAAGATAAGTTATAATGTCATGTTTTGTTTGTGTATGTAATCCTCGAAAAAGGCTCACGCCAAAATATTGAATGTTGTATGTTTTTCATTTATACATTCTCATCTTACTCTCATACTTTCCATTTGTTTTTTTTTCTCACTCACTCCCTCTGCAGCCTTGTAAAACTGCACCATACTCTTCTATCTTCCTATATGTCAATACAGCTCAGCCTAGAGTTGAGAAGTCAGGTATATGTTGTTGTATAGTTTGTATGTCAGTACAGCACAGCCTAGAGTTGACAAGTCAGGTATATGTTGTTGTATAGTTTGTATGTCAGTATAGCACAGCCTAGAGCTGAGAAATCAGGTATATGTTGTTGTATAGTTTGTATGTCAGTACAGCACAGCCTAGAGCTGAGAAATCAGGTATATGTTGTTGTATAGTTTGTATGTCAGTACAGCACAGCCTAGAGCTGAGAAGATCAGAAACTAACCTCCACCAATGACAGACTCAATGATGATATGGCAGGCATCTATCTCTCTAGTAAACTCTTGGACTGCTTGGTTGGGATCTTCATATGTATGAGGGTCCACATATGTACGTACAGAACTATGAACTGAACCCGGTGATGGGAACAAGGGCATTGTTACTGTGGACAGATTAATCCTTCATGACTATACAACAACTACATTATAGATTACATTATACCTAAAGATTAGTATTACGTCAACTATTGTAGCTAAAGATTACTATTACATAAATTACACTATAACTAAGGATTACTATTACATAAACTAAAATATAACTAGAGATTACTATTACATTGACTACATTATTAATACACATAACTATATTGTTACAAGACTACAAATGAAATGATAAGACAAACAATATACACCTACTGCTGTATGCTCTTATAATGGTATATAATGTACTGTTTATGATACATAACATATATCAGACATAATCTAGCTGTAGGAATACAACCATTATAAAACAAACACATTTCCTGTGTCCTTACCAACATTTAAAGACAAGAAAACATTATGTATGTTATGTTTTTATTTCATTTCACTCCTGCACTATCTTTCCAAAGAAATCATAATGAACTTTGACCTTGATGACAAGACAGTCTTGGGTTAAAAATAAAATATAAAAAAAAGCACAGCAGGGAGAGTGAAAGGATATTAAGCTTGTTACTGACAGCACTGAACTGTTTACAGTCTGTTAGTACAGAAGCTGGGTGAAGAAGAAGAAGAAGAAGAAGCTAAATAAGCCATGACATCTGCTACATGAATTATACACGTTCTGTAGCAAAAGACACCAGATTACTGTTTGTTAGGCATGTTGCTAAACAAAAGCTTTGCGTGAGTTACTACATCTTGTCATAAAACCAAGCCTGTAGAGATTAGCTGATGAATGCTGGCTCAAAACTACAAGACAATCATGTACATTCATAAAAGCTTACCATAGTTCGAGGTCTAACACTTTCAACAACAGAAAAATTTAAGCTGCACCCTGGCTTGGCTAGACTGGTTCTCTACACTGAGAATTTCTTCTCTTCAACTAACACAAACAGCCATTTACTACATGTAAATCCGTACCTGCCTAATACAAACAGCTATTTACTACATGTAAATCTTTACCTGCCTAATACAAACAGCTATTTATTACATGTAAATCTTTACCTGCCTAATACAAACAGCTATTTACTACATGTAAATCTTTACCTGCCTAATACAAACAGCTATTTACTACATGTAAATCTTTACCTGCCTAATACAAACAGCTATTTACTACATGTAAACCCTTACTTGTCTAACACAAACAGTCACTTACTATAAATCAACCCTTACCTGCCTAATACAAACAGCCACATATGTAAACCCTTACCTGCCTAATACAAACAGCCACATATGTAAACCCTTACCTGCCTAATACAAACAGCCACATATGTAAACCCTTACCTGCCTAATACAAACAGCCACATATGTAAACCCTTACCTGCCTAATACAAACAGCCACATATGTAAACCCTTACCTGCCTAATACAAACAGCCATTTACTACATGTCAACCAGTATCTGCCTAATACAAACAGTCATTTACTACATGTCAACCAGTACCTGCCTAATACAAACAGTCATTTACTACATGTCAACTCTTACCTGCCTAATACAATCAGCCATTTACTACATGTCAACTCTTACCTGCCTAATACAAACAGCCATTTACTACATGTCAACTCTTACCTGCCTAATACAATCAGCCATTTACTACATGTCAACTCTTACCTGCCTAATACAAACAGCCATTTACTACATGTCAACTCTTACCTGCCTAATACAATCAGCCATTTACTACATGTCAACTCTTACCTGCCTAATACAAACAGCCATTTACTACATGTCAACTCTTACCTGCCTAATACAAACAGTCATTTACTACATGTCAACTCTTACCTGCCTAATACAATCAGCCATTTACTACATGTCAACTCTTACCTGCCTAATACAATCAGCCATTTACTACATGTCAACTCTTACCTGCCTAATACAATCAGCCATTTACTACATGTCAACTCTTACCTGCCTAATACAGTCAGCCATTTACTACATGTCAACTCTTACCTGCCTAATACAAACAGTCATTTACTACATGTCAGCCCTTACCTGCCTAATACAAACAGCCATATATGTCAACTCTTACCTGCCTACTTAAAAATAAATATATAAATACATTTTTTTTTAAAACAAAGGCCTACTGCAGAATCCAGTTCACTTACAGCTTGATTTGTATATTTTATTTCACTGTTCAAGTTGTTTTTCACCTTGCTAATTTTCTCATAACTAAGTGAACTCTAAATGATAATTTAAACATGAACAGATAATTATTGTGATTACATTTGTTTCTTTTTTAATAGCTGAGATTATTTCTGGCATCAGCTATTTGTGTAAGAAAAATTTGAGACAAGCTGCCAAAACTGGTCTGGTATAAATGTTTGGCTTAGGCTAGGAATAGGTTGGGACATATGTTCAGGCTGCAAGGTAAAGGAACAACAAAGTGGAGGTGATTAAGCACCTTGTCTCCGACTCACTTAAGCTGACAACATACAAGCACTGATCTCATACTGTGAACAAACTGATGAGATATTTTAACAAAGCCTTCATCAAGCTCCCTAACGGAGCAGCATATAAAAAACATGTGTATACTACATTACTAATTTCATTATGCTACAACATATACTAGCTATATTAAACTCATCAACAGTATCAACACAATTTTTATACAGTATTCACCAGACTATATGAAAGTATTCATACTATACCATTTCAGTAACAGTTAAAACAGTGTGTTCAAGGGGTAATACAACAATCAACTATACGTAGTGGGTGTGGTCTGTATGTAGATATGTGCAAGTGTAAGTGTGAAAAGAGTAATACAACAATCAACTATACGTAGTGGGTGTGGTCTGTATGTAGATATGTGCAAGTGTAAGTGTGAAAAGAGTAATACAACAATCAACTATACGTAGTGGGTGTGGTCTGTATGTAGATATGTGCAAGCATAAGTGTGAAAGGAGTAATACAACAATCAACTATACGTAGTGGGTGTGGTCTGTATGTAGATATGTGCAAGTGTAAGTGTGAAAGGAGTAATACAACAATCAACTATACGTAGTGGGTGTGGTCTGTATGTAGATATGTGCAAGTGTAAGTATGAAAGGAAGAATGACAGTGAGAAAGAAAGTAGGAGAGAAAATGAGTGACAGTGTGAACATACACATACTATATGCATATGTACATAACATATGTGTTCAACAGGTGAATACATCTGTTCATGTTTTTGTGTGTTAGAATATATTGAATATATCATTCACATAAGTTCCTTTGTGTGCAAATGTGCACAAAGTGAACATATCTGTGTGTATAGAAAATGCATATGTGTTCACCTGAGACAGGGTATATAAAGTGCACATATGTCTGAGTGTGACAGCGTGTATATGAAGAGCACATACATGCTCATGAAAGAGTTTATAAAATGCATATACACATTTGTGAATGAGGGTGTATATGAACTGCACTCACATATCTGTACATGACAGTGCATATGAAGAGCACATATATGTTTGTATGTGACAGTGCATATGAAGTACACATGCATGTTTGTACATGACTTGTATATGAAGTACACAAGCATGTTTGTACATGACTGCATGTTCCCTGTGTACCTTATTAATTTTTATGTGATGTACATATGTCTTTATATGTGACAGTGTAAATGAAGTATACATATATGTTTGTGTGTGTAAAGCGAACAGCATACTCACATCCCCCATAACCCACGTTTACATGCTGCTCCAGCGGCGGATACTGGATGACTGGATTAGGAGAAAGAAAAATAAACATGGATAGGGTCCATTAGGAAGAAGAAGAATTGATTTGGATAATAAAAAATATGCATGGTTGGAGTGGATTAGCAAAACATGGATAGCAGGGATTAAGAGAATCAGAAGGAAGAAGAGTACACGGAGAAGGAAAGAGTGGATTACAAAGATTCAGAGTGGATTACGAAGAGGAAGAGTGGATTAAAAAGAGGAAGAATGGATTTGAAGGATAGAAAGTAGATTTGAAGAAGAAAAATAAACACTGATAGAGTGAAGAAACTGAAAACATGAAGACAGAATGTGAATTATGGCCCTGTACAAGACATTGGTTATGACATTTCTGTTTAAGAAACAATCTGTAGGGTCTGGATGTCAGATATCTGGTCCACAGCTATCCACGGTATTTCTAAATAGTATGAAATCATTAGAAAAAGTAAACAAAAATAATTCAATTATGATTACAAAGCAATATAACATTCAAATATATGAGGGGCGATTGATAAGTTCTCGACATAAGGTACAACGGATTATTTGTGGACAACTTTTTTGGGTTATTTCTCAACATAGTCCCCTTGCAAGTTTATGCACTTAGTCCAGCGATCCTAGAGCATACAGATCCCTTCTTTGTAAAAGTCAGCATCTTGTGCCAGTAGAAAGTGGTCTACAGCATGAATGACGTCATTATCTGAAGCAAATTTGCAACCACTGAGCTCTTTTTTGAGTTTGGTAAACAGGTAAATGTCCGAAGGGGCCAAATCTGGGGAATAAGGAGGATGTTCAAGAAGCTGGAAGCCGCTGCCGACTGGTGAACTGGAGCATTGCCTTGCTGAAATATGACTTCTTTTGTCAATTTCCCTCAATGCTTTTCCTTCAGTTTGACCTGCAATTGCTTCACAAGATTAGCATAATAGGCTCCAGTGACTGTTCAGCCCTTCTGAAGATAGTCTACCAATAGCACACCTTCTGAATACCAAAAGACAGAAGCCATCACTTTGCTTGCAGACAGAAATACCCTTGCTTTCTTTGGAGGTGGGGATCCATGATGTTTCCACTGCTTTGACTGATCTTTAGTTTTTGGTTGAAAATGCTGAACCCAAGTCTCATCTATAGTCACAAATTGCTGAAGAAACTTTTCAGGATCTGCAGAAAAGATAGTCTCTTAACATGTTGAGACGCTGTCATTTGTGATGAGGTCCAAGAAGTTTTGGGACCCATCAAGCAGAGACCTTTGTCATTTGAAGATCATTGTGAATAATGGCATGAATACGTTCCTTGGAGATGCCTAACTCAGTAGCAATGTACTGTTCAGTTAGTCGTCGATCCTCCATTATCATGTCATGGATTCTGCCGGTGGTTTCATCGGTGGTTACTGTTCTTGGTCTTCCTGGACAGGGATCATCTTCCAGACTCTCCCTTCCACATTTGAATTGAGCTGCTCATTTCCTCACTGTGCTGTAAGAAGGGGCATTCTCCCCTAGAGCTTCCACCATATCCTCATAGATCTTTTTCGATGATAAGCCCTTGATGTGGAGGTAGCAAATGACTGCTCGATGAGAAATGTTAACCATTTTCTCAATTTCTGCCACCCCTTACCACTTCAGTAGCCCGTAAAAAAAAAATTGGTTGCAGTTAATTTCTTGAAACTTGGTGTTTAATTTTACATTAACCTGATATACAAATACACCTATTATCAACTGTATGTTGAAAAAATAAAAAAGCTCTGTCACATTATTACAGTATCTTGAAGATGTAAACAGCAGACAGCCGCTGATTTGTTTCTGTTAACATGTTACACACTGCTGAGCTTGCATGTATTTGTCTTTGTATTATCTGTAGCAAACAGTCATATCTATAGATGAAGTATAGTGTAGTTTTATTTTTAGAATGAAATCTTTGCTACATTTCTACAGTTCTATGCTACAGCTGTGGTCATCAAATAAATGATGTGAGCTGTCAGTGTACACATACTGCTATTTATTAGGCTGCTTGTATGTTCTGATTAAGAGGTTGAATACGAGAATTTTCTGTAGCTGAAGTCTATGACCAAGACCCTACCGAGGGGAGGGTTATCAAGTTCATGGAAACTATGATCTATGTTGACTGTATACAATGAGATGATACTATGATCTATGAATACTGTATACATTGAGATGAAACTATGATCTATGTTGACTGTATAGAATGAGAAGAAACTATGATCTATGTTGATTGTATATACAATGAGAAGAAACTATGATCTATGCTGACTGTATAGAATGAGAAGAAACTATGATCTATGTTGACTGTATATACAATGAGAAGAAACTATGATCTATGTTGATTGTATAGAATGAGAAGAAACTATGATCTATGTTGACTGTATAGAATGAGAAGAAACTATGATCTATGTTGACTGTATATACAATGAGAAGAAACTATGATCTATGTTGACTGTATAGAATGAGAAGAAACTATGATCTATGTTGACTGTATAGAATGAGAAGAAACTATGATCTATGTTGACTGTATACAATGAGAAGAAACTATGATCTATGTTGACTCTTTCAATGATTTTCTTACTTGTTTTTTCCTATGTGCTTGTTTTCTTTATGAACTTTTCCTTGCTACAAGCTAACAGATCCAATAATGATCTAGCTACAAGCTAACAGATCCAACAATGATCTAGCTACAAGCTAACAGATCCAACAATGATCTAGCTACATGCTAACAGATCCAACAATGATCTAGCTACAAGCTAACAGATCCAACAATGATCTAGCTACATGCTAACAGATCCATGCATGATCTAGCTACAAGCTAACAGATCCATGCATGATCTAGCTACAAGCTAACAGATTCATGCATAATCTAGCTACAAGCTAACAGATCCATACATGATCTAGCTACATGGTAACAGATCCATACATGATCTAGCTACATGGTAACAGATCCATACATGATCTAGCTACATGGTAACAGATCCATACATGATCTAGCTACATAGTAACAGATCCATACATGATCTAGCTACATAGTAACAGATCCATACATGATCTAGCTACATAGTAACAGATCCATACATGATCTAGCTACATAGTAACAGATCCATACATGATCTAGCTACATGGTAACAGATCCATACATGATCTAGCTACATGGTAACAGATCCATACATGATCTAGCTACATAGTAACAGATCCATACATGATCTCTCTCTCTCTCTGAACCTTAAGTGCCCAGGGCACATGGGGCTTCCGCAAGGGTTTTCCACAAATGCCTGTCTTTCGCCTTTTTTTCTGCTCTTGCCCAAGTGAGCCCTCTACTGCTCAACATCCTCTCTGTTGTTCTTCTCCATGTCTCTTTTGGTCTACCCTTACTTCTGCTCTCCTGTGGTGTCCATCTTAGTGCTATTTTTGGTAGTGAGTTGTCAGTCATTCGGAGCACATGTCCCAACCATCGCCAGCGTCTTTCCTCAATAATTGTTGTCAGTGGTTTCATCTGCATTTCTGCTAATAAGATGTTATTTCTTATGGTGTTTGGCCAAAATATTTTTTTAATTCTACGTAAACATTTAGTCTGGAAAGAATTCAACTTGTTTTCTATGGTTTTGGTGATTTTCCAGCATTCACTTCCATAGAGTAGTACACTTAGAACATTACTCTTAAATATCCTGATTTTCATATTTATGCTTAGTTTATTTGATCTCCATATATTCTGTAGCATTGCAAAAGCCTGGTTTGCTCTAGTAAGTCTGCTGTTGATGTCCTCTGTGCTGTCTCCATTTTCTACTACTCTGCTGCCAAGGTATACAAATTCGTTGACCTCCTCCACTAACTTGTTATCTACTCTGAGTACATTTCTGTTGTTCACATTTTGCTTCATTAACTTTGTCTTTCCTACGTTGATCTTTAGTCCTATGTTGTTTGCATTCTGGGTTAGCTTGTTTATTTTATCTTGCATATCTTTGTGACTGCTTGATAATAGACAAATGTCGTCCGCAAAGTCAAGGTCCTCCAGCACTGTGTCAAGGGTCCATTGTAATCCTCTGCGTTTGTCTGATGTTGCCTCCTTCATTAACCAGTCTACTGCCAAGATAAATAATGTTGGTGATAGTACACATCCCTGTTTCACTCCTGTTTGTACCCTAAAGCTGCTGGAGGTATGTTCTCCACAGATAACTTTGCACTGAAAACCCTCATATAGGGCTTTGATTACATTAACTATTTTATGGGGGAGGCCATGCCATCTTAGGATTTTCCACAGTGCATCTCTGTTGACACTGTATACATGATCTAGCTACATGAAATATTAAGCCTAAATGAGAACAGAGGCTTATACTGAAACACATTTAGAACTTAAACATGTTTAGTCTAGTCACAAGAAGCAGCCATATAATGAGAGTACAGACAAAAAAAATATAGAAACGTATACACGGGTTACATGTTTGAGGCACTGGCGTAGTAACTTGTGAATGTTAAGCAGGAGGTCTAGAAATCTGGCAGTTATAAAAAGCACTAACACAAACAGGATATATAACGGGGAGCAATCTATATGTGCTATACAGATATATAATGTAACAAATTATCTGTACCTGTAGAAAAATCTGCTCCTGTTGCTGAAAACACAGGCACATGTGGAAGTCTCAAGTCAAAAGCAACAAGTTAGGGAAAACACTATTTTTGCTTTCCTCAGTCAGTGATTTTCATGAAGTGTAAATAAGTTAGATAATTTCTATCTCACAAATACAAACATGTGAAGTACTTAGACACCTAGATAACATCAGATGGAAGATGTATCAGCAAAGTAAGAAGCAGAATTGAACAAGCCAAGACCTCTTTTCAAATGTGAAATCTATACCTTGCAATAAGTCACTATCTATGAGAGTCAGGAAGAGAGTGCTACAGTGTTATACTCAACCAGTCCTGTTCTATGGGCAAGAAGCTGGGCCACTAAGTAAAGAGACAGAAAGAAGCCTTGAATCAGCCGAAATGTGGTTCTTAAGAAGAATGCTGAATGTACCATGGACAGCGATAAAATCAAATGAGGAAGTTCTGAAAGAGGCACAAGAAATTAGGAAAATTATAACACAGACCAAACAATGACAATCTGGGTGGTGGAGAGCTGGGCTAGCGCACCTGACAACAGGGTAGACTGAAGGTAGAGAGACAGATGTAGAGAAAGAGAAAAGATGATTGATGACAACAGGGTAGACTGAAGGCAGAGAGACAGATGTAGAGAAAGAGAAAAGATGATTGATGACAACAGGATAGACTGAAGGTAGAGAGACAGATGCAGAGAAAGAGAAAAGATGATTGATGACAACAGGATAGACTGAAGGTAGAGAGACAGATGCAGAGAAAGAGAAAAGATGATTGATGACAATAGGGTAGACTGAAGGTAGAGAGACAGATGTAGAGAAAGAGAAAAGATGATTGATGACAACAGGATAGACTGAAGGTAGAGAGACAGATGTAGAGAAAGAGAAAAGATGATTGATGACAACAGGATAGACTGAAGGTAGAGAGACAGATGTAGAGAAAGAGAAAAGATGTTTGATAGTTTGGTATCCTCACATGGGAGATGCTCTATGACAAGCCTGTGAAGATGCACAAAGGACTGAAGGTTATGGAAGGACATGATATTCTGACTGTCAGCAAGGACCTTGAGAGAGAGAGAGAGAGAGAGAGAGTATACTGTCTGTGGTCAGATTAGCTAGTTATATGTTAAGTAATAGCAGTTATGTAATGTTATATATTATTTGCTTCATAGTGTCATGTTAAATATGTGCAGTCCATTTCTGTCCTGATGTGTCTAGGTACTCAATACAGCCTGTTTAAGTGACAGCAGGAATATCTCTCACAGAAAGTCTTGCTGTGTGTCTGATAGTACAGTCAATACAACTTTTTAAAAAACTTTTCACTTAACAATTTAAACCTCACGCCCACCCTTCCACTGTTCTAGAAGACTGACATAACCTACAGGTCAGCGTTCTTTCTACATGGCAGACAGAAGTGGTCTGTATTCTTATCTAGAAAACAGCAAGTTTGGAACATGCTACTGGCATCCTCTGACACTGTTGTTGGAGGAAGCAGGCTCAAATGATGTAGGATGAGGCATAGCAGGCTGTACTGCACACACCCATGACATCCAGAGAATAGAGGAAATATAAGATATCCTGTGAGGCTGTGTCCCATACATAAAGGACTACCAAAGTACAGAGAATAAAACAAAGACGTGCATTCATTACAAAGTCATACATCATGTTGAGAACTTCTACAGCACTTTCATGATCTAATATAACTATGTTGGGTACTGGAAGCTACATGTATTACATACAACATACTTCAGTGTTACACCTACACTCAACCTCTTACCAGAATTCAGGTTAGATCTGTAGGCAAGACTACACTCAGAGATACCAACAACCTGACAACACAAAGCTATGATCTGCAGCAAACAGAAGCTCCTAGATGCTTCTACAGCCCATGCACATGTCTAGATGAGTGTTGTTCTACAGCCATGCACATGTCTAGATGAGTGCTGTTCTACAGCCATGCACATGTCTAGATGAGTGCTGTTCTACAGCCATGCACATGTCTAGATGAGTGCTGTTCTACAGCCATGCACATGTCTAGATGAGTGCTGTTCTACAGCCATGCACATGTCTAGATGAGTGCTGTTCTACAGCCATGCACATGTCTAGATGAGTGCTGTTCTACAGCCATGCACATGTCTGGATGAGTGCTGTTCTACAGCCATGCACATGTCTGGATGAGTGTTGTTCTACAGCCATGCACATGTCTAGATGAGTGTTGTTCTACAGCCATGCACATGTCTAGATGAGTGTTGTTCTACAGCCATGCATATGTCTAGATGAGTGTTGTTCTACAGCCATGCATATGTCTAGATGAGTGTTGTTCTACAGCCATGCACATGTCTAGATGAGTGTTGTTCTACAGCCATGCACATGTCTAGATGGTGTTGTTCTACAGCCATGCACATGTCTAGATGAGTGTTGTTCTACAGCCATGCACATGTCTAGATGAGTGTTGTTCTACAGCCATGCACATGTCTAGATGAGTGTTGTTCTACAGCCATGCACATGTCTAGATGAGTGATGTTCTACAGCCATGCACATGTCTGGATGAGTGTTGTTCTACAGCCATGCACATGTCTAGATGAGTGTTGTTCTACAGCCATGCACATGTCTAGATGAGTGTTGTTCTACAGCCATGCACATGTCTAGATGAGTGTTGTTCTACAGCCATGCACATGTCTAGATGAGTGTTGTTCTACAGCCATGCACATGTCTAGATGAGTGTTGTTCTACAGCCATGCACATGTCTAGATGAGTGTTGTTCTACAGCCATGCATATGTCTAGATGAGTGTTGTTCTACAGCCATGCATATGTCTAGATGAGTGATGTTCTACAGCCATGCATATGTCTAGATGAGTGATGTTCTACAGCCATGCACATGTCTGGATGAGTGCTGTGACTTTATCTATGGGCAGCTTCAGCTGATGAAATCAAAGAATGAACAGACAAACAGAATCCCGCAGCACAAGCACAACTTACCATGACTGTATGCATCACAAGCTTTCTTCTCACTGCAGCTTGGTCGGTTTCTGACAGGAAAGTTAGATTGTAAGTAACAGTTTTACTTTCAGCAAGTATGGCTACAGGAAAGTAATAGTTTTACTTTCAGCAAGTCTGACTACAGGCAGTAAAACTTGCTGGCTCAAATTGTTAACTATGCTGTATACACAATTAAAAAACTTAACTTGGATATAAAACATACATGAAAAACGTATAACACTGCTATGGGAAAGTTCAACGGTGACCGCCAGTTACTTTCTGCTGGTGAGAATGGGGTTATAGTTTGTAAGATCTGGCCATATATAGCCAAGAATTAACAGCACTCAGTTGTTAGAAAAAAGTGCTGCAATATCAAATTAAAGGTACCCTGTATACACAGATATCAGTGTACTCACAGAAAACAGAATGTCTGGCAAGAAGGTATCTTGTTTACAAAGATATCAGTGTACTTACAGAAAACAGAATGTCTGTGTACTTACAGAAAACAGAATGTCTGTGTACTTACAGAAAACAGAATGTCTGGCAAGAAGGTATCCTGTTTACAAAGATATCAGTGTACTCACAGAAAACAGAATATCTGGCAAGAAGGTATCTTGTTTACACAGATATCAGTGTACTTACAGAAAACAGAATGTTTGGCACAAAGGTATCCCGTATACACAGATATCAGTGTACTTACAGAAAACAGAATGTCTGGCACGAAGGTATCCTGTATACACAGATATCAGTGTACTTACAGAAAACAGAATGTCTGGCAAGAAGGTATCTTGTTTACACAGATATCAGTGTACTTACAGAAAACAGAATGTCTGGCAAGAAGGTATCCTGTATACACAGATACCAGTGTGCTTACAGAAAACAGAATGTCTGGCAAGAAGGTATCCTGTATACAACACAGCTGTCAATGTACTGACAGAAAACAGATATTAACACAGAAATAATTCCCAACCTACATGTGATTTAAATTTCTCAGAATAATGGGTGGAGGTGGGGTGGGGGGAGAGAAGAAGAAGATGTACAAAATTCTGCAAGTCAAGCTGACTTTGACTTGGAACCATGAAGGAAAGCAAAAACAGGGAAGAGCAAAGAATACATGGAGAAGAGATACAATGAAGGTTCTCAAAGTAGAGGAACTCACGTGGAGTGACTTGGGGAAGAAGACAGACAGAAATGACTGAATGGTCTCTTGTCTGTTGCTTACGTTCTGGAGGAGGGACTACCAACATTGACTGAATGAAGTTCTGGAGGAGGGACTACCAACACTGACTGAATGAAGTTCTGGAGGAGGGACTACCAACATTGACTGAACGAAGTTCTGGAGGAGGGACTACCAACATTGACTGAATGAAGTTCTGGAGGAATGACTACCAACATTGACTGAATGAAGTTCTGGAGGAATGACTACCAACATTGACTGAATGAAGTTCTAACACATCATCATCATCATCATCACTTCTTTGAGAACATAGGTTCTCCAGTCATCCCTGTTCTTGGATTTATTCTCTGCTTCTTTCCGTGTGCATCCCTTGTATCTGAGCACTGTCATAATTTCTCTTCTCCAAGTAAGTCTAGGTCTTCCTCGTTTTCTATTTCCTTGAGGATTCCATGTCAGTGCCTGTCTTTCTATGCTGGTGTTAGGTTTCCTCAGAGAGAGTGTGGCCAAGGTAACACATATAGCAGTGTAAAAACTTACCTCCTAAGTAAAATAATGATCATGATGGTGGCGATGGCCATACACAGGATGACAGCAACAATAGACCCAGCGATGATTCCAACAGGAGTGCTCATAGCTGCAATCAGAACAACTTATACAATGACAAAACTGTAAACAGGACAGCTTAGATGATGATGATGATGATGAAGAACTTTACAAATTTAGAAGAAAAAAAATCTCACAAAAAAGCCTCACAAATACTGTCTTATACTGCCATCAGCATCCACACCCACTTTTACAACACATCCACTTCTACCATACATCTACACCCAGTTCTACAACACATCCAGTTCTACAACACATCCACAACATACCCACTTCTACAACACATTCACTAGCAGACTTTTCATTACAAAACACCTCTCACATATTTATACTTTTCATTGACTCAGTTCAGTAAAGCATGTTGATACCATGTTAAAAATGATGAGAGAAGAAATTCAAATTTAAAAAAATGTATGTGGATAAATATACATTGAATGTAAGACTTTGAACTCATAAAAAGCAAATTATGTACACTAAACTGAAATATACACGTTCATTTTTTCAGGCTCATGTAGACATGGCCTCAAACCTACATTCCTTCTGTCCTGTCTGTACAAGTAGTGGCTCACTGAACTCTCCCCAGCCATTGCTTGTTTCACATCGTACCTGTAATACAGAGAACATAACATGTCATCTCAAATCATAGACAGACAAGACAGGAAAAAAAATATAGGAGATAATCAGAAATATTAAAGAGGAAATGGTGAGACTTTGAGAAAACAAAATGGATGCTCAAGAGAAAGTGAAGGGGAGCTACAGGCTCTTCTGGACATCTTGGATCATGAAAGTAAAAGTAAAGGTCTCAGCCTGAATAAAAAGAAGACTGAAGTGATGGTCATCTCAAAGAAAAGAATACCACCAAAATGTAGCATTACCATCGATGACACAAATCTAAAACAAGTTGATAGATTCAAGTACTTAGGAACAATTATAACAGCTGATGGGAAATGTCGCATGAAATAAAAAGCAGACGTGTTCAGGCCAAGTCAGCATTCCAGACAATGAGAAACATCTTGTGCAACAGATCCATATCAATGGAAACAAGATTCCGAGTACTTAAATGTTACATTGAGTCCATGAATAAGAGAGTACAGCAAGAAATGGAGGCCACAGAAATGTGGTTCACAAGAAGGATGTTGAAGGTACCATGGACAGCTGAGAAAACCAATGAAGAAGTCTTAAGAGAGGCTGGAGTTAAAAGGTAAATTACAGCAAAGATCGGAGGCAGACAAACGAGATTTGTAGGACATTTTCTGAGAAGAGGAAAATTGGAACACGTTGTGGCAACTGGAAAAATTGAGGGAAGAAGAGACAGAGGAAGACAAAGAGAGAAGTTACTGGATGGGGTGTCAGTGTGGCTAGGAAGAAAGTCACTGGCGGATCTCATAATCAATTCTAAAGACAGGGAATTGTGGAGAGAAATGATTGCCTATGCCATGTGGCATGGCACTTGATCAAATGATGCTTAAGAGGAAAAAAACAATTACAGAAAGAAAGAAAGAAAAAATATCAAAAGAAAGACAAAGACAGGATAAGAAATAGAAGGATTTCTTTCAGTTTTTCTCCTCTTCTGTTTAAGCTGAAAGCAAAATAAAGATTCAGTGTACGACAACAAGTAAACATGACAACAGAAGCAAGAATAGAGACAAAGTAATTTTAAATACAGACAAAGTAAATATGACAATAGAAGCATAATTAGAGACAAAGTAATTTAAATACAAAGTAAATACAAACACAGAAGCATGACTAGAGACAAAGTAATTTAAATACAAAGTAAATACAAACACAGAAGCATGACTAGAGACTAATTTAAATACAAAGTAAATACAAACATAGAAGCATGACTAGAGACAAAGTAATTTAAATACAAAGTAAATACAAACACAGAAGCATGACTAGAGACTAATTTAAATACAAAGTAAATACAAACATAGAAGCATAATTAGAGACAAAGTAATTTAAATACAAAGTAAATACAAACACAGAAGCATGACTAGAGACTAATTTAAATACAAAGTAAATACAAACACAGAAGCATGACTAGAGACTAATTTAAATACAAAGTAAATACAAACACAGAAGCATGACTAGAGACTAATTTAAATACAAAGTAAATACAAACATAGAAGCATGACTAGAGACAAAGTAATTTAAATACAAAGTAAATACAAACATAGAAGCATGACTAGAGACTAATTTAAATACAAAGTAAATACAAACATAGAAGCATGACTAGAGACTATTTAAATACAAAGTAAATACAAACATAGAAGCATGACTAGAGACTAATTTAAATACAAAGTAAATACAAACATAGAAGCATGACTAGAGACTAATTTAAATACAAAGTAAATACAAACATAGAAGCATGACTAGAGACTAATTTAAATACAAAGTAAATACAAACACAGAAGCATGACTAGAGACTAATTTAAATACAAAGTAAATACAAACATAGAAGCATGACTAGAGACAAAGTAATTTAAATACAAAGTAAATACAAACACAGAAGCATGACTAGAGACTAATTTAAATACAAAGTAAATACAAACATAGAAGCATAATTAGAGACAAAGTAATTTAAATACAAAGTAAATACAAACACAGAAGCATGACTAGAGACTAATTTAAATACAAAGTAAATACAAACACAGAAGCATGACTAGAGACTAATTTAAATACAAAGTAAATACAAACACAGAAGCATGACTAGAGACTAATTTAAATACAAAGTAAATACAAACATAGAAGCATGACTAGAGACAAAGTAATTTAAATACAAAGTAAATACAAACATAGAAGCATGACTAGAGACTAATTTAAATACAAAGTAAATACAAACATAGAAGCATGACTAGAGACTAATTTAAATACAAAGTAAATACAAACATAGAAGCATGACTAGAGACTAATTTAAATACAAAGTAAATACAAACATAGAAGCATGACTAGAGACTAATTTAAATACAAAGTAAATACAAACATAGAAGCATGACTAGAGACTAATTTAAATACAAAGTAAATACAAACATAGAAGCATGACTAGAGACTAATTTAAATACAAAGTAAATACAAACATAGAAGCATGACTAGAGACTAATTTAAATACAAAGTAAATACAAACATAGAAGCATGACTAGAGACTAATTTAAATACAAAGTAAATACAAACACAGAAGCATGACTAGAGACAAAGTAATTTAAATACAAAGTAAATATGACAACAGACGCATGACTAGATTCAAAGTAATTTTAAATACAGACAAATATGACAACAGAGGAAGTAACAAAAAACCAAATTACACAAAAAAGGCAAAAAATATAAGAAAGTCATTGAAAAAAGGTAGGCAGAAACAAAACCATACATATGACAGACTGAGATTATGTGAGAGATGAAAAACTATGACAGACTGAGATTATGTGAGAGATGAAAAACTATGACAGACTGAGAATGTGTGACAGATGAAAAACTATGTCCTGACATGGAGAATGTGTAGAAGAAATTGAGAGTGTGACAAATGCTGATGACACAGACATGTGTGAGAACATAAACATGCTATAAAGCTCACAGATGTCAATAAACTGAGCTTTAAACAAACAATGACAAGAGTGTTGAAAAGTGATCTGACTATCTCTACAGCAAACACTTTATATAACTGACCCAACTTGAGACCTACACATTAACAGTTACCCAACTTGAGACCTACACATTAACAGTTACCCAACTTGAGACCTACACATCAACAGTTACCCAACTTGAGACCTACACATCAACAGTTACCCAACTTGAGACCTACACATTAACAGTTACCCAACTTGAGACCTACACATCAACAGTTACCCAACTTGAGACCTACACATTAACAGTTACCCAACTTGAGACCTACACATCAACAGTTACCCAACTTGAGACCTACACATTAACAGTTACCCAACTTGAGACCTACACATCAGCAGTTACCTGACTTGAGACCTACATATCAACAGTTACCCAACTTGAGACCTATGTAGCTGTGTGTTATATTCAAACATCTGTCGATTCATACATTCACACACAAAAACCACCAATTTTGTCATTCACCTAAAACCACCAAGTTTACCACCAACTTAAAGCCACAAACTTGCTTCTCAACTAAAGCCACTAAGCTAACCACTCACCTAAAGACACAAACTTGCCACTCAACTAAAGCCACTAAGCTAGCCCCTCAACTAAAGCCACTAAGCTAGCCACTCAACTAAAGCCATCAAAACTGCCTCTCAACTAAAGCCACAAACTTGACACTTAACTAAAGCCACTAAGCTAGCCACTCACCTAAAGCTACAAACCTGCCACTCAACTAAAGCCACAAACTTGCCTCTCAACTAAAGCCACTAAGCTAGCCACTCAACTAAAGCCACAAACTTGCCACTCACCTAAAGCCACAAACTTGCCACTCAACTAAAGCAACTAAGCTAGCCACTCACCTAAAGACACAAACTTGCCACTCAGCTAAAGCCACTAAGCTAGCCACTCACCTAAAGCCACAAACTTGCCATTCAACTAAAGCCACTAAGCTTGCCACTCACCTAAAGCCACAAACTTGCCACTTAACTAAAGCCACTAAACTAGCCAGTCCCTACAACCACCAAGTTTGCCACTCACCGAAAGCCACCAAACTTGCCACTCACCTAAAGCAACCAAGTTTGCCACTCACTTAAAGCCACCAAGTTTGCCACTAAACTAGCCACTCACCTGAAAGACATACTCTGTATCCAGCATAAACTCTGTGATTGTCAAATTCTGTACATTAGTTGACTCTCTGATCTCATTCTGACCCTGAGATCTTGGGTAGTACTTGACCTCATACCTCACTATCAGGTTCTGGAACAAAAGTAAGCAGATAGGAAGCAGTCTTAAGTAATCAAGATAAGGGTGATAATGACTGTTGTCCTTGATAAAGGCATTTTTGCCAAAATATTGGATTGCTTTATTTTATATAACCATTTCACTGCTCTTGTCCTCTGGTATTAATTTTTCTTTCTCTCCTTTGATTTTCCACACTTTTTTTTGTGAAACTGCACCATACACTTCTATCTGGATGTATCCTAAACAATCACCGGCATATCTGGATACCTCTAAACAATCATCAGCATATCTAGACATCTCTAAACAATCATGGGCATACCTGGACACCTCTAAACAATCACGTGCATATCTAGACATCTCTAAGCAATCAAGAACATACATGAACAATCCCAAATAATCAAGAGAAAATAAGAACAATCATAAACAATCATAGAAATATAAAAACATTCCCAAACAATGAAGAGAAAATAGGAACGGCTTGAACAATGTCATTACATATTTTGGGCGTACATATTTATTTGTTAACTATGATCTTGGGTGTAAGAACAGCGAAGAGCAAAACCTCTATCTTAATGCATGGAAAACTATGACAACTGACAAAACAAACAAGGCAGCTGAAATATGTATCAGTGAGGAAAAATTGGAAGAAATGGAGAGATTTGAATATCTTTGATCATTACTAAAGCCACTAATAATTACTAACTAATAATGGCGATGCAATGAGGGAAATTAAAAGGAGGACATCTATCACTCCACAGAAAGAATCTGTGGAGAGGAACGGACAGAACTACAAAAATAAGATTTTTAAGGGCATGCATCTTTCCCATTGCAACATATGCCTATGAGATTTGGACACTTAACAAAACAACTGAGAAACACATAAATGCTACAGAAGAGTTCTTCAAATATCATGGACACAAAAAAGAACAAATATATCCATACTACAAGAACTTAATATTGAAGAAGGATGGCTAGTAAAGAGGATTAAACAGAAAACTTAAATATTTTAGACATATTAAACTTCACGATAATTTAGAGAAGACAGTCTTGGAAGGGTACATAATGGGAAAAAGAAAGAGAGGAAGACCAAGTCGAAGATGGCTGCAATACATCACTGATGATCTGCAAATGGATGCATCAGCAGCAGGCCATCTTGCCCACAACAGAGAGGCCTACAAGAGTGCTGTTAGGGAGGCAAAGTTCTGCAAGGGACATGCAAATGAATGAATGATCTTGAGTTCTTGCTGGCTCATTTCTCAGGTGAAAACAAACTCAGCCTCATTGACTACACCACCTCACAAGCTCAGCCTCATTGACTACATCACCTCACAAGCTCACTCAATTTTTGTTGCTCTGTACGAACTATATAAAAGTACAGTGATAAAACAGAAGCCAGAAATATCTTATGCCTGGCACACACTCCTGATATCTTCCTGAATATTTTATGAGGGCACATCCTGAAATGTTCCAGGACAATTTCTTACCTACACCATACAACGCAGATATATACATATAGCTCTGTGGCCCCAAAATATCATCAAACATTGCATGGCTCCAGCGCGCCATATGATAATCCTCGCGAGAATAAGATACGATTATCAGACCAAGCCACAAGGGAGATAACTACACAATAATTTTACATTATCTGCCATGTGCAATATTTCACCAACATGATAAACAATATTGTTGGTGCTGAATGATAAAAGGCTGCTGGATTTAAACATACCTTATTAACATTACATGCATAATATAAAAATACATTCCTATATTTTGTCTCCCACCTTCCCCCCCCTTTTTTTCAGTTACATCCCTTAGCATACATGCTGTTTTAAGGTTGTAGGTGATGTCACCTTAGACAAAGGCTTGATGTTGATTAAATATCTGATGTAGCCTATGTGGGTAGTTGTGAATGAGGTGGTGGTTTGTGTGTAGCTGTGAGGTTTGTGTGTAGTTTAGTGAGTGATGCAGTGGTTTGTATGTAGTTGTGAGTGAGGTGGTGGTTTGTGTGTAGCTGTGAGTGAAGTGTGGTGCTTTGTGTGTAGTTGTGAGTGAGGTGGTGCTTTGTGTGTAGTTGTGAGTGAGGCGGTGGTTTGTGTGTAGTTGTGAGTGAGGCTGTGGTTTGTGTGTAGCTGTGAGTGAAGTGTGGTGCTTTGTGTGTAGTTGTGAGTGAGGCGGTGGTTTGTGTGTAGTTGTGAGTGAGGCGGTGGTTTGTGTGTAGCTGTGAGTGAAGTGTGGTGCTTTGTGTGTAGTTGTGAGTGAGGCTGTGGTTTGTGTGCATCCATCACAACATGCTCAGCTTAATCACGTCACTGTCTGCTTCTACACTGACAAGTTTCCAATATATATTGTCTGTCAATCTTCCAGTCACAAGATAAAGTGCCTGTCAATGTTCCAGTCACAAGATAAAGTGCCTATCAATTTTCAAGTTACAAGATAATGTGTCTGTCAATGTTCTAGTCACAAGATAAAGTGTCTATCAATTTTCAAGTCAAAAGATAAAGTGTCTGTCAATGTTCTAGTCACAAGATAAAGTGCCTACCAATGTTCAAGTCAAAAGATAAAGTGTCTGTTAATGTTCTAGTCACAAGATAAAGTGTCTGTCAATGTTATAGTCACAAGATAAAGTGTCTCTCAATGTTCTAGTCACAAGATAAAGTGTCTATCAATGTTCTAGTCACAAGATAAAGTGTCTGTCAATGTTCAAGTCACAAGATAGTGTCTGTCAATGTTCAAGTCACAAGATAAAGTGCCTGTCAATGTTCAAGTCACAAGATAAAGTGCCTGTCAATGTTCAAGTCACAAGATAAAGTGCCTGTCAATGTTCAAGTCACACGATAAAGTGCCTGTCAATGTTCTAGTCACTGACCATCATGTTCCTTTGTCTTATTTAACAATCAGATTAAAACTGAGACACGAGAGGGAGGGAGGGAGAGGGAGAGAGGGGGAAGGAGAGAGAGAGGGAGAGAAGTTTAAGAAGATATGTAACCAACACAGAACTGACCTTGATACTGTGTGGCACATCCCAGGCTATGGTGATGTGTCTGAGACCAATGCTGACACGTCGCACGCCAACGATGGTTGCTACAAGTATGGAAGTACAGATGAACACAACACTGATTATTACATTAATCGTTTATCAGCACCATCATATCAAGACGTAGACATCACCATTAGTGTATATGAGCAACATCATATCCATACGTAGACAACATCATTAGCTGTATATGAGCAGCATCATAACTATATATAGACATAACCATTAGCTGTATATGAGCAGCATCATAACTATATGTAGACATAACCATTAGCTGTATATGAGCAGCATCATAACTATATATAGACATAACCATTAGCTGTATATGAGCAGCATCATAACTATATGTAGACATAACCATTAGCTGTATATGAGCAGCATCATAACTATATGTAGACAGCACCATTAGCTGTATATGAGCAGCATCATAACTATATATAGACATAACCATTAGCTGTATATGAGCAGCATCATAACTATATGTAGACAGCACCATTAGCTGTATATGAGCAGCATCATAACTATATGTAGACATAACCATTAGCTGTATATGAGCAGCATCATAACTATATATAGACATAACCATTAGCTGTATATGAGCAGCATCATAACTATATGTAGACATAACCATTAGCTGTATATGAGCAGCATCATAACTATACATAGACAGCACCATTAGCTGTATATGAGCAGCATCATAACTATACATGGACAGCACCATTAGCTGTATATGAGCGGCATCATAACTATACATAGACAGCACCATTAGCTGTATATGAGCGGCATCATAACTATACATAGACAGCACCATTAGCTGTATATGAGCAGCATCACAATCATACGTAGACAGCACCATTAGCTGTATATGAGCAGCATCACAATCATACGTAGACAGCACCATTAGCTGTATATGAGCAGCACACAGAAGTTACATCAAACATACGCATAAGTTATATATTCTGTTCTATGTGTATCACTTCAAAGTGTCAGCTCCATTTACTAGCGTTCATTAAGCGATATAGAGAAGGGGAGAGAGGAGGAGGACATGTGCACATACTTTATTATAGGCGCATAATTAATTGTGAATATTTGCAACAAAATGATGATGATGATGATGATGATGATGAGGAGGAGAAGTGAGGAGCAGACTAACTTACATCCATGCTGTCCAGTCTGTATGACCAGAGGGTCACTAAACTCCCCCCAACCAAACTCTGTCTGGGCACGCACCTGAAAGAAACAAACAAAGGAAGACACTATACTTATCTATATGATGTGTGTGTGTTTTTATAAAAATTAACAGCCAACAACTGCTATATAAACAGGAACAACCAACAACTGCTATACAAACAAAAACAACAAACAAATGCTATATAAACACAAACAACCAAAAATGCTATATAAACACAAACAGCCAAGAACTGCTTTATGTACACAAACAACCAACAAATATTATAGAAATACGAACAGCCAACAATTGTTGTATAAACAGGAACAACCAACGAATATATAAATGCTAACAACTAACAACTGCTTTATAAACACGAACAATCAACAGCTATATACTTTATTACACGATATATTTCACCAGCATGAATTCATCGGTCAACATCATCATCATGTGTCGTTAATTAAATGTTTACATGGTCACCATTGTATGCACTAGTTGACCGATTCAGCGTTATTGAGCGAATTCCTGGGTTGATAGCTGAGTACCAGTAAAAGGAGTTATGAACAAGTTATGAACAAGTCAAAAATACCATGGAGTAGTGAAGACTGAATGCATATATTTTTTTTTCTACCGAAGTACAGTAGTACAAGTGAGGTAGAGAAGAAAAAATGGCAGCATTATCATTCAAGTGCATTCATAATTAAATAAACATCATAAGTTTTAATCAAAAGCATCTGTATCTATATAAAACGCAAAAAATACCAACATACAAATACTCGTAAATATATATCAAATATTTCTTCACGAACAGCCAACACGTTCTATATAATCAGGAACAGCCAACAAATGCTATATATACAGGAACCAACACCTGCTATATAAACAGGAACAGCCAACACGTTCTATATAAACAGGAACATCCAATGCATGCTATATAAACAAGAACAACCAAAACCTGCTATATAAACAGGAACAGTCAACAAATGCTATATATACAGGAACAACCAACACCTCATCTATAAATAGGAACAGTCAACAAATGCTATATGTATAGGGACAACCAATACCTGCTATATAAATAGGAACAATCAACACATGCTATATAAACAGGAACAACGAATAACAGCAAACGCATGGTATATAAACAGGAACAACCAATAACAAGCAACTGATGCTATATAAACAGGAACAACGAATAACAGCCAACACATGCTATATAAAAACGAATAACCAATAACAGCGAATACATGCTATATAAACAGGAACAACGAACAACAGCCAACACATGCTATATAAACAGGAACAACCAATAGCAGCCAACATGCTATATAAACAGGAACAACCAATAACAGCCAACGCATGCTACATAAACAGGAACAACCAATAACAGCCAACAATGCTATATAAACAGGAACAGTCAACAAATGCTAATATACAGGAACAACCAACACCTCATCTATAAATAGGAACAGTCAACAAATGCTATATGTATAGGGACAACCAATACCTGCTATATAAATAGGAACAATCAACACATGCTATATAAACAGGAACAACGAATAACAGCAAACGCATGGTATATAAACAGGAACAACCAATAACAAGCAACGGATGCTATATAAACAGGAACAACGAATAACAGCCAACACATGCTATATAAAAACGAATAACCAATAACAGCGAATACATGCTATATAAACAGGAACAACGAACAACAGCCAACACATGCTATATAAACAGGAACAACCAATAACAGCCAACGCATGCTACATAAACAGGAACAACCAATAACAGCCAACAATGTTATATCAACAGGAACAGCCAACAAATGTAATACTGACAAAAAATATGAAATGAGCAACAAACAATTATGATACTGACCAAGAAACAAATATGCTATGAACAACCAAAAATATGATAAGAAAAGTCAGTCAATCGACTAGTCTTCCACTCTATGAACTAAGACAATTTATAAATCTCATTCAGAAGCGCGTAGCAACCGGCTCTGCATTGAAAGCCAGGAGATTAACTGACGGAATAAATCAACCAAAGAAATCAATCAGTGAATAAATCAATGAAACAGATCAATCACTGGGCACAATGTAGCTGCCAGAGAACATGAAAATCTCGTGCACTACTCTCCCAGCTTGCATACATCTCACTGAAGAAAACCTAACAGCACCATCAGCAGCAACACTCAGTCTGTCAGTCACTGAAAAGCTGTGCTGGGTAGAACATTATTTTCATCTCCTTTAACCTGAGCTTAGTGCATGTGATGGTTCTCTCTTCTACTTTGTAGACAGAGCTTAGTGCATGTGATGGTTCGCTCCTCTACTTTCCTAGACAGAGCTTAGTGCATGTGATGGTTCTCTCTTCTACTTTATAGACAGAGCTTAGTGCATGTGATGGTTCTCTCTTCTACTTTCCTAGACAGAGCTTAGTGGATGTGATGGTTCTCTCCTCTACTTTTCCAGGCAGAGCTTAGTGGATGTGATGGTTCTCTTCTATACTTTCCCAGAGAGAGCTTAGTGGATGTGATGGTTCTCTCCTCTACTTTTCCAGACAGAGCTTAGTGGATGTGATGGTTCTCTTCTATACTTTCCCAGAGAGAGCTTAGTGAATGTGATGATTCTATCCTCTACTTTCCCAGACAGAGCTTAGTGGATGTGATGGTTCTCTCCTCTACTTTTCCAGGCAGAGCTTAGTGGATGTGATGGTTCTCTTCTATACTTTCCCAGAGAGAGCTTAGTGGATGTGATGGTTCTCTCCTCTACTTTTCCAGACAGAGCTTAGTGGATGTGATGGTTCTCTCCTTTACTTTCCCAGACAGAGTTTAGTGGATGTGATGGTTCTCTTTTCTACTTTCATAGACAGTGTTTAGTGGATGTGATGGTTCTCTCCTCTACTTTCGTAGACAGAGCTGAGTGGATGTGACGATTCTCTTCCCTACTTTCGTAGACAGCTCAGTGGATGTAGACGGTTCTATACCCTACTTTCATAGACAGCTCAGTGGATGTGACGGTTCTCTCCCCTACTTTCATAAACAGCTCAGTGGATGTGACAGTTCTCTCCTCTACTTTCCTGACAGAGGTCAGTGGCTGTGACGGTTCTCTCCCCTACATTCACAGACAGCTAAGTGGATGTGATGGTTCTCTACCCTACTTTCACAGACAGCTCAGTGGATGTGACGGTTCTCTCCCCTACTTTCATAGACAGCTCAGTAGATGTGACGGTTCTATACCCTACTTTCATAGACAGCTCAGTGGATGTGACGGTTCTCTCCCCTACTTTCCTGACAGAGGTCAGTGGATGTGACGGTTCTATACCCTACTTTCCTGACAGAGGTCAGTGGATGTGACGGTTCTATACCCTACTTTCCTGACAGAGGTCAGTGGCTGTGGCGGTTCTATACCCTACTTTCAGAGACAGCTCAGTAGATGTGACGGTTCTATACCTTACTTTCATAGACAGCTCAGTGGATGTGACGGTTATCTCCCCTACTTTCATAGACAGCTCAGTGGATGTGACGGTTCTCTCCCCTACTTTCATAGACAGCTCAGTGGATGTGACGGTTCTCTCCCCTACTTTCATAGACAGCTCAGTGGGTTTGACGGTTCTCTCCCCTACTTTCATAGACAGCTCAGTGGATGTGACGGTTCTATACCCCGTTTTCCTGACAGAGGTCAGTGGATGTGACGGTTCTCTCCCCTACTTTCATAGACAGCTCAGTGGGTTTGACGGTTCTCTCCCCTACTTTCCTGACAGAGGTTAGTGGATGTGACGGTCCTCTCCTCTACTTTCCTAGATAGAGGTTAGTGGATGTGACGGTCCTCTCCTCCAGCCAGTGTTTACTTGTCGACTCTTCCACTTCTTCCGTCAGAGCTTAGCGGATGTCAGGTTCCCCCCCCCTTCCGGGAGCTGGGTGAGCGTGACCCTCCATCTTGCCTGAAATCTGAGCTGAATACCTGTAACCTTCCCTCAAGCCAAGATTTAAATCCTGAACAAAAAAAGAGAATGGGAAGCGTTTTCTTTATGAACTCTGAACAAGACAGTGTGCTCCTCCCTTATGGAGAGCTCTTCTATTACACGGAACAAGACAGTGTGCTCCTCCCTTATGGAGAGCTCTTCTATTACACGGAACAAGCAGTGTGCTCCTCCCTTATGGAGAGCTCTTCTATTACACGGAACAAGACAGTGTGCTCCTCCCTTATGGAGAGCTCTTCTATTACACGGAACAAGACAGTGTGCTCCTCCCTTATGGAGAGCTCTTCTATTACACGGAACAAGACAGTGTGCTGCTCCCTTATGGAGAGCTCTTCTATTACACGGAACAAGACAGTGTGCTGCGGCTGCTGACGGGTTTGTTCGTGACCTACTTCGGTCACAGTGTGACCGACCAATACAGAACGTTTTTACAGACAGCAGAGGGTTAGCGACCAATACAGAACGTTTTTACAGACAGCACAGGGTTAGCGACCAATACAGAACGTTTTTACAGACAGCACAGGGTTAGCGACCAATACAGAACGTTTTTACAGACAGCACAGGGTTAGCGACCAATACAGAACGTTTTTACAGACAGCACAGGGTTAGCGACCAACACAGAATGTTTTTACAGACAGCACAGGGTTAGCGACCAACACAAAATGTTTTTACAGACAGCACAGGGTTAGCGACCAATACAGAACGTTTTTACAGACAGCACAGAAGACAGAGATCTCCATTCTGTAGCTATTCTCCAACCTGGCAAGTCTGGACAATACACCTGTCTGCCAGCCCCTGCTCGCGGGAGATGGAAGAATGAGTTCCCAGGAAAACATTGTGAACGATAAAAAACAAAAATGGGAGAATTTATGGTGAGAGAAGAAATGTGAAAGTCGGTTTTCTTCTGTGTGAGGTAAGATGATTTATGGGATCCCCCCAGCCTTTTTCTCAAGAATTTGCTTCCAACACGAGCTGTCTTTCTTTGAGATGTGTGGACGTGAGACAAAGGATATAAACGTTCTCTATGTAACAATGTCTGCGTGAGATGGAGAGAAACATGTTCTGTGTTCCTGGCTACGGTCAATGAAAGGGGAGTCTGTGGCGGTCATCACTGAAAAGTACAGGAGGAAGGAGGCAAGACAAGACAAAGCCAGCCTTGTGAAATCCCTCATTATTAGTTTGTAAGTGTCAGCTAGCTAGTGACACTTATCAGTTACTTGTGCACTGCTGTCCGCGCAGGGACAAGTTTGAGAGAAAGTCTGTGCTTCTCTTGCCATGTTACAAGCAAATACATGAGCTCTTTCCTTCCTGATAGTGGTCGCCATCATAACTCTGAACACATCATGACTGCAGCTTGCTAAAACATCACAATTATGACACAGTATTAGTGCAACATCATTATTCTGACCCATCATGACGTGACGTGGCTACTTATAACACTGAGAACAACATGTAAACCTGCTAAATAAAGAAGTAGGGAGGACAAGACACGTCCTGAACAATACCAGCACTGCAAGAAATAAGACAACATATCAGATAGTAAGACATATTTAACAAGGTGTTTAACTTGAGTTCACAAAAACTACAAAACACGTCTGCGTGTGTTGGTGTAGAGATGGAGGCAAGCATAATATGTAGCATCGGGTGCAGATCCCAGTGTTACACGTGTAATTCATGGAACCTACATATTGATGTGAATTTCCTAGCGCTTTCATTCAACTATAAGGAAGCAACAATGAGTATTTCAAAAGCAAGAGATTCTTACTTCCTTACAAATATACACACATGTCCGTGTTTATATCATCATGTCCTATCTTCAGCCAGTCATTCATTTGCATGTCCCTTGAGGAACTTTGCCTAACAGCTCTCCTGTAATCTCTCGATTGTAAGCAAGATGCCCTGCTGCTGATGCATCCATTTGCGGATTATCAACAATCTTTTGCAGCCATCTTCGCCTTGGTCTTCCTCTCTTTTTCCCATTATGTGCCCTTCCAAGACGGTCTTCTCAAGATTATCATGACATTTAATGTGTCCAAAATATTTAAGTTTTCTCTCTTTAACCCTCTTTACTAGCCAGCCTTCTTCAATATTAAGTTCTTGTAGCATAGATATAATTGTTATTTTTTTTTGTCCATGATATTTGAAGAACTCTTCTGTAGCATTTACACGGAACAAGACAGTGTGCTCCTCCCTTATGGAGAGCTCTTCTATTACACGGAACAAGACAGTGTGCTCCTCCCTTATGGAGAGCTCTTCTATTACACGGAACAAGACAGTGTGCTGCTCCCTTATGGAGAGCTCTTCTATTACACGGAACAAGACAGTGTGCTGCGGCTGCTGACGGGTTTGTTCGTGACCTACTTCGGTCACAGTGTGACCGACCAATACAGAACGTTTTTACAGACAGCAGAGGGTTAGCGACCAATACAGAACGTTTTTACAGACAGCACAGGGTTAGCGACCAATACAGAACGTTTTTACAGACAGCACAGGGTTAGCGACCAATACAGAACGTTTTTACAGACAGCACAGGGTTAGCGACCAATACAGAACGTTTTTACAGACAGCACAGGGTTAGCGACCAACACAGAATGTTTTTACAGACAGCACAGGGTTAGCGACCAACACAGAATGTTTTTACAGACAGCACAGGGTTAGCGACCAATACAGAACGTTTTTACAGACAGCACAGAAGACAGAGATCTCCATTCTGTAGCTATTCTCCAACCTGGCAAGTCTGGACAATACATCCTGTCTGCCAGCCCCTGCTCGCGGGAGATGGAAGAATGAGTTCCCGGGAAAACATTGTGAACGATAAAAAACAAAAATGGGAGAATTTATGGTGAGAGAAGAAATGTGAAAGTCGGTTTTCTTCTGTGTGAGGTAAGATGATTTATGGGATCCCCCCAGCCTTTTTCTCAAGAATTTGCTTCCAACACGAGCTGTCTTTCTTTGAGATGTGTGGACGTGAGACAAAGGATATAAACGTTCTCTATGTAACAATGTCTGCGTGAGATGGAGAGAAACATGTTCTGTGTTCCTGGCTACGGTCAATGAAAGGGGAGTCTGTGGCGGTCATCACTGAAAAGTACAGGAGGAAGGAGGCAAGACAAGACAAAGCCAGCCTTGTGAAATCCCTCATTATTAGTTTGTAAGTGTCAGCTAGCTAGTGACACTTATCAGTTACTTGTGCACTGCTGTCCGCGCATTGTTACATAGAGAACGTGTTTGAGAGAAAGCCTGTGCTTCTCTTGCTATGTTACAAGCAAATACATGAGCTCTTTCCTTCCTGATAGTGGTCGCCATCATAACTCTGAACACATCATGACTGCAGCTTGCTAAAACATCACAATTATGACACAGTATTAGTGCAACATCATTATTCTGACCCATCATGACGTGACGTGGCTACTTATAACACTGAGAACAACATGTAAACCTGCTAAATAAAGAAGTAGGGAGGACAAGACACGTCCTGAACAATACCAGCACTGCAAGAAATAAGACAACATATCAGATAGTAAGACATATTTAACAAGGTGTTTAACTTGAGTTCACAAAAAACTACGAAACACGTCTGCGTGTGTTGGTGTAGAGATGGAGGCAAGCATAATATGTAGCATCGGGTGCAGATCCCAGTGTTACACGTGTAATTCATGGAACCTACATATTGATGTGAATTTCCTAGCGCTTTCATTCAACTATAAGGAAGCAACAATGAGTATTTCAAAAGCAAGAGATTCTTACTTCCTTACAAATATACACACATGTCCGTGTTTATATCATCATGTCCTATCTTCAGCCAGTCATTCATTTGCATGTCCCTTGAGGAACTTTGCCTAACAGCTCTCCTGTAATCTCTCGATTGTAAGCAAGATGCCCTGCTGCTGATGCATCCATTTGCGGATTATCAACAATCTTTTGCAGCCATCTTCGCCTTGGTCTTCCTCTCTTTTTCCCATTATGTGCCCTTCCAAGACGGTCTTCTCAAGATTATCATGACATTTAATGTGTCCAAAATATTTAAGTTTTCTCTCTTTAACCCTCTTTACTAGCCAGCCTTCTTCAATATTAAGTTCTTGTAGTATACATATAATTGTTATTTTTTTTTGTCCATGATATTTGAAGAACTCTTCTGTAGCATTTACATTCAAAGGCATTTATGTGTTTCTCAGCTGTTTTGTTAAGTGTCCAGGTCTCACAGACAAATGTTGCGATGGGAAAGATGCATGCCCTTAAAAATCTTATTTTTGTAGTTCTGTCTGTTTCTTTCCAGAGCTTCTTTAGTTGTTTTACTTTCTGAAGAGCGATAGATGTCCTCCTTTTAATTTCCCTCATTGTATCTCCATTATTGTATCCTTGTACTACCTTACAAGTGTTAATATCATCATGTGTTACTTTACAAATATACACAGCCGTCAATGTTTATATCATTGTTTGCTAACTTACAAATATACACAGCTGTCAATGTTTATATCACTGTTTGCTATCTTACAAATATACACAGCTGTCAATGTTTATATCATTGTTTGCTATCTTACAAATATACACAGCTGTCAATGTTTATATCATTGTTTGTTATCTTACAAATATACACAGCTGTCAATGTTTATATCATTGTTTGTTATCTTACAAATATACACAGCTGTCAATGTTTATATCATTGTTTGTTATCTTACAAATATACACAGCTGTCAATGTTTATATCATTGTTTGCTATCTTACAAATATACACAGCTGTCAATGTTTATATCATTGTTTGTTATCTTACAAATATACACAGCTGTCAATGTTTATATCACTGTTTGTTATCTTACAAATATACACAGCTGTCAATGTTTATATCATTGTTTGCTATCTTACAAATATACACAGCTGTCAATGTTTATATCATTGTTTGCTATCTTACAAATATACACAGCTGTCAATGTTTATATCATTGTTTGCTATCTTACAAATATACACAGCTGTCAATGTTTATATCACTGTTTGCTATCTTACAAATATACACAGCTGTCAATGTTTATATCATTGTTTGCTATCTTACAAATATACACAGCTGTCAATGTTTATATCACAGTTTGCTATCTTACAAATATACACAGCTGTCAATGTTTTATCATTGTTTGCTATCTTACAAATATACACAGCTGTCAATGTTTATATCACAGTTTGCTATCTTACAAATATACACAGCTGTCAATGTTTATATCATTGTTTGCTATCTTACAAATATACACAGCTGTCAATGTTTATATCACTGTTTGCTATCTTACAAATATACACAGCCGTCAATGTTTATATCATTGTTTGCTATCTTACAAATATACACAGCTGTCAATGTTTATATCACTGTTTGCTATCTTACAAATATACACAGCCGTCAATGTTTATATCACTGTTTGCTATCTTACAAATATACACAGCTGTCAATGTTTATATCACTGTTTGCTATCTTACAAATATACACAGCTGTCAATGTTTATATCACTGTTTGCTATCTTACAAATATACACAGCTGTCAATGTTTATATCACTGTTTGCTATCTTACAAATATACACAGCTGTCAATGTTTATATCATTGTTTGCTATCTTACAAATATACACAGCCGTCAATGTTTATATCATTGTTTGCTATATTAAACATATACACAGCCGTCAATATTTATATCATTGTTTGCTATCTTACAAATATACACAGCTGTCAATGTTTATATCACTGTTTGCTATCTTACAAATATACACAGCTGTCAATGTTTATATCACTGTTTGTTATCTTACAAATATACACAGCTGTCAATGTTTATATCACTGTTTGCTATCTTACAAATATACACAGCTGTCAATGTTTATATCACTGTTTGCTATCTTACAAATATACACAGCTGTCAATGTTTATATCACTGTTTGCTATCTTACAAATATACACAGCCGTCAATGTTTATATCACTGTTTGCTATCTTACAAATATACACAGCTGTCAATGTTTATATCACTGTTTGCTATCTTACAAATATACACAGCTGTCAATGTTTATATCACTGTTTGCTATCTTACAAATATACACAGCTGTCAATGTTTATATCACTGTTTGCTATCTTACAAATATACACAGCTGTCAATGTTTATATCATTGTTTGCTATCTTACAAATATACACAGCCGTCAATGTTTATATCATTGTTTGCTATCTTACAAATATACACAGCTGTCAATGTTTATATCATTGTTTGCTATCTTAAATATATACACAGCCGTCAATGTTTATATCATTGTTTGCTATCTTAAACATATACACAGCCGTCAATATTTATATCATTGTTTGTTATCTTACAAATATACACAGCCGTCAATGTTTATATCATTGTTTGTTATCTTACAAATATACACAGCTGTCAATGTTTATATCATTGTTTGCTATCTTAAACATATACACAGCCGTCAATATTTATATCATTGTTTGCTATCTTAAACATATACACAGCCGTCAATGTTTATATCACTTTTTGCTACCTTAAAAATATACACAGCTGTCAATGTTTGTATAATCGTGTATTACCTTACAAATACACACAGCTGTCAATGTTTGTATAGTCGTGTACTACCTTATAAATACACACAGCTGTTAATTTTTATATCATCGTGTGCTATGTAAGGTAAGAATGCGATGACGTGACTAATAAACCTGTCTAAGATAAAGAATGCGATGAGGTGACTAATAAACCTGTCTAAGATAAAGAATGCAATGACGTGACTAATAAACCTGTTTGAGACAAAGAATGCGATGACGTGACCAACAAACCAATCTAAGATAAAGAATGCGATGACGTGACTAATAAACCTGCTTGAGATAAAGAATGCGATGACGTGACTAATAAACCTGCTTGAGATAAAGAATGCGATGACGTGACTAATAAACCTGCTTGAGATAAAGAATGTTATGAGGTGACTAATAAACCTGTTTGAGATAAAGAATGCGATGACGTGACTAATAAACCTGTTTGAGATAAAGAATGCGATGACGTGACTAATAAACCTGTTTGAGATAAAGAATGCGATGACGTGACCAACAAACCTGTCTGAGATAAAGAAAAATCCCCAGACACTCATCAGCTCTCCCCCGCCCCCCCCCCCCCATAAAAAATCTGAGTAATAATCTGGTGCTCATAATTTACGAGTTTAATAAAAGCTTGAAAACACAACAAAGATTTACGGGGGATCTTCGCAATGTGATTGCTGGTTCTGGTTAATTTTAGCAGAGCAGAAAAAAAACCAGGCTGAACACAAGAAAGCAGGTCTCCGGACACAAGCACAAATTCCTGCAATCACCAAGGATAAAAATATCTACTATCTGCTTCTTGACAGTTTTTACCCTCAATATTTATCTCACTGAAGTCTTGAGCACATATGAAACAAACATCTGCTAGACCTAAGTACTCACACAAAACTAGCGGTAAACAATCTTCACGCATGGACAGCTGTGTACAGATGAGGCTGTTGTATCTATTCTTCTTTCATCTTTCTACAACTTCTGAATCTCGGCTTTATACTCAGCCATTCACACACAGCGATTCTATTTAAGTGTGTGTGTGTGTCTATGGGGGGAGGGAGAGGGTACGTCCTTGTGTGGAAAAACTAGGGGCTAAAACTGGAGAGAGAGAGGGAGGGAGGGAGAGAGAGAGAGAGACAGAGGAGCTAGCACTAACAATGAGACTGAAACTTGTAACAATAGACATGATTTTTAGTTACTGTGTGACCAAATACCACAGTCACTTTATTGTACAAGGTTTCTCTGTGTCCTCTATCTCTTTATTGTACAAGGTTTCTCTGTGTCCTCTATTACTTTATTGTACAAGGTTTCTCTGTGTCCTCTATCACTTTACTGTACAAGGTTTCTCTGTGTACTCTATCACTTTACTGTACAAGGTTTCTCTGTGTACTCTATCACTTTACCGTACAAGGTTTCTCTGTGTACTCTATCATTTTATTGTACAAGGTTTCTGTGTACTCTATCACTTTACTGTACAAAGTTTCTCTGTGTACTCTATCATTTTATTGTACAAGGTTTCTCTGTGTACTCTGTAACTTTATTGTACAAAGTTTCTCTGTGTACTCTATCACTTTACTGTACAAGGTTTCTCTGTGTACTCTATCATTTTATTGTACAAGGTTTCTGTGTACTATATATCTTTATTGTACAAGGTTTCTCTGCGTCCTCTATCACTTTACTGTAAAAAATGTCTGTGTCCTGTTTGAAAAGTCGTTCTGGTTTAGTGGATTTTAGCTAGCATAAAGCAAATTAAGGTGTACAGCTGAGTTTTACAAAAAGATAAGAGTGAGTAAAGTGTGCAGAAACAAGATAACACATTATGTGCATGGCACCAGTGTAGACAGAATTCTATATAATCCTTGCACCAGTGTAGACAGAATTCTATATTATCCTTGCACCAGTGTAGACGGAATTCTATATTATCCGTCCACCAGTGTAGACAGATCTGTATGTTATCCTTGGTGTAGATAGAATTGTATATTATCCTTGCACCAGTGTAGACAGAATTCTATATTATCCTTGCAACAGTGTAGACAGAATTCTATATTATCCTTCCACCAGTGTAGACATAATTGTATATTATCATTCCACCAGTGTAGACATAATTGTATATTATCCTTGCACCAGTGTAGACAGAATTCTATATTATCCTTGCACCAGTGTAGACAGAATTCTATATGATCCTTGCACCAGTGTAGACAGAAGTGTATATTATCCTTGCACCAGTGTAGACAAAATTGTATATTATCCTTGCACCAGTGTAGACAAAAGTGTATATTATCCTTGCACCAGTGTAGACATAATTGTATATAATCCTCGCACCAGTGTTCTGAATACAGAGTTATCCCGAATTAGTTGTACACCGCATCCAGGCTCAGATTCACTACCAGATTCTTTCTAACCTTGTGTTATCACATCACTCTCAGATTCTTTCTAACCTTGTGTTGTCACATCACTCTTAGATTCTTTCTAACCTTGTGTTGTCACATCACTCTCAGATTCTTTCTAATCTTGTGTTGGCACATCACTCTCAGATTCTATCTAACCTTGTGTTGGCACATCACTCTCAGATTCTATCTAACCTTGTGTTGTCACATCACTCTCAGATTCTTTCTAAGCTTGTGTTGGCACATCACTCTCAGATTCTTTCTAACCTTGTGTTGTCACATCACTCTCAGATTCTTTCTAACTTTGTGTTAGCAAAAACAGATATGGAAGACCAAGCCAGTCCAGCGTGACAAGGTGATATGAGGTTTATTAGATAGACTTGATGATAATGAAGATGGTGACGAAATGTTGACTGCCGGCAGGTTGCCCTGCCACATGGTAAGTGTATTCACAGGTTCCGAATATTGCAATAAATAAGACGCGACATTGCATCTTCTCGACAGTGACATGAACCCATCCACACAGCTTCACTTTCAGGCATAGACTGACTGCAACTCAACAGCCTTTCCCATAATTCCTTCTGACACGTGATTTCTCACCACGTGCCAGTTCAGGAAACAGCTGGAAGATTACCCCAGAAGTAAACATAAGACCATCTCTCAAGGGTGGCAAATCCTTCGTCCATATATAAATACGATTACCTTTCTTATTCTAGAACAAAGAATGACAGAAAGAAGGACGGGCACATATGAATGAAGAATATGCAACAATCCAATCTTTTGGCACTGATCATACACAAAAACAACACAACAGATAAAAGCACGAAACAATAAAGATAAAGATTTAATGAAAGATGAAACAATTAGCTTTTTTCCTGTACTAACTGTTTTGTTTCTGTATTTTTGGTTAGCACAAGCAAACTTTATTTACTGACATAATCGTAGAGGCTTGTGATTAGTACACACAGAACTTGTATGCGTACAAAATACTGAGTCTGTCCTACTAGCATCAGTTCACAGCCACATAAACATAACTTCAAGCACATTCTAGAGAATGGCCATACAAAATAAATACAAATCTAGAGACGAGATAGCAGAAGTTATAACAGATTCTTAGAAACTGTGCAAACACTATCAGAAGTTGTAATATACAGCTCTCTGTAGTCTGCGCTGTCAGGCATGAGTGTCTCTTTAATCATCCCGGACTCCCATGCGGGCCTCTTTCAGATGGTATTACCCAGAGTTCCTCGTGGGACACTAAGGGAGACTAGCGTAATCCTTCAATGTCAAGCCAGTTGTGGTCTCTTACAGGCCGACACTGGCAAAGTGATCCGCGATCATCTGAAAATTGAGGGCTTGAAATCGCAGGTTAAAGTGATATTGATTATGCCGGCAGTCTGGCCTGGTATTTCTCAACTGGCGCATCCGCTTTACTTAACACTTTAGGAAAATTACAAACAGCCAGTGTAAAAATGAGTACACTCACACAATAATTATATATTCTTATCTACGAAAGTATTGTGCAATAAAATCAGTGTGTGCATAAAAAGGCAAGCAAGTGAGAGGACTGATGAACGTTTTGACAGACAGAGACATGAAGGCAGACAGACAGACATGCAGGCAGACAAACATGCAGAACGATACAAGTGGTTGGAGCAGATAGTTTGCAACCTAGTGCAGTGACGTGGTACTGAACTGTAAGTTACAAGTGAGGAAAGAATAGAACTTAGCAGAGACGCAATATGACTGTGGAGAAATGGAATGTTAAGTGTAGCTGAATTTCGAGTTCAAACCATGTTGTTCTAGCGTCCCATATTCCTGAATGTAGCGGTTTTCAGGGGCTCAACCAGTCAAACAAACATACAAACATAGAGGAAGGCAGACATGCAGCCACACTGACAGAGGCTGATATACAAACAGGCAGGCGTGCAGCTAAACAGACAGACAGATGTACAAACCGCAGATATGCAGCCACGAAAGACAGGCAGGCGTGCAGCCATACAGACAGGCTGATAAATAGATAGGCAGACATGTAAACATGCAGACAGACAGATATGCAGCCAGAGAGACGTGTAACCATATAGACAGACAGACAGATAGATAGATAGATAGATAGATAGATAGATAGATAGATAGATAGATAGATAGATAGATAGATAGATATAGAGCCAGGAAGACAGAAAATGATGGGAGATTCCTATCACATTTATGTGGCAGGGAGAGCGTGCGCTAGTGATGAGTGCCATGATTTGGGGCGCTCACGACGCCGATGTCACGGAAATGAAAAAACGCTCTGCCCCCGCTTCTACGAGGGGAAGAAACTGCGATAGTGGAATAACATACAAGGGAAGCAATTAAACACGTCTAGTGTGTGGCAGGCTGATGACGATCACATGCTAAAGCACGTCAACAAACATTGTGTGTGCGCACGTGAGTGGCCTAACAACAACTGGGGAAATTACTCACTCGTCTCTACTACTCCAACAACTGACGACGATGCTGCAGGAAAAAAAAACATTTCTTGGCTACATGCAACGTTCCATGAGAAATCTTGAAAGAAGAAAAACTCCGGCTAAACGTTTAGCTGATACTCAAAGTATGGCAACGTCAACCGCGGCACTAGATAGGCCAGCTCTCTTCCTTCAAGCAGTACTCTGACAGACAGCCTCGGTCCTAGCTCGTCTCATAAACTCAACCAAACCCAGGTCTCGTTACTTCCTTCTGTTTTGGCAACGCTTCTGTTTTTGATGTTGCAACATGACGGACAAACGACCCTCTATCTTGTGACATCGACAAAACAGCTAATTATACTGTATCCACTTTCTGATATCCTTAGCACCTCCAATACTCTCTTCGGAGATATTCCTATATCTGAACTCTTCCTATTTCGACCTCACTTCTTCATATGTCTATACGTCTTTGTACTGAATTCAGTTGTCTGTGCATTTTTACCCTCAACTGAGTTTGGCTAAGTATTTTTATACTGAATTCAGCTATGTCTATGCATCTTTGTATTGACATCAGTGTACATCTTTATCTGACATAAGTTCTGTCCGTACATCTTTATACTGGCATAAGTTATGTCTGTACATCTTCATAATGACATCAGTTATATTGTACATCTTTATACTGGCATCAGTTATATCTGTACATCTTCATAATGACATCAGTTATATCTGAACATCTTTATACAGACATCAATATCTGCACATCTTTATCTGGCATGTTATATTTGTATATCTTTATACTGGCATCAGTTATGTCTGTACATCTGTATGCTGACATCAGTTATATCTCCACATCTTTATCTGGCATCAGTTAAATCTGTACATCTTTATACTGGCATCAGTTCTGTGTGTACATCTTTTACTGACATCAGTTATATTTGTACTTCTTTATATTGATACAAACAGACACTTTCAAACCAAGCAAAACTACAAGACTACTACAAGTTTCAAGACGGTCAAGAAACATGGACCATCATGGACTGAACTATGACAAAGTGCACCAGTCATCTCTAGAAGCTATTTCTGTCTTGTGCCAAGGAAAGAAAACCCAGTATATAGGAAGACCATGAACCTATTCAGCTGCCACAGATTGACATTTATAAAACTGTACAACAGCAAGTAAATTCTGCATCTTCTGTACATTTGAAAGAAAATCTTGCTCCTTCGTATCTGAGATTTCTTCCATGTCAGAAAGAAACTCTACATCTTTGTATGTTAGGCGTACTACAGAGAAAAAGTCTACGTCTTTGTATGTTGGGCGTACTACAGAAGGAGAGTCTCTGTCTTTGTATGTTGGGCGTATTACAGAAACAAATTCTACATCTTTGTATGTTGGGTGTATGTCAGAAAGAAAATCTACATTTCTGTATGGTGGGGGTGCTACAGAAAGAAAGTCTTAATATGTGTATGTTGGGTGTATGTCAGAAAGAAAATCTACGTCTCTGTATGTTGGGGGTGATACAGAAAAAAAGTCTTAATATGTGTATGTTGGGCGTGTCAGAAAGAAAATCTACGTCTTTGTATGTTGGGGGTGCTACAGAAAGAAAGTCTTAATATGTGTATGTTGGGCGTACATTGTGAAAATGAAAAGCAAAAGAGAAAATGTCTTTCTCTGTCATAAATCTGCGCCATCATCTCTGAAGTCAACAAGAACTCAGGGGAGGAGAGTGTAACAAGGACAGAGAACTTGCCTTCCATCGTAAGAATCACGTGATGAGAACATAGATAAACACAGAGAAAGCTCTATATAAACATCAATATAGAAGAGCATACAAAAAACATACACAAAAAATAGAACGTCAGCCTCATTTGAGCGGATGGGCATACCGAGAGATGGCTCTTGTGCTGAAATTCTGTTTGCCAAAATGTCGTCGGAAACTGGGGGGTAGGCGAGGGCTGGTAGATGAGGGAAGTTTCATGTGTTCAAGACTGACAAAGATCGCACGACAGAACGAACGGCAAACAAATCTGGATATGATAGATCAGACGAGAGTCAGAAAATGTCTTCTTCTATTTCCCCGATCAATACTTTACCCACAAAGTAAGGGAGAGAATCCACCACCAACACGGGCATTTCATCTTCTCAGATAGATTATCATTCACGCTTTTTATTTTTTTCTGTGCTCATATTTTCTGTCTTTGCCTTCTATTTCCGCCCATCAGCTCGGTCTGAATGCCTCAACAATTGGCCATCTCGTCCACTCTAAAGCGTTATTGATAGCCCAGAGGTCACAGACACAACTCTGTACTCCAAGGACTGGTTTTGGCTAAATCATTCAATCTACGTGGGCTGCTCTAGTTTTTAGCTCCTGACAGCCTGTCTAGTGGAAATCATCACTACAATGATGTATCATCTCCTGCAGAAACCGTCAACTTGTAGACAGCCTGTCTAGTGGAAATCATCACCCGAATGATGTATCACCTCCAACAGAAACTGTCAACTTGCTGACAGTCTGTATAATGGGAACCATCACAGAATGATGCATCATCTCCTACATAAACTGTCAACTTGCTGACAGCCTGTCTAGTAGAAATCATCACCCGAATGATGTATCACCTCCTACAGAAAATGTCAACTTGCTGACAGCCTGTCTAGTAGAAATCATCACCCGAATGATGTATCATCTTCTACAAAAAATGTCAACTTGCTGACAGCCTGTCTAGTAGAAATCATCACCCGAATGATGTATCATCTCCTACAGAAAATGTCAACTTGCTGACAGCCTGTCTAGTAGAAATCATCACCCGAATGATGTATCATCTCCTACAGAAAATGTCAACTTGCTGAAAGCCTGTCTAGTAGAAATCATCACCCGAATGATGTATCATCTCCTACAGAAAATGTCAACTTGCTGACAGCCTGTCTAGTAGAAATCATCACCCGAATGATGTATCATCTCCTACAAAAAATGTCAACTTGCTGACAGCCTGTCTAGTAGAAATCATCACCCGAATGATGTATCATCTCCTACAGAAAATGTCAACTTGCTGACAGCCTGTCTAGTAGAAATCATCACCCGAATGATGTATCATCTCCTACAGAAAATGTCAACTTGCTGACAGCCTGTCTAGTAGAAATCATCACCCGAATGATGTATCATCTCCTACAAAAAATATCAACTTGCTGACAGCCTGTCTAGTAGAAATCATCACCCGAATGATGTATCATCTCCTACAGAAAATGTCAACTTGCTGACAACCTGTCTAGTAGAAATCATCACCCGAATGATGTATCATCTCCTACAAAAACTGTCAACTTGCTGACAGCCTGTCTAATAGAAACCATCACAGAATAATGTATCATCTCCTACGGAAACCGTAAAGCAGAAGAAGAAGAAAAAGAAGAAGACCGTCAACTTGCTGACAGCATATATTGGCATGCAGAATAATCCGTCTACAAAATGTGCTTGCCATAAGATATAAGGAGAGGAGTTTTATAATGGGCGCATCTTGAGAGAGACAACTACAACCTTCACAGAGCACCTGATAAACACCTTGGGGTCAACACAACCTCTTACGCGACACTGTATCGTATTATATTATTAGCAAGTCTCTGACACAATATTGCTACTGAAAGTCTGGTTTAGACTTCTGAAAACCTGAAACCTACTGACTTGTGTATGCAATACTCGTGTTTCTACTGTTATATCCAGTTTACTACATAAGCCGCTACAAATTCAACTTCTCTTGTCTGTAATGTGATCACTTTAGTCTACGTTTTACCTGTTTCATCAGACGATTGTACCTGAAACTTTCACTACACAGCATTTTCCTCATTTGGTAGTTTATCTGAGACAAAGTACTACAGTACGTGAAATAATACTTATATTCGGAATGTATATCACTCAAACATGGATGATGCTTGAATCTGGGTGTGTCTAACATGGATGATGTCGAATCTTGAAGTGTATAACATGGACGATGTCGAATCTTGACGTGTATAACATGGATGATGTCGAATCTTGAAGTGTATAACATGGACGATGCTTGAATCTTGACGTGTATAATATGGACGATGCTTGATCTTGAAGTGTATAACATGGACGATGCTTGAATCTTGACGTGTATAACAAGGACGATACTTGAATCTTGACGTGTCTTGCACGGCTGATGATAGAATCTTGACGTGTCTTACACGGTTGATGACGGAATTTTTACGTGCTGTAGAAGAATGATGGTGGAATCTTGATGTTTCTCACACGGCTGATACTGGAATTTTTACGTGTCGCAGAAGAGTGATGCTGGACTCTAACTCTAGTAACATACAAATCTTGTCAGATTTCTTGGAACATATTTCCTTTTGTCTTTAATAATAGCTAAGATGATGATGCTGATGATGATGACGATGATAAAGGCTACTTTTCTTCTCTATAACATGCAGCCTGTTGCACGGCCTGTCATAAAGGTAAGCACGGACCTACCAGTTCTTACAATGAAACTGACGTAGAGTTCAGGAAAATATATTTAGACATAAGCACACATACTGTACAAATCATCCAACCAGTGGATGAAGCTGTTAACAACTGAACTTAATAACAATACTGATACTCGATTACTGTAAATATTACAGAAAATATTTTAGCACTGTCAAGTCACTTAATGTACGCATGGGACAATAATGAGCGGTGCACTATGTTGTGAAAGGTAAGTTCTATAGTTGGCCACACAGAAGATCTGCTTGTAGTACCCGGCAAAAAACCAGGATAGGCCATCATTTCTGAGCTTTACAAAGAGAAAAAGGAAAACAAATGTTCAGACAGTGCGGGTTACGCTTTGTTTATCAGACTGCCTCAGAACGCCTCTGACAGAGATAATCACCGAACCAGTTGTTCTGATGTTTGTGTATGTATTATCCGGAGGAGTAGAAACAAGTTCAGATGTAACCGCCATGACAAGATTTAAATACCTGGTAGGATGTAGTGCAGCATCATAGATGGTAGATTATTATCTGACGGAAGGACACTGAGGTGAGAGTCCTACATACCTGGTAGGATGTAGTGTAGCATCATAGATGGTAGATTATTATCTGAGAGAAGGACACTGAGGTAAGAGACACGGAAGGAAAAGACACGTAAAGCAGAGATTAAACTTATTTGTGGCCTGTGTACAAATACAACTGTTCCGCTCCGTGTGGAACTTGTGTCCCCAGAGACCAGGCCAGGCTGGAGATTCGGCAGATCTAGGCCAAGATCCCTGCAAGACTGGCCGTGCATGACAACAACTCATTTCACGAGCACACAGCCAAAAGATAGCTGAGCAATTTATTTCCACTATTATTTCTGGACAATACCAAGAGCGGGTGGGTGATTCAGGGAGATACTGACTAGCCTCAGAGATAGGACCTGATGTGGAAGATAGCACTGGGTCAGGGAGATATTGACTAGCCTGAGAGGTAGGACCTGATGTGGAAGATAGCACTGGGTCAGGGAGATATTGACTAGCCTCAGAGATAGGACCTAATGTGGAAGATAGCACTGGGTCAGGGAGATATTGACTAGCCTGAGAGGTAGGACCTGATGTGGAAGATAGCACTGGGTCAGGGAGATATTGACTAGCCTGAGAGATAGGACCTGATGTGGAAGATAGCACTGGGTCAGGGAGATATTGACTAGCCTGAGAGATAGGACCTGATGTGGAAGATAGCACTGGGTCAGGGAGATATTGACTAGCCTGAGAGATAGGACCTGATGTGGAAGATAGCACTGGGTCAGGGAGATATTGACTAGCCTGAGAGATAGGACCTGATGTGGAAGATAGCACTGGGTCAGGGAGATATTGACTAGCCTGAGAGGTAGGACCTGATGCGGAAAATAGCACTGGGTCTGGAAGATACTGAGCCCAGGAGATAGGACTAGTGTGGAAGAGAGCATTGGGTCAGGGAGATATTGACTTGCCCAGAGATAGGACTAGTGTGGAAGAGAGCACTGGGTCAGGGAGATATTGACTACCCCAGAGATAGGACTGGTGTGGAAGAGAGCACTGGGTCAGGGAGATATTGAGCCCAGGGGATAGGACTAGTGTGGAAGAGAGCACTGGGTCAGGGAGATACTGAGCCCAGGAGATAGGACTAGTGTGGAAGAGAGCACTGGGTCAGGGAGATATTGACTAGCCCAGAGATAGGACTAGTGTGGAAGAGAGCATTGGGTCAGGGAGATATTGACTAGCCCAGAGATAGGACTAGTGTGGAAGAGAGCACTGGGTCAGGGAGATATTGACTAGCCCAGAGATAGGACTAGTGTGGAAGAGAGCATTGGGTCAGGGAGATATTGACTAGCCCAGAGATAGGACTGGTGTGGAAGAGAGCATTGGGTCAGGGAGATATTGACTAGCCCAGAGATAGGACTGGTGTGGAAGAGAGCATTGGGTCAGGGAGATATTGACTAGCCCAGAGATAGGACTAGTGTGGAGAGAGCACTGGGTCAGGGAGATATTGACTAGCCCAGAGATAGGACTAGTGTGGAAGAGAGCATTGGGTCAGGGAGATACTGACTAGCCCAGGAGATAGGACTGGTGTGGAAGAGAGCACTGGGTCAGGGAGATATTGACTAGCCCAGAGATAGGACTAGTGTGGAAGAGAGCACTGGGTCAGGGAGATATTGATTAGCCCAGGAGATAGGACTAGTGTGGAAGAGAGCACTGGGTCAGGGAGATATTGACTAGCCCAGAGATAGGACTGGTGTGGAAGAGAGCACTGGGTCAGGGAGATATTGACTAGCCCAGAGATAGGACTGGTGTGGAAGAGAGCACTGGGTCAGGGAGATATTGACTAGCCCAGAGATAGGACTGGTGTGGAAGAGAGCATTGGGTCAGGGAGATATTGACTAGCCCAGAGATAGGACTAGTGTGGAAGAGAGCACTGGGTCAGGGAGATATTGACTAGCCCAGAGATAGGACTAGTGTGGAAGAGAGCATTGGGTCAGGGAGATACTGACTAGCCCAGGAGATAGGACTGGTGTGGAAGAGAGCACTGGGTCAGGGAGATATTGACTAGCCCAGAGATAGGACTAGTGTGGAAGAGAGCACTGGGTCAGGGAGATATTGATTAGCCCAGGAGATAGGACTAGTGTGGAAGAGAGCACTGGGTCAGGGAGATATTGACTAGCCTCAGAGATAGGACTGGTGTGGAAGAGAGCACTGGGTCAGGGAGATATTGACTAGCCCAGAGATAGGACTGGTGTGGAAGAGAGCACTGGGTCAGGGAAATATTGACTAGCCCAGAGATAGGACTGGTGTGGAAGAAAGCATTGGGTCAGGGAGATATTGAGCCCAGGGGATAGGACTAGAGTGGAAGAGAGCACTGGGTCAGGGAGATATTGACTAGCCCAGAGATAGGACTGGTGTGGAAGAGAGCACTGGGTCAGGGAAATATTGACTAGCCCAGAGATAGGACTGGTGTGGAAGAGAGCATTGGGTCAGGGAGATATTGAGCCCAGGGGATAGGACTAGAGTGGAAGAGAGCACTGGGTCAGGGAGATACTGAGCCCAGGAGATAGGACTAGTGTGGAAGAGAGCACTGGGTCAGGGAGATATTGACTAGCCCAGAGATAGGACTGGTGTGGAAGAGAGCACTGGGTCAGGGAGATACTGACTAGCCTAGGTGATAGGACTAGTGTGGAAGAGAACACTGGGTCAGGGAGATATTGACTAGCCCAGAGATAGGACTGGTGTGGAAGAGAGCACTGGGTCAGGGAGATATTGACTAGCCCAGGAGATAGGACTGGTGTGGAAGAGAGCACTGGGTCGGGGAGATACTGACTAGCCCAGGAGATAGGACTGGTGTGGAAGAGAGCATTAGGACTGAGAATGAGAGAAACATTGACAAAACTCTGATCTAAAGTCAAAACACTTCTCTCTAGTCAATTATTTTTTAAAACTAATACAGGATACTCACTACCCTTCAATCCATTCCTGATCTTTGTTGTTTTTCTTTTTTACTTTTATTTCCCTTCCCCAACACTAGAAGCTAGGTACCTATTTCTACATCAGATTCAAACCACCGACCTTCGTCACGTGGTACTAGTGCACTAACAACTTCGTCAATCACAACCCAATGATTTACCAGTTTTAGTTAATTAACTATAGACTTTGCTCATAACTCAATTATTTACTGAATATTTTTAAGTCAACTACAGTTTTCGCTCATAATTCGATCACCAGTTTAAGTCAACTGACAACAGTCTCATCTTATAACTCAGTGACTCACCAGTTTTAGTCTTATACCTCAGTGAGTCACAGTTTTAGTCAAGTAACGTCAGTCTCATCTCATAATTCACTAACTCACCTGTTTTAGTCAACAAACAACAGTCTCATCTCATAATTCAGTGACTCACCATTTTAGTCAAGTAACGTCAGTCTCATCTCATAATTCAGTGACTCATCAGTTTTAGTCAAGTAACGTCAGTCTCATCTCATAATTCAGTGACTCATCAGTTTTAGTCAAGTAACGTCAGTCTCATCTCTTAATTCAGTGACTCATCATTTTAGTCAAGTAACGTCAGTCTCATCTCATAATTCAGTGACTCACCATTTTAGTCAAGTAACGTCAGTCTCATCTCATAATTCAGTGACTCATCATTTTAGTCAAATAACGTCAGTCTCATCTCTTAATTCAGTGACTCACCAGTTTTAGTCAAGTAACGTCAGTCTCATCTCTTAATTCAGTGACTCACCAGTTTTAGTCAAGCAACGTGTCTCATCTCATAATTCAGTGACTCACCATTTTAGTCAAGTAACGTCAGTCTCATCTCATAAGTCTAATATTAAGTTATGATGGGGCCTGTGTTTTTATTTCCTGTCAAAGAAGGAGGCAGTTTGACTGTAAGTTCAGGGCACGAGAATGTGCTATTCATGTATCTTGATGTAGGAGCTGTGAGACACGTACAGCACAGCACAGTGTGACTATGTAAGCTACAGAATATCTTAGCTGTGGGAGAATGGCATGTGAACCTTCAAAGAACTGATAAGATCTAACAGGAAAACAGATGAAATACTATCGCGCAAGAAAATACTTGCGTGTTATACAATGCTTCATTATGTTAGCAACTGAAGGAGTGTCATACAACGCCTCATTATGTTAGCAAATGAATGAGTGTTATACAACGCTACATTATGTTAGCAACTGAAGGAGTGTTATACAACGCTACATTATGTTAGCAAATGAAGGAGTGTTATACAACGCTACATTATGTTAGCAAATGAAGGAGTGTTATACAACGCTACATTATGTTAGCAACTGAAGGAGTGATATACAACGCTACATTATGTTAGCAACTGAAGAAGTGTTATACAACGCTACATTATGTTAGCAACTGAAGGAGTGTTATACAACGCTACATTATGCTACCAACTGAAGAAGTGTTATACAACGCTACATTATGTTACCAACTGAAGAAGTGTTATACAACGCTACATTATGTTACCAACTGAAGGAGTGTTATACAACGCTACATTATGTTACCAACTGAAGGAGTGTTATACAACGCTACATTACGTTAGCAACTGAAGAAGTGTTATACAACGCTACATTATGTTAGCAACTGGAGTGTTATACAACGCTACATTATGTTAGCAACTGTATGAAGCCTCTTGGTCTTAGCATGCGACAAACTGGCAGCTAGGAACAAGTACAATGATGTGTTGCTGACAAATGATTCCAGTACTGGCTTGGCTAACTGTCGTGATAATAACCACGAAGCCATGTATGGAGCGCCTGCTGGCCGACACTTAGCGCCAGAAAGTGTGCACACTAGACGACCCCGTCACAGATAATACACGCACGGCTCGTCCAGCAGACAACCTCTTCACTTGCTCTGTGCTTCTTATTCGTACATCTCACAACAACGAACATACCCACTACACAAGAACAACTCTTAGACAGTATCCTGCACAGTTCCACTTCTCGTGTCAGAGTTCAAAGAAATAACGGAATAAATCTGAATGAAAGGAATATATGTTGCTGCCGGTCAACATATTACTGCCTGTACTTCACACGCATGCTAGCGTGTGTTACACAACACACAATATTTACCAAAGATCTGCCACACAAAATCTTCACTTGCTGTCTCCAATTTTGCTCCAGGTAACACAATCACATCAACTATCCAGGTATTTTGATACTATCTTCAGCCATCATCATCATCATCATCATCATCATCATCATCATCATGTGCGGTGCTGTTGATATGCTTCAGCGATCATGCTTCTCCACTTTGTGTGGTATACCTTATTTCTAATCTGATCTCAGCCTTCCTTTTCTTGTGACACTTGGTCAGCACGGTTAGAAATACTTTTGATCTCTCTATCTGTAATGGCACGATTTTCCTAGTAACTGTCAGGTCCTGTAAATCTGGTCTTGTCCTGTAAATCTGGTCTTGTCCTGACTTGTCTGTTTTGTCCAATGTTTGACAACTTTTCTTCTTCCAGACTCCAGCTGTGTGTTTTCTTGCAGTCTGATCAACTACTTACACTGCTATAGATAAACTACGACAAAGCTTTCTACATGACAGCACTAGTCATAATTTCACTATTAGCTCCCAAGAACACACGTTAGAGGAAATGATGGGAACTAGCACCTCCAGATGATCAAGGTGTCTAGTGACAGGTGAAATACTTGCTTAACTGGTGACTGACTGCCCTCTGACCAGAAGAAAGAAAATGTTATTATGAGGATTACAGGCACCACGAGTCAGATGTCAATCAAAGCTGACAGACCTAACAAGCGCTGGCGGAAATAATAAGTAGGCGGGGACACATCCTGATAGCTGACATGCTAGGAGACGGTGTTTGTAAAGGATCTTGTCTGATGTTGCGGTGTCGAGGCCTTTATCTTTGCTCCACCCCTCATCTCTTTATCTAAAATGATTAAGCAGGAAAAAAGCAACATCCAAGAACATACGTGAAAATATATGCAGCAGGCAGAAGAAGAGATGGTCACACAACAAAATACAGGCTGGACGTTGATGGATGACTGACAAAATAAGAAATGACACGAATGGATCACAGACGAAGACGCAGGCTGGACATGTATGATACAATGAAGACTGGACACATATGGGTCACAGACAAAGATGCTGATTGGATATTGATGGATGATGGATAAAACGCAAACTAAATGGGTCACACATAAAGATACAGACTGGATACAGATATATCAAAGACAAACATATAGACTGGACATAGATGGGTCAAAGATAAGAGACTTGACACAGATGAGTCAAAAATCCAGACTAGACATCGATTGGTAAAAGACAAAGATCCAGACTATACATAAACTGTTTAAAGACAAAGATCCAGACTAGACATACATGGGTCATTGAAAAAGATATAGACTAGACATAGATGGGTCATAGAAAAAGATACAGACTAGACATAGATGAGTCACAGAAAAAGATACAGACTAGACATAGATGGGTCATAGAAAAAGATACAGACTAGAGACAGAATGGTCAAAGACACAGATACAGCCTGGACACAGATGTGGCAAAGACAAAGATAAAGAATGGACACAGATGTGGCAAAGACAAAGATAAAGAATGGACACAGATGTGGCAAAGACAAAGATAAAGAATGGACACAGATGTGGCAAAGACAAAGATAAAGAATGGACACAGATGTGGCAAAGACAAAGATAAAGAATGGACACAGATGTGGCAAAGACAAAGATAAAGAATGGACACAGATGTGGCAAAGACAAAGATAAAGAATGGACACAGATGTGGCAAAGACAAAGATAAAGAATGGACATAGATGGGTCAAAGACAAAGATCCAGACCGAACACAGATGAGTTAAAGACAAAGATAGAAACAGGACACAAACTGGTCAAAGGCAAAGGAACAGACTAGACATAGATGGGTCAACGGCAAAGATGCTGACTGGACACAGATAGGTCAAAGACACAGACACAGAATGCACACAGATAAATGGCGGACAAAGTGTAAACTAGACACAGATGGACCTACAATAAAGATGGAGACTACACAGAGACAGAAAGGTTCAAATACCTATTCGATAGAAGAAAAAGTAAACGCAGAATAATGAAATGAGGGCCAAACTTACGCAAATAAATTAAAAATCAGGTCAATGGGGGAAACGATATACAATCCTTTGATTCTAAAAATATCCTAGTTTTAGTTGTTTTTTTTTTTTTTGACAGACAGATACTGTCATATCACCGCCAGTTACTGATACAGATATAATGAGACAAGTATAGCTACACAACAGTCAATGACACAGACACAATCAGTTAAAGATAGCTGCAAACCAGTCACTGGTACATGTACAAGCAGTAACAGACGTACAAGTCACAGAAAGATATACAACCAGATACAAAAGACACAAACACAAAGTGACAAAATCGGTTACAAAGTGATAGAATCAGTTACAGATATAGCCACAGACAGATACAGAGCCACACTCCCTATACACAGAACAACATCCCCTATACACAGAACAACATCACCTATACACAGAACAACATCCCCTATACACAGAACAACATCCCCTATACACAGAACAACATCCCCTATACACAGAACAACATCCCCTATACACAGAACAACATCCCCTATACACAGAACAACATCCCCTATACACAGAACAACATCCCCTATACACAGAACAACATCCCCTATACACAGAGTCACATCCCCTATACACAGAACAACATCCCCTATACACAGAGTCACATCCCCTATACACAGAACTACATCTCCTATACACAGTCACATCCCCTATACACAGAGTCACATCCCCTATACACAGAACAACATCCCCTATACACAGAGTCACATCCCCTATACAAAGAACAACATCACCTATACACAAAACAACATCCCCTATACACAGAACTACATCTCCTATACACAGAGTCACATCCCCTATACACAGAGTCACATCCCCTATACACAGAACAACATCCCCTATACACAGAGTCACATCCCCTATACACAGAACTACATCTCCTATACACAGTCACATCCCCTATACACAGAGTCACATCCCCTATACAAAGAACAACATCACCTATACACAGTCACATCCCCTATACACAGAACAACATCCCCTATACACAGTCACATCCCCTATACACAGAACCACATCCCCTATACACAGAGTCACATCCCCTATACACAGAACAACATCCCCTATACAAAGAACAACATCACCTATACACAGTCACATCCCCTATACACAGAACCACATCCCCTATACACAGTCACATCCCCTATACACAGAACAACATCCCCTATACACAGAACAACATCCCCTATACACAGAACAACATCACCTATACAAAGAACAACATCACCTATACACAAAACAACATCCCCTATACACAGAACAACATCCCCTATACACAGAACAACATCCCCTATACACTGAAACACATCCCCTATACACAGAACAACATCCCCTATACACAGAACAACATTCCTTTACACAGAACTACATCTCCTATACACAGAACAACATCCCCTATACACAGAACAACATCACCTATACACAGAACAACATCCCCTATACACAGAACCACATCCCCTATACACAGAGTCACATCCCCTATACACAGAACCACATCCCCTATACACAGAGTCACAACCCCTATACACAGAACAACATCCCCTATACACAAAACAACATCCCCTATACACAGAGTCACATCCCCTATACAAAGAACAACATCCCCTATACACAAAACAACATCCCCTATACACAGAACAACATCCCCTATACACAGAGTCACATCCCCTATACAAAGAACAACATCACCTATACAAAGAACAACATCACCTATACACAAAACAACATCCCCTATACAGTGAACCACATCCCCTATACACAGAACAACATCCCCTATACACAGAACAACATCCCCTATACACAGAACTACATCTCCTATACACAGAACAACATCCCCTATACACAGAGTCACATCCCCTATACACAGAACAACATCACCTATACACAGAACAACATCCCCTATACACAGAACCACATCCCCTATACACAGAACAACATCACCTATACACAGAACCACATCTCCTATACACAGAACAACATCACCTATACACAGAACTACATCTCCTATACACAGAACAACATCACCTATACACAGAACAACATCACCTATACACAGAACCACATCTCCTATACACAGAACTACATCCCCTATACACAGAACAACATCCCCTATACACAGAACAACATCACCTATACACAGAACCACATCCCCTATACACAGAACAACATCCCCTATACACAGAACTACATCTCCTATACACAGAACAACATCCCCTATACACAGAACCATATCCCCTATACACAGAACCACATCCCTTATACACAGAACCATATCCCCTATACACAGAACCACATCCCCTATACACAGAGTCACATCCCTTTTACACACAGCCACACCCTCTATACATAAAGCCACACTCCCTATACACAGTGCAATACTCCCTAAAAACAAAGCCAGGCACATTATACACAAAGCCACTACACTCCCTATACACAGAACCACACTCCCTATACACAGAACCACACTCCCTACACACAGAACTACACTCCCCAAACACAGAACTACACTCCCTAACACAGAATCACACTTACTAAACAGAATCACACTCCCTACACACAGAACCACACTCAATATACACAGAACCACACTCCTTACACACAGAACCACACTCAATATACACAGAACCACACTCCTTACACACAGAACCACATTCACTACACACAAATGTACACCCCCTATACACAGAACCACACTCCTTACACACAGAACCACATTCACTACACACAAATGTACACCCCCTATACACAGAACCACACTCCCTACATAGAACCACACTCCCTAAACACAGAACCACACTCCTTACACACAGAACCACACTCCCTACACACAAATGTACACCCCTATACACAGAACCACACTCCCTATACACGAACCACACTCCCTACACAGAACCACACTCCTTACACACAGAACCAGACATGTATAGACAAACAGACAAAACAATGAACCAAGAAAAAAAGCAGACATCTAACCCCGTCTAATATTGATCTTCCGCCTGATGAAAACTCTCATGGAGAATTGGTCGTCCTATATTTGAACCTGTTCACACTAGGCTTAATTTACTTTAGCCAGGTGATGTACAAGTTGATCCGATTCACGAAAATGAGCGATTCCTGAAATCGTCGACGCGTGTCTCTGGGCTGACAGTATCAGAGATAAGTGTTAGCGTGTGCTTATTACTTAGCACCAGAGATAAGTGTTAGCATGTGCTTATTACTCAGCATCCGAGATAGGTGTTAGCGTGTGCTTATTACTCAGCATCCGAGATAAGTGTTAGCGTGTGCTTGTTACTTAGCATCAGAGATAAGTGCTAGCACGTGTTTGTTACTTAGCACCAGAGATAAGTGTTAGCATGTGCTTGTTACTCAGCATCAGATAGGTGTTAGCGTGTGCTTATTACTCAGCATCCGAGATAAGTGTTAGCGTGTGCTTGTTACTTAGCATCAGATAAGTGTCTAGCACGTGTTTGTTACTTAGCACCAGAGATAAGTGTTAGCGTGTGCTTGTTACTTAGTACCAGAGATAAGTTGTTAGCGTGTGGCTTATTACTTAGCATAAGTGTTTGCATGTGCTTATTACTTAGCATCCGAGATAAGTGTTAGCGTGTGCTTATTACTTAGCATCAGAGATAAGTGTTAGCGTCTGCTTATTACTTAGCATCAGAGATAAGTGTTAGCGTGTTCTTATTACTTAGCATCAGAGATAAGTGTTAGCATGTGTTTATTACTTAGCATCAGAGATAGTGTTAGCGTGTTCTTATTATTAGCATCAGATAGGTGTTAGCGTGTGCTTATTACTCAGCATCCGAGATAAGTGTTAGCGTGTGCTTGTTACTTAGCATCAGAGATAAGTGCTAGCACGTGTTTGTTACTTAGCACCAGAGATAAGTGTTAGCATGTGCTTGTTACTCAGCATCAGATAGGTGTTAGCGTGTGCTTATTACTCAGCATCCGAGATAAGTGTTAGCGTGTGCTTGTTACTTAGCATCAGAGATAAGTGCTAGCACGTTTTTGTTACTTAGCACCAGAGATAAGTGTTAGCGTGTGCTTGTTACTTAGTACCAGAGATAAGTGTTAGCGTGTGCTTATTACTTAGCATCCGAGATAAGTGTTAGCGTGTGCTTATTACTTAGCATCAGAGATAAGTGTTAGCGTGTGCTTATTACTTAGCATCAGAGATAAGTGTTAGCGTGTTCTTATTACTTAGCATCAGAGATAAGTGTTAGCATGTGTTTATTACTTAGCATCAGAGATAAGTGTTAGCGTGTTCTTATTATTTAGCATCAGAGATAAGTGTTAGCGTGTTCTTATTACTTTGCATCAGAGATAAGTGTTAGCATGTGTTTATTACTTAGCATCAGAGATACGTGATAGCATGTGCTTGTTACTTAGCACCAGAGATAAGTGTCAGTGTGTGATTGTTACTTAGCATCAGAGATAAGTGTTAGCATGTGTTTGTTACTTAGCACCAGAGATAAGTGTTAGTGTGTGCTTATTACTTAGCATCAGAGATAAGTGTCAGTGTGTGATTGTTACTTAGCACCAGAGATAAGTGTTAGTGTGTGCTTGTTACTTAGCATCAGAGATAAGTGTCAGTGTGTGATTGTTACTTAGCATCAGAGATAAGTGTTAGCATGTGTTTGTTACTTAGCACCAGAGATAAGTGTTAGTGTGTGCTTATTACTTAGCATCAGAGATAAGAGTTAGCGTGTGATTGTTACTTAGCACCACAGATAAGTGTTAGTGTGTGATTGTTACTTAGCATCAGAGATACGAGTTAGCGTGTGATTGTTACTTAGCACCAGAGATAAGTGTTAGCATGTGCTTGTTACTTAGCACCAGAGATAAGTGTCAGTGTGTGATTGTTACTTAGTACAAGAGATAAGAGTTAGCGTGTGATTGTTACTTAGCACCAGAGATGAATGTTAGCGTGTGATTGTTACTTAGCACCAGAAATGAATGTTAGTGTGTGCTTGTTACTTAGCACCAGAGATTAATGTTAGCATCTGCTTGTTACTTAGCACCAGAGATTAATGTTAGCATGTGCTTGTTACTTAGCAACAGAGATTACTGTTAGCATCTGGTTGTTACTTAGCAGCAGAGATTAATGTTAGCATCTGCTTGTTACTTAGCACCAGAGATTAATGTTAGCATCTGCTTGTTACTCAGCACCAGAGATTAATGTTAACGTGTGCTTGTTACTTAGCACCAGAGATTAATGTTAGCATCTGCTTGTTACTTAGCACCAGAGATTAATGTTAGCATCTGCTTGTTACTTAGCACCAGAGATTAATGTTAGCATCTGCTTGTTACTTAGCACCAGAGATTAATGTTAGCGTGTGATTGTTATTTAGCACCAGAGGTTAATGTTAGCATCTGCTTGTTACTTAGCACCAGAGATTAATGTTAGCACCTGCTTGTTATTTAGCACCAGAAATTAATGTTAGCGTGTGGCTGTTACTTGAACCAGGAATGAGTGTTAGCGTGTGCTCTCATTGTTTTTTTTTCTTCTTTCTAAACATCTCTATCTCATTACAACAAAAAAGCTGAAGCAAGCGAGACGATATATGCAACAACTGATACAGAAAATAGGGCAAATACAACAACTGATACAGAAAATAGGGCAAATACAACAACTGATACAGAAAAGAGGGCAAATAAAACAACTGATACAGAAAATAGGGCAAATACAACAACTGATACAGAAAAGAGGGCAAATACAAAAACTGATACAGAAAACAAGTAAATACGGTAACTCAGACAGAAATGAGAAATAAGAAAACACACAGAAAAAAAAAATAGAAAAGCGATAGTCGAAGACAATACAAGGATAAAACATAAAGTGATGGCTAGGATGGACTCAAAACATGGGTTAACAAGCACTCAAATATTGATAATAAAAAAATATAAAGAATGGTACTAAAAAAAAAAGATAACGTGTGGACACGAAAGAAAGAAAGACAGACAGAAAGAAAGAAAGAAAGAAAGAAAGAAAGACAGAAAGAAAGAAAGAAAGAAAGACAGAAAAAAAGAAAGAAAGACAGACAGAAAGACAAACAGAAAGAAAGAAAGAAAAAAATAAAGACAGAAATAAATAAATAAAGAAAGAAATAAAGAAAGAAGACAAAAAAAGAAAGAAAAAAAAGAAAGAAGAAAGAAAGAAAGAAAAAAGAAAGAAGAAAGAAGAACAGAAAGAAAGAAAGAAGACAGAACAAGAAAGAAAGAAGACGAAAAAGAAAGACAGACAGAAAGACAAACAGAAAGAAAGAAAGAAAAAAATAAAGACAGAAAGAAAGAAAGAAAGAAAGACAGAAAAAAAGAAAGACAGAAAAAAAGAAAGAAAGAAAGACAGAAAGAAAGAAAGAAAAAAGAAAGACAGAAAGAAAGAAAGACAGACAGAAAGAAAGAAAGAAAGAAAGAAAGAAAGAAAACAAACATTACTTACCATGAAAATATACTCAGTTTCCAACATAAACTCAGTGAGCGTGTAGTTTTGTGAAATAGACAACTTGCTGACGGGCGTACTATCATCAGTTCTAGGGTAGTAGCGAATGTTAAACTGTTGAACCCTCCCCTTGATGCCGACTGGGACGTCCCAGGCAATGGTCAGATACTTAGGTCCCATGCTCAACTTACGCAGGCCAGTGATTTTCCCTGAAACAGACAGACACATCACATCAGAACCTGGGTGAGGACATCACAACACTCTGAAATCACACTTGAGCGAAAGGGACAACACACATCACACCTGAGCGAGAGGGACAGCTTACATCACAACACTCTCACATTACAGATAACACTTGAGTGGCTACAGGGACACCATACATCACAATACTCTCACATCACACCTGAGCGACAGGGACAGCTTACATCACAACACTCAAACAACACAGATCACACTTCAGCAACAGCGATAGCTTACACCACAACACTCTCACATCGCAGATCACATTTGAGTGACAGCTTATATCACAACTATCAAACAACACGGATCACACTTCAGCGACAGGGATAGTTCACATCACAACACTCAGATCACACTTCAGCGACAGGGACAGCTTACATCACAACACTCAAACAACACAGATCACACTTCAGTGACAAGTACAGCGTACATCATAACAATCAAACAACACAGATCACACTTCAGCGACAGGGACAGCGTACATCATAACAATCAAACAACACAGATCAAACTTCAGCGACAAGGACAGCGTACATCATAACAATCAAACAACACAGATCACACTTCAGCGACAGCGACAGCGCACATCATAACAATCAAACAACACAGATCACACTTCAGCGACAAGGACAGCGTACATCATAACAATCAAACAACACAGATCACATTTCAGCGACAGCGTACATCATAACAATCAAACAACACAGATCACACTTCAGCGACAGCGACAGCGTACATCATAACAATCAAACAACACAGATCAAACTTCAGCGACAAGGACAGCGTACATCATAACAATCGAACAACACAGATCACACTTCAGCGACAGCGTACATCATAACAATCAAACAACACAGATCACACTTCAGCGACAGCGTACATCATAACAATCAAACAACACAGATCACACTTCAGCGACAAGGACAGCGTACATCATAACAATCAAACAACACAGATCACAGGACAGCGACAGCGTACATCATAACAATCAAACAACACAGACCACACTTCAGCGACAGCGTACATCATAACAATCAAACAACACAGATCACACTTCAACGACAGCGTATATCATAACACTCAAACAACACAGATCACACTAGAGCGATACGGATAACTTACATCACGACACTCTCACATCACAGATCACACTTCAGGGACAAGGAAAGCTCACATCACAACACTCAAACAACACAGATCACACTTCAGCGACAGCTTACATCACAACACTCAAACAACACAGATCACACTTCAGCGACAGCTTACATCACAACACTCAAACAACAGAGATCACACTTCAGCGACAGCTTACATCACAACACTCAAACAACACAGATCACACTTCAGCGACAGCTTACATCACAACACTCAAACAACACAGATCACACTTCAGCGACAGCTTACATCACAACACTCAAACAACACAGATCACACTTCAGCGACAGCTTACATCACAACACTCAAACAACACAGATCACACTTCAGCGACAGGGATAACTTACATCAAAACACTCAAACAACACAGATCACACTTCAGCGACAGGGACAGCTTACATCAAAACACTCAAACAACACAAATCACAATTGAGTGACAGGAACAGCTTACACTAGAACAAAGATCAGCTTACACCAGACATAAGCATACCAAACACAAACTACTTGAGGAAACATAACAAATGTAAGACTAAACTAAACTGCCGCTTATGCTCTGGCGATGATGACAGACATTAAATAACAGCAAGATGCTGTCAGTAATGTCTTGTTTGACTCTCACATTGTACCAGATATCAGACAAAAGCCACACAGAACAATCACAGCCAGGATAGCGTAGCGGAACATTTATAACATTTATACAAGCAAACATATTAAACAGAAATTATCAACAAATTCAAATAAAATAGCTTTGAATTACACAAACAGAAAAAAAAAACAACAACAAAAGATGAGTTGATTCCCACAAGCAAATATCACTCACAACTAAATAAACATTGGCCTGATAAAAACCAGAACTCATGACTCCACAGGAAAACTAACAGCAATACGCTCACTCCTGAATCTCCCTCTCTCTATGGACAAGCGAACAAGGCACAAGGTTTTTTTCACAAAGGCCTGTCCTCTCTTTTTTTTCTGCTCTTGTCCAGCTAAGCTCTCTATGACTCAACATCCTCTATGTTGTTTTCCTCCATGTCTCTTTTGGTCTACCCTTACTTCTGTTTCCTTCAATTTCAGTGTGGTTTTTTTTTTTTTGGTGTTTTTTTTTCTGTAATGAGTTGCTAGTCACCCGGAGTACATGCCCCAGCAATCGTCAACGTCTTTCCTCAATAATCAAGACCAATGAGTTCTGGCAGCATCTGAGCAAAATATTCCTCTAACCCTATAGAAACATTTAGTCTGGAAGAAGTTCTAGTTTTCTGGAGGTTTTCCAGCATTCACTTGCCTATAACAGCACATTTTGGACGCTACTTTTCCACCATTCGCTTGCCTATATACAACAGCAAACTTTGGACGCTACTTTTCCACCATTCACTTCCCTATAACAGCACATTTTGGACGCTACTTTTCCACCATTCGCTTGCCTATATACAACAGCAAACTTTGGACGCTACTTTTCCACCATTCACTTCCCTATAACAGCAACATGTTGGACGCTACTTTTCCACCATTCGCTTGCCTATATACAACAGCAAACTTTGGACGCTACTTTTCCACCATTCACTTCCCTATAACAGCAACATGTTGGACGCTACTTTTCCGCCATTCGCTTGCCTATAACAGCACACTATGGAGGCTACTTTTCCACCATTCACTTCCATGTAACAGCACACTTTGGAGGCTACTTTTCCACCATTCACTTCCATGTAACAGCACACTTTGGAGGCTACTTTTCCACCATTCACTTCCATGTAACAGCACACTTTGGAGGCTACTTTTCCACCATTCACTTCCATGTAACAGCACATTTTGGAGGCTACTTTTCCACCATTCACTTCCATATAACAGCACATTTTGGAGGCTACTTTTCCACCATTCACTTCCATGTAACAGCACACTTTGGAGGCTACTTTTCCACCATTCACTTCCCTATAACAGCACACTTTGGAGGCTACTTTTACTGATATCTTGAGTCTTGTTTCCTTGCTCAGCTTTCCTGTACTTCTACATATAATGCGGAATTCTGAAAGCCTGTGGTTACTGTCCTTATTGTTGTCTTCATCTTCTGCTAGTATGCTGCCACACTCCTTCACATCTTTCATCATTTATTCTCAGTACATTGTTGCTGTTCACATTGTGTTTCATTAACTTTGTCTTTCCTATGTTTACTTTTAGTTCAGCTTACTCGCATGTTGTGTTAACTGTTGTTGACTTTCATGTCCTCCTGTTTATCTGATAGTAGGCAGATATCGTCCAGAAAGTCAAGATATTCCACTTTTTGTTTGTCTTCTTAACCAGTCTACTGCCAAGATACAGCTGGTCATAGTACACATCCTTGTTTAACTCCTGTCTGAAAGCTGGTCATAGTACACATCCTTGTTTAACTCCTGTCTGAAAGCTGGTCATAGTTCACATCCTTGTTTAACTCCTGTCTGAAAGCTGGTCATAGTTCACATCCTTGTTTAACTCCTGTCTGAAAGTTGGTCATAGTTCACATCCTTGTTTAATTCCTGTCTGAAAGTTGGTCATAGTACACATTCTTGTTTCAGTCCTATCTGAAAGTTGGTCATAGTACACATCCTTGTTTAACTCCTATCTGAAAGTTGGTCATAGTACACATCCTTGTTTAACTCCTATCTCAAAGTTGGTCATAGTACACATCCTTGTTTTACTCCTTTCTGAAAGCTGGTCATAGTACACATCTTTGTTTCATTCCTGTCTGAAAGCTGGTCATAGTACACATCTTTGTTTCACTCTTATCTGAAAGCTGGTCATAGTACACATCCTTGTTTAACTCCTGTCTGAAAGTTGGTCATAGTACACATCCTTGTTTAACTCCTGTCTGAAAGCTGGTCATAGTACACATCTTTGTTTCATTCCTGTCTGAAAGCTGGTCATAGTACACATCTTTGTTTCACTCTTATCTGAAAGCTGGTCATAGTACACATCCGTGTTTAACTCCTGTCTGAAAGTTGGTCATAGTACACATCCTTGTTTAACTCCTGTCTGAAAGTTGGTCATAGTACACATCCTTGTTTAACTCCTGTCTGAAAGCTGGTCATAGTACACATCCTTGTTTAACTCCTGTCTGAAAGTTGGTCATAGTACACATCCTTGTTTCAGTCTGAAAGCTGGTCATAGTACATATCTTTGTTTCACTCCTGTCTGAAAGCTGGTCATAGTACACATCCTTGTTTCACTCCTGTCTGAAAGCTGGTCATAGTACACATCCCTGTTTCACTCCTGTCTGAAAGCTAGTCATAGTACACATCCTTGTTTCACTCCTGTCTGAAAGATGGTCATAGTTCACATCCTTGTTTCAGCTGAAAGCTGGTCATAGTACACATCCTTGTTTCACTCCTATCTGAAAGCTGTTTATAGTACACATCCTTGTTTCACTCCTGTCTGAAAGCTGGTCATAGTACACATCCTTGTTTCAGTCTGAAAGCTGGTCATAGTACACATCCTTGTTTCACTCCTGTCTGAAAGCTAGTCATAGTACACATCCTTGTTTCAGTCTGAAAGCTGGTCATAGAACACATCCTTGTTTCACTCCTATCTGAAAGCTGGTCATAGTATACATCCTTGTTTCACTCCTGTATGCACTCCAAAGCTGTTGGAAATAACCATCCTGTAATGAAAACCCTCGTAGAAGGTAACAATCCCAGTGTTATGAGGGAGACCTTGCCATCTTAGAATTTTCCGCAGTGATTCTCTAGTGATACTGTTTATGGCTTTTTCAAAATCTATGAACAGTGCATGTGTCGTATTATGGGACTCGTTGGCCTGCTTAGTATCTGCCTAAGCAGAAATATCTGATTTATGCATTATCTTCCCTTCCTTCATCGTGCCTGCCGTTGTGGAAGTTTTCACTGCAGTGCTGGAGCAATTCTGCTGAAGATAATGCTACAAAATACAGGGCATGAAACAACGAAGCTGTCATACATTAAAGTGAATTAGCACAGAACAGTCTTGTCAGCATTGGAAAAATAGCAAACGAAGTATTTTACATGTGAGAGAAAGAGAAATGGCAAGAGAAGGCACTTGAAGCCCAGACGCCAGCAGAGCGAGTGGCCGCTTAGCCACAAGAAACAGCGCATTATCGACTTGGCCCGCTCACATCTTCATTATGCTCGGCAAAAGTATATTTTGGAGATGTGGGATGTCTTAACTGATGGTGCCATATCTTCTCGTGGCTAAATAAGAAACACACACCTGCAGGAATCTGTGGTTCGAGTCTCAGGTAATTCTCTTACCTGGTTTCTCTCACCTGTAAAATACTTTGTCTAATATTTCTGGGATGCTAATCACATTACACTGTGATAAATTATTTTATTACAACAAACACAAACGTGATAATCGGCTTACGAAACGATGAAGTTCTTACAGAAGAACTGCCTGACAACAAGCAATAATTGGCACATAGAATATTTTAGGAAAAGAATGAGAGCATCCGTTGTGTGTGTAGCTGAGCAAAGAATGTAAGGAAATAGTTGCAAGGCCTGGCATTCCAGCAGCTAAACCTTGCGGGTAGAAACACCAGTCTAGTGTGCTTGTCTGTTCCTACACTCAGGTAGGCAGAGACAGATGGCCAGACAGCCAGCACAGAGAGACAGGAGCTTGAGTTAAAGCTCTTATTATTGTAACTCAGACGAAGGTTGAGGACAGAAATAATATTCTTTATTTGCTTAAAGAAACAAGCATAGCGTGCAGTCGTGCATTCATCCTACACTATATTGGGATTCTGCGCTTTCTAGCAAGGACTTGTTGCTATTTAACACTCATCCTACAGTATACTGAAATTTTGCGCTTTCTAGCAAGGACTTGTTGCTTCACCCTACAGTAAACTGGAGTTATACACTTTCTAGCAAGGACATGTTGTCTCACACTACAGCATACTGGAGTTATACGATTTTTTAGCGAGGACTTGTTGCTATTTAACACTCATCCTACAGTATACTGAAATTTTGCGCTTTCTAGCAAGGACTTGTTGCTATTTAACACTCATCCTACAGTATACTGAAATTTTGCGCTTTCTAGCAAGGACTTGTTGCTATTTAACACTCATCCTACAGTATACTGAAATTTTGCGCTTTCTAGCAAGGACTTGTTGCTATTTAACACTCATCCTACATTCATTTCATTCATTCATTTGCATGTCCCTTGCGGAACTTTGCCTCCCAAACAGCACTCCTGTAGGCCTCTCGGTTGTGAGCAAGATGGCCTGCTGCTGTTGCATCCATTTCCAGATCGTCAACGATGTCTTGCAGCCATCTTCGTCTTGGTCTTCCTCTTTTTCTTTTTCCCATTATGTATCCTTCCAATACGGTCTTCTCTAAATTATCATGACGTTTAATGTGTCCAAAATATTTCAGTTTTCTCTCTTTAATCCTCTTCACTAGCCAGCCTTCTTCAATATTATGCTCTTGTAGTATAGATATATTTGTTCTTTTTTGTGTCCACGATATTTGGAGAACTCTTCTGTAGCATTTACATTCAAAGGCATTTATGTGTTTCTCAGCTGTTTTGTTAAGTGCCCAGGTCTCACAGGCATATGTTGCGATGGGAAAGATGCATGCCCTTAAAAATCTTATTTTGTGGTTCTGTCTGCTCCTCTCCACAGATTCTTATTGTTTACTTTCTGAAGAGCGATAGATATCCTCCTTTTAATTTCCCTCATTGTATCTCCATTATTAGTTAGTAGCGATCCAAGATATTCAAAACTCTCCACTTCTTCCAGTTTTTCCTCATTGATACATATTTCAGTTGTCTTGTTGGTTTTGTCAGTTGTCATCAATTTAGTTTTCTTTGCATTAAGATAGAGAGGTTCTGCTCTTCGCTGTTCTTGCGGACTGACATAATTAGTTTTTCCATTCCTTTTTGTGTTGTGGACAGCAATACTGTGTCATCAGCATATCTAATCTCTGGTATTTCATAACCTCGAACTGTTATGGCATCGTAATATCTCATCCTACAGTATACTGAAATTCTGCGCTTTCTAGCAAGGACTTCTTGCTTCACCCTACAGTAAACTGGAGTTATACACTTTCTAGCAAGGACATGTTGCTATTTAACACACATCCTACAGTATACTGGAGTTATACACTTTCTAGGAAGGACTTGTTCCTATTTAACACTCATTCCACAGTATCTCTCTCTCTCTCTCTCTCTCTCTGAACCTTAAGTGCCCAGGGCACATGGGCTTCCGCAAGGGTTTTCCACAAATGCCTGTCCTTCGCCTTTTTTTCTGCTCTTGCCCAGGTCTGCTCTTGCTCTATTGCTCAACATCCTCTTTGTTGTTCTTCTCCATGTCTCTTTTGGTCTACCCTTACTTCTGCTCCCCTGTGGTGTCCATCTTATTGCTATTTTTGGTAGTGAGCTGTCAGTCATTCGGAGCATATGTCCCAACCATCGCCAGCGTCTTTCCACAATAATTGCTGTCAGTGGTTTCATCTGCATTTCTGCCAATAAGATGTTATTTCTTATGGTGTTTGGCCAAAATATTTTCCTAATTCTTCGTAAACATTTAGTCTGGAAAGAATTCAACTTGTTTTCTATGGTTTTGGTGATTTTCCAGCATTCACTTCCACAGAGTAGTACACTTAGAACATTACTCTTAAATATCCTGATTTTCATATTTATGCTTAGTTTTTTTTTATTTCCATATAGTCTGCAGCATTGCAAAAACCTGGTTTGCTCTAGTAAGTCTGCTGTTGATGTCCTCTGTGCTGTCTCCATTTTCTACTACTCTGCTGCCAAGGTATACAAATTCGTTGACCTCCTCCACTAACTTGCTATCTACTCTGAGTACATTTCTGTTGTTCACATTTTGCTTCATTAACTTTGTCTTTCCTACGTTGATCTTTAGTCCTATGTTGTTTGCATTCTGAGTTAGCTTGTTTATTTTATCTTGCATACATTCCACAGTATGCTGTAGATATACGCTTTCTAGCAAGGACTTGTTGCTATTTAACATTCATCCTACAGTATACTGGAGTTAAACGCTTTCTATCAGGGACGTGTTGCTATTTAACACTCATTCGATGACGCGTTGTGAAGTTGCTATAGATCAGAGTATTAAAATGATGGTAGTGGTCAACTGTTGTGTAACAGCTCAGCTGTGCGTCTAATCTCCGGCATTCAGTCCAGTCCATATTTTAAGAAGGAGAAGAAAAGAAGGAGGAGAAAGAGGAAGAGAGAAGAGAAAGTGAATAAAAGAGAGGCGAGGAAGAGAGGACAGGAACTGAAGAACAGAAGGAAGATATAGAGGGGGAGAAAGAGAAAAGATAAAGTGAAGAACAGGGATAAGAGATAAAGGGGGCAGAAGAGAAGAGATGAAGTGAAGAACAGGGGGAAGAGATAGAGGGAAGGAAGGTAAGAGAGGAAGTGAAGAACAGGGGGAAGAGATAGAAGGAAAAAGTGAAGAACAGGGGGAGAGATAGAGGGGTGGAAGAGAAGAGGGAAGAGATAAGCAAGAAGAGAGAAGGGAGACAGAGGAGAAGAGAGAAGTGAAGAACAGAGAGGAAGAGATAGAAGGAAGAAGTGAAGAACAGGAGAGATAGAAGGAAGAAGTGAAGAACAGGGAGGAAGAGATTGAAGGAAGGAGTGAAGAACAGGGAGGAAGAGATTGAAGGAAGAAGTGAAGAACAGGGGGAGAGATAGAGGGGTGGAGGAGAAGAGAGGAAGTGAAGAACAGGGAGGAAGAGATAGAAGGAAGAAATGAAGAACAGGGGGAGAGATAGAGGGGTGGAGGAGAAGAGAGGAAGTGAAGAACAGGGAGGAAGAGATAGAAGGAAGAAAGTGAAGAACAGGGAGGAAGAGATTGAAGGAAGGAAGTGAAGAACAGGAGGAAGAGATAGAAGGAAGGAAGTGAAGAACAGGAGGAAGAGATAGATGGAAGGAAGTGAAGAACAGGAGGAAGAGATAGAAGGAAGAAAGTGAAGAACAGGGAGGAAGAGATTGAAGGAAGGAGTGAAGAACAGGGGGAGAGATAGAGGGGTGGAGGAGAAGAGAGAAGTGAAGAACAGGGAGGAAGAGATAGAAGGAAGAAAGTGAAGAACAGGGGGAGAGATAGAGGGGTGGAGGAGAAGAGAGGAAGTGAAGAACAGGAGGAAGAGATAGAAGAAGTGAAGAACAGGGAGGAAGAGATTGAAGGAAGGAAGTGAAGAACAGGGGGAGAGATAGAGGGGTGGAGGAGAAGAGAGGAAGTGAAGAACAGGGAGGAAGAGATAGAAGGAAGAAAGTGAAGAACAGGGGGAGAGATAGAGGGGTGGAGGAGAAGAGAGGAAGTGAAGAACAGGGAGGAAGAGATAGAAGGAAGAAAGTGAAGAACAGGGAGGAAGAGATAGAAGGAAGGAAGTGAAGAACAGGGGGAAGAGATAGAGGGGTGGAAGAGAAGAGAGGAAGTGAAGAACAAGGAGGAAGAGATAGATGGAAGGAAGTGAAGAACAGGGAGAAAGAGATTGAAGGAAGGAAGTGAAGAACAGGGGGAGAGATAGAGGGGTGGAGGAGAAGAGAGGAAGTGAAGAACAGGGAGGAAGAGATAGATGGAAGGATGAAGAACAGGGGGAGAGATAGAGGAGTGGAGGAGAAGAGAGGAAGTGAAGAACAGGGGGAGAGATAGAGGGGTGGAAGAGAAGGAGGAAGTGAAGAACAGGGGGAGAGATAGAGGAGTGGAGGAGAAGAGAGGAAGTGAAGAACAGGGGGAGAGATAGAGGGGTGGAAGAGAAGAGAGGAAGTGAAGAACAGGGAGGAAGAGATAGAAGGAAGGAAGTGAAGAACAGGGGGAGAGATAGAGGGGGGAAGAGATAGATGGAAGGAAGTGAAGAACAAGGAGGAAGAGATAGATGGAAGGAAGTGAAGAACAGGGAGGAAGAGATAGAAGGAAGAAAGTGAAGAACAGGGAGGAAAAGATAGATGGAAGTAAGTGAAGAACAGTGAGAAGAGATAGAGGGGTGGAGGAGAAGAGAGGAAGTGAAGAACAGTGGGAAGAGATAGAGGGGTGGAGGAGAAGAGAGGAAGTGAAGAACATGGAGGAAGAGATAGAAGGAAGGAAGTGAAGAACAGGGGGGAAGAGATAGATGGGGGCGGAAGAGAGAGAGAGAAAGAGAGAGAGAGAAAGAAAAATGAGAGAGGAGAAGAGGGAAGAGATAAGCAAGAAGAGAGAAGGGAGACAGAGGAGAAGAGAAAGGAGAGATTGGTGATAAAAGAGAGAGAGAAATAGAAAATGAGAGAGAATGGGAAGAGGTAGGGAAAAGGGAAGAGAGAGAGAGAGAGGGATGAAAAGAGAAGGAGGCAGAAGAAGAAGAAGAGAAAGTGGTGAGAGGGGAAATTGAAAAATAAAAATAATGCTGGAACATGACACATGATGATGATGTGACAGAAAAGATGTGTATACATGTGTATGTTTAGAAAGTAAGAGAGAAGAGGAAACTGTCATGGTACAAGCACACAGAAGACTGTACACATTATACAGCTAGAGTAAACGGAGAAAATGAGAATCGCAATAGAACAAAAGATGTTGTAAACACAATCAGAAGTGTTTGAAAAACGGAACAACAGAATCTCTACCTAGCTAAACAAACAACGTACAAGACGTCCTCCAGAAGACCTTACTAAACTACCGCCTTCCATTAACATCCACACACTGACAAAGCTATTTGTGAACAAGAGCAACCCTTCATATATTCTTTAGTTTTATTTCTTTATGTGTCATGATCTGGGTAGGGTCTTTTCTTTACTAGGTAACCAGGACTTTGTGCTTCGTACAGTACCATACCAAAGCAACCATGGCTTTGTGGCTGGCGTAGTACCAACTAGTTTAGTTCGATTTTTTTTTTTGGCGTCATAGTACAAAACTAGCTTAGCCAGAGTTTTCTTGGCGTCTACAAAACTAGTTTAGATAGAGCTTTCTTGCTGCCATAGTACCAAACTAGCAAACAGAGCTTTCTTGTTGGCGCAGTGCCAAACTAGTAGCTAGAGCTTTCTTGTTGGCGCAGTGCCAAACTAGTAGCTAGAGCTTTCTTGTTGGCGCAGTGCCAAACTAGTAGCTAGAGCTTTCTTGTTGGCGCAGTGCCAAACTAGTAGCTAGAGCTTTCTTGTTGGCGCAGTGCCAAACTAGTAGCTAGTGCTTTCTTGTTGGCGCAGTGCCAAACTAGTAGCTAGAGCTTTCTTGTTGGCGCAGTGCCAAACTAGTAGCTAGAGCTTTCTTGTTGGCGCAGTGCCAAACTAGTAGCTAGAGCTTTCTTGTTGGCGCAGTGCCAAACTAGTAGCTAGTGCTTTCTTGTTGGCGCAGTGCCAAACTAATAGCCAGCGCTTTCTTGTTGGCGCAGTGCCAAACTAATAGCCAGCGCTTTCTTGTTGGCGTAGTGCCAAACTAATAGCCAGCGCTTTCTTGTTGGCGTAGTGCCAAACTAATAGCCAGCGCTTTCTTGTTGGCGTAGTGCCAAACTAATAGCCAGCGCTTTCTTGTTGGCGTAGTGCCAAACTAATAGCCAGCGCTTTCTTGTTGAAGAACAGGGAGGAAGAGATAGATGGAAGGAAGTGAAGAACAGAGAGGAAGAGATAGATGGAAGGAAGTGAAGAACAGGGAGGAAGAGATAGAGGGGTGGAGGAGAAGAGAGGAAGTGAAGAACAGGGAGGAAGAGATAGATGGAAGGAAGTGAAGAACAGAGAGGAAGAGATAGATGGAAGGAAGTGAAGAACAGGGAGGAAGAGATAGAAGGAAGGAAGTGAAGAACAGTGGGAAGAGATAGAGGGGTGGAGGAGAAGAGAGGAAGTGAAGAACAGGGAGGAAGAGATAGATGGAAGGAAGTGAAGAACATGGAGGAAGAGATAGAAGGAAGGAAGTGAAGAACAGTGGGAAGAGATAGAGGGGTGGAGGAGAAGACAGGAAGTGAAGAACAGGGAGGAAGAGATAGAAGGAAGGAAGTGAAGAACAGTGGGAAGAGATAGAGGGGTGGAGGGGAAGAGAGGGAGTGAAGAACAGGGAGGAAGAGATAGATGGAAGGAAGTGAAGAACAGGGAGGAAGAGATAGAAGGAAGAAAGTGAAGAACAGGGAGGAAAAGATAGATGGAAGTAAGTGAAGAACAGTGAGAAGAGATAGAGGGGTGGAGGAGAAGAGAGGAAGTGAAGAACAGTGGGAAGAGATAGAGGGGTGGGGAGAGAGGAAGGAAAGAACATGGAGGAAGAGATAGAAGGAAGGAAGTGAAGAACAGGGGGGAGAGATAGATGGGGGCGGAAGAGAGAGAGAGAAAGAGAGAGAGAGAAAGAAAAATGAGAGAGGAGAAGAGGGAAGAGATAAGCAAGAAGAGAGAAGGGAGACAGAGGAGAAGAGAAAGGAGAGATTGGTGATAAAAGAGAGAGAGAAATAGAAAATGAGAGAGAATGGGAAGAGGTAGGGAAAAGGGAAAAGAGAGAGAGAGAGAGGGATGAAAAGAGAAGGAGGCAGAAGAAGAAGAAGAGAAAGTGGTGAGAGGGGAAATTGAAAAATAAAAATAATGCTGGAACATGACACATGATGATGTGTGACAGAAAAGTGTGTATACATGTGTATGTTTAGAAAGTAAGAGAGAAGAGGAAACTGTCATGGTACAAGCACACAGAAGACTGTACACATTATACAGCTAGAGTAAACGGAGAAAATGAGAATCGCAATAGAACAAAAGATGTTGTAAACACAATCAGAAGTGTTTGAAAAACGGAACAACAGAATCTCTACCTAGCTAAACAAACAACGTACAAGACGTCCTCCAGAAGACCTTACTAAACTACCGCCTTCCATTAACATCCACACACTGACAAAGCTATTTGTGAACAAGAGCAACCCTTCATATATTCTTTAGTTTTATTTCTTTATGTGTCATGATGTGGGTAGGATCTTATCTTTACTAGGTAACCAGGGCTTTGTGCTTCGTACAGTACCATACCAAAGCAACCATGGCTTTGTGGCTGGCGTAGTACCAACTAGTTTAGTTCGATTTTTTTTTTTGGCGTCATAGTACAAAACTAGCTTAGCCAGAGTTTTCTTGGCGTCTACAAAACTAGTTTAGATAGAGCTTTCTTGCTGCCATAGTACCAAACTAGCAAACAGAGCTTTCTTGTTGGCGCAGTGCCAAACTAGTAGCTAGAGCTTTCTTGTTGGCGCAGTGCCAAACTAGTAGCTAGAGCTTTCTTGTTGGCGCAGTGCCAAACTAGTAGCTAGAGCTTTCTTGTTGGCGCAGTGCCAAACTAGTAGCTAGAGCTTTCTTGTTGGCGCAGTGCCAAACTAGTAGCTAGTGCTTTCTTGTTGGCGCAGTGCCAAACTAGTAGCTAGAGCTTTCTTGTTGGCGCAGTGCCAAACTAGTAGCTAGAGCTTTCTTGTTGGCGCAGTGCCAAACTAGTAGCTAGAGCTTTCTTGTTGGCGCAGTGCCAAACTAGTAGCTAGTGCTTTCTTGTTGGCGCAGTGTCAAACTAATAGCCAGCGCTTTCTTGCTGGCGCAGTGCCAAACTAATAGCCAGCGCTTTCTTGTTGGCATAGTGCCAAACTAATAGCCAGCGCTTTCTTGTTGGCATAGTGCCAAACTAATAGCCAGCGCTTTCTTGTTGGCGTAGTGCCAAACTAATAGCCAGCGCTTTCTTGTTGGTGTAGTACCAAACTAATAGCCAGCGCTTTCTTGTTGGCGTAGTACCAAACTAATAGCCAGCGCTTTCTTGTTGGTGTAGTACCAAACTAATAGCCAGCGCTTTCTTGTTGGCGTAGTACCAAACTAATAGCCAGCGCTTTCTTGTTGGCGTAGTGCCAAACTAATAGCCAGCGCTTTCTTGTTGGCGTAGTACCAAACTAATAGCCAGCGCTTTCTTGTTGGCGTAGTGCCAAACTAGAGTAAATGGGGAATTGTTAGGGTAACCAGGAAAGCATGGTAGCAGTCTAAGGTTGGATGACCAAACAACGATTATGTACTGTATGCTGCGGCACTCTAGTTACTGCCAAGAATGTTGAACTAGATCATGCCCTGTTAATTTACTCTGAAGAATGTTGGACAAGATCATGCCCTGTTAATTTACTGCGAAAAATGTTGGACAAGATCATGCCCTGTTAATTTACTGCCAAGAATGTTGGACAAGATCATGCCCTGTTAATTTACTGCCAAGAATGTTGGACAAGATCATGCCCTGTTAATTTACTGCCAAGAATGTTGGACAAGATCATGCCCTGTTAATTTACTGCCAAGAATGTTAAACAAATCATACCCTGTTAATTTACTGCGAAGAAAATGTCACATGATTATGCCCCGTTAATTTACTGCATAGAACGATCATGCCTCGTTAATTTACTGCACAGATTGTGTTACATAATTATTCTCCGTCAATTTCCTGGGCAGAGTTTGTTACACGATCTTGTACAATCTGATCTACTTTAAAACTTGCGTTGTCATTTTTCCTAGTTCGGAAACGTATTTGTAATATATGTTCCCCTCAGTCAACCTCTCATTAACTTGCCTTGTTGCTGTTATATACTAGTCTAACACTTACAACATATATGTTCCCCTCAGTCAACCTCTCATTAACTTGCCTTGTTGCTGTTATATAATAGTCTAGCACTTACAACATATATGTTCCCCTCAGTCAACCTCTCATTAACTTGCCTTGTTGGTGCTACATAATAGTCTAGCACTTACAACATAAAAGTTCCCCTCAGTCAACCTTTCATTAACTTGCCTTGTTGGTGCTACATAATAGTCTAGCACTTACAACATATAAGTTCCCCTCAGTCAACCTTTCATTAACTTGCCTTGTTGGTGCTACATAATAGTCTAGCACTTACAACATATATGTTCACCTCAGTCAACCTCTCATTAACTTGCCTAGTTGCTGTTACATACTAGTCTAACACTTACAACATATATGTTCCCCTCAGTCAACCTTTCATTAACTTGCCTTCTTGGTGCTATATAATAGTCTAGCACTTACAACATATATGTTCCCCTCAGTCAACCTCTCATTAACTTGCCTTGTTGGTGCTACATAATAGTCTAGCGCTTACAATATATATGTTCACCTCAGTCAACCTCTCATTAACTTGCCTTGTTGGTGCTACATAATAGTCTAGCGCTTACAATATATATGTTCCCCTCAGTCAACCTCTCATTAATTTGCCTTCTTGCTGTTATATACTAGTCTAACACTTACAACATATATGTTCCCCTCAGTCAATCTCTCATTAACTTGCCTTGTTGGTGCTACATAGCAGTCTAGCACTTACAATATATATGTTCCCATCAGTCAACCTCTCATTAACTTGCCTTGTTGCTGTTACATACTAGTCTAACACAACATATATGTTCCCCTCAGTCAACCTTTCATTAACTTGCCTTGTTGCTGTTATATACTAGTCTAACACTTACAACATATATGTTGCTCTCTGATTAAGTTGCCTTGTTGTTGCTACATAATAGTCTAGCACTTACAACATACTTGCTACATACTAGTCTAGCACTTACAACATACTTGCTACATACTAGTCTAGCACTTACAACATACTTGCTACATACTAGTCTAGCACTTACAACATACTTGCTACATACTAGTCTAGCACTTATAACATACATGCTACATACTAGTCTAGCACTTACAGCATACTTGCGAGTTTCAAGTGTTCATTTCTTCTTTAAATGTGATCCATACCGACATGCCCGGGTACATCTTGTAGGTACTTTCACTCTTTCCATGATATTCTCACAGTCCATGCAATCATCTGCTACAAATTTTGGTTGTATTAGATATCAACTTTAACCTAACTCACTGCTGCGTTGGGGTAGAGCTGGTCAAGTTCGCTGGCAGCAGTGTTGAGTTAAGGCTGATCAACACAAGAAATATACCTGTTACATAACTGTGTGTTAGCTGTACTAAGACGTATTAGGCGTAATCACTCTTGCATGCCTTACACCTGGCTGCTACATTCACTATCCTGGAGATCACATGATGTGTGCAAATATGCATCCACCTACAAAGTGTGTGATTAACATACCTGCTCCCACCTTCAGACTGTGCATGACTCTCTAACACACCTGCTCCCACCTTCATACTATGCATGACTCTCTAACACACCTGCTCCCACCTTCATACTATGCGTGACTCTCTAACACACCCGTTCTCACCTTCAGACTATGCATGACTCTCTAACACACCTGCTCTCACCTTCAGACTGTGCATGACTCTCTAACACACCCGCTTCCACCTTCAGACTATGCGTGACTCTCTAACACACCCGTTCTCACCTTCAGACTATGCATGACTCTCTAACACACCTGCTTTCACCTTCAGACTATGCGTGACTCTCTAATACACCTGCTTTCACCTTCAGACTATGAGTGACTCTCTAACACACCTGCTCTCACCTTCAGACTATGCGTGACTCTCTAATACACATGGTCTCACCTTCAGACTGTGCGTGACTCTCTAACACACCTGCTCTCACCTTCAGACTGTGCGTGACTCTCTGCTACAAATTTTGGTTGTATTAGATATCAACTTTAACCTAACTCACTGCCGCGTTGGGGTAGAGCTGGTCAAGTTCACTGGCAGCAGTGTTGAGTTAAGGCTGATCAACACAAGAAATATACCTGTTACATAACTGTGTGTTAGCTGTACCTGTTACATAACTGTGTGTTAGCTGTACCTGTTACATAACTGTGTGTTAGCTGTACCTGTTACATAACTGTGTGTTAGCTGTACCTGTTACATAACTGTGTGTTAGCTGTACCTGTTACATAACTGTGTGTTAGCTGTACCTGTTACATAACTGTGTGTTAGCTGTACCTGTTACATAACTGTGTGTTAGCTGTACCTGTTACATAACTGTGTGTTAGCTGTACTAAGACGTATTAGTCGTCGTAATCACTCTTGCATGCCTTACATCTGGCTGCTACATTCACTATCCTGGAGATCACATGATGTGTGCAAATATGCACCCACCTACAAAGTGAGTGATTAACATACCTGCTCCCACCTTCAGTCTGTGCGTGACTCTCTAACACACCTGCTCCCACCTTCAGACTATGTGTGACTCTCTAACACACCTGCTCCCACCTTCATACTATGCGTGACTCTCTAACACACCCGTTCTCACCTTCAGACTATGCATGACTCTCTAACACACCTGCTCTCACCTTCAGACTGTGCATGACTCTCTAACACACCCGCTTCCACCTTCAGACTATGCGTGACTCTCTAACACACCCGTTCTCACCTTCAGACTATGCATGACTCTCTAACACACCTGCTTTCACCTTCAGACTATGCGTGACTCTCTAATACACCTGCTTTCACCTTCAGACTATGAGTGACTCTCTAACACACCTGCTCTCACCTTCAGACTATGCGTGACTCTCTAATACACATGGTCTCACCTTCAGACTGTGCGTGACTCTCTAACACACCTGCTCTCACCTTCAGACTGTGCGTGACTCTCTAATACACATGGTCTCACCTTCAGACTATGCGTGACTCTCTAACACACCTGCTCTCACCTTCAGACTGTGCGTGACTCTCTAACACACCTGCTCTCACCTTCAGACTGTGCGTGACTCTCTAACACACCTGCTCTCACCTTCAGACTGTGCGTGACTCTCTAACACACCTGCTCTCACCTTCAGACTATGCGTGACTCTCTAACACACCTGCTCTCACCTTCAGACTATGCGTACTCTAATAAACCTGCACTCACGCATAGGCTGTGCCTGACTCTAATACACCTGTACTCACCTATAGACTGTGTGATGACATTGACGGACACAGACTGAGGTGTCTGGGCACTGACGTTGGTGACCCCATTCTCCGCAAACACGATCACTTCATAGGTCTTGCCTGGGTCAAGGCTACTCAAGGTGACTCTACACAGACAAGAATAAAACATCAAAATTTAAAAAACACTGCTACATATGGGACTAAATTCGGACATCATCAAAGTAGGCACTAAATCCGGACATCATTAAAGTAGGCACTAAATCCAGACATCATCTAAGTAGGCACTAAATCCAGACATCATCTAAGTAGGCACTAAATCCGGACATCATTAAAGTAGGCACTAAATCCAGACATCATCTAAGTAGGCACTAAATCCAGACATCATCTAAGTAGGCACTAAATCCGGACATCATTAAAGTAGGCACTAAATCCAGACATCATCTAAGTAGGCACTAAATCCAGACATCATCTAAGTAGGCACTAAATATAGACATCATCAAAGTAGGCACTAAATCCAGACACCATCTAAGTAGGCACTAAATATAGACATCATCAAAGTAGGCACTAAATCCAGACACCATCTAAGTAGGCACTAAATATAGACATCATCAAAGTAGGCACTAAATCCAGACATCATCTAAGTAGGCACTAAATATAGACATCATCAAAGTAGGCACTAAATCCAGACACCATCTAAGTAGGCACTAAATCCAGACATCATCTAAGTAGGCACTAAATATAGACATCATCAAAGTAGGCACTAAATCCAGACATCATCTAAGTAGGCACTAAATATAGACATCATCTAAGTAGGCACTAAATCCAGACACCATCTAAGTAGGCACTAAATCCAGACATCATCTAAGTAGGCACTAAATATAGACATCATCAAAGTAGGCACTAAATATAGGCATCATCAAAGTAGGCACTAAATCCAGACATCATCTAAGTAGGCACTAAATATAGACACCATCTAAGTAGGCACTAAATCCAGACATCATCTAAGTAGGCACTAAATCCAGACATCATCTAAGTAGGCACTAAATCCAGACACCATCTAAGTAGGCACTAAATCCAGACATCATCTAAGTAGGCACTAAATATAGACATCATCAAAGTAGGCACTAAATCATGACATCATCAAAGATGGGACTAAATCCAGACAAAAGACATCATCAAAGATATTTTCAGAGTTAAAGTGAGCTTTTTGTTGCAGAAATAAAACTGAAACAATTATTTAAGCAAAACTCTCAGTCAAATGCCTATTCTGTTGTTCTGGCCAGTTCATGAAAGCCACAGGATGATCAACAGCTGCTGGAGCTTGTGATGCTGACTGAACTTTGTGAGCTCTAAGTATACAGAAGGAAATGTTGATGGAAATACTGACAGTAGAAATAAGGATGGCTGCACAGTGGAAGCAGAGACGTGGCACGGCAGGGGAAAGATATCAGGCAAACAATGGTAGTAGGAAAACAATGTCGCTGCACAAAATGACGGCTGGATTTTAATCATCATTAGGTGCCGTGCAGGTAAATGTTTGCAGTCATGTTTCTCCACAGATCCCGACATCTGGTGGCACACAAGATGTATCTCATTTGTTTGACGGCTCTTTTGGCTTGGCATACTCTGTTCTAGATTGCATTGTTCTGTTATGTGAGTTGACTGTAAGGCCCAGGTGTGCCTCTGGCCCCGAGACATAAATAACTGCGCCATCGTGTCTGCTGTCTTCACTAATGACTGCGCTGAGTTCAGTGTCCACTAATGTTTGACTTTATAGATGGGTTTACCTTCAGACTATGCGTGACTCTCTAACACACCTGCTCCCACCTTCAGACTATGTGTGACTCTCTAACACACCTGCTTTCACCTTCAGACTGTGCGTGACTCTCTAACACACTTGCTTTCACCTTCAGACTGTGCGTGACTCTCTAACACACCTGCTCCCACCTTCAGACTCTGCTTGACTCTCTAACACACCTGCTCCCACCTTCAGACTGTGCGTGACTTTCTAATACACCTGCTTTCACCTTCAGACTATGCGTGACTCTCTAACACACCTGCTTTCACCTTCAGACTGTGCGTGACTCTCTAACACACCTGCTCTCAGACTGTGTGTGACTCTCTAACACACCTGCTCTCACCTTCAGACTATGCGTGACTCTCTAACACACCTGCTCCCACCTTCAGACTGTGCAAGGCTCTCTAACACACCTGCTCTCATCCGCAGACTATGCATGACTCTCTAACACACCTGCTCCCACCTTCAGACTATGCGTGACTCTCTAACACACCTGCTCTCACCTTCAGACTGTGCGTGACTCTGTAACACACCTGCTCTCACCTTCAGACTGTGCGTGACTCTCTAACACCTGCTCTCACCTTCAGACTATGCGTGACTCTCTAACACACCTGCTCATACCTTCAGACTATGCGTACTCTAATAAACCTGCACTCACGCATAGGCTGTGCCTGACTCTAATACACCTGTACTCACCTATAGACTGTGTGATGACATTGACGGACACAGACTGAGGTGTCTGGGCACTGACGTTGGTGACCCCATTCTCCGCAAACACGATCACTTCATAGGTCTTGCCTGGGTCAAGGCTACTCAAGGTGACTCTACACAGACAAGAATAAAACATATCAGAATTTAAAAAACACTGCTACATATGGGACTAAATTCGAACATCATCAAAGTAGGCACTAAATCCGGACATCATTAAAGTAGGCACTAAATCCAGACATCATCTAAGTAGGCACTAAATCCAGACATCATCTAAGTAGGCACTAAATATAGGCATCATCAAAGTAGGCACTAAATCCAGGCACCATCTAAGTAGGCACTAAATACAGACATCATCTAAGTAGGCACTAAATACAGACATCATCAAAGTAGGCACTAAATCATGACATCATCAAAGATGGGACTAAATCCAGACAAAAGACATCATCAAAGATATTTTCAGAGTTAAAGTGAGCTTTTTGTTGCAGAAATAAAACTGAAACAATTATTTAAGCAAAACTCTCAGTCAAATGCCTATTCTGTTGTTCTGGCCAGTTCATGAAAGCCACAGGATGATCAACAGCTGCTGGAGCTTGTGATGCTGACTGAACTTTGTGAGCTCTAAGTATACAGAAGGAAATGTTGATGGAAATACTGACAGTAGAAATAAGGATGGCTGCACAGTGGAAACAGAGACGTGGCACGGCAGGGGAAAGATATCAGGCAAACAATGGTAGTAGGAAAACAATGTCGCTGCACAAAATGACGGCTGGATTTTAATCATCATTAGGTGCCGTGCAGGTAAATGTTTGCAGTCATGTTTCTCCACAGATCCCGACATCTGGTGGCACACAAGATGTATCTCATTTGTTTGACGGCTCTTTTGGCTTGGCATACTCTGTTCTAGATTGCATTGTTCTGTTATGTGAGTTGACTGTAAGGCCCAGGTGTGCCTCTGGCCCCGAGACATAAATAACTGCGCCATCGTGTCTGCTGTCTTCACTAATGACTGCGCTGAGTTCAGTGTCCACTAATGTTTGACTTTATAGATGGGTTTACCATCTGATGTTATGTGTAATTATCTCAAGCTTGTCCTTCTATTTTAACACTGCATTTAAATGTGTTCTTCTGCTATAACCACTGCTTATGTTTTCTTGCTATCTGGGCTGAGTCTTTTCTTCTTTCACTACTTATCTAATCATTTCTGCAGGCTCTTTTCAGTTAATTGTGTTTGTTATTAGTATCATTTGTATATGAATGATTACTCAGCTTGTAGCCTCCAACTCGAATTCCTGGTTCATTTTTGATTTCTCTCATATTTTTGCTGTAAGGTCAGAACAAGTCTGTTGAGAAGACACAACCTTGGTCAACTCCTTGTTTTTTGGTTGATATTTGCTGTGCCCAGATCCTTGTGTTTTGGTTGATATTTGCCTTGTCCAACGTTGCTTTTTGGTTGATATTTGCCATGTCCAACGTTGCTTTTTGGTTGATATTTGCCATGTCCAACGTTGCTTTTTGGTTGATATTTGCCATGCCCAGGTCCTTGTGTTTTGTCCAACTCATTTTTTTTGCACACACCTGCTCTCACCTTCAGACTATGCGTGACTCTCTAACACACCTGCTCCCACCTTCAGACTGTGCAAGGCTCTCTAACACACCTGCTCTCATCCGCAGACTATGCATGACTCTCTAACACACCTGCTCCCACCTTCAGACTATGCGTGACTCTCTAACACACCTGCTCTCACCTTCAGACTGTGCGTGACTCTGTAACACACCTGCTCTCACCTTCAGACTGTGCGTGACTCTCTAACACACCTGCTCTCACCTTCAGACTATGCGTGACTCTCTAACACACCTGCTCATACCTTCAGACTATGCGTACTCTAATAAACCTGCACTCACGCATAGGCTGTGCCTGACTCTAATACACCTGTACTCACCTATAGACTGTGTGATGACATTGACGGACACAGACTGAGGTGTCTGGGCACTGACGTTGGTGACCCCATTCTCCGCAAACACGATCACTTCATAGGTCTTGCCTGGGTCAAGGCTACTCAAGGTGACTCTACACAGACAAGAATAAAACATATCAGAATTTAAAAAACACTGCTACATATGGGACTAAATTCGAACATCATCAAAGTAGGCACTAAATCCGGACATCATTAAAGTAGGCACTAAATCCAGACATCATCTAAGTAGGCACTAAATCCAGACATCATCTAAGTAGGCACTAAATATAGGCATCATCAAAGTAGGCACTAAATCCAGGCACCATCTAAGTAGGCACTAAATACAGACATCATCTAAGTAGGCACTAAATACAGACATCATCAAAGTAGGCACTAAATCATGACATCATCAAAGATGGGACTAAATCCAGACAAAAGACATCATCAAAGATATTTTCAGAGTTAAAGTGAGCTTTTTGTTGCAGAAATAAAACTGAAACAATTATTTAAGCAAAACTCTCAGTCAAATGCCTATTCTGTTGTTCTGGCCAGTTCATGAAAGCCACAGGATGATCAACAGCTGCTGGAGCTTGTGATGCTGACTGAACTTTGTGAGCTCTAAGTATACAGAAGGAAATGTTGATGGAAATACTGACAGTAGAAATAAGGATGGCTGCACAGTGGAAACAGAGACGTGGCACGGCAGGGGAAAGATATCAGGCAAACAATGGTAGTAGGAAAACAATGTCGCTGCACAAAATGACGGCTGGATTTTAATCATCATTAGGTGCCGTGCAGGTAAATGTTTGCAGTCATGTTTCTCCACAGATCCCGACATCTGGTGGCACACAAGATGTATCTCATTTGTTTGACGGCTCTTTTGGCTTGGCATACTCTGTTCTAGATTGCACTGTTCTGTTATGTGAGTTGACTGTAAGGCCCAGGTGTGCCTCTGGCCCCGAGACATAAATAACTGCGCCATCGTGTCTGCTGTCTTCACTAATGACTGCGCTGAGTTCAGTGTCCACTAATGTTTGACTTTATAGATGGGTTTACCATCTGATGTTATGTGTAATTATCTCAAGCTTGTCTTTCTACTTTAACACTGCATTTAAATGTGTTCTTCTGCTATAACCACTGCTTATGTTTTCTTGCTATCTGGGCTGAGTCTTTTCTTCTTTCACTACTTATCTAATCATTTCTGCAGGCTCTTTTCAGTTAATTGTGTTTGTTATTAGTATCATCTGTATATCAATGATTACTCAGCTTGTAGCCTCCAACTCGAATTCCTGGTTCATTTTTGATTTCTCTCATATTTTTGCTGTAAGGTCAGAACAAGTCTGTTGAGAAGACACAACCTTGCTCAACTCCTTGTTTTTTGGTTGATATTTGCCGTGCCCAGATCCTTGTGTTTTGTCCAACTCATTTTTTTTGCGGTTCATATCTGCTTTGACAAACTCTTTGCTTTTTGGTTGATATTTGCCTTGTCCAACTCTTTACTTTTTTGGTTGATATTTGCCTTGTCCAACTCTTTGCTTTTTGGTTGATATTTGCCTTGCCCAACTCTTTGCTTTTTTAGATGATATTTGCCTCATCCAACTCTTTGCTTTTTTAGATGATATTTGCCTTGTCCAACTCTTTGCTTTTCGGTTGATTTTTAAATGATATTTGCCTTGTCCAACTCTTTGCTTTTTGGTTGATATTACCTTGCTCAACTCTTTGCTTTTTGGTTGATATCTGCCTTGTCCAACTCATTGTTTTTTTTTTTGGTTGATATTTGCCTTGTCCAACTCTTTGCTTTTTGGCTGATATTTGCCTTGCTCAACTCTTTGCTTTTTTAGATGATATTTGACTTGTCCAGCTCTTTGCTTTTTGGTTGATATTTGCCTTGTCCAACTCTTTGCTTTTGGGTTGATATTTGCCTTGTCCAACTCTTTGCTTTTTTAGATGATATTTGCCTTGTCCAACTCTTTGCTTTTTGGTTGATATTTGCCTTGTCCAGCTCTTTCCTTTTTGGTTGATATTTGCCATGTCCAACTCTTTGCTTTTTGGTTGATATTTGCCTTGTCCAACTCTTTGCTTTTTGGTTGATATTTGCCTTGTCCAACTCTTTGCTTTTTGGTTGATATTTGCCTTGCTCAACTCTTTGCTTTTTGGTTGATATTTGCCTTGTCCAACTCTTTGCTTTTTGGTTGATATTTGCCTTGTCCAACTCTTTGCTTTTTGGTTGATATTTGCCTTGTCCAACTCTTTGCCTTTTGGTTGATATTTGCCTTGTCCAACTCTTTGCTTTTTGGTTGATATTTGCCTTGCCCAACTCTTTGCTTTTTGGTTGATATTTCCCTTGCTCAACTCTTTGCTTTTTGGTTGATATTTGTCTTGCCGAACTCTTTGCTTTTTGGTTGATATTTGCCTTGCTCAAAATTCTTTGCTTTTAGTTGATATTTGCCATGCCCAGTCTCTTGTGTTTTGGTTGATATTTTCCTATCATATTTTCTACCTTGATGGCCGCTTCTTGATTCTAAAACATTTTTAAAATTCTCAGATATTTGCTAGAAATACTTATGTTCCCTAATATTTTCACGATTCATTTTATTCATGTTTCATTTGACCAAATGTTTTGGTACAGACAAGCAAACCTACAAATAATCTTTCTGTACTTGTAACGTTCTCTCTATCGCAGTTCTTAGGGCGAACATAGCACTAAGCGTTCTTGTATTGGCCGAGTTAAGACAGCACCAACAGCTGGCGTCCCACACTACTGTTTCATGTGTTGTGATTTATTTAGACACATTTGCTGTTTTACACACACACACACACACACACACACTATAAACTCAGCACAGAACAAGAGCAGGAGATGAACAAGCACGTTGTATCATCATCTGATCAGCGCAAAATGTATGTACGTGGGTGTGTATACAGTACAGTGTGTATGTACTGAAAAGTTATTACAGTATGGTTGATTATCTAATGTGTTGTGATCACTTTCCACAGTTACCATGCTAATCTACATTCTGTTAGCATTTTACAGTAATGGTTAACTTCTACATTCTGTTAGTATCTTACAGTGGTGGTTAACTTCTACATTCTGTTAGTATCTTACAGTGATGGTTAACTTCTACATTCTATTAGTATCTTACAGTGGTGGTTAACTTCTACATTCTGTTAGCATTTTACAGTAATGGTTAACTTCTACATTCTGTTAGTATCTTACAGTGATGGTTAACTTCTACATTCTGTTAGTATCTTACAGTGGTGGTTAACTTCTACATTCTGTTAGTATCTTACAGTGGTGGTTAACTTCTACATTCTGTTAGTATCTTACAGTGGTGGTTAACTTCTACATTCTGTTAGTATCTTACAGTGGTGGTTAACTTCTACATTCTATTAGTATCTTACAGTGGTGGTTAACTTCTACATTCTGTTAGTATCTTACAGTGATGGTTAACTTCTACATTCTGTTAGCATTTTACAGTAATGGTTAACTTCTACATTCTGTTAGTATCTTACAGTGGTGGTTAACTTCTACATTCTGTTAGTATCTTACAGTGATGGTTAACTTCTACATTCTGTTAGTATCTTACAGTGGTGGTTAACTTCTACATTCTGTTAGTATCTTACAGTGGTGGTTAACTTCTACATTCTGTTAGTATCTTACAGTGGTGGTTAACTTCTACATTCTGTTAGTATCTTACAGTGGTGGTTAACTTCTACATTATGTTAGTATCTTACAGTGGTGGTTAACTTCTACATTCTGTTAGTATCTTACCGTGATGGTTAACTTCTACATTATGTTAGTATCTTACAGTGGTGGTTAACTTCTACATTCTGTTAGTATCTTACCGTGATGGTTAACTTCTACATTCTGTTAGTATCTTACAGTGGTGGTTAACTTCTACATTCTGTTAGTATCTTACAGTGGTGGTTAACTTCTACACTCTGTCAGTATCTTACAGTGGTGGTTAACTTCTACATTCTGTTAGTATCTTACAGTGGTGGTTAACTTCTACATTCTGTCAGTATCTTACAGCGGTGGTTAACTTCTACATTCTGTTAGTATCTTACAGTGGTGGTTAACTTCTACATTCTGTTAGTATCTTACAGCGGTGGTTAACTTCTACATTCTGTTAGTATCTTACAGTGGTGGTTAACTTCTACATTCTGTCAGTATCTTACAGCGGTAGTTAACTTCTACATTCTGTTAGTATCTTACAGTGGTGGTTAACTTCTACATTCTGTTAGTATCTTACAGCGGTGGTTAACTTCTACATTCTGTTAGTATCTTACAGTGGTGGTTAACTTCTACATTCTGTTAGTATCTTACAGTGGTGGTTAACTTCTACACTCTGTTAGTATCTTACAGTGGTGGTTAACTTGTCTGTTTTCTTCTAACATGCTATAGTTATGGAATTTACTTAGTGTCTGACCTCTAACAATAACGACCAACCTGGTCCTATCAACTTATGGCCAGACCAGCGGGCCGGCTGTTAAGTCATAACATTACTGGTAATATGGATAATAAAACTATACTGTATCATACAGTTGAGTAAATCAAAAATGTATGTATGTCTTTTTACAATATACTTGTATGAGTGTATACAAAGCTGTGATAAGACTCTGTATAAACTAATCAATCAATGTGTAAATGTATGTTCTTAGGTAACCAATCAATCTGTCAATGCCTGGATCCATGAAAACTAGGTCAATTTGTGTGTGTAGCTCCTCTAACACGCTCTCATTCATTCAAACACCGACCATGTCAGGCAGAGTCCTGACCAGCTTAAGAGGAGAGAAGTGACAAGATATCTGACACTGTGCAAGATGATGATGATGACGATGATGATGATGATGGTGGTGGTGGTGGTGGTGGCCTGTCAATACAGCTTAACTATGGCAACGAGCCTGTGCCGTTGTCGCGGCTGTCAGTCAAGTGTCCAATACAAACGGTTAAAAGATGAAGACAGCCAAGTGCTGTTATTATATGTCAGTCATGAAGCCGGCCTGATGTAGGCTATCCTCCTACTCCTACCTGCTCTCATTTCTCATATATCGGACAGGGAAGCGGTGTCTTAGATGAGGGGAGGCAGCAAGCAGAAATTAGGGCGGACAGCTCTTGTCAGACACAAGGAGTGACAGTTCTTGTCAGAAATTAGGGCGGACAGCTCGTCAGAAATTAGGGCGGACAGCTCTTGTCAGAAATTAGGGTGGACAGCTCGTCAGAAATTAGGGCGGACAACTCTTGTCATAAACGAGGGCGGACAACTCTTGTCAGAAATTAGGGCGGACAGCTCTTGTCAGAAATTAGAGCGGACAGCTCTTGTCAGAAATTAGGGTGGACAGCTCTTGTCAGAAATGAGGGCGGACAGCCTTTGTCAGAAATTAGGGCGGACAGCTCTTGTCAGAAATTAGAGCGGACAACTCTTGTCATAAACGAGGGCGGACAACTTTTGTCAGAAATTAGAGCGGACAACTCTTGTCATAAACGAGGGCGGACAGCTCTTGTCAGAAACGAGGGCGGACAGCTCTTGTCAGAAACGAGGGCGAACAGCTCTTGTCAGAAACGAGGGCGGACAGCTCTTGTCAGAAACGAGGGCGGACAGCTCTTGCCAGAAACAAGGGCGAACAGCTCTTGTTAGAAATGAGAATGGACAGTTCAATATGTTAATATGACATCACATATATCGCACGTTCAAATACTGAAGGCATTATGGAAAAGACAGACTATTTCAACAGCTACTTCAAACTGTAACATTAACAAAATATTAGATACACTGTCAGGAAAAAACACTAAACACGCTGTCAGAAGAAGACACTAAACACGCTGTCAGAAGAAGACACTAAACACGCTGTCAGGAGAAGATACTAAACACGCTGTCAGGAGAAGATACTAAACACGCTGTCAGGAGAAGATACTAAACACGCTGTCAGAAGAAGACACTAAACACGCTGTAAGGAGAAGACACTAAACACGCTGTCAGAAGAAGACACTAAACACGCTGTCAGGAGAAGATACTAAACACGCTGTCAGGAGAAGATACTAAACACGCTGTCAGGAGAAGATACTAAACACGCTGTCAGGAGAAGATACTAAACACGCTGTCAGAAGAAGACACTAAACACGCTGTCAGGAGAAGATACTAAACACGCTGTCAGGAGAAGATACTAAACACGCTGTCAGAAGAAGACACTAAACACGCTGTCAGGAGAAGATACTAAACACGCTGTCAAGAGAAGACACTAAACACGCTGTCAGGAGATGATACTAAACACACTGTTAGTAGAAGACACTAAAGACACTGCCAAGAGAAGACACAAAACACACTGTCAGAAGAAAATAAAAAGAGAATCTAGATAATATTATAAAGAGAATCCGATGGAAATGTAAAGAGGCAGCAAAGATGAAATATACAACTAGACCGTGACAAGGAAAGATCAGAGACATGCAATGTAAGACTATCATTGGAAGTGATGGGGAAAATGAATGACAATAAAAAGAAGTACATCATGAACCCAAGACAACAAAAGCATGCTTCATGTTTTAAAAAAGAATGAAAAATGGCAACACTGTAATAAACACAGACAGATGGTAAATGAAGAATCTTGTGACATGTGACATGTAGCTGCGCAGCTTTCTAGAGACAACATCCTTGAAAGTGACACACAGGTCAACAATGAAATGTTTGTCATAGCGTGCACAGACATGATGCAACAACAACATGATAAAAGCTGCCATGATCTGCTGGGACTGAGAAAATGAAAGCTCGTAATATGGAACTATTTGATCTAGATGAAAGAGCTGGCATGAGATCTGGCAAGAAGAGAAAGTAAAATGTATCAAATGTTTACTTGATGAAAGACATGTCAAGAAGAGAAAGTAAAATTTATCAAATGTTTGCTTGATCTAGATGAAAGAGCTGGCATGACTCCATGTCAAGAAGAGAAAATAACATTTGTCAGATGTGTACTTGGTCTAAATGAAAGAGCTGGCAAGAAGAGAAAATAACATTTGTCAGATGTGTACTTGGTCTAAATGAAAGAGCTGGCAAGAAGAGAAAGTAAGATTTGTCAGATGTTTACTTGGTCTAGATGAAAGAGCTGGAAAGAAGAGAAAGTAAGATTTATGAGATGTTTACTTGGTCTAGATGAAAGAGCTGGAAAGAAGAGAAAGTAAGATTTGTGAGATGTGTACTTGGTGGTGTTGAATCCTCGCCATCCTGGCACATACAGCACGTCATTGCTGCACTTCTGACACAGAATCCTGTAGTTGAGGTCATGACGTCCTCCAAGATTAAGCGGTGGCTCCCAGCTCAAGGTCACAAAACTTGAACTCTGGGACTCGATGGACAGATTCCGGGGCGCTGATGGGGGCTCTGATGAGGAAAAGAAACTGAAAGAAATTAAAAGCGGGCTCAAGAAAATGAGAATTAATTTCTTACTCAAAAAATCTGCTGTAAACGCTCAACAACAGAAACACACGCGCATGCGCACACCAGGCAGGGCAGAGGGTTAACAGAATGTCCTGATAGCAAATGTGGCTGCATCCAAGCGATAGCTCACTTTTTGCCAGAGAAAAAAATAATAATCGGCAACAGTCAGATAATCAGCGGTAATGGAAGCAATCACTGCCAGTAATGAAATATGAAGAAAAAAGAAAGAGCAGTAGCACAGAGCACTAAGAACAAATGATTTGATATCTGAAGTGAATATCTGCTTGCCTTACAAGAAGAAGTAGATATTTATGTGCAGAACGCACGTACTGTTCTCACAATGTGGAACACTTTTCCATGCTATAAACTTCTTATCTGCAATGTATCATCTTTATTATCTTACAACACTTTATCAACAAACTCAGAATGTTTCCCACGATCTGCCACTACAAGTCCATAGTTGCTCTCACCTCATCTTTATTATCTTACTCCATCAACAAACTCACAATGTTTCCCAAGATCTGCCACTACAAGTCCATGGCTGCTCTCACCTCATCTTTATTATCTTACTCCATCAACAAACTCACAATGTTTCCCAAGATCTGCCACTACAAGTCCATAGTTGCTCTCACCTCATCTTTATTATCTTACTCCATCAACAAACTCACAATGTTTCCCAAGATCTGCCACTACAAGTCCATAGTTGCTCTCACCTCATCTTTATTATCTTACTCCATCAACAAACTCAACTGTTAAAAATGTTTCCCAAGATCTGACACTACAAGTCCATGGCTGCTCTCACCTCATCTTTCTTATTCTTCTCCGGAACATCACGTAACCCGTAGCAGAATAGTTACTGACTGGATGGTGACTGTGGCTGGGACAGAACCCAGTGCCCTCAGTCGTCCGAGAAGCCGCACCCGCACATAATCAGCCTCTAACACTCACACTATGCCAAACAGTTGTTTCAATAAAACATTACTAATATCCAACTTTCATAGGCCGGCCGGCCAGCCAGCCAGACAGCCAGCCAGCCAGCCAGACAGACAGACAGCCAGACAGACAGACAGCCAGCCAGCCAGCCAGACAGACAGACAGCCAGACAGCCAGACAGACAGACAGATAGCCACCCAGCCAGACAGACGGACAGCCAGCCAGACATACATACAGCCAGACAGACACACAGACAGCCTGACAGCCAGACAGATTTTATCCTAGCAAAACAGCTAGCCACTGAACTTTAAACAATAATGTCATAATTCAGAAGATACTGTGTTATTTCAAATGAGCTATAAAGTTCTAATAACAAACACTGACATATTTGCTGTATTGTCCACAAAATATCAGCCATTTTAGATAATAATTAAACTCAGTAACGCTTCTTATTAAAAATGCAAACATTTAAAATTTGATATTAAATTATTCAATTGAAAAAACTATTTGTTTTCCAACCAATAACAAGTATAGAAATTGTGACCTGAATGAGTGGAACATCAAGAATAAAAGAAATGATATCGCGTCTTAGTTGTGTTTTAGTCAGAATTTGTTTTCTTTTGCTTTGTTTAATGGCTCAACAAACATTATAAAACAATGAAGAATGATGTTAGAATTGTTATGTCACTCTCTCTAAGAACAAAAACAAAACTACGAAATTATAAGAAATTAACAGACACATGGGACAGTATCATCACACATGAAGACATTTACAATAACAAGTGATTAACCTATAGAAATGTTTCAATGTCTAACTCTTCTCTTGTCTGCAGTGTTCTCGGTGTATCCTGAAGGAAAGAAACTCTCAGAGAGTCTCTCATGTGTAATCAGTGGAAATTGTTCTTTGTCTGTTTCCTCAGACATCTAAAAGCTCTCACTCAACTAGAGCTGGCTGGCTTCTCTTGTTTAAAGACTGAACCTACATCTGGCGGGAACTGGCAAGTTCAATCAACCTGCGCCTACAGCAGTTTTCACCTCTTCTACAATTAATGGAAATGTTGAGTATTAGCCAAGAAAAAGACCGAGACAGAAAATATCTGGAAGACTATCCATGTGCCACAAGAAAACAAAAAGCAACTAATCGTACTTCAACCAAACAACTTGAAGAAGCATTACGCCAATTCTCATCGGCAGTATATCCCATGATGATGATGATGATGATGATTGAGCCAATGGACATATAATCAACAATATAAAATAGTATTTTAAACAACAGCATTATCTGTGAGTTCCCAAAGTAGAGATTTCTCTTGAGAAAAGATACATGCTACCAGCTTATCTCGTCTCGTCTCTTCCCTCATGTGTAGCTTTCCGTGTTCAAGGCAAAACCAGACGTCCTGATACGGTTCAGAGACTGCCTTTATTTAGACAGTTTCACCTGGCAGGTTGCAGTGGCGGACAACCATGAAGATGGCTCTGATATAAGTCAAGATTCAAAAGTAAACTTCTGAGATACTTGAAAGTGACAAAACAACCATGGCTGCGAATAAACTTGCTCAATAACTCAGCCTTATCACAATCAACCCTCTCCTCTACCGATATCGTCAAAACCAACCCTCTCTTTCTACCGCTCTGCTATGAAACAACCCTGTTTTCTAGCACTATCATTACAACCAACCCTCTCTTTCTACCGCTCTGCTACGAAACAACCCTATTTTCTAGCACTATCATTACAACCAACCCTCTCTTCTACCGCTCTATGAAACAACCCTGTTTTCTAGCACTATCATTACAACCAACCCTCCCTTTTACCACTCTATGAAACAACCCTGTTTTCTAGCACTATCATTACAACCAACCCTCCCTTTTACCGCTCTACGAAACAACCTTGTTTTCTACCACTATCATTACAACCAACCCTCTCTTCTATCGCTCTATGAAACAACCCTGTTTTCTAGCACTATCATTACAACCAACCCTCCCTTTTACCACTCTATGAAACAACCCTGTTTTCTAGCACTATCATTACAACCAACCCTCCCTTTTACCGCTCTACGAAACAACCTTGTTTTCTAGCACTATCATTACAACCAACCCTCTCTTCTACCGCTCTATGAAACAACCCTGTTTTCTAGCACTATCATTACAACCAACCCTCCCTTTTACCACTCTATGAAACAACCCTGTTTTCTAGCACTATCATTACAACCAACCCTCCCTTTTACCGCTCTACGAAACAACCTTGTTTTCTACCACTATCATTACAACCAACCCTCCCTTCTACCGCTCTATGAAACAACCCTGTTTTCTACCACTATCATTACAACCAACCCTGTTTTCTAGCACTATCATTACAACCAACTCTCCCTTCTACCGCTCTGCTACGAAACAACCCTCTCTTCTACCGCTACTGTCAGAACCAACCCGCTCCTGTACCGCTGTCATCAAGAGCCACTTAATGTAGAATGAGAATATGATAAGCGAGTTTGACACCCACACATCCCCCACCCCACCCTATAAAAATCTGAATAAATAACAATAATAATAATAATATGAAAGATAACAACTGCACAGTGGAGAAATATTGTGTTCCAGAGCCAAAGAAAAATGTTGGGCTTGTGTCTTGTCTTCCACACATCGGCCCGAGCGCCTACCTCCCCCAGGAAACGATGTATGTACTAGAAACAAACTAAACATATACACGTTTTTTCTCCAGCATACGCCGTGAGAGTCATTAATTTTGCATAAACACAATGTTCCCTCCGCCATTAAATCAAACGGTAAAACACACGCCATGAATAGGCAATGAGTTGCTAGGCTTTTATTGGCTTAAGCAAAGTTTGCTGGCAAAATGCTCTCTTGTTTTCTATATCATCAACTTTACATTAGTGAAATCTTGCAGCTTTTACCCTACAACCGCAGCTCTAGCCTATACCATATATGTTCTTAAAAACCATCAGTCCGCCATTTCATATCTCTTCCACATATTTATAGTGGGAAATGTGAAGTGTGTGCACACCCGTACTTCCAGCATACCACACTATATAGGCGTTTTGTTTCTCGTCTCTAGAACATCTTACAAACAACACATCCAACAGTTTCATATCTCCAGAACATCTTACATATATACTGTTTAAAAAAACGCAACAAATAGGATGTTGTGATTTAAACAGAAGTTTGCTGATCAGACAAGGTCAAAATGCCTGAAACGTTCACTTGGACGTCAACTTCACGTGCCGACCTGAATTATACTCAGCAGATGATTCATGGGCACAGAAAAGCGACACTAGTCAAACAGCATTTTTGACAATAACTCATGACAGGTTCACGAGAATCCCTGAAACATATTGAACACAAAACTTACTGAATGCCTATAAAAGATTGATGCTCCTTGAATCAATTCATTTGAAAATTCACTTCGCAAGTATGGCTCATCTCACTACAGAACAACGACTCATCATCATTGGATGTTTACAGACTGGACAGTCACAAAGTGTAGTGGCCAGACAATTTAATATGGTTAGAAGCACCACTAGTCGCCTTTAGTGGTGGAGGTGTACTGATGTGGGGGACGATCAACTTCAAGGGAAGAAGTGACCTGGTGCAAACTGAAGGAATGCCCAACGATACGTCGCTGAAATTCTTCGTCCTCACGTCCTTCCACTTCCGGCTGCACCAGGGTCGATTTTTTCAGCAGGATAACGCTCGACCTTATGTAGCACAACTCACCACCCTGTTCCTCGCTGACAACAACGTCCAGACCATTCCTTGGCCATCCATGTCATCAGACATGAACCCAACAGAACACTTATGGGATGAACTCAACAGACAAGTCTGCCAGCGAGACGTGGCGCCAACCAATCTCCGACAGTTGTCTCTTGCACTGCGGGAAGAGTGGGCAGCCATCCCACAACAACAGATCCAACGGCTAATCGCATCCATGTCAAGGAGATGTCGTTCTCTGACACAGGCCAGAGGAGGCCATACACCTTACTGAAACGGAGTCTTCAGTCGCAAAGAATAAAAGTCCAAACCAAATTTAATGAACATCATTTCATTGTTAAAGTCTTAATGTTTGTCCATGCCAAGACTGAAAAATTAATTCCGTAAAATAAAATTTTGAAACAAGTTTGAAATTTGGTGTCCATTACGACTACAGTAGTGTTGCGTTTCTTTTTTTTTTTTTTTTGAACAGTATAATAAAAACGCATTGTATTGTTATATACTTATCTGAAGAAACAATACACGTAACTGTTTTATATTTCTAGAACATCTTACAAATAATATAGAAGCACTGTATTGTACTTACATACCTAAAGAAATAATATATCAAACCGTTTTATATCTACTGAACATCTTACAAACAATACATCCAACTGTTTTTTATATCTAGAACATCTTACAAACAAAACATCCAAGTGTTTCACACCACTAAGACATCTTAAAAACAATACATCAAACTGTTTCACATCACTAAGACATCTAACAAACAATATATCCAACTGTTTCACATCACTAAGACATCTACAGACACTACATCCAACGGTTTTACAGACAGACTGAACAGAAAGAGAGAGAGACAGAGAGAGACAGAGAGACTGAACAGAAAGCGAGAGAGAAAGAAAGACAGATTGAACAGAAAAAGAGAGACAGACAGACTGAAAAGAATGAGAGAAACAGAGTGAGACACAGAGAGTGAGACTTGTGGAGAAAAAAGATGATACAGAGAGAGAGACAGACAGACAGACAGACAAACAAACTGAACAGAAAGAGACTGACAGACTGAACAGAAAGAGAGAGACAGACTGAACATAAAGAGACAGGCAGACAAACAGACAGACTGAGCAGAGAGAGAGAGAGAGAAACAGAGTGAGACACAGATAGCGAGTCTGGGGGAGAAAAAGATGATAGGGAGAGAGAGAGACAAAATGAATAGAAAGAGAGACAGACAGACAGATAGACAGACTGAATAGAAATAGAGAGACAGACAAACTGAACAGAAAGAGACAGGCAGACTGAATAAAAAGAGACAGACAAACTGAATAGAAAGAGAGACAGGCAGACTGAAGAGAAAGAGACAGAAAGACAGACTGAACAGAAAAAGAGACATACAGATAGACTGAACAGAAAGAGACAGACAGACAGACAAGCATTCTGAACAGAAAGAGACAGACAGACAGACTGAAGAGAAAAAGAGACAGATAGACAGACGTAGCAGAAAGAGAGAGACTAAGCAGAAAAAGAGACAGATAGACAGACGCAACAGAAAGAGAGAGACTAAGCAGAAAAAGAGACAGACAAACAGACAGACAGACTGAACAGAAAGAGAGAAACTGAGACACAGAGAGTGAAACTGGAGGATATAAAGATGATAGAGACAGAGAGATAGGCAGACAAACAGACAGACTGAGCAGAGAGAGAGAGAGAGAGAGAGAGAGAGAAACAGAGTGAGACACAGATAGCGAGTCTGGGGGAGAAAAAGATGATAGGGAGAGAGAGATACAAAATGAATAGAAAGAGAGACAGACAGACAGATAGACAGACTGAATAGAAATAGAGAGACAGACAAACTGAACAGAAAGAGACAGGCAGACTGAATAAAAAGAGACAGACAAACTGAATAGAAAGAGAGACAGGCAGACTGAAGAGAAAGAGACAGAAAGACAGACTGAACAGAAAAAGAGACATACAGATAGACTGAACAGAAAGAGACAGACAGACAGACAAGCATTCTGAACAGAAAGAGACAGACAGACAGACTGAAGAGAAAAAGAAACAAGATAGACAGACGTAGCAGAAAGAGAGAGGCTAAGCAGAAAAAGAGACAGATAGACAGACGCAACAGAAAGAGAGAGACTAAGCAGAAAAAGAGACAGACAAACAGACAGACAGACTGAACAGAAAGAGAGAAACTGAGACACAGAGAGTGAAACTGGAGGATATAAAGATGATAGAGACAGAGAGATAGGCAGACAGACAGACAAACTGAACAGAAAGAGAGAGACAAAAAGATTGAATAGAAAGAGACAGACAGACAGACAGACAGACTGAATAGAAACAGAAATAGGCAGACAGGTAGACAGACTGAATAGAAAGATATATATATATATATAGACATACATACAGACTCTACAGAAAGACAGACAGACTGAACAGAAAGAGAGAAACAGAGTAAGACACAAGAGAGTGAGACTGGGGGAGATAAAGGTGATGGAAAGAGAGAGAGAAACACACATGATGTGAGAAGAGTTTTACGTCTAGTAACATAATAAACTAGAAGTAGGCACGGTTTTGAATCTTAGGAAAATGCATTTGAAAAGAACAACAAAAAACTATAATAATACAGCATTGTTTTTTTAATAAAGAAACAGAATGGCTGAGAAAACGTGTGTGTAACATGTGCCAGTGTGTGGCACATTCTTCCAGAGTTGTTACGATATGGAACAAAACTTTCATCTCTCTCTTTCTTCTCTTCCTCCTACTCCCACAACACGCACGCACACACGCATATTCTTCCACCCCCACCCCTCCCCCAAAGACTGAGAAGGCCACACAGAGAAAGATTGAAAAGGCCACACACAGAAAGACTGAGAAGGTCACATAGAGAAAGACTGAGAAGGTCACTAGAGAAAGACTGAGAAGGTCACACAGAGAAAGACTGAGAAGGTCACACAGAGAAAGACTGAGAAGGCCACACAGAGAAAGACTGAGAAGGTCACACAGAGAAAGACTGAGAAGGTCACATAGAGAAAGACTGAGAAGGTCACATAGAGAAAGACTGAGAAGGTCACATAGAGAAAGACTGAGAAGGTCACTAGAGAAAGACTGAGAAGGTCACACAGAGAAAGACTGAGAAGGTCACACAGAGAAAGACTGAGAAGGTCACACAGAGAAAGACTGAGAAGGCCACACAGAGAAAGACTGAGAAGGTCACACAGAGAAAGACTGAGAAGGCCACACAGAGAAAGACTGAGAAGGCCACACAGAGAAAGACTGAGAAGGTCACACAGAGAGAGACTGAGAATGTCACACAGAGAAAGACTGAGAATGTCACACAGAGAAAGACTGAGAAGGTCACACAGAGAAAGACTGAGAAGGCCACACAGAGAAAGACTGAGAAGGCCACACAGAGAAGACTGAGAAGGCCACACAGAGAAAGACTGAGAAGGCCACACAGAGAAAGACTGAGAAGGCCACACAGAGAAAGACTGAGAAGGCAACACAGAGAAAGACTGAGAAGGCCACACAGAGAAAGGCTGAGAAGGCCACACAGAGAAGACTGAGAAGGCCACATAGAGAAAGACTGAGAAGGCCACACAGAGAAAGACTGAGAAGGCCACACAGAGAAAGTCTGAGAAGGCCACACAGAGAAAGACTGCACATAATAAAAATACTGACGTGTACAGGGCGTGGACTTGGCATCCCTTGGACTCCTGAAGTAGTTGAGCTGGCACGTGCACTCTGCCGCCCCGCCATTAGAGTAGCTGTGTCCGGGACACGGCTGGCAAGGTCCGATACCCTCAGACCATTTGTACTGACCAGACATACAGGCTGGGGAACAAACAGGAACACTTTATCAAAACTCATCATCTTGTAACTCAGTCTTCCTCATCATCATTATAAACTGTATCCGCCTTCCTCACACATCACGTGCATTTCATCTTTGCTGAATAGTAGTTTTGCAGCTGCGTATTAGTAGGAGTCACTTTCTGCACTGATAACATAGATATATGTGCGAAAGTTAACGTCTTATTTCATATTATTCTAAGTTCTTCAGTGTTTTCACTTAATTATCTTTCTCTCCTAATCTATGTTGGAGATACTACATTCAGAATTCACCCAAATCCGTAGTATATATCTTCTTCTTCTTCTTGGATTTCCTCATACCAAAAGCTACATGTCAGTTGACCCCATGCTCGTAGCCATGGCCCTCATTGGCGCCCACATTCTTCTAGTCCCACACTGACCACATTCTACAGTCAGATTGAGCAGCACTGACCACATTCTACAGTCAGATTGAGCAGCACTGACCACATTCTACAGTCAGATTGAGCAGCACTGAGCACATTCTACAGTCACACTGAGCACATTCTACAGTCACACTAACCACATTCTACAGTCAGATTGAGCAGCACTGAGCACATTCTACAGTCACACTGAGCACATTCTACAGTCACACTAACCACATTCTACAGTCACACTGAGCACATTCTACAGTCACACTGAGCACATTCTACAGTCACACTAACCACATTCTACAGTCAGATTGAGCAGCACTGAGCACATTCTACAGTCACACTGAGCACATTCTACAGTCACACTGACCACATTCTACAGTCACACTGAGCAGCACTGATGCTATTTATCTTGCACATAATTTATCCACCCTTGGCGATGAGCGCTGTCTGCTGGAGAAACACTGTCATATAGAGTAGACATGTGTGAGTGCTTCGTACCAGGACAGGGTGTTCAGTCTTTTCCCCAAGTACTGACTCAGATTCCTCTAAGACATCAACTTCTAAATATCACTGTTTTCTGACCATGAACTGCTGTCATGTTCTGCAGGTGAGTCTGCTGTCTCCTTTTCTGGACCAACACATCATGGATGTGATGACCCTACGGCTAATTACACCACTGATGTGATGACTTCACGACCTGTCGTCTCTAAAGATAAGCAGACAAGAAGGACAGCAGAATGAATCTTCTATTGAGTGTCTTAAGCAGTTATTTTATTCTGCTAATCTCTTCCTTCAAAAATCTCGCTGAGATATTTCTTTAGCTGGTCCCCCCTCCCCCACACCGCCAGCTTGTGCCGTTAACACAACTAAAGCTGACATCGTAACACGGCCTGTCAAAGCTGCTAACAAACATTCTTCTTCCTAGTCTTGCTGTTGTATATCTCATATTGTGTCGGACAGTAATCAATTCTCTCTGTATGTCTGCGTTGGTCTGTGTCTCTGTCCCTGTATGTCATATATTGTCTGCCTATCTCTGTATGTCATATGTTATATGTCTGAGTATATATCTTTTGAGAAAGCAAATAAGGCAGCTAAAATATATATATATATATATATATATATCAATGAGGAAAAATTGGATATCTTGGATCATTACTAACCAATAATGGAGATAAATGAGGGATATTCAAAGGAGGACATTTATACCTCGTCAAGAAATAAAACAACTAAAGAATCTGTGGAGAGGAACAGACAGAACTACAAAAATAAGATTTTTAAGGGCATGCATCTTTCCCATCACAACATATGCCTGTGAGACCTGTACACTTAACAAAACAGCTGAGAAACACATAAATGCCTTTGAATGTAAATGCTACAGAAGAGTTCTCCAAATATCATGGACACAAAAAAGAACAAATATATCTATACTACAAGAACTTAATATTGAAGAAGGCTGGGTAGTAAAGAGGATTAAAGAGAGAAAACTTAAATATTTTGGACATATTAAACGTCATGAGAATTTAGAGAAGACCGTCTTGGAAAGGTACATAATGGGGAAAAGAAAGAGAGGAAGACCAAGACGAAGATGGCTGCAAAAAACTTGTTAATGATCTGCGAATGGATGCATCAGTAGCAGGCCATCTTGTTGTAAAACCGAGAGGCCTACGGAGAGCTATTACGGAGGCAAGTTCCATAAGGTATATGCAAATAACTGACTGATATTTATATGTGATATTTTCTGTATGTCTGTGTATATACGTCAAATATTGTATGTATGCCTGTATTCCTGTCTGTCTCTGTATATCTATATGATATTGTATGTATGCCTGTATTCCTGTCTGTCTGTCTTTGTCACATACTATTTATACAAGAATAACTTCACACTTAATGTTATCAGCTACAACGTTCATATCTTTATGGTCTCTTCTCTGGTTAATCTTTGTACCCCTAGCCCCTACCCCTACCTCTAACCCCAGGCACGCACCCCCCCCCCCACCCCCCGGTCTAAAAGCCCAGCGAGTTTTGCTGTGGCCAACATCTGAAAGACATGAGCAGCGATATCAGGAGCTAGAGCTGTGCTCACGTGACGTGGAGTTTTTGCTGGGGCTCAGATGAAACATGTTAGACGGATTAGAGATAGCTGGTTTAGTTTGCTCTTTCTGTCCTTCGCTCACTGGATGAAACAGCGGTGTAAAAACTGTCATACAACAGCTATGGTCAGAGCGTGCACACACACACACGGACAGAGAGAGAGAGAGATTAAGAGAAAGATAGAGAGACAGAGAAAGACTGACAGAGAGACAGAGAAAGACTGACAGAGAAATAGAGAAAGTGAGAGAGATTGAGAGAGAGAGAGAGAAAGAGAGAGTAAACACAAGGCTCTGGAGCCGGTATACTCAAACCTTCCACTATTTCCTACATGGCACATATCTTACAGAAAAGCAACAAAAGTAGCGTCCTGTTATACTGTATCAATCGACGCGGACTCGCTCTCTCTCATAAACAGTTCGTCTACTAACTCTGACTCTCTCATAAATATTTCCTCTACTAACTCTGACTCTCTCATAAACAGTTCGTCTACTAACTCTGACTCTCTCATAAACAGTTCGTCTACTAACTCTGACTCTCTCATAAACAGTTCGTCTACTAACTCTGACTCTCTCATAAATATTTCCTCTACTAACTCTGACTCTCTCAAAACAGTTCGTCTACTAACTCTGACTCTCTCATAAACAGTTCGTCTACTAACTCTGACTCTCTCATAAACAGTTCGTCTACTAACTCTGACTCTCTCATAAACAGTTCGTCTACTAACTCTGACTCTCTCATAAATATTTCCTCTACTAACTCTGACTCTCTCATAAACAGTTCGTCTACTAACTCTGACTCTCTCATAAACAGTTCGTCTACTAACTCTGACTCTCTCATAAACAGTTCGTCTACTAACTCTGACTCTCTCATAAATATTTCCTCTACTAACTCTGACTCTCTCATAAACAGTTCGTCTACTAACTCTGACTCTCTCATAAACAGTTCGTCTACTAACTCTGACTCTCTCATAAACAGTTCGTCTACTAACTCTGACTCTCTCATAAACAGTTCGTCTACTAACTCTGACTCTCTCATAAATATTTCCTCTACTAACTCTGACTCTCTCATAAACAGTTCGTCTACTAACTCTGACTCTCTCATAAACAGTTCGTCTACTAACTCTGACTCTCTCATAAACAGTTCGTCTACTAACTCTGACTCTCTCATAAATATTTCCTCTACTAACTCTGACTCTCTCATAAACAGTTCGTCTACTAACTCTGACTCTCTCATAACAGTTCGTCTACTAACTCTGACTCTCTCATAAACAGTTCGTCTACTAACTCTGACTCTCTCATAAACAGTTCGTCTACTAACTCTGACTCTCTCATAAATATTTCCTCTACTAACTCTGACTCTCTCATAAACAGTTCGTCTACTAACTCTGACTCTCTCATAAACAGTTCGTCTACTAACTCTGACTCTCTCATAAATATTTCCTCTACTAACTCTGACTCTCTCATAAATAGTTCGTCTACTAACTCTGACTCTCTCATAAACAGTTCGTCTACTAACTCTGACTCTCTCATAAATAGTTCGTCTACTGACTCTGACTCTCTTGTAAATAGTTCGTCTACTGACTCTCTCGTAAATGGTTCGTATGCTGACTAGGACTCTCCCATAAATGATCATCTCTACTGACAGACTCACTCATACATGGTTCATTTACTAACTCTGACTCTCTCATAAATGGTCATCTCTAGTCTTCTTCTTCTTCTTCGTTCGCACTGTCTGTCTATATCTGCAGTCCTGTCTCTTGGATAAATTTCACTGTTTTTTGTAACTCATGTATGGAACCGTAGAGCTTATCTTCTTTAGTGGTTTCACTGGGCCAGTAATTATTTCTCAGTGTCTCGTAGTTGATGCAGTTCTGGAGGATATGTTCCACGGTTTGGGGCACCTGGGCACATGTACATAGATTAGTAGTACCAACCTTAAACTTTGTATACATATGACTTCGGAGTCGGCTGTGTCCTGTTCGGAGACGGAAGATGGTGACTTGTTCCTTTCTGTTTAGCATGTGATAGTCATCATGTGGTGGTGTTTGTGGCTTCCTGTAGGTTTTTATCATGCTTTTCTTCTGATTATAGGTGACTGGTATGTCTGGTTGCTCCATTTCAGTGCCCTCTTTGGCCAGATGGTCAGCTTTCTCATTGCCTGGTATCCCACAGTGGGAGGGAATCCATTGCAAAGTGACTCCATGTTGTAAGCCAATTTTTGACAAGGCATCCTTAAGGTCTGGTAGTTTGTTGCACTGAAGAGCCTCCAGTACTGATCTTGCATCTGTGAGAATTACTACAGGACATGTATCAATTCTGGATTCTGATAGTTTTTCAACTGCAGCAATAATTGCCCTAACTTCTGCATCAAAGTTGTTGCAGTATTTACCAGTGGGTATGGAAATCTTGTCAATGGTGTTGTTTGGATATTCAATATATGCTCCTGCCCCACCATTTTTTATGGCATTATGTGCAGATCCATCTGTATACACACGTATCCAGGTGTCACATGGATATTTGTCATCTAGAACACTAAGTGTGGCTATTGATCTTACAAGACTGCTCTGCATCTCACCATTCTGCACACCTTTCACTTCAGTCTGAATAGTTATTTGTGTATAATCTGCTTCTTTCCATGGTGTATGCTCTGGTACAGATGATAATGGAGTGACTACAGTTGGAAGGTCAGGTATCAGCTTACGCATACGCTTGGCCTGATGAATGAAGCTGCTTCTTTTAAGCCGTCCTAATGCCAAGTTATTGAATCTCTCCTTCAGGGGATGGCTTACAGAGCTAAGGAATTTTTCTCCCATGGTCATGACCTTTGTGTCTCTACGTTCCTTTAGCGGTTGAACACCAACTATTTTCTGCATTTCTACTATTGGTGTGGACCTCATGGCACCTGTGATAATCCGTAGTGACTGATTTTGAACCTTGTCTAGATTATGCAGCGTAGTGTTTGATGCTGTGCACCAAGATGTTGAGCCATATTCTAAATGTGGTAGAATACTTTGCTGATATACATTCTTGAGGATTCTTTCACTAGCTCCCCATGTAGTCCACTCAATTTTCTTAATATGGCTAGTTTTCTTCTGGCTTTTGCTTCTGCACTGTTGATGTGTTGCTTCCAAGTCAGTTTTGAGTCAAGAGTCACTCCTAAGTAAGTGGGTTGGTTGTCCATCCTTAAGGGTATTTCATTTACAAAGATCTTACCTGCTTTCTGTTTAGATGAGAGGGTGAACAGAGTGGTGCTTGATTTCTCTGTGTTGATACTTACACACCATTTGTTTGTCCATGATGTCAAGATGTCTGCTGCTCTTTGGAGTCTCTGTGTAGCAACTGTCGCATATTCATCTGTACACCACATGACCAGATCATCTGCATACAGTGCTGCTTGATTCCATAGGGAAGTTCCTTGACCAGGTCATTAATGAATACAAGGAATAGTGTAGGCGAAAGGACTCCTCCTTGTGGTACACCGTGTCGCAGAAGTACTTTCTGGCTTTTGTGTCCATCTATTACTACTCTAGCTCTTCTATTGTGTAAATAGGACTTTATCCAGTTGTACAGTCTTCCATTCACATTGCAGTTTCTTAGTTTCCACAACAGACCTTTTTCCATACTTTATCAAAGGCTTTCTTCAGGTCTATCCACGCTGCTAGTACAAGGTTTTTCTCTTGGAATGCATCCTCAATCTCTTGAGAGAGATAGGTCACTTGATCTTCCGTACTGTAGTACTGCCTAAATCCTGCTTGTTGTGGAACGAGAAGGTTTTCACTTTCTAGGTACCATTTTAGCCTCAGGTCAATGATGCGTTCCATCGTTTTGCATAGGTAGCTAGTGAGACTGATTGGCCTGTAGCTGGAGGCAGTATCACTGTTTTTCCCTGGTTTTAGCAGTGGTACCATGCTTGCTTCCTTCCAGATTTGAGGTAACTTACCTGTGCTCCAGCACATATTGAAAATATCCAACAGCTTTCCCATTGCTGCCATTCCCAGGTTCTTGATCATTTCATTGGACACTCCATCTGGTCCTGGTGATTTCCTTGGTTTCAGTTTACTAACTGCTAGGTCTAACTCACTGCGTGTGATTGGTGCATCCATGACCTCCACTTTTCTGACTTGTTCCTCCTCTTTCTGTGGCTCGATGCGCACTGTACGCTCCTTCTCTGGATGGATATCAATGTTGCAGTCCTGTGCAAACATGCGAGCAAAGTGATCTGCTACCTGCTTACCTGTAAGAGTTTTCCCATCCTCTATTAGTGTAATCTTTGTACTTCTTCCAGTACTCTCATCATTTAACTGTTTGATTAGTTTCCACAGTTTCCTTCCATCTTTTTCAAAGTTTAGGGACTCTGTTTTCTCTCTCCAACTTTCCCGTCTGGCTTGCAGCTTTGCTCTCTGAAATTTGGCCTTAGAATGTTGGTAATTATTGTGGTGTTCTTGGCATGGTCTATTTTCTGCTTGCTTTCGAGCTGCTTCCACGTCATCATGGAGTTTTCCCAGCTCACTAGACCAGTATGGTTTATAGTCCCTGCGAGCTCCTCTGGGAATGGTTTCACGAGCGGCCTGAAGGATACAAGCATTGAACTCCTTCACTATGCTGTTAATATCCTTACCTTCTATGGACAGCTGTCCCACCAGGATACCTGTACGATGTCTGTACATTGTCCAGTTTGCTTTTTTATAGTTCCATCTGGGGAGAGGGTTACTGGTGTTAAGGAGTTCATTTTCTATTGTCAGGAAGACTGGTCGATGGTCGCTACCTCCAAGTTGTTTTCCAACTTCACGTGTAATGTTCCACTTCAGATCTGGAGAGTGGAATGCCAGATCTGGTGTTGATTTTGTATGCCAAGCCCTTGAGTAAAATGTTGGGGCATCCATTGGCTGGTTGATCAGGAGAAGTCCATTATCATCCTGCCAGCTCTCAACTTCCTCTCCTCTCTTGTCTATGTGGTCATAGCCCCAGCTCTGGGAATGACTGTTAAAATCACCACAGACCATCAGTCTCTCTTTGTGTGGGATTGTTCCTAAAGCAAGTGGGCAATCATTAGGACAGTAATAGTTAAGGAGGTGGAAATCTGTATTACTACTTTTTAGATGGATCATCTGGTATTCGGCTCCTTCCATGTACACTCCCACCTGACATGCGCTGATGTTATTCTTAACAAGTGTGAGTACTCCTCCTTTTCTTCTGTCCTGTCGGTCTGATCTAAAACACTGGTAGCCTCTGATTTTAAAGGCGGCATCTTTGGTTAGGTGTGTCTCCTGTATGCAGCATATACTTACCTGCTCTGCAAAAAGTATGTTCTCTAGTTCAACCTTTTTGCTATAGCCATCTCTAACACTGCTGACACCCTCAGCATTCCACTGCATTATTTTAAGTTCTTGCTTTTTGGCTGTTTTCTTCTGTTGTATTTTTTGGCCAGTAGCTCTACTCTCATGTCTCCTGACTCCACAAGACGAACTGAGAGGACCTCCAGTAGCATTGGGTGGACCCTTTCGAGGCAGGGGGCCCGGCACTGCACCTGCCTGGTTAGTCTTCACAGGGCGAGCACCATGTTTGAAAACTGTAGATATAGACATTTCATTAGCGATAATGCGTGTTACCCTGATTTTTGCGATGCGCCTTTTGGCTGGGTAACTCCGACTTCAGCACCTTTCCTTGCTAGGGCAGATTATGGTCTTGCTCGGACTGCCATGAAGACAGTGTGGCTGGCCTGGCCAAAACTTTGTTTTCCAGCCTCTGGTGGCTGTACTTAAACCCCTTCTCCATGTCAGATGGTTTGAGACAGTTCCACAAAGACACTCTGACTCTGAGATGAGGAATCTGATGAGTGCTTCAATGATATCCATTCCCCGCCACCTATAGTCTACTGGCTCTGTTTTGTTCACATGTCATCTCTAGTGACTCTGACTCTCTCAGAAGATTCGTCTACTAACACTGACTCTCATAAATTATCATCTCTACTGGCTCTGACTCTCATAAATGGCCATCTCTACTGACTCTGACTTCAATCAAGAAATGGTTTCCAGCCTCAAGTGGACGTACATGTGTGTAAGCAGGAAACTGTTCGGGTTTTGTTGGCGGCCAGTTTCTGTTGTATCATGACGATGTTAAGTGTACAGCGTCTACTGATAATATCAGGAGCCTGCTTTACCTGTCTACTGATAATATCAGGAGCCTGCTTTATCTGTCTATTGATAATATCAGGAGCCTGCTTTATCTGTCTATTGATAATATCAGGAGCCTGCTTTATCTGTCTATTGATAATATCAGGAGCCTGCTTTATCTGTCTACTGATAATATCAGGAGCCTGCTTTATCTGTCTACTGATAATATCACGAGCCTGCTTTATCTGTCTACTGATAATATCAGGAGCCTTCTTTTTCTGTCTACTGATAATATCAGGAGCTCACTATATCTGTCTACTGATAATATCAGCAGCTCACTATATCTGTCTACTGATAATATCAGCAGCTCACTATATCTGTCTACTGATAATATCAGCAGCTCACTATATCTGTCTACTGATAATATCAGCAGCTCACTATATCTGTCTACTGATAATATCAGCAGCTCACTATATATGTCTACTGACAATATCAGGAGGTTACTATATCTGTCTATTGATAAAATTAGGAGCTTACTATATTTGTCTACTGATAAAATCAGTAGCTTATTATATTTGTCTACTGATAAAATTAGGAGCTTACTATATTCGTCTACTGATAAAATCAGGAGCTTACTATATCTGTCTACTGATAATATCATGAGCTTACTGCATCTGTCTATTGATGATATTAGGAGCTTACTGCATCTGTCTACTGATGATGTTAGGAGCTTACTGCATCTGTCTATTGATGATGTTAGGAGCTTACTGCATCTGTCTATTGATGATGTTAGGAGCTTATTGTATAATCTATCTACTGATGTGGGTACAATACTGTGCACTTGGTTACCCTTAGTTCAGGTAGAAGCGAAGTCAGGTGATCTAAGATAAACTTAGGCAGCACCCAGACAGAAGTTAACACTCTAAGTAGCTTGTGTGTACATATTACAGAACTGTCACCGGGGACTTTTACGCTGATCTTGTGAAGCAACGCCGGTCAAACTGAAGCAAACGCGTACAGGGAAACTGACGAGAGGAGTTATCTTTCAGCAAAACAATGCTTCCAGTTCAGAAGTCGGCGGTGGCAATGGCTGCCATTCATGAATGCGGCTTCCAGGTTCTTGAACATCCTCTTATTCCCCAGATTTGGCCCCTTCGGACTATTAACTGTTTACCAAACTCAAAAAAGGAGCTCAGTGGTCGCAAATTTGCTTCAGATGATGACGTCATTCATGATGTAGACCACTTTCTACTAGCACAAGATGCTGACTTTTACAAAGAAGGGATCCATATGCTTCAGGATCTCTGGACTAAGTACATAAACTTGCAAGAGGACTATGTTGAGAAATAACCCAAAAGAGTTGTCTACAAATAATCCGTTGTACCTTATGCCGAGAACTTATCAACCACCCCTCGTAATTCTGGATGTTTTGGCTGGTACATTACTGCCAGTCTTAAGATTTACTGACAGTCTTAAGATTTACTGAAGGTATTAAGATTTGCTGATAGTCTTATGATTTACTGCCAGTCTTAAGATTTACTGACAGTCTTATGATTTACTGATAGTCTTATGATTTACTGCCAGTCTTATGATTTACTGACAGTCTTATGATTTACTGACAGTCTTATGATTTACTGACCGTCTTATGATTTACTGAAAGTCTTAAGATTTACTGATAGTCTTAAGATTTATTGACCGTCTTAAGATTTACTGACAGTCTTAAGATTTAATGATAGTCTTAAGATTTACTGACAGTCTTAAGATTACTGACAGTCTTAAGATTTACTGACAGTCTTATGATTTACTGAAAGTCTTAAGATTTACTGACAGTCTTAAGATTTACTGACAATATCAGGAGGTTACTATATCTGTCTATTGATAAAATTAGGAGCTTACTATATTTGTCTACTGATAAAATCAGTAGCTTATTATATTTGTCTACTGATAAAATTAGGAGCTTACTATATTCGTCTACTGATAAAATCAGGAGCTTACTATATCTGTCTACTGATAATATCATGAGCTTACTGCATCTGTCTATTGATGATATTAGGAGCTTACTGCATCTGTCTACTGATGATGTTAGGAGCTTACTGCATCTGTCTATTGATGATGTTAGGAGCTTACTGCATCTGTCTATTGATGATGTTAGGAGCTTATTGTATAATCTATCTACTGATGTGGGTACAATACTGTGCACTTGGTTACCCTTAGTTCAGGTAGAAGCGAAGTCAGGTGATCTAAGATAAACTTAGGCAGCACCCAGACAGAAGTTAACACTCTAAGTAGCTTGTGTGTACATATTACAGAACTGTCACCGGGGACTTTTACGCTGATCTTGTGAAGCAGCTGCCGGTCAAACTGAAGGAAACGCGTACAGGGAAATTGACGAGAGGAGTTATCTTTCAGCAAAACAATGCTTCCAGTTCAGAAGTCGGCGGTGGCAATGGCTGCCATTCATGAATGCGGCTTCCAGGTTCTTGAACATCCTCTTATTCCCCAGATTTGGCCCCTTCGGACTATTAACTGTTTACCAAACTCAAAAAAGGAGCTCAGTGGTCGCAAATTTGCTTCAGATGATGACGTCATTCATGATGTAGACCACTTTCTACTAGCACAAGATGCTGACTTTTACAAAGAAGGGATCCATATGCTTCAGGATCTCGGACTAAGTACATAAACTTGCAAGAGGACTATGTTGAGAAATAACCCAAAAGAGTTGTCTACAAATAATCCGTTGTACCTTATGCCGAGAACTTATCAACCACCCCTCGTAATTCTGGATGTTTTGGCTGGTACATTACTGCCAGTCTTAAGATTTACTGACAGTCTTAAGATTTACTGAAGGTATTAAGATTTGCTGATAGTCTTATGATTTACTGCCAGTCTTAAGATTTACTGACAGTCTTATGATTTACTGATAGTCTTATGATTTACTGCCAGTCTTATGATTTACTGACAGTCTTATGATTTACTGACAGTCTTATGATTTACTGACCGTCTTATGATTTACTGAAAGTCTTAAGATTTACTGATAGTCTTAAGATTTATTGACCGTCTTAAGATTTACTGACAGTCTTAAGATTTAATGATAGTCTTAAGATTTACTGACAGTCTTAAGATTTACTGACAGTCTTAAGATTTACTGACAGTCTTATGATTTACTGAAAGTCTTAAGATTTACTGACAGTCTTAAGATTTACTGACAGTCTTATGATTTACTGACCGTCTTATGATTTACTGAAAGTCTTAAGATTTACTGACAGTCTTAAGATTTACTGACAGTTTTAAGATTTACTGACAGTCTTAAGATTTGCTGAGAATGGAAATCTTGGACTCGGAGAGACAGTAGTGCTTTGGTCATGAAGCTTTATGCTGGTGTATGTTGACGTCTAGAGATGTTTGACTATTTGCTACAGGCAGCTTCATAGCAAGCCACCTAGTGTATGTTGACGTCTAGAGATGTTTGATGTATTTGCTACAGGCAGCTTCATAGAAAGCCACCTAGTGTATGTTGACGTTTACCACCTAGTGTATGTTGACGTCTAGAGATGTTTGATGTATCTGCTACAGTCAGCTTCATGGCAAGCCACCTAGTGTATGTTGACCTCTAGAGATGTTTGATGTATTTGCTGCAGGCAGCTTCATAGAAAGCCACCTAGTGTATGTTGACCTCTAGAGATGTTTGATGTATTTGCTGCAGGCAGCTTCATAGAAAGCCACCTAGTGTATGTTGACCTCTAGAGATGTTTGATGTATTTGCTGCAGGCAGCTTCATAGAAAGCCACCTGGTGTTCGTGTTATGTGCAGTTTGATGGACTGACACTCCCCCCCCCTCCAAGATTATAGTAGGAAAATGACTTTATTTTAACACCGCTAAGTATCTTCTGTCAGTTTTCATGCTGCTAGAGCGAACTGAGAATTCCAATAACTGAACAAATATTTATTTCATAACAACAACAAAAAAATTGAAAAACCAGACGTACTTATATTACGGAGTCACAGTCAATGAACTTCTAACATGTGAGCTGATACGACCAGCCTCAACTTGTGACAAGAATTTCTCCAGCTCATTATCTGACGTTGGTCAGTCTAAAATAATCTGATTATTGCGCTGAAAAGCTGGACACTTTCTGTAATTATGAGCTTCTTGTTATGTTCACAAGGAAGTGAGACCTATGCTGTTGTTGACTTGTTGTGTATGACTTATGTTGTATGCTATATGAAGAGCAAATATTACTTGTCAACGTTAAAGAAAGTGAAGGTGCTGGTCTGATGTGTGTACACAGAGTACCCACCTGTACAATGTGTGCCCTCCTCATTACCCTCATAACCAGGGTTACACACACACTCGCCTTTGGGGTCATCGAACCACACGCCATCGTTGCGACACGGGTAAGACAGCAGCGACTTCTGTGTGGCATGCTCTACACAAGTACCTTTCTTATCTACCAGGGAGTATGTTCTGTCGCCTGTCGGCGTCTCATCAAAGAAAGCAAAGTTCTTGGTGATGTTCGGGCACGTGACATAGTAGACTCGTACACGGACCAGAGTCACACAAGCTCCCTCGTCCTGGATGGCAAAGTATACTCCTCGTGGACCTTGCGCGGTCAAGGCGATCTGGCGAGTCTCCAGGTTGAATTCTCTCTCGTTGTAGTCCTAGGTAGGATAGAAATGTTACTCATACAGATGTTTGGGGTTGTTTAGTGATATCATTCTAGATGATGATGATGATGATGACGATGATGGGTGGAAGCTGCTTCTGCTAGCACAACAGGAAAAACTGACTCACCACAAAGAGTTTGTCGGCGGCGATCTTGTCCACCTTGTTGTACGTGATGGCGTCCCAGGACGGTCTCTGCGTGTTGGCAAAGTCCGAGTCAGCCTCGAAGTAGTAAAGGTTAAAGGTCTCCTTACACTGCTGAAGGTTGGACGAGTCTATTATCCTAGAACATCTTCTCATTGTAAACCTAGATGATGGTGAACACAAGAAGACTAAAAACTATCCTACTTTAACACCTGCAACTGTTAGCACATGTGCTGGTTCTATTCGTTACTCTACATAAAAGATAAGTCAAAATGATATAATCAGGATGCTCTGTTTTATCAGTGTCATATACATAAACATCAAGAAAAGACGTGAGTTATTAACTGTGCAAATCAGATGTGAGAACTCTACAAACAAACAAATCAGATGTGAGAACTCTACAAACAAACAAATCAGATGTGAGAACTCTACAAACAAACAAATCAGATGTGAGAACTCTACAAACAAACAAATCAGATGTGAGAACTCTACAAACAAACAAATCAGATGTGAGAACTCTACAAACAAACAAATCAGATGTGAGAACTCTACAAACAAACAAATCAGATGTGAGAATTCTACAAACAAACAAATCAGATGTGAGAACTCTACAAACAAACAAATCAGATGTGAAAACTCTACAAACAAACAAATCAGATGTGAGAACTCTACAAACAAACAAATCAGATGTGAGAATTCTACAAACAAACAAATCAGATGTGAGAACTCTACAAACAAACAAATCAGATGTGAGAACTCTACAAACAAACAAATCAGATGTGAGAGCTCTACAAACAAACAAATCAGATGTGAGAACTCTACAAACAAACAAATCAGATGTGAGAACTCTATAAACAAACAAATCAGATGTGAGAATTCTACAAACAAACAAATCAGATGTGAGAACTCTACAAACAAACAAATCAGAAAGTTGTGTCCAGGATGTACTTCATGGCATGCCCAATATTCTCAAGAAAAAATGTCTCCTGATCTCTGTAGAAAGAGATTAAATGTTAAAGACAAAAAAAATCCAACATAATATAAAACCCTGATATAAAAGTAAAGTAGTGCTCATTTACCTCCGCGATACCAGCAGGAGCGTGGCTTCATCTGGGAGTGCTTGTAGAAAGCAGATGATATATATATATATATATATATGATAAACTTGATGGAAGTTGGAGAACTATACCTTACAGAAGCCTCTGGTTTGTGCTACATAGCGTGCGACGCGTGTAGCTGCAGTTATCTTTCTACAGAGCCCTCTAAAAAGTGTCAAGGAACTTTTGGAACAGCATTTATATCTGGCCGTGGACTACATTCTCTTTGAATCCCATTTTAATGGTTACTGTTTATAATCATGGCTGCTACTTCGAATGTATCTGGAGGGGAAATAACCCATAAACCAAAACTTGAGATATTAACCCAAGTCTCTACGAAAGTTGCTCTTCCTGGTCGTTTGCTCAGACATGGACGTCAATTCTCACAAATACGGCAGCTCATCTCTGCTTCTCCACGTCGCTGTATACCTTTTCCTACGTGAAGCTAAGTCCTGGCCAGGTCCTACGCTTGAGCTGCTTGTGTAGGTAGGACGACTGGAGGACATTCTGTAGTGAACGTCTCTTTATTGTTCACTGGCCAAAGTGAGACGTGCTGATTATCGGAGACGTTGAGCGACCTCAAACCTTCTAGAATATAGGAGTTAACCAAGAACACTGAAGAACATGTTGGAACTACACTGTCCCCGAGACTCAACACAGCTCTATGGCAGCCAGCATAGCATAAAGTGCTCACCTGAGTATAGCAGACACAGATAAGACACATGCTCTGCAGGTAAACGTCTGCTTCATTCAGTGAAATAAAGACTTGGAGAAAAGGAGACTACGAATAAAACAGGCTGGTCAGTAGGAGCAAGATGGCCGACAGCTGGAGAAAGATGACAGCCTGTTTCATGAATAACAACTTACAAACCTAGCAGTCTATCAGGAATACAAGAACATCACATGACAGAGAAAAACTGGCTAACTATCAAGAATATAAGAACATCACATGATAGAGAAAAACTGGCTAACTATCAGGATTACAAGAGCATCACATGATAGAGAAAAACTGGCTAACTATCAGGATTACAAGAGCATCACATGATAGAGAAAAACTGGCTAACTATCAGAAATGCAACAATTTCACTTGATAGAGTCCCAAGTTATAACACACAGTATCAGAATCAGAACTGGCTTCTGGTTGTAGAACATTCACATTGTTACATATATGTTGCGTCGCAGATATAAAAGTAGACAGGCGTGGAGGTAGAACAGTGTGTAAATAAGACAATTCTGTACAGGAAGTATGAAAGATATGATGCAACTAAAACGTCTTGTCAAAACATTATGAAAGGAGTCGCTTCTAAATCTATAAATCTCTGACATATCAAACTCACATACACCGATCACATCACAGGCAGCCAGGCACAGGGCAACGAGTGACAATTCTAAATGATACACAAAGCAACAGCTTTATCTGTTGTTTGGTTTTAGCGGAAAGAGATGAAAGCAGAAAGGTTGGCAGCCATAATCCACTCATGTTCTTTCTGTCAGAGCAATGCTTACGTGAGATCTATGTGTAATGAGTTGGCTCCAGCTCTCTCCACGTACGGCAGTCGGAGCCAGTTGTCCACGTTGGACGTCTTCACATAACAAGACGAGTATGTTCTCAGAGGTTCAGAGAAACCTTCCATGTTCACTGTTGCTTCCATCCACTGAAAGAAAACACATAAAATCTCGTTATAACATAGCAAACTTGCTTGTATCTGCTACAAGAAAACACATAAAATCTCGTTATAACATAGCAAACTTGATTGCATCTGCTACAAGAAAACACATAAAATCTCGTTATAACATAGCACGTTAGGTGAGTGAAAAATTCGTCATGTTTTTCCATAGCCTAACTTCGGTCAAAGTTCCAGTCTTATACGCTGTACTGGCATATGTAACGTCTTGCTGACGCCATGTGCTGTGTCATTCTGAAAACGTGCGTACCCATTTGGAGGCAATAAATAGTGAGATAGTGATGGGTAGAAGGAAATACGGCGGGACAGCAAGGTGGTTGTCTTTCTCGTCATCCTGGGGCATTGTTTGAAGAAAGAGCTGAATGCCTCTACAGCTGCCCATGAAGTGTGCAGCGTGGAAGGGGAAGGGACAGTTGATGACAGCACTGCAATGAAGTGGTTACAAAGGTCCATGTCTGTGGACGCTGATATCAAAGACACCCACCTCAACCCCTAGTGATGAAAATCTGAAGCAAGCTGTTGAAAAATAACCCAAGTAGCAGTACACAGAGCACCATAGTTCGGCATCTGCACGACCTCCGCTTCACCAGCAGGCAGCCAGTAAGGGCAAGGACGTGTTGACGTCTGTCGCCAGCTGTTGGCGAGCTCACATAACAAAACTTTTCTTCGCCGTATCGTCACTGGGGATAGGAAGTGGATATCCTTGCGCTACCCCAACCCAGGTACCCAGTGGGTAGCCTGGCCCGGGGACAGAGATGGCTACCCGACGAGGCCGGTTCTAGAAGTATTTTTTGTAGAGCAGTTAAATTTTAAAAAAGACAGAGACTATGGTTATATCTAAGAAACAGAATCCACCAACATGCAGTATTAAATTAAACTGAACTATTCTAAAGCAAGTGCAGAAATTTAAATACCTTGGAGCAGTAATAACTTCAGATGGGAAATGCAGAATAGAAATTAGGAACAGAACAGGCCAAGCAAAGACTGCATTTCAGAGAATGAGAAACACATTATCCAACATATCCTCATCAATGAATGTTAGAAAACGCGTCCTAAAATGCTATATTGAACCTATCTTGTTATATGGGAGTGAATGGACAATAGGCAGGTCTGCACAAAAATCATTGGAAGCAGCAGAAATATGGTTTATTAGAAGAATGTTGTGAATCCCCTGGACAGCAAAAATAACTAATGAAGAATGTAGGAGAAGAGCTGGAGAGACAAAAAAAACCTTGTCAAAAAGATAAGAGAGAGACAATGTACTTTCATAGGACATGCAATGAGAAGAGGGGGCATTGAAAATATTATAACAGGAAAAATAGAAGGAAGAAGATCAAGAGGAAGACCAAGAGAAATGATACTGGACAGTCTGACAGGATGGTGTGAGAGGAGATCACCAACTGAGCTGATGGCCTGCATGAAGGATCGTGTACTCTGGAGAAGCATAATAGCCAACGCCAGTCGGCACGGCATCTGATGATGATGATGATGATAGTGAAATTCACAGGAAAAACGTGACGAACGTTTGACTCAACACAGTACAGCAAACTGATATAATGATAATAATACTTGTATAAATAAATACTTTTACAAAACTTGATATTGTATGTTTGGTGTTAGACAAGAACTTACTTTGACAAAACTTGATGTTTTATGTATGGTGTCAATGTATTTGACAAGATCAACAAATAAGACATATTAAGTAAAGAGTCACGTGTTAGGTATTAAAGGAAATATTGTAACGGAACTGAGGGCTCTCCATCTTCGCTGGAAGTTGTCACTTCATGAAACGTGGAGGGACATGTTCTTAACTACAGGGCGGTCTAGAAACAAAAATGTTGTGACAGATAAGATAAAGAAGCTTTCATGAAAGGAGCCTCGTCAACACACAGCACAGAACATCCGTACAAACACTTATCATAAAAATATAACACGTTCCATCGTCTTCTTGAGCTCCAACAAATCTCACGGAATGAACAGTCGCTAGCCATTTTTTCCATGTCTTCTCTTTAGCTTCTTAGCATGTATTTTTTCTGTTTATTTTCTTAGCATGTATTTTTTCTCTTTATTTTCTTAGCATGTATTTTTTCTATTTTTTTCTTAGCATGTATTTTTTCTGTTTATTTTCTTAGCATGTATTTTTTCTCTTATAACATAGCAAACTTGATTGCATCTGCTACAAGAAAACACATAAAATCTCGTTATAACATAGCACGTTAGGTGAGTGAAAAATTCGTCATGTTTTTCCATAGCCTAACTTCGGTCAAAGTTCCAGTCTTATACGCTGTACTGGCATATGTAACGTCTTGCTGACGCCATGTGCTGTGTCATTCTGAAAACGTGCGTACCCATTTGGAGGCAATAAATAGTGAGATAGTGATGGGTAGAAGGAAATACGGCGGGACAGCAAGGTGGTTGTCTTTCTCGTCATCCTGGGGCATTGTTTGAAGAAAGAGCTGAATGCCTCTACAGCTGCCCATGAAGTGTGCAGCGTGGAAGGGGAAGGGACAGTTGATGACAGCACTGCAATGAAGTGGTTACAAAGGTCCATGTCTGTGGACGCTGATATCAAAGACACCCACCTCAACCCCTAGTGATGAAAATCTGAAGCAAGCTGTTGAAAAATAACCCAAGTAGCAGTACACAGAGCACCATAGTTCGGCATCTGCACGACCTCCGCTTCACCAGCAGGCAGCCAGTAAGGGCAAGGACGTGTTGACGTCTGTCGCCAGCTGTTGGCGAGCTCACATAACAAAACTTTTCTTCGCCGTATCGTCACTGGGGATAGGAAGTGGATATCCTTGCGCTACCCCAACCCAGGTACCCAGTGGGTAGCCTGGCCCGGGGACAGAGATGGCTACCCGACGAGGCCGGTTCTAGAAGTATTTTTTGTAGAGCAGTTAAATTTTAAAAAAGACAGAGACTATGGTTATATCTAAGAAACAGAATCCACCAGCATGCAGTATTAAATTAAACTGAACTATTCTAAAGCAGGTGCAGAAATTCAAATACCTTGGAGCAGTAATAACTTCAGATGGGAAATGCAGAATAGAAATTAGGAACAGAACAGGCCAAGCAAAGACTGCATTTCAGAGAATGAGAAACACATTATCCAACATATCCTCATCAATGAATGTTAGAAAACGAGTCCTAAAATGCTATATTGAACCTATCTTGTTATATGGAAGTGAATGGACAATAGGCAGGTCTGCACAAAAATCATTGGAAGCAGCAGAAATATGGTTTATTAGAAGAATGTTGCGAATCCCCTGGACAGCAAAAATAACTAATGAAGAATGTATGAGAAGAGCTGGAGAGACAAAAAAAACCTTGTCAAAAAGATAAGAGAGAGACAATGTACTTTCATAGGACATGCAATGAGAAGAGGGGGCTTTGAAAATATTATAACAGGAAAAATAGAAGGAAGAAGATCAAGAGGAAGACCAAGAGAAATGATACTGGACAGTCTGACAGGATGGTGTGAGAGGAGATCACCAACTGAGCTGATGGCCTGCATGAAGGATCGTGTACTCTGGAGAAGCATAATAGCCAACGCCAGTCGGCACGGCATCTGATGATGATGATGATAGTGAAATTCACAGGAAAAACGTGACGAACGTTTGACTCAACACAGTACAGCAAACTGATATAATGATAATAATACTTGTATAAATAAATACTTTTACAAAACTTGATATTGTATGTTTGGTGTTAGACAAGAACTTACTTTGACAAAACTTGATGTTTTATGTATGGTGTCAATGTATTTGACAAGATCAACAAATAAGACATATTAAGTAAAGAGTCACGTGTTAGGTATTAAAGGAAATATTGTAACGGAACTGAGGGCTCTCCATCTTCGCTGGAAGTTGTCACTTCATGAAACGTGGAGGGACATGTTCTTAACTACAGGGCGGTCTAGAAACAAAAATGTTGTGACAGATAAGATAAAGAAGCTTTCATGAAAGGAGCCTCGTCAACACACAGCACAGAACATCCGTACAAACACTTATCATAAAAATATAACACGTTCCATCGTCTTCTTGAGCTCCAACAAATCTCACGGAATGAACAGTCGCTAGCCATTTTTTCCATGTCTTCTCTTTAGCTTCTTAGCATGTATTTTTTCTGTTTATTTTCTTAGCATGTATTTTTTCTCTTTATTTTCTTAGCATGTATTTTTTCTATTTATTTTCTTAGCATGTATTTTTTCTCTTTATTTTCTTAGCATGTATTTTTTCTCTTTATTTTCTTAGCATGTATTTTTTCTCTTCAGTTTCCTAGCATGCATTGTTTCACTTCAGTTTCCTAGCATGCATTGTTTCACTTCAGTTTCCTAGCATGCATTGTTTCTTTTCAGTTTCCTAGCATGTATTTTTTTGTCTTAAATTTCTTAACACACATTTTTTTCACTTCTCTCTTGGCTTGCCAACGCTAGTCATATCATGGAAATATGTGTAGTACATGTTCTGAAAACCAGAAAATAAGTGTTAATCATTCTTTCATTTCTACAGGGAGGTGATCTCCAGTAATATATTTGAAGTTGTGAGATGCATGTGTGCACACTGAAGTTGTGAGATGCATGTGTGCACACTGAAGTTGTGAGATGCATGTGTGCACACTGAAGTTGTGAGATGCATGTGTGCACACTGAAGTTGTGAGATGCATGTGTGCACACTGAAGTTGTGAGATGCATGTGTGCACACTGAAGTTGTGAGATGTATGCGTGCACACTGAAGTTGTGAGATGCATGTGTGCACACTGAAGTTGTTTGATGCATGTGTGCACACTGCATGTATGTATCTTAGTGCTGGCAAACAAGCAGACAGTTGTACTCGTCAAGCCTGTGCCGGTAACTGGCTCCTGTCACGTCACCAGATGCTGAACAAGACGAGTGCCAGACACTTGCCCCTACGCCAGAGAAAAACTTCTTCCTCTCCCGAACTTTTCAATTAGGAATCCAGTTCCTTCCTGCCCGGGGCCAGCAGCTTGTGAGGATCAGGACTCAATCTTGACCACCGGTCAGAGGTAATCCAATGAAGAGAGCGGACAGTAGCAGGGCCTGTGGGGCGAACAAATCACATTCCTGCAGCCAACCACTCACGGCACACAAGAAATAACTTGCTCCGGGATGCCTGGTCATGAGCCCAGGCTTGATGTAGAAGACGATGTGGGCAGGACATGAGTACACTCACAGTGCAGAGTCAATCTCAGGGCCTTTCTAAGGCTGTTGTCTAGGCAGCAGGTGAAATGCTCTTCTAATAAAAGCACTTACACTGGAAGCGCCTCACTCACCACCCTAATAATCATGTTGATGGTTGGGCTGCTGCTACTACTATTACTATTACTACTACTACTATTACTGCTACTACTACTACTACTACTATTACTACTACTACTACTATTACTACTACTACTACTATTACTGCTACTACTACTACTACTACTATTACTACTACTGCTGCTGCTACCACTACAGCTACTATTACTGCTACTACTACTACTACTACTACTACTACTATTACTACTACTACTACAAAATAATAGCAAAGTTATAATAATAATAATAATGGTAATGTAAATTAACAATAGCATAATTAAAATGATAATGTAAATTAACAATACCATAATTAAAGCAGCAAAAATGTGGTTTATTAGAAGAATGTTGCGAATCCTCTGGACAGCAAAAATAACTAATGAAGAATGTATGAGAAGAGCTGGAGAGACAAAAAAAACCTTGTCAAAAAGATAAGAGAGAGACAATGTACTTTCATAGGACATGCAATGAGAAGAGGGGGCATTGAAAATATTATAACAACAGGAAAAATAGAAGGAAGAAGATCAAGAGAAATAATACCAAGAGAAATGATACTGGACAGTCTGACGAGATAGTGTGAGAGGAGATCACCAACTGAGCTGATGGCCTGCATGAAGGATCGCGTACTCTGGAGAAGCATAATAGCCAACGCCAGTCGGCACGCCACCTGATGATGGTGATGATGATAATTAAACTGTTCAACTGCAGATATCAATACCACAACTGCTGCTTCTATTACAATTACTATCACTACTATTACTGCTAGTGCTACTATCACTAAAATTACTACTATTACCACCACCAGCAACACCACAAATACTACTTCAGCTTCATTACAACCATAAAAACAAGTAACCCTGCCCGCTCTTGCTCAGCACGACACCAACGTTCAGTCACGCACTAGTGTCAAACTCTCCAATTCTCGGACAGTTACTTCCCTTGGCTTAGTGGTTGCCTGGGCTAATGGGTGAGCACCGTGCTGTGAGATCAATAGCACTAAACATCATACAAGGAACGGTTACTGCAGACAGGGTAGGTGTAGTCACATTTATTGCCCTTTACTTGAAACATGAACTGTTCCTGTATGCTGTAAGTTGGAGACATTTTCTAGTGACGGAGATGACTATCTCTGATGTGGGAGACGATGTTTTCTAGTGACGGAGAAGACAATCTCTGATGTGGGAGACGATGTTTTCTAGTGACGGAGAAGACAATCTCTGATGTGGGAGACGATGTTTTCTGGTGACGGAGATGGCGATCTCTGATGTGGGAGACGATGTTTTCTAGTGACGGAGATGACAATTTCTGGTGTGGGAGACGATGTTTTCTAGTGACGGAGATGATAATTTCTGATGTGGGAGACGATGTTTTCTAGTCACTGAGACGACATATTCTGACTATGTTTTCTAGTCAATGAGATGACATATTCTAACAATGTTTTCTAGTCACTGAGATGACCTATTCTAGCAATATTTTCTAGTCACGGAGACGACATATTCTAACAATGCTTTCTAATCATTGAGACGACATATTCTAACAATGTTTTCTAGTCACGGAGACAACATATTCTAATAATGTGTTCTAGTCACGGAGACAACATATTCTAACAATGTTTTCTAGTCACGGAGACAACATATTCTAACAATGTGTTCTAGTCACGGAGACAACATATTCTAATAATGTGTTCTAGTCACGGAGACAACATATTCTAACAATGTTTTCTAGTCACGGAGACAACATATTCTAACAATGTGTTCTAGTCACGGAGACAACATATGAAGAAATGACAGTCTCCTGCTGGTGATGAATTCTAATTTTGGGGACAAGCAACAGTAATGTTAGATGTCATCATTTCTAATGTTGTACTTAATTTTCTTTCTCGTCTACTGTCTTCTTCCAAGCCAGCCTGATGTAGGATGTTCTTTAACAACAACAACAATAACAACAACAACAAAGTGACCAAATTATAGCTTGTCTTAAGATTTCTCCGCGGTCGTGTCCGTGCTCTGACCCCAAACAATCTCCGCTTCACAGCTCATCTCCCGCCAGCACAAAGTTACTAGCAAACTCCTACAAGTCTCTCACACAATAACAACAAATCTGTACAAGATTTTCTGTACTGCGGAGGAAAGTTGACCACTTATCTGCACACACTTATCAAGATGAATACAATGTTTAAAACACACACACAATATATACACTTTGTTTGATGTTCTCCCTTGTCTTCCCCACCCATAAACCTAGTTTATGAAGTATAACTATTTCTGGGCAGTGCACACTCGTTCTCTCCCGTCTAGAAAAACTCCTCCATGTTCCTTGTGGTCGTCCTGTATCCTCACCATTCAATATTATTTCTATGGCTGAAACCACCAACACTTTATCATCACAGCTCAGCAATATCAGCTACATTTTTATATCTATTTTTTGTTCCTGGCGTTTTCCTGGCACGTAATATTTCATACGTGTAGAATTTGTTAGGGGCTATGCAGGATGTACAAGAGTGAAGCTCCGGCCATGTTTAGTTCCAGAAAATGAACACAATTTGTATGCCTCACGTGGCCAGCCAGGCATCCGTCGCTCAAGTATGACTCATAAACAATTGTCGCTCAAACGAAATAAACGATTTGTTTTTTTTTCTTCCTTTTCCTCACCGCCATCTCTCACCCAGCCCGGCCCCCAACCTCCCAAAATCTCCTCAGCTTCTGAGACTGAGCAAATATAAAAAAGTTACTCTATTAACCTCAGTTCTGACCCCAATTTCAAATCTAAAACAGGGGGAAGAAATCTTGGGAATACTTGGCTTTGCTCATCCCAAGATGAGACTGCTGGTCCCTAAAGACAGACCCCTGTAACCCAGGACTTTATTTTCTGCTCTCAGAAACCGTCTCACACTTTTCCTATTTATCTATCAACTGACCGCGCCAGCTAAATGATGAGCAGCTTCGTGCCAGCCATTAGCTTTGTAGATCTTGTGCGCTCAAGTCTATCACGGCTGATATATACTCTCTCTCTCTCTCTCTCTCTCGCTCTCTCTCTCTCACCACTGCCCCCGCCACTTTCTAACACTATTAGCGTCTGAAAGGTATTACAACTGTAAAAAGAGATTGATACAACTCGTGCCTCTGTGAAATTGTGTTCACTTACACAACCCTTCCACCTATACCCTGCTTATACAACTCTTCCCTTTGTGTTAACTTACACAACCCTTCCACCTATACCCTGCTTATACAACTCTTCCCTTTGTGTTAACTTACACAACCCTTCTATCTATATCCTGCTTATACAACTCTTCCCTTTGTGTTAACTTACACAATCCTTCTATCTATACCCTGCTTATACAACTCGTCCCTCTGTGTTCACTTACACAACCCTTCTACCTCTATCCTACTTATGGATCTATTCCTTCTCTGTTCACTTACACAACCCTTCTATCTATACCAAGCTTATACAGCTATTCCTTCTCTGTTCACTTACACAACCCTTCTATCTATACCCTGCTTATACAACTCTTTCTTCTGTGTTCACTTACACAACCCTTCTATCTATACCCTGCTTATACAACTCTTTCTTCTGTGTTCACTTACACAACCCTTCTATCTATACCCTGCTTATACAACTCGTCCCTCTGTGTTCACTTGCACAACCCTTCTATCTATACCCTGCCTATACAACTCGTCCCTCTGTGTTCACTTACACAACCCTTCTATCTATACCCTGCTTATACAACTCTTTCTTCTGTGTTCACTTACACAACCCTTCTATCTATACCCTGCTTATACAACTCGTCCCTCTGTGTTCACTTACACAACCCTTCTATCTATACCCTGCCTATACAACTCGTCCCTCTGTGTTCACTTACACAACCCTTCTATCTATACCCTGCCTATACAACTCGTCCCTCTGTGTTCACTTACACAACCCTTCTATCTATACCCTGCTTGTACAGTTTTTATGGTCTGTCTGATGGTTTGAGTAAACACAAAAATAAATGATAAACAAACAAAACTAGAATATCTGGAGCAAGCAGCAGGCAGACTCCCCAGGCTGGTCTGTCTAATACTCTGAGAGCCACACAATGGATCAAATGATTCTCCCGTCTAATATGGAAATGGGGGCAAACCTGGGCCTCTAAGACGACGGACCAAATAAGTTCTTAAATAAATGTCTGGTGTCGGGGATCTCTCAGCGCACTCAATTGAATAAATCGACAGCATTTGCATATCTGTCACACAGCAGACAGTAGCACAGTTATGATGTCTCATTTACTACATGTGTCATGTGTGAATATGTGGACTGTATGAGTGATGTGCGAACAGCTGGACCAATGTGTGGCCGTTTCTGGACTGTATGTGTGAGTTGTTGGACCATATGTGTGTGAGTTGCTGGACTATATGTTTATATAATGAGTGAATTATGAACTATATGGCTGATATATAACTTAGTGAACTATAAGACTCATGTATGAACTACTGCGACTACGTGTCGGATGTGTGAACTACTTAACTATATATCCGATGTGTGAATTATTGAATTATAGTTGTGATGCGTGAATTACTGTATGTGATATACATGAAAACCACACTTAGATGGTGACTGAAGAAAACTTGAACTCTGGACATTACCACAGACAATTAGTGTCAATGAAACCAACACTGAAGAAAACTTGAACTCTGGACATTACCACAGACAATTAGTGTCAATGAAACCAACACTGAAGAAAACTTGAACTCTGGACATTACCATAGACAATTAGTGTCAATGAAACCAACACTGAAGAAAACTTGAACTCTGGACATTACCACAGACAATTAGTGTCAATGAAACCAACACTGAAGAAAACTTGAACTCTGGACATTACCACAGACAATTAGTGTCAATGAAACCAACACTGAAGAAAACTTGAACTCTGGACATTACCACAGACAATTAGCGTCCAGGAAATCAACTCTGTTTTCTAGTCACGGAGACAACATATTCTAACAATGTTTTCTAGTCACGGAGACAACATATTCTAACAATGTTTTCTAGTCACGGAGACAACATATTCTAACAATGTTTTCTAGTCACGGAGACAACATATTCTAACAATGTTTTCTAGTCACGGAGACAACATATGAAGAAATGACAGTCTCCTGCTGGTGATGAATTCTAATTTTGGGGACAAGCAACAGTAATGTTAGATGTCATCATTTCTAATGTTGTACTTAATTTTCTTTCTCGTCTACTGTCTTCTTCCAAGCCAGCCTGATGTAGGATGTTCTTTAACAACAACAACAATAACAACAACAACAACAAAGTGACCAAATTATGGCTTGTCTTAAGATTTCTCCGCGGTCGTGTCCGTGCTCTGACCCCAAACAATCTCCGCTTCACAGCTCATCTCCCGCCAGCACAAAGTTACTAGCAAACTCCTACAAGTCTCTCACACAATAACAACAAATCTGTACAAGATTTTCTGTACTGCGGAGGAAAGTTGACCACTTATCTGCACACACTTATCAAGATGAATACAATGTTTAAAACACACACACAATATATACACTTTGTTTGATGTTCTCCCTTGTCTTCCCCGCCCATAAACCTAGTTTATGAAGTATAACTATTTCTGAGCAGTGCACACTCGTTCTCTCCCGTCTAGAAAAACTCCTCCATGTTCCTTGTGGTCGTCCTGTATCCTCACCATTCAATATTATTTCTATGGCTGAAACCACCAACACTTTATCATCACAGCTCAGCAATATCAGCTACATTTTTATATCTATTTTTTGTTCCTGGCGTTTTCCTGGCACGTAATATTTCATACGTGTAGAATTTGTTAGGGGCTATGCAGGATGTACAAGAGTGAAGCTCTGGCCATGTTTAGTTCCAGAAAATGAACACAATTTGTATGCCTCACGTGGCCAGCCAGGCATCCGTCGCTCAAGTATGACTCATAAACAATTGTCGCTCAAACGAAATAAACGATTTGTTTTTTTTTCTTCCTTTTCCCCACCGCCATCTCTCACCCAGCCCGGCCCCCAACCTCCCAAAATCTCCTCAGCTTCTGAGACTGAGCAAATATAAAAAAGTTACTCTATTAACCTCAGTTCTGACCCCAATTTCAAATCTAAAACAGGGGGAAGAAATCTTGGGAATACTTGGCTTTGCTCATCCCAAGATGAGACTGCTGGTCCCTAAAGACAGACCCCTGTAACCCAGGACTTTATTTTCTGCTCTCAGAAACCGTCTCACACTTTTCCTATTTATCTATCAACTGACCGCGCCAGCTAAATGATGAGCAGCTTCGTGCCAGCCATTAGCTTTGTAGATCTTGTGCGCTCAAGTCTATCACGGCTGATATATACTCTCTCTCTCTCTCTCTCACCACTGCCCCCGCCACTTTCTAACACTATTAGCGTCTGAAAGGTATTACAACTGTAAAAAGAGATTGATACAACTCGTGCCTCTGTGAAATTGTGTTCACTTACACAACCCTTCTATCTATACCCTGCTTATACAACTCTTCCCTTTGTGTTAACTTACACAACCCTTCTATCTATATCCTGCTTATACAACTCTTCCCTTTGTGTTAACTTACACAACCCTTCCACCTATACCCTGCTTATACAACTCTTCCCTTTGTGTTAACTTACACAACCCTTCTATCTATACCCTGCTTATACAACTCTTCCCTTTGTGTTAACTTACACAACCCTTCTATCTATACCCTGCTTATACAACTCTTCCCTTTGTGTTAAATTACACAACCCTTCTATCTACACCCTGCTTATACAACTCTTCCCTTTGTGTTAACTTACACAACCCTTCTATCTATACCCTGCTTATACAACTCTTCCCTTTGTGTTAACTTACACAATCCTTCTATCTATACCCTGCTTATACAACTCGTCCCTCTGTGTTCACTTACATAACCCTTCTACCTCTATCCTACTTATGGATCTATTCCTTCTCTGTTCACTTACACAACCCTTCTATCTATACCAAGCTTATACAGCTATTCCTTCTCTGTTCACTTACACAACCCTTCTATCTATACCCTGCTTATACAACTCTTTCTTCTGTGTTCACTTACACAACCCTTCTATCTATACCCTGTTTATACAACTCGTCCCTCTGTGTTCACTTACACAACCCTTCCACCTATACCCTGCTTATACAACTCGTCCCTCTGTGTTCACTGAAGAAACTTGAACTCTGGACATTACCATAGACATTAGTGTCAATGAATCAACACTGAAGAAAACTTGAACTCTGGACATTACCATAGACATTAGTGTCAATGAATCAACACTGAAGAAAACTTGAACTCTGGACATTACCATAGACAATTAGTGTCAATGAATCAACACTGAAGAAAACTTGAACTCTGGACATTACCATAGACATTAGTGTCAATGAATCAACACTGAAGAAAACTTGAACTCTGGACATTACCATAGACATTAGTGTCAATGAATCAACACTGAAGAAAACCTGAACTCTGGACATTACCATAGACAATTAGTGTCAATGAAACCAACACTGAATAAAACTTGAACTCTGGACATTAGACAATTAGTGTCAATGAAATCACACTGAAGAAAACCTGAACTCTGGACATTAGACAATTAGTGTCAATGAAATCACACTGAAGAAAACTTGAACTCTGGACATTACCACAGACAATTAGTGTCAATGAAACCAACACTGAAGAAAACTTGAACTATGGACATTACCACAGACAATTAGTGTCAATGAAACCAACACTGAATAAAACTTGAACTCTGGACATTACCATAGACAATTAGCGTCCAGGAAATCAACACTGAAGAAAACTTGAACTCTGGACATTACCACAGACAATTAGTGTCAATGAAATCACACTGAAGAAAACCTGAACTCTGGACATTACCACAGACAATTAGTGTCATGAAATCAACACTGAAGAAAACTTGAACTCTGGACATTACCACAGACAATTAGTGTCAATGAATCAACACTGAAGAAAACCTGAACTCTGGACATTACCACAGACAATTAGTGTCAATGAATCAACACTGAAGAAAACTTGAACTCTGGACATTACCATAGACAATTAGTGTCATGAAATCAACACTGAAGAAAACCTGAACTCTGGACATTACCATAGACAATAGTGTCAATGAATCAACACTGAAGAAAACTTGAACTCTGGACATTACCACAGACAATTAGTGTCATGAAATCAACACTGAAGAAAACCTGAACTCTGGACATTACCATAGACAATTAGTGTCATGAAATCAACACTGAAGAAAACTTGAACTCTGGACATTACCACAGACAATTAGTGTCATGAAATCAACACTGAAGAAAACCTGAACTCTGGACATTACCATAGACAATAGTGTCAATGAAATCACACTGAAGAAAACTTGAACTCTGGACATTACCATAGACAATAGTGTCAATGAATCAACACTGAAGAAAACCTGAACTCTGGACATTACCACAGACAATTAGTGTCAATGAAACCAACACTGAAGAAAACTTGAACTCTGGACATTACCATAGACAATTAGTGTCAATGAAACCAACACTGAAGAAAACCTGAACTCTGGACATTACCATAGACAATTAGTGTCAATGAATCAACACTGAAGAAAACCTGAACTCTGGACATTACCATAGACAATAGTGTCAATGAAACCAACACTGAATAAAACTTGAACTCTGGACATTACCATAGACAATTAGTGTCATGAAATCAACACTGAAGAAAACTTGAACTCTGGACATTACCATAGACAATTAGTGTCAATGAATCAACACTGAAGAAAACCTGAACTCTGGACATTACCACAGACAATTAGTGTCAATGAAACCAACACTGAATAAAACTTGAACTCTGGACATTACCATAGACAATAGTGTCAATGAAATCACACTGAAGAAAACTTGAACTCTGGACATTACCATAGACAATAGTGTCAATGAAACCAACACTGAAGAAAACCTGAACTCTGGACATTACCACAGACAATTAGTGTCAATGAAATCAACACTGAAGAAAACCTGAACTCTGGACATTACCATAGACAATTAGTGTCAATGAAATCAACACTGAAGAAAACTTGAACTCTGGACATTACCATAGACAATTAGTGTCAATGAAATCAACACTGAAGAAAACTTGAACTCTGGACATTACCATAGACAATTAGTGTCAATGAAATCAACACTGAAGAAAACTTGAACTCTGGACATTACCATAGACAATTAGCGTCCAGGAAATCAACACTGTTCTGTTCCCCCCCCCCCCAACTCTCTCTCTCTCTCTCTCTCTCTACTACTACTACTACTACTATTACTACTACTACTACTACTACTACTACATACTGCACGCAGATATAACTGCACACAACTACCACATCTGTCTCTGTCTCCTCTAGTTTCAGCTATTACTTCTCGACGTTTCTAAAATACGCGTTTTGGCTGTCTGTAGCTACTAGAGCACTGCTCTGTCTCCACGCTAGCCTTGTGTTCTGTGTGTGTGACGGCAAGACACTGGCATAAACAGGAAACATTTTCTATATACAAATGCGTGCATAAAAACACAAATACTGTTGTGAGAATCTGTTATGGAGTGTAAAAAAGAAACGGTAACATAAATATAAAATACACAAGGAATAGAAGAATGATTTGAAACATGTTTGAGTGTAGGCTATTTAGTGAGAATGTGTCTTCTGTAGAGACAGCACTTTTGGATGACATGGTATACTGTCTGCGTCCACCAGAAACTAACATCATGATCCTGCTGATGAGTACAAGAAATGTGTGAATGAAAACTGTAAGGCTCACGATAAAAGTGAATATCAAACGAGAATAGCAAGAAAACGGGCAGGCAGAAACGGCGATTTCCGAGAAATGTACACTTGTGTACCATCACTATAAAGCTGGGCATGTTATCACATAATTTCCATCATGTTCTGTTTAGTGTGAGCTTATAAATCTCCTTTAGACTATTTTTACTGTGACGTCACCACTTCCTATATCTTATGCATATTGTAAAGTTTTTGTTGTATGGTTAAGGCTTAGCCGAACCGTCACAAAAGTGTATACAGGAATATGGAACGCTGGAACTACATGGTTTGAACTCGCAGTTCAGTTACATCTAACATTCCTCTATCCCTCAAGCATGTTCCCTCCGTATCAAGTTCCACTCCTTTCTCACTTGCTACACATATTTCAAAACCTCCTCACGGCATCAAATTACAACCCTTCTACCCCAACTCCAACCACTTACTCCGCCACATCTTTATGACCCACCTATCACACATTACAAGTCTCCAGTTCAACATTCTCAACACTTCACCGTGCACATTTCTGGACACAGCCTCTTACACGCCACAGCAAACTGCTCTATTTATTTCATATATTCTATTTTTTCTTTCTATTCCTACTTCTTACAATAGTATTCATGTGAATCCATACTTTATCTTCTTTCTCTATTTATTCGTCTATATATTCTTTTCCTGTACAATTAGGGTTCACAACATAACGTCAGAACTATGTGCTAGTTAATTAATAAATCTGTTTCCACTTTTTGTTTTAGTTAAAACATTTTAGTGTTAGAGAGAGTTCTTGACTTGGCACTCGGACATGGGACACTTTACAGTGTTAGAGAGAGTTCTCGACTGGGCACTCGGACATGGGACACTTTACAGTGTTAGAGAGAGTTCTCGACTGGGCACTCGGACGTGGGGCAGTATTAGAGAGAGATCTCGACTGGGCACTCGGACATGGGACACTTTACAGTGTTAGAGAGAGTTCTCGACTGGGCACCCGGACGTGGGACACTTTACAGTGTTAGAGAAAGTTGTGGGCTGTGAACCCGGACATGGGACACTTTACAGTGTTAAAGTTGTGGGCTGTGAACCCGGACATGGGACACTTTACAGTGTTAGAGAATGTTGTGGGCTGTGAACCCGGACATGAGACACTTTACAGTGTTAGAGAAAGTTGTGGGCTGAACATAGGACACTACAGATGATACAGCTGTAAAATAGTAAAGCCCACACAAGAAAACTTGAACTCTGGACATTACCATAGACAATTAGCGTCCAGGAAATCAACACTGTTCTGTTCCCCCCCCCCCCAACTCTCTCTCTCTCTCTCTCTCTCTACTACTACTACTACTACTATTACTACTACTACTACTACTACTACTACATACTGCACGCAGATATAACTGCACACAACTACCACATCTGTCTCTGTCTCCTCTAGTTTCAGCTATTACTTCTCGACGTTTCTAAAATACGCGTTTTGGCTGTCTGTAGCTACTAGAGCACTGCTCTGTCTCCACGCTAGCCTTGTGTTCTGTGTGTGTGACGGCAAGACACTGGCATAAACAGGAAACATTTTCTATATACAAATGCGTGCATAAAAACACAAATACTGTTGTGAGAATCTGTTATGGAGTGTAAAAAAGAAACGGTAACATAAATATAAAATACACAAGGAATAGAAGAATGATTTGAAACATGTTTGAGTGTAGGCTATTTAGTGAGAATGTGTCTTCTGTAGAGACAGCACTTTTGGATGACATGGTATACTGTCTGCGTCCACCAGAAACTAACATCATGATCCTGCTGATGAGTACAAGAAATGTGTGAATGAAAACTGTAAGGCTCACGATAAGAGTGAATATCAAACGAGAATAGCAAGAAAACGGGCAGGCAGAAACGGCGATTTCCGAGAAATGTACACTTGTGTACCATCACTATAAAGCTGGGCATGTTATCACATAATTTCCATCATGTTCTGTTTAGTGTGAGCTTATAAATCTCCTTTAGACTATTTTTACTGTGACGTCACCACTTCCTATATCTTATGCTATTGTAAAGTTTTTGTTGTATGGTTAAGGCTTAGCCGAACCGTCACAAAAGTGTATACAGGAATATGGAACGCTGGAACTACACGGTTTGAACTCGCAGTTCAGTTACATCTAACATTCCTCTATCCCTCAAGCATGTTCCCTCCGTATCAAGTTCCACTCCTTTCTCACTTGCTACACATATTTCAAAACCTCCTCATGGCATCAAATTACAACCCTTCTACCCCAACTCCAACCACTTACTCCGCCACATCTTTATGACCCACCTATCACACGCTACACGTCTCCAGTTCAACATTCTCAACACTTCACCGTGCACATTTCTGGTCACAGCCTCTTACACGCCACAGCAAACTGCTCTATTTATTTCATATATTCTATTTTTTTCTTTCTATTCCTACTTCTTACAATAGTATTCATGTGAATCCATACTTTATCTTCTTTCTCTATTTATTCGTCTATATATTCTTTTCCTGTACAATTAGGGTTCACAACAAAACGTCAGAACTATGTGCTAGTTAATTAATAAATCTGTTTCCACTTTTTTGTTTTAGTTAAAACATTTTAGTGTTAGAGAGAGTTCTTGACTTGGCACTCGGACATGGGACACTTTACAGTGTTAGAGAGAGTTCTCGACTGGGCACTCGGACATGGACACTTTACAGTGTTAGAGAGAGTTCTCGACTGGGCACTCGGACGTGGGGCAGTATTAGAGAGAGATCTCGACTGGGCACTCGGACATGGGACACTTTACAGTGTTAGAGAGAGTTCTCGACTGGGCACTCGGACGTGGGACACTTTACAGTGTTAGAGAAAGTTGTGGGCTGTGAACCCGGACATGGGACACTTTACAGTGTTAAAGTTGTGGGCTGTGAACCCGGACATGGGACACTTTACAGTGTTAGAGAATGTTGTGGGCTGTGAACCCGGACATGAGACACTTTACAGTGTTAGAGAAAGTTGTGGGCTGAACATAGGACACTACAGATGATACAGCTGTAAAATAGTAAAGCCCACACAAGAACTTCCCAATCTCAGGTCGCCACCTCAAACTAAGTTCGCTGGGCGGTCTGAGGTGAGTTCGCGAGAAAAAAAACGCCGCCAACTGTTGAGAAATTCTATTACTTTATGTTTTCAAACTGAAATAATAAAATAACAACAAAGTAACATCTTGTGAAAGGCACAGAAGTAATCAATATCTGTTGAATTCCAATATCTTCACGGGTGATAGATGAAATACAACTGCTGGTTTAGGGGTGCACTCAAAATAGGTTGGGAAACACACTGACTTATCCACGTAGGTGAGCACAGAAAATCTCCTTGCTTGATGACAGTTCTTGCAGCACGAGTGTAAGAGAAAACCACGTGACAGAAACCGTGTCATACATGTCCCAGTCCACATAAAGCACTCGTGCCGTCTTATACAACATAACAGAAACGGAAACACAACTGGCACTGACATAACATAACAGAAACAGAAACACAACTGGCACTGACATAACATAACAGAAACAGAAACACAACTGGCACTGACATAACATAACAGAAACAGAAACACAAGTGTCAATGAAATCAACACTGAAGAAAACTTGAACTCTGGACATTACCATAGACAATTAGCGTCCAGGAAATCAACACTGTTCTGTTCCCCCCCCCCCCAACTCTCTCTCTCTCTCTCTCTCTCTACTACTACTACTACTACTACTACTACTACTACTACTAACTACTACTACTACTACTACTACATACTGCACGCAGATATAACTGCACACAACTACCACATCTGTCTCTGTCTCCTCTAGTTTCAGCTATTACTTCTTGACGTTTCTAAAATACGCGTTTTGGCTGTCTGTAGCTACTAGAGCACTGCTCTGTCTCCACGCTAGCCTTGTGTTCTGTGTGTGTGACGGCAAGACACTGGCATAAACAGGAAACATTTTCTATATACAAATGCGTGCATAAAAACACAAATACTGTTGTGAGAATCTGTTATGGAGTGTAAAAAAGAAACGGTAACATAAATATAAAATACACAAGGAATAGAAGAATGATTTGAAACATGTTTGAGTGTAGGCTATTTAGTGAGAATGTGTCTTCTGTAGAGACAGCACTTTTAGATGACATGGTATACTGTCTGCGTCCACCAGAAACTAACATCATGATCCTGCTGATGAGTACAAGAAATGTGTGAATGAAAACTGTAAGGCTCACGATAAGAGTGAATATCAAACGAGAATAGCAAGAAAACGGGCAGGCAGAAACGGCGATTTCCGAGAAATGTACACTTGTGTACCATCACTATAAAGCTGGGCATGTTATCACATAATTTCCATCATGTTCTGTTTAGTGTGAGCTTATAAATCTCCTTTAGACTATTTTTACTGTGACGTCACCACTTCCTATATCTTATGCATATTGTAAAGTTTTTGTTGTATGGTTAAGGCTTAGCCGAACCGTCACAAAAGTGTATACAGGAATATGGAACGCTGGAACTACACGGTTTGAACTCGCAGTTCAGTTACATCTAACATTCCTCTATCCCTCAAGCATGTTCCCTCCGTATCAAGTTCCACTCCTTTCTCACTTGCTACACATATTTCAAAACCTCCTCATGGCATCAAATTACAACCCTTCTACCCCAACTCCAACCACTTACTCCGCCACATCTTTATGACCCACCTATCACACGCTACACGTCTCCAGTTCAACATTCTCAACACTTCACCGTGCACATTTCTGGTCACAGCCTCTTACACGCCACAGCAAACTGCTCTATTTATTTCATATATTCTATTTTTTTCTTTCTATTCCTACTTCTTACAATAGTATTCATGTGAATCCATACTTTATCTTCTTTCTCTATTTATTCGTCTATATATTCTTTTCCTGTACAATTAGGGTTCACAACAAAACGTCAGAACTATGTGCTAGTTAATTAATAAATCTGTTTCCACTTTTTTGTTTTAGTTAAAACATTTTAGTGTTAGAGAGAGTTCTTGACTTGGCACTCGGACATGGGACACTTTACAGTGTTAGAGAGAGTTCTCGACTGGGCACTCGGACATGGGACACTTTACAGTGTTAGAGAGAGTTCTCGACTGGGCACTCGGACGTGGGGCAGTATTAGAGAGAGATCTCGACTGGGCACTCGGACATGGGACACTTTACAGTGTTAGAGAGAGTTCTCGACTGGGCACTCGGACGTGGGACACTTTACAGTGTTAGAGAAAGTTGTGGGCTGTGAACCCGGACATGGGACACTTTACAGTGTTAAAGAATGTTGTGGGCTGTGAACCCGGACATGGGACACTTTACAGTGTTAGAGAATGTTGTGGGCTGTGAACCCGGACATGAGATACTTTACAGTGTTAGAGAAAGTTGTGGGCTGAACATAGGACACTACAGATGATACAGCTGTAAAATAGTAAAGCCCACACAAGAACTTCCCAATCTCAGGTCGCCACCTCAAACTAAGTTCGCTGGACGGTCTGAGGTGAGTTCGCGAGAGAAAAAAACGCCGCCGACTGTTGAGAAATTCTATTACTTTATGTTTTCAAACTGAAATAATAAAATAACAACAAAGTAACATCTTGTGAAAGGCATAGAAGTAATCAATATCTGTTGAATTTCTATATCTTCACACGTGATAGATGAAATACAACTGCTGGTTTAGGGGTGCACTGAAAATAGGTTGGGAAACACACTGACTTATCCACGTAGGTGAGCACAGAAAATCTGTTTGCTTGATGACAGTTCTTGACGCACGAGCGTAAGAGAAAACCACGCGACAGAAACCGTGTCATACATGTCCTAGTCCACATAAAGCACTCGTGCCGTCTTATACAACATAACATAACAGAAACAGAAACAACTGGCACTGATATAACATAACAGAAACAGAAACACAACTGGCACTGACATAACATAACAGAAATAGAAACAACTGGCACTGATATAACATAACAGAAACAGAAACACAACTGGCACTGACATAACATAACAGAAACAGAAACACAACTGGCACTGACATAACATAACAGAAACAGAAACAACTGGCACTGACATAACATAACAGAAACAGAAACACAACTGGCACTGACATAACATAACAGAAACAGAAACACAACTGGCACTGACATAACATAACAGAAACAGAAACACAACTGGCACTGACATAACATATCAAAAACAAGAACACAACTGGCACTGACATAACATATCAAAAACAAGAACACAACTGGCACTATAAAGCTAAGACGGTCTACGACAGGTACACGGCAAAGCGGAGCTGGAAATGAAGCGAATGTACGGAGAGAAGTGCCAGAAAGCTAGTAAATAGTGCAGCCTACTTTGGCTGACAGAAATCATTACCATCTCACAGAAAATACTCCACTTCCCGCCGGAACGGACAAGGGGGGAGGGCAGCTCTAATCTAATATCTTCCGGTGGCTTCCCCTCAATTCTGCGCATCTCTCTAGGGACGAGTGTAGCTTTGAGAAATTTGAGCGCCCAAACTAACTCACTCATGGCCGCCGGAGATGGCTTGCGTTCACCACAAACTTTCCTGCTTTTTTTTTTTTTTCCTGGAACAATTACGAGCTCCCATATTCAAGTTCCTGCTTCAGTAACTGGCAGGAAAACATATCTAGCATAAAATGCCGTTGTCTGTATCAAGTGATCTTCTTCTTCTTCTTCTATCTCTCCGGAACTGTGAGCTAGGGTTCTTTGCAGCCAAAGCTGTGAAGAAGTTGAGGCACAATATCGCGTCGGACTGAGAACGGGATATTGCAGCTCATCCATTCATTCATTTGCACGTCCCTTGCGGAACTTTGCCTCCCTAACCGCTCTCCTGTTGGCGGTTGTAAGCAAGATGCCCTGCAGCTGATGCATCAATTTGCAGATCGTCAACGATGTCTTGCAGCCATCTTCGCCTTGGTCTTCCCCTTTTTCTTTTTTCCATTATGTACTCTTCAAAGACGGTCTTCTCTAGATTATCATGACGTTTAATGTGTCCAAAATATTTAGTTTTCTCTGTTTAATCCTCTTTACTAGTCAGCCTTCTTCAATGTTAAGTTCTTGTAGTATGGATATATTTGTTCTTTTTTTGTGTCCAGGATAATTGAAGAACTCTTCTGTAGCATTTACATTCAAAGGCATTTATGTGTTTCTCAGCTGTTTTGTTAAGTGTCCAGGTCTCACAGGCATATGTTGCGATGGGAAAGATTCCGAAGAGCGATAGATGTCCCCCTTCTGATTTCCCTCATTGTAGCTATTATTTTGTTAACTGCACGAGTTCAGAAGCAAGGAGTGTGCAGACTCCAGCCCGACCCGCTACCCAAGCGAGGTCTGTTACTGCGAGTACCAACAGAGAGGTGGGACAGTCTTTGTCAGCTTCTCTAACTCAGACATTAGCATGTTAGTAGCTGAATGTCAAATCGGACAGCGTCCCCCCCCCTTCCCCAGTATCAAGTAAAACAAAAATATATAACAAAGCACACACACACACTTGACATGATGACAAGAAACAAGACAGACTGAAATAAAGTTGAACCTTTAACTCTAGCACAACCACACATTATAAGATGATATTGCATGGGTGGCATATGCTTCTGTTATCACCGTTTAGGCACGTTCCACGTTCTATAGGTTTTCCCTGCATGTAGGGAAAGAGCTACACACTGTAACAGTGCGCTCTGTGCTAGTTCTCATGTACGTGTGGCGGAGTTTGTTAGCTGTTTTGTTCAGCAGCAGCAAGTGTACATGATCGAAGCCGTGTTAATAGTGCGGAAATCTTTCATTCCCTTGACGCAACTTGCATGTCTTGTGCCACGGGAGTGGAGGCTGAAGCAGCTTGACTGACAGCACGAGTGCATGCACGCGAGATTTAGCAAACTACAAAGAGATAACAGCAGACACTAGCTGGGCTGTGACACTTGTCTATACTCCACAATATCTTCTTGACTGACAAGCACATGCTACCACGACCTGCCAATCTTCTAGTAATGAGGCCTGCACCAGGACACCAAGTCTGGGAATTTTCTGCACGTTATTTAAGCTGCTTCAGACTTGGTGGTCAAAGCGTTGCCGCGGTGCTTCATCCAGTTTTTGGGATAAATATGTGCATCCCGTGACAACATCTTTCCAAGACACCGTGGAGATGCCTGTCTGTCTGTCTGTGTCCGTGTTTCTTATGTGTATGTCCGTGTCTGTGTGTCCGTGTTTCTTATGTGTGTATGTGTGTGTCCGTGTTTCTTATGTGTGTGTCCGTGTTTCTTATGTGTATGTCCGTGTCTGTGTGTCCGTGTTTCTTATGTGTGTATGTGTGTGTCCGTGTTTCTTATGTGTGTGTCCGTGTTTCTTATGTGTGTATGTGTGTGTCCGTGTTTCTTATGTGTGTGTCCGTGTTTCTTATGTGTGTATGTGTGTTTCTTATGTGTGTATGTGTGTTTCTTATGTGTGTATGTGTGTTTCTTATGTGTGTATGTGTGTTTCTTATGTGTGTATGTGTGTTCTTATGTGTGTATGTGTGTGTCCGTGTTTCTTATGTGTGTGTGTGTGTTTCTTATGTGTGTGTCAGTGTTTCTTATGTGTGTGTCCGTGTTTCTTATGTGTGTGTGTGTGTTTCTTATGTGTGTGTCAGTGTTTCTTATGTGTGTGTCCGTGTTTCTTATGTGTGTCCGTGTTTCTTATGTGTGTATGTGTTGTCCGTGTTTCTTATGTGTGTATGTGTGTGTCCGTGTTTCTTATGTGTGTGTCCGTGTTCTTATGTGAGCTAGGGTTCTTTGCAGCCAAAGCTGTGAAGAAGTTGAGGCACAATATCGCGTCGGACTGAGAACGGGATATTGCAGCTCATCCATTCATTCATTTGCACGTCCCTTGCGGAACTTTGCCTCCCTAACAGCTCTCCTGTTGGCGGTTGTAAGCAAGATGCCCTGCAGCTGATGCATCAATTTGCAGATCGTCAACGATGTCTTGCAGCCATCTTCGCCTTGGTCTTCCCCTCTTTCTTTTTTCCATTATGTACTCTTCAAAGACGGTCTTCTCTAGATTATCATGACGTTTAATATGTCCAAAATATTTAAGTTTTCTCTGTTTAATCCTCTTTACTACCCAGCCTTCTTCAATGTTAAGTTCTTGTAGTATGGATATATTTGTTCTTTTTTGTGTCCACGATAATTGAAGAACTCTTCTGTAGCATTTACATTCAAAGGCATTTATGTGTTTCTCAGCTGTTTTGTTAAGTGTCCAGGTCTCACAGGCATATGTTGCGATGGGAAAGATTCCGAAGAGCGATAGATGTCCCCCTTCTGATTTCCCTCATTGTAGCTATTATTTTGTTAACTGCACGAGTTCAGAAGCAAGGAGTGTGCAGACTCCAGCCCGACCCGCTACCCAAGCGAGGTCTGTTACTGCGAGTACCAACAGAGAGGTGGGACAGTCTTTGTCAGCTTCTCTAACTCAGACATTAGCATGTTAGTAGCTGAATGTCAAATCGGACAGCGTCCCCCCCCCTTCCCCAGTATCAAGTAAAACAAAAATATATAACAAAGCACACACACACTTGACATGATGACAAGAAACAAGACAGACTGAAATAAAGTTGAACCTTTAACTCTAGCACAACACACATTATAAGATGATATTGCATGGGTGGCATATGCTTCTGTTATCACCGTTTAGGCACGTTCCACGTTCTATAGGTTTTCCCTGCATGTAGGGAAAGAGCTACACACTGTAACAGTGCGCTCTGTGCTAGTTCTCATGTACGTGTGGCGGAGTTTGTTAGCTGTTTTGTTCAGCAGCAGCAAGTGTACATGATCGAAGCCGTGTTAATAGTGCGGAAATCTTTCATTCCCTTGACGCAACTTGCATGTCTTGTGCCACGGGAGTGGAGGCTGAAGCAGCTTGACTGACAGCACGAGTGCATGCACGCGAGATTTAGCAAACTACAAAGAGATAACAGCAGACACTAGCTGGGCTGTGACACTTGTCTATACTCGACAATATCTTCTTGACTGACAAGCACATGCTACCACGACCTGCCAATCTTCTAGTAATGAGGCCTGCACCAGGACACCAAGTCTGGGAATTTTCTGCACGTTATTTAAGCTGCTTCAGACTTGGTGGTCAAAGCGTTGCCGCGGTGCTTCATCCAGTTTTTGGGATAAATATGTGCATCCCGTGACAACATCTTTCCAAGACCCCGTGGAGATGCCTGTCTGTCTGTCTGTGTCCGTGTTTCTTATGTGTGTATGTGTGTGTCCGTGTTTCTTATGTGTGTGTCAGTGTTTCTTATGTGTGTGTCAGTGTTTCTTATGTGTATGTCCGTGTCTGTGTGTCCGTGTTTCTTATGTGTATGTCCGTGTCTGTGTGTCCGTGTTTCTTATGTGTGTATGTGTGTGTCCGTGTTTCTTATGTGTGTATGTGTGTGTCCGTGTTTCTTATGTGTGTATGTGTGTGTCCGTGTTTCTTATGTGTGTGTCCGTGTATGTGTGTGTCCGTGTTTCTTATGTGTGTATGTGTGTGTCCGTGTTTCTTATGTGTGTGTCCGTGTATGTGTGTGTCCGTGTTTCTTATGTGTGTATGTGTGTGTCCGTGTTTCTTATGTGTGTATGTGTGTGTCCGTGTTTCTTATGTGTGTATGTGTGTGTCCGTGTTTCTTATGTGTGTATGTGTGTGTCCGTGTTTCTTATGTGTGTATGTGTGTGTCCGTGTTTCTTATGTGTGTGTCAGTGTTTCTTATGTGTGTGTCCGTGTGTGTGTCCGTGTTTCTTATGTGTGTATGTGTGTGTCCGTGTTTCTTATGTGTGTGTCCGTGTTTCTTATGTGTGTGTCCGTGTTTCTTATGTGTGTGTCCGTGTTTCTTATGTGTGTGTCCGTGTTTCTTATGTGTGTGTCCGTGTCTGTGTGTGTCTGTGTCTGTGTGTGTCCGTGTCTGCATGTGTTTGTTTCTGTGTCTCAAATATTGTAGGACATTCTGATACTTGCAAGAGAAGAAATTAGAAAACATGGATAGATCTGACAGGAAAGCATTGAGAACATAAAAACATGGCAAACTACAGGGAGGAACACAGAAATGATGCTGCTGCTAAGTAAAATCATCATCAAATCTCTTAGCCCACAAACACACACACACACACATATTTAAATATGAAAAATCTCTTCATCGGAACTGGTCTAGCGCCTCCTGTTCTACTTCAAGTCATGCACTAACAGGGCTGTGCTGTATTATTTTATTTCACTTTGCACTAGTACCCATTAAAAATATTTCTCATGATGTTGATGACAATGTTACAGCCATCTCTGACTGTTTGTCTATACACTCTGTCGTGTGCTTGAACGCATTCTGATGATGCTTCTCTAGAGACACAAGTTCTGTATCAGCTCTGACATGGAACTGAAACACATGAACCGAGTGAAACACTGTAACCAAGCAACAAGTTTACCGTGCAGCATCTGCAACGATGAAGATCTTCTCAGCTCCAGCACTGACCTGACTGCTGACTTCCACGGCGCACTATGAACTGGGTGAGCAGTGAGATAAGTGAAAGTTCTTGTAGTGGAATGATGGGAGATCAACACTGAAAGCTGCTGTGTACATGAACCGTGTAGTGAAAGAAACCAGAGTGCCGTGGTAAATATTAACAATGCCGACACTCAGTGGCCGACTAACAAGGGACGACGCCGGCAAATACAGGGAGAAAAAAAGCAATGGAGGAATGAAAATGCCAGTGTCCTGCTGCGATATTAATAATGCCACAGTACGGCCAGCGGGATGTGATGGAGGGATAAGTTGGACAGACCTGGCCCCGTGTAGCATGATACTGCAGCAAATTAAAGCCAAAGAGAGAGAGGAAAGCAGTCTTTCTACTTGTCTGCAGCTGCAGATAAAAGCTTCTCCTTATTCTCCATTGTTAGCAGCCTGTAGACTTAACCGTGAAACCTGGACCTGACAGCTGTCTCATATCTTAGTCTGCTGGGACAAGTTTAGGGACGAGCTGAGCTGAGGTTCAACACAAGGGAAAGGTAAGGGAAGAAGAGATGCAGACATTAAACTCAGGTAGGAAACACTGAGGCGAATCCCCGCCGACGTGTTTCTTCTAATCACCAGCCCGGAAAATGTACTGACATTTTCTAATAACTGGCCCACCTAGGTCCCACCTCATTGATCAGCACCTGCCAAAGGTGGGCGGGCACACAATTATCATCATTACCGGGAGAATGAGAGCTGTAATAGGCACGTTACAGACGGTTTCGTGAGCTCTCAGATAACGAGCTGAGCAGCGAGTGTAGGACTGGCGCAGTGTCAGGGACAGACAGCCTGAGGTAATGGGTGCATGAGAAGTTTTACTTGCATCACACACAACTGAAATATTTACTCAGAAGATACAAAGAAAGAGTGTTTGCCTGACCTTTGTAAGCGACATACGGCAAAACTTCACAAACATTCTGGCATTTATAACAATGCATGTCAGAATAAGTGTCATTTTTTCTGTCTGTCCTCGGTGCTCTCTCTCTCTCTCTCTCATAAGACGGGCCTGCCTGCCCAATTCTTTACCCTTTAAAAATAAAGATTATTCTTATGTGTGTCTGTGTCTGTGTGTGTCCGTGTCTGTGTGTGTCCGTGTTTCTTATGTGTGTGTCTGTGTCTGTGTGTGTCCGTGTTTCTTATGTGTGTGTCTGTGTCTGTGTGTGTCCGTGTCTGTGTGTGTCCGTGTTTCTTATGTGTGTGTGTCTGTGTGTGTCCGTGTCTGTGTGTGTCCGTGTTTCTTATGTGTGTGTCCGTGTTTCTTATGTGTGTGTCTGTGTCTGTGTGTGTCCGTGTCTGTGTGTGTCCGTGTTTCTTATGTGTGTGTCTGTGTCTGTGTGTGTCCGTGTCTGTGTGTGTCCGTGTTTCTTATGTGTGTGTCCGTGTTTCTTATGTGTGTGTCCGTGTTTCTTATGTGTGTGTCCGTGTCTGCATGTGTTTGTTTCTGTGTCTCAAATATTGTAGGACATTCTGATACTTGCAAGAGAAGAAATTAGAAAACATGGAGATATTTGACAGGAAAGCATTGAGAACATAAAAATATGGCAAACTACAGGGAGGAACACAGAAATGATGCTGCTGCTAAGTAAAATCATCATCATCAAATCTCTTAGCCCACAAACACACACATACACACATATTTAAATATGAAAAATCTCTTCATCGGAACTGGTCTAGCGCCTCCTGTTCTACTTCAAGTCATGCACTAACAGGGCTGTGCTGTATTATTTTATTTCACTTTGCACTAGTACCCATTAAAAATATTTCTCATGATGTTGATGACAATGTTACAGCCATCTCTGACTGTTTGTCTATACACTCTGTCATGTGCTTGAACGCATTCTGATGATGCTTCTCTAGAGACACAAGTTCTGTATCAGCTCTGACATGGAACTGAAACACATGAACCGAGTGAAACACTGTAACCAAGCAACAAGTTTACCGTGCAGCATCTGCAACGATGAAGATCTTCTCAGCTCCAGCACTGACCTGACTGCTCACTTCCACGGCGCACTATGAACTGGGTGAGCAGTGAGATAAGTGAAAGTTCTTGTAGTGGAATGATGGGAGATCAACACTGAAAGCTGCTGTGTACATGAACCGTGTAGTGAAAGAAACCAGAGTGCCGTGGTAAATATTAACAATGCCGACACTCAGTGGCCGACTAACAAGGGACGACGCCGGCAAATACAGGGAGAAAAAAAGCAATGGAGGAATGAAAATGCCAGTGTCCTGCTGCGATATTAATAATGCCACAGTACGGCCAGCGGGATGTGATGGAGGGATAAGTTGGACAGACCTGGCCCGTGTAGCATGATACTGCAGCAAATTAAAGCCAAAGAGAGAGAGGAAAGCAGTCTTTCTACTTGTCTGCAGCTGCAGATAAAAGCTTCTCCTTGTTCTCCATTGTTAGCAGCCTGTAGACTTAACCGTGAAACCTGGACCTGACAGCTGTCTCATATCTTAGTCTGCTGGGACAAGTTTAGGGACGAGCTGAGCTGAGGTTCAACACAAGGGAAAGGTAAGGGAAGAAGAGATGCAGTCATTAAACTCAGGTAGGAAACACTGAGGCGAATCCCCGTCGACGTGTTTCTTCTAATCACCAGCCCGGAAAATGTACTGACATTTTCTAATAACTGGCCCACCTAGGTCCCACCTCATTGATCAGCACCTGCCAAAGGTGGGCGGGCACACAATTATCATCATTACCGGGAGAATGAGAGCTGTAATAGGCACGTTACAGACGGTTTCGTGAGCTCTCAGATAACGAGCTGAGCAGCGAGTGTAGGACTGGCGCAGTGTCAGGGACAGACAGCCTGAGGTAATGGGTGCATGAGAAGTTTTACTTGCATCACACACAACTGAAATATTTACTCAGAAGATACAAAGAAAGAGTGTTTGCCTGACCTTTGTAAGCGACATACGGCAAAACTTCACAAACATTCTGGCATTTATATCACTGCATGTCAGAATAAGTGTCATTTTTTCTGTCTGTCCTCGGTGCTCTCTCTCTCTCTCTCTCATAAGACGGGCCTGCCTGCCCAATTCTTTACCCTTTAAAAATAAAGATTATTCATTCATTCATTCTCTCTTTCTTTCTCCCCATATATAAAATAAATAAATGTGTGATAGGATATGTGGTTCTCCACAAAATACTCTTATTCCTTTCGAACTAGATGTCTCACACATCGTCTCACTATGTCAGAGGACTACATATTTATGAGAACAGTGTAGCAGTCAAGAACTGAGCGAGCAATACCTGCACTGATGTACCTGTGTATGTGTTTGTTTATCTGTCTACACCGGCTAGTAACTAACATGAAGATGTGGAAACTGTTGTCCATGAACTTCTCAAAAAAAATGACAAGGCACTACTTGATGCTTGATGTAGACATCCAAGACATGACAGTTATATGCTGTTTACCTGGCCTTACCTGTATAGCCAAGGAACACATGTAAGTTCCATAGCACACCTGCGGACTCTACAGCACCGACTAATAAAACCACAGAACAAAGACATCAGAGACATGCATTTACAGAGTGACAGTAATAGAAATATATGTTGATAGTATCAGTAACAAGATGTCTTCTGAGACTTCTCAAGCAGTTTATAGAAACTAGTCAATATGGTTGTCAGAGAGAGAGAGAGAGAGAGAGAGAGAGAGAGATAAGAGAGGAAGTACCAGAGCAGAAGCCAGAAGAAAAAACAGTCATATCAAAAATAGTCCAAAAACAAACATAATCATCCACAGGAGGGACATACATCGATATAAGGTGATAAATTCAGTTATCCCGAGAACAAGTAACATTTTATGGCATGAGAACAAATGATATAAAATTACGAACAAAGTAGAACAGATGTTTATGACATGGTGAAGGTACTAAGAAACAGCAGAAAAGTTGTTTATACCACGATGAAGATACTACCAAAGAGTAGATAAGCATGATGAAGATACTAACAAACAGCAGAAAAAGCATGATGAAGATACTAACAAACAGCAGAAAATGCTGTATATGACATGATGAAGTTACAAAGAAACAGTAGAAAAGTTGTTTATGACATGATGGAGATACTAACAAACAGTAGAAAAAGATGTTCATGATATGATGAAGACATTAACAAACAGTGGAACATCTGTTTATGACATGGTGAGGATATTAACAGGATAAAGAGCTATTTATGACATGATTAAGATACTAATAAATAGTAGAAAAGCTGCTTATGACATGATGAAGATACGAACAAACACTACAGAAAGCTTTTTAGGACATGATGAAGATACTAACAAACAGTAGAAAAGCTGTTTATGGCATGAGGAAGACACTAACAGACAGTAGACAAAGCTGTTTATGATATGATGAACACACTAAGAAATAGTGGAAAAAGCTTTTTGTGACATGATGAAGATACTAACAAACAGTAGAAAAAGATGTTTATGATATGATGAAGATACTAAGAAACAGTACAGAAAGCTTTTTTACGATATGATGGAGATACTAACAAACAGTGGAAAAGCTATTTATGACATGATGAAGAAACTAACAGACAGTAGAAAAAGCTGTTTATGACATGAAGATACTAACAAACAGTAGTAAAGCTGTTTATGGCATGATGACTATACTAAAAAAAAGTAGAAAAGCTGTTTATGACATAATGAAGATAGGAACAAACAGCAGAAAAAGCTGTTTATGACATGATGGAGACACACACACACACACAAACAAGTAGAAAAGCTAATTATGACACGATGGAGATACAAACAAACAGTAGAAAAGCTGTTTATCACATGATAAAGATACAGAAAGTAGAAAAGCTGTTTATGACATGATGGGGAAAATAACAAACAGTGTAAAAAGCTAATTATGACATAAAGTAGATAAAAACAAACAGTACAGAAAGCTATTTACGACATGATGAAGATACTAAAAAACAGTAGAAAAAACTATGTATGACATGATGAAGACACTAACTAACAGCAGAAAAAGCTGTTTATGACATTATGAAGACACTAACAAACAGCAGACAAGCTGTTTATGACATGATGAAGACACAAAGAAACAGTACAAAAGCTGGTTATGATATGATGAAGTTAAAAAAAAAACAGTAGAAAAGTTGTTTATGACATGCTGAAGATACAAACAAATAGTAGAAAAGCTATTTAAGACATGATTAAGATAAACAGTAGAAAAGCTGTTTATGATCTGATGGAGATACTAATAAACAGTAGAAAAGCTGTTTATGACCTGATGGAGATATTATCGAACAGTAGAAAAGCTGTTTATGGCATGATGAAGATAGTAACACACAGTAGAAAAGCTGTTTATGACAACATGAAGATACAAAAAAACAATAGAAAAGCTGTTCATGAAATGATAAGTATACACACAAACAGTAGAAAAAGCTGTTTATGACATAATGAAAATACAATAAACAGTAGAAATGCTGTTTATGACAATGAAGATACAAATAAACAGTAGAAATGCTATTTATGACATGATGGAGATACTATAAGACAGTAGAAAAAGCTGTTTATGAGATGATGGAGATACTAACAAGAAGTAGAAAAACTGTTTATGACTAGCAAACATTAAAATGCTCCGAAAGTGATACGACATGATAGAGTGTCAGTGTGCTAGCACCAAGCCAGCATGGCCGCGTGCTCGTAAAACAATTCCAGTTTCTCATGCAGTTGAAGAAGCTGAAGATTTGCAGTCATCTTGTTTGTCACTCACGTGAACAACAGCGGAAAACTGTAAACACTCAATATAACACGTGAGTCGTGAACTCACAGTTCTATGTCACAGTTAGCGTAACACGTGAATCGTGAGCTCAGAGTTCTATGTCACAGTCAGCGTAACACGTGAGTCGTGAACTCACAGTTCTATGTCACAGTCAGCGTAACACGTGAATCGTGAGCTCAGAGTTCTGTGTCACAGTCAGTGTAACACGTGAATCGTGAGCTCACAGTTCTATGTCACAGTTAGCGTAACACGTGAGTCGTGAACTCACAGTTCTATGTCACAGTCAGCGTAACACGTGAATCGTGAACTCACAGTTCTATGTCACAGTTAGCGTAACACGTGAATCGTGAACTCACAGTTCTATGTCACAGTCAGCGTAACACGTGAATCGTGAACTCACAGTTCTATGTCACAGTTAGCGTAACACGTGAATCGTGAACTCACAGTTCTATGTCACAGTCAGCGTAACACGTGAATCGTGAGCTCAGAGTTCTATGTCACAGTCAGCGTAACACGTGAATCGTGAGCTCAGAGTTCTATGTCACAGTTAGCGTAACACGTGAATCGTGAGCTCACAGTTCTGTGTCACAGTTAACGTAACACGTGAATCGTGAGCTCAGAGTTCTGTGTCACAGTTAACGTAACACGTGAATCGTGAGCTCACAGTTCTAAGTCACAGTCAGTGTAACACGTGAATCGTGAGCTCAGATAGTCCGACTTGGAAAACAGAACAACAAATCAAATTTTGGACAATAGTCGAGTAGCGGCGTATGACAAGCTACATTTTACAACTTGATTGAGAACTATTTCTACACACACTATCAGTTTATTCAAGAGACTCTAACCAGCGTACATCCATCCCGTCATGCTGACGTGTCTGTACATAATGTTATGTGACAAGCACTTGCTATGAAATATTTGCCCCTGGATATTTCTATAACTAGACTTAATGTATTTCCGTAGCATCTGACCAAAGCTGTCATATTTCTATTGGCTTTTTACTGTGAGCTTGTACAGGCAATAAAAGTCCTCCCTAGATGAAGCGACAGACTAACATGGCCGATGTTCCCTCGAGTGTAGACGGCGCTGGCTGTATAGAAAACTCACAAATTAACATTTTTACACATCTAGACCGTCATACAATGAGACTGTGCTGGCATCAAGGCGTCCTGATCCCAGGAGGTCCACCCATTGAGGTCCATATTTGGGGCCCAGGGGATTGTGGGTGATAGATGACCACTGTCAGAATATGGAAGATAAAATCCTTTCATATAGGGAGATTTCTCTGTTTCTCCTTTTTCCCCCCTGGGAGAATATGGGAAACGGAAATGCGTAGAGTCCTCGTTTATACGTGACACAAGCAGGAAAAGATACATCTGTACTTCGTAGTGCTCTCTTTATATAAATATATACACGTACAGAGAAGATGGGGAAAGAGGGAGAAGACAGAAGGAGAACAGAGAGGAGAGAGAGAAAGAGCTGGAAGAAAGAGGACAGAGAATGAGAAGCAGGAGGACAGAAAGAATAGAGAATGAGGAGAGAAAGGAGAGAGAATGAGAAGAGAGAGGTGAGAGAGCCAGAAGGGAGGAGAAGACGGAGAAGTATATTGAGAGGACGGAGGTGAGAGAGCTGGAAGGGAGGAGAAGACGGAGAACAGATAATGAGAGGAGGGAGGTGAGAGAGCCAGAAGGGAGGAGAAAGAATAAGAAGATGGAGAAGAGATAATGAGAGGAGGGAGGTGAGAGAGCTGGAAGAGAGGATAAGACGGAGAAGAGATAATGAGAGGTGAGAGAGCTGGAAGGGAGGAGAAAGAATAAGAAGATGGAGAAGAGATAATGAGGTGAGAGAGCTGGAAGGGAGGAGAAAGAATGAGAAGACGGAGAAGAGATGAGAGGAGGGAGGTGAGAGAGCTGGAAGGGAGGAGAAAGAATGAGAAGACGGAGAAGAGATAATGAGAGGTGAGAGAGCTGGAAGCGGCAGAAGAGAGAAAAAAAAGGGGAAATAGAGAGCCGGAAGAGGGAATTAGATGATGGAGGAGAGACAGTGCGCGGAAAGAGGAAAGGGAGAGAATTAGATGATGGAGGAGAAACAGTGAGGTGGAAGACGAAGGGGAGATAATTAGATGATGGAGGAGAAACAGTGAGGTGGAAGACGAAGGGGAGATAATTAGATGATGGAGGAGAAACAGTGAGGTGGAAGACGAAGGGGAGATAATTAGATGATGGAGGAGAAACAGTGAGGTGGAAGACGAAGGGGAGATAATTAGATGATGGAGGAGAGACAGTGCGCAGGGAAGAGGAAGGGGAGAGAATTAGATGATGGAGGAGAGACAGTGCGCAGGAAGAGGAAGGGGAGAGAATTAGATGATGGAGGAGAAACATCTGCAAAGAATAGGACCACTGTACCCTACCATGCATGATCGTAAAAGGCGACTAAGGAGGGTTCAGCATAGGGCCAGCAACCCTATCTGGTAAAAAACTATCAGACTGCTACAGAAACAGAAGCAAGGGAAAAAGCAAATGCAGGTGGAAGGAGAAATGCGTATCAGGAAACTGAGCCCATGAAGGTTGTGGATGAAAGCCAGCAACTGGAAGTCCCCAGCCCGACTGCAGACCTTCTGGAACCTAAACAAAAGATGCATATAGGCAGCTGGAATGTAAGAACACTAAACCAGACTGGAAAACTAGCACAAACCATCAAGGAAATGCACAGATACAAACTAGACATACTAGGAATACAAGAAGCAAGATGGACAGGACAAGGCAGAAGGAAATTAACAACACAGCACACAGAAGATACAATAATATGGTCAGGTAAAGAAGATCTTCATGAAGGAGGAGTAGCATTGATTATAACAAAAGAAGCATCAAGAGCATTGCTGAAATGGACCCCAATAAATGAGAGATTATTATATGCACGGTTCAACTCAAGATTCACGAAGCTGTCTATTATAGTTTGTTATGCACCAACAGAAGCAGCTGAAGAGGAATTAAAAGAAGATTTTTACAACAGCCTCCAAGCCACAGTAGAAACAATACCCAAGCATGATATGCTACTCATCTTGGGCGACTTCAATGCAAAAGTAGGTGAAGGAAATAAAGATAGAAGAAGAATCATGGGAAGAGAAGGAATCGGAGAAATAAATGAAAATGGAGAAAGACTGTGCAGTTTCTGTGAAGAAAACATGATGACCATCGGAGGGACAATTTTCCAACACAAAAACATCCATAAGGTGACTTGGAGGTCACCAGATAAAACCACAGAAAACCAAATCGATCACATACTAATAAACAACAAGTGGAAACGGTCACTACAAGATGTGCGAGCAAGGAAAGGAGCAGATATAGGAAGTGATCACAACCTTCTGGTAGCAAAAATAAAACTAAAATTAAGGAAAGCCAGAATCGGAGAACACAGAAAGATACATTTTGATACAAGAAAACTGATAGACCAGCAAACAAGAAATGAATTCTCAATAATACTTAAGAACCGCTTCAGTGTCCTACAAGACGAAGCAGAAATGTCCATATTAGAGTTCAATAAAACACTACAGGAAACAGCAAAAGAGGTGCTGGGATATCGGAAAAGGAGAAAAGAGGAATGGATAAGTGAGACCACATGGGAAAAGATAGAGCAAAGAAAAGAAATCAAGAAAAAATTACTGAACACCAAATCACAACGGCTTAAAGAACGAGTTTTAAGTAATTATGCACAAAAAGACAAAGAAGTGAAGGAATCATGCCGTCAAGATAAACGTCAGTATTATGACAACTTAGCAGAGACAGCAGAGAAAGCAGCATATACAAATGACATGAAAACCATATATAAAATCACAAAGCAGATGACAGGTAACTTCAATACAAGATGTGAAAGTGCAGTAAGAACACAAAATGGACAACTGGTCAGTGGAGAAAGAGAAAAAATTGAAAGATGGAGGGAACACTTTAACACCCTACTAAACAGAACACAAGCAGCACAAACAATAGATATACCTGAAGCAAAAGCGGAACTAAACATCAATACAGGACCAATAACAATAAATGAAGTAAAAGAGGCGATAAAGATGCTAAAATCAGACAGGGCACCAGGTGAAGATGAAGTGACTGCTGAGATGTTGAAAGCAGAAGAAACAGAAACACCAAAACAACTTTGCCGGATATTACAACAAATTTGGGATTTAGAAAAAGCCCCAGAGGAGTGGAAAACTGGTCTTATAGTAAAACTACCAAAGAAGGGTGACCTCAGAGATTGCGGGAACTGGAGAGGCATTACCCTACTGCCACTCACTAGTAAAGTATTTTGCAGAATAATCATCAACAGAATTGTACCAACACTTGAGGAAAAACTTCGGAAAGAGCAGGCAGGATTTAGGAAAGGAAGATCATGCATAGACCATATATTTGTACTTAGACAAATATTAGAACAGGCAAATGAATGGCATAGCACAACATATGCATTATTCATAGATTTTGAGAAAGCCTTTGACAATGTCAACAGAGATGCACTGTGGAAAATCCTAAGATGGCATGGCCTCCCCCATAAAATAGTTAATGTAATCAAAGCCCTATACGAGGGTTTTCAGTGCAAAGTTATCTGTGGAGAACATACCTCCAGCAGCTTTAGGGTACAAACAGGAGTGAAACAGGGATGTGTACTATCACCAACATTATTTATCTTGGCAGTAGACTGGTTAATGAAGGAGGCAACATCAGACAAACGCAGAGGATTACAATGGACCCTTAACACAGTGCTGGAGGACCTTGACTTTGCGGACGACATTTGTCTATTATCAAGCAGTCACAAAGATATGCAAGATAAAATAAACAAGTTAACCCAGAATGCAAACAACATAGGACTAAAGATCAACGTAGGAAAGACAAAGTTAATGAAGCAAAATGTGAACAACAGAAATGTACTCAGAGTAGATAACAAGTTAGTGGAGGAGGTCAACGAATTTGTATACCTTGGCAGCAGAGTAGTAGAAAATGGAGACAGCACAGAGGACATCAACAGCAGACTTACTAGAGCAAACCAGGCTTTTGCAATGCTACAGAATATATGGAAATCAAATAAACTAAGCATAAATATGAAAATCAGGATATTTAAGAGTAATGTTCTAAGTGTACTACTCTATGGAAGTGAATGCTGGAAAATCACCAAAACCATAGAAAACAAGTTGAATTCTTTCCAGACTAAATGTTTACGTAGAATTAAAAAAATATTTTGGCCAAACACCATAAGAAATAACATCTTATTGGCAGAAATGCAGATGAAACCACTGACAACAATTATTGAAGAAAGACGCTGGCGATGGTTGGGACATGTGCTCCGAATGACAGACAACTCACTACCAAAAGTAGCACTAAGATGGACACCACAGGGGAGCAGAAGTAAGGGTAGACCAAAAGAGACATGGAGAAGAACAACAGAAAGGATGTTGAGCAATAGAGGGCTCACCTGGGCAAGAGCAGAAAAAAAGGCGAAAGACAGGCATTTGTGGAAAACCCTTGAGGAAGCCCCATGTGCCCTGGGCACTTAAGGTTCAGAGAGAGAGAGAGAAGACGAAGGGGAGATAATTAGATGATGGAGGAGAGACAGTGAGGTGGAAGACGAAGGGGAGATAATTAGATGATGGAGGAGAAACAGTGAGGTGGAAGACGAAGGGGAGATAATTAGATGATGGAGGAGAGACAGTGCGCGGGAAGAGGAAGGGGAGAGAATTAGATGATGGAGGAGAGACAGTGCGCGGGAAGAGGAAGGGGAGAGAATTAGATGATGGAGGAGAAACAGTGAGGTAGAAGACGAAGGGGAGATAATTAGATGATGGAGGAGAGACAGTGCGCGGGAATCAGAAGGGGAGAGAATTAGATGATGGAGGAGAAACAGTGAGGTGGAAGATGAAGGGGAGAGAATTAGATGATGGAGGAGAGACAGCGCGCGGGAATAAGAAGGGGAGAGAATTAGATGATGGAGGAGAGACAGTTCGCGGGAAGATGAAGGGGAGAGAACTAGATGATGGAGGAGAGACAGTGCGCGGGAAGACGAAGGGGGGAGAATGAAATGAGGGAGTACGAGAAAGATAGAACGTGGAGATGGAGGAGTACGAGTGAAAGAAGTAGGGAAGGGGGCAAATGCTAACAGAGAAAACTTTGCCTTTTCCGATCCCCTGTATGTAAGGTCAGAGAACACAGCACTGTACGTAAGGTCAGAGAACACAGCGCTGTACATAAGATCAGAGAACATAGCACTGTATGTAAGGTCAGAGAACACAGCGCTGTACATAAGATCAGAGAACGTAGCGCTGTATGTAAGGTCAGAGAACACAGCACTGTACGTAAGATCAGAGAACACAGCACTGTATGTAAGATCAGAGAACACAGCGCTGTACGTAAGATCAGAGAACACAGCGCTGTACGTAAGGTCATAGAACATAGTGCTGTATGTAAGGTCATAGAACACAGTGCTGTATGTAAGGTCATAGAACACAGTGCTGTATGTAAGGTCATAGAACATAGTGCTGTATGTAAGGTCATAGAACATAGTGCTGTACGTAAGGTCATAGAACATAGTGCTGTATGTAAGGTCATAGAACATAGTGCTGTATGTAAGGTCATAGAACACAGTGCTGTATGTAAGGTCATAGAACATAGTGCTGTATGTAAGGTCATAGAACACAGTGCTGTATGTAAGGTCATAGAACACAGTGCTGTATGTAAGGTCATAGAACATAGTGCTGTATGTAAGGTCATAGAACATAGTGCTGTACGTAAGGTCATAGAACATAGTGCTGTATGTAAGGTCATAGAACATAGTGCTGTATGTAAGGTCATAGAACACAGTGCTGTATGTAAGGTCATAGAACATAGTGCTGTATGTAAGGTCATAGAACAAAGTGCTGTCTGGTGTTGGCAGCAGCTGTCCAGTATGTGATGATGACAAGAAACAAATGGCCCTGCAGCTGTGGGACTCCACTAGCTGTACGTGCAGTCTGTGCCTGGAGCTTGTAGGTCCCCGCTGGTTACAAACAGATCTGGACATGTCCGAGCTGGCTCTTTCTGGACATAACCAATCATTACCACAGGACAAAAACTTGATTCGTATACTCCTATAATTGAGAGAAACAGTTCCAGGCAGTATCTGTGAGAAATTTCTGCTCCGTGTCTCTCAGTGTAAGAACATACTATTTTTGTGTTTGGTTCTTCCACGTAACACACGTATACAGTAAGCCTGCGTTGTGAGGGACCTGGGCCGGCGCTGTTTCAGAAACAATCATGACAGTAACAGCTACATCAGTCTTTTTTTTTCAAGTAAAATTTTCTTGTTGATATGTTTTATTTGGATTATGAACTCGCCAAATTGCCAAAGAAGAAAAACATGGATTTCTACTAACGTTGTAGTAAATGACCAGCTCTGTCAAAAATGTCCCACCAAACAAATGAAGTTAACACAACCTGTTTATTGTGAACATTCTCTGTAGTTGAGATGTGGAGTAAAGTATGGTACTGTGGCTAGAAACATGACATCTCTGGCTAGAAACATGACATCTCTGGCTGGAAACATGACATCTCTGGCTAGAAACATGACATCTCTTGCTGCAAACATGACATCTCTGGTTGGAGACATGACATCTGTGGCTGGAGACATGACATCTCTGGCTGGAGACATTACATCTCTGGCTGGAAACATGACATCTCTGGCTGGAGACATGACATCTCTGGCTGGAAACATGACATCTCTGGCTGGAGACAACATGCCTGCAACACGAGCCACAATCTTTCTTTGGACAGTCATGGGACATATTTTGTTACTAGTGGAGACATATAGAAAAGTGTATCTCAAACATAGCCGGAGACTGCAGCAAGACGGAGTCTGCCAGCGCAGTGCACAACATAAACAGAAGGGACGCTGAGAACGAGGAGAACCTCCCTACACTTTACCAACATCACACCCGACAGGGAGTCGTGATGTCTGCTAGCGAGACACTTCCAGGGCTGTTATGAATGACGATTAATTTAGGCCTGTTTTTGTTATGGACAATCACGTAACATAAACTGATATGATATAAATATACAGGATGCTGGCTAAGCCTTCTCTCTCAATTATTCACTCTCTACACAGCGTATCTCTCTCCTCTTTCTCAATAAACATAACTCGACTCTTTTTCTTTGTGTGCATAATTTCTTATCATGAATTACGTTTACCGCATAGAAGAATATATTTAATATGCTGCGTGAAATCAACACGCTTAACTTTTAGCTCTGTAAAACCTGTCACAGAGAGCCATGTTTGAACCAACTCCTTGTTTTCTTGGACAAGTGCCTGACCACAGAAACAAATGTTATTGTTACAACATCAATGTTTTAGACGGGGCATCGGCCCAAGCAATACACTTGTCTTAAACATGTCACTGAGCACAGGAAACACATGGAAAGTGCTCAGTAATTAACTGTAGATAGGAAAGAGTTGACTAAGGCACAAAATGCTGATGATGTCTTGGTAACACTAGACTGGGAAGCGGACACACGAAAGAAGTCTGTTTTCACAGTGCCAGAAAGTAAGCAAGCACACCTGTCTGACATACTTTCCTTTTACCGTAAAACTTTCACTCTATTCAAGCCGTTCTACGTGTTATGCGTATAACAAAAATAATTAACTCGAAATACAAAACTCAGATAACAAAATTTTAAAAAACTGTTCCAGTGTTACCAGTCTGCTCAAGTAACAACATAAAAGTAATAACATACAAATAACAACTTATAAGTAACAGTTATTCGTGGATTCTCGCACATGAATATATATCTGCCATTTACCACGATGTCAAAGCTTTCAATTTTAAATCATTTACATTCGATGTTTGCATTCAGCAAGACAGATGATGATGATGATATTATTTAACTATGGACAAGAGAATGATATTTCTTAGCACTGTATATGCCCGCACTGCTGTAAGAAAACAAGAAGAGACTTGAAGTGGCACCTGTATCCTTGCTCGTTCAGACTTTTCACTTTTGATCTACATCTTTTGTTTTCCTTTTCGCAGACCTATACTGAACGCTTTATCAGTTCATCACATTTACCTACTGACACAGATCTCTGTACTGTCTTCAAACACCCCTAAACAATCTTTAAAGTCCATGGTATGTATGTATGTATGTATGTATGTATGTATGTGTGTGAGTGAGAGAGGAAACCGAAGATTATCCCCCCCTGGCACGCTGATGACTGTACCCGAGTGCGAGTCTGACGCCTGTAGCTAGCCAGATGAGAAACTGTCAACATCTAACTAAACACAACACAAAATAGTCATGATCTACCGCGCCTAGACACCCATCAAACCAGCCTTTTATTACAAATGATTGGCGTAGATGAGGCAGACAAGCGTTTGTCTCGGTAAATTTGCTGCCCATCTACTCCAACAAATCTCGGTGACTCACATACAGAACAGCACTAGAAATATGACTGGATAAATGTAGCAGATCGATAACTCCGACACAAACTTTCGGCTAGACTCTAATATTTCTAAGCTCTGCACGGATAAATACTGCTCACGTCGACTCAGCGGAATACAGACACTGGATAACTCTATTATAACTGTGTCAAGGGTTGGCTACTGATGTCTTCACATACTGAGACGTAACTGACGCACGCACTGACCACCAGAACTGCTCGTCTCATCATTTCCTTCACACGCCCTACCCCTCCTTACCGTGTTATGAGAGCCACCCGACGCTCACATACACCCACATATACATACAATAATTTCATATCGTGCACTTGACATGAAACGTTACTCCAGCAAGGCATTTGTCTTCTCCCTCCTTTCATTGCAAGTCCAGAATAAAAGATCACACGTGACAACATTACTTATCTACTATAATGATTAGCCACCTGACATTTATTACACACACATAAAGCTTCTTACAAACAAGACTAGACAACAGACACTATATGTATAAAGCATCATAGCCATTTTATCTCTAAAGTCCGCCAGCTATACAAGTATTCAGTCTTCTCACAAAACCACATCTTTTTTTTTGTTGTTGTTTTGTTTTCCTCTTCTTTGTGTATACAGCCAGTGCAAGCATTCGGTCAGCGACAAGAGAACATGAAGTTGTACATCATCTAGTTTGGTCATTATAACGTCCGGAATGTTAATGATAAGAACATAACGTCCAGTCTATGTATGACATCACGTTCTTTGCTGGAGACGACGTTTTCACCTCATAACAGGAAGTGACTGTGCTATGTGACAGAATAAGATTTGTTGTGGGCTGTTTCCCTTGGTTTTCAGGTTTAAGTTATTAAGCTGAGCTCCCTTGACTGGAGAAGCATGTACAAGTTTTTAGTTGGCACATCTTGCACGAGCCTTGAATGTAAACTCAGGCTCACAGGAAAGTGTAAGGGAAAGTTAGTCTTGGCCTGGCTCTCCAAACAAGCTGTAGTTTTTGGATAACCACGACTAAACGTACAGTCAAAGAAAGATAAGACAATGTCTTCTGTTTTTTACTTCTTGTGTTCAAGCCTTATATCACAATATTCATTTCCCTTATCACAATATTCATTTCCCATATCATAATATTCATTTCTTTCATCACAATATTCATTTCTTTCATCACAATATTCATTTCTTTCATCGCAATTTTCATTTCTTTCATCACAATATTCATTTCTTTCACCACAATATTTATTTCTTTCATCACAATATTCATTTCTTTCATCAAAATATTCATTTCTTTCATCACAATATTCATTTCCCATATCACAATATTCATTTCTTTCATCACAATATTCATTTCTTTCATCACAATATTCATTTCTTTCATCACAATATTCATTTCCCATATCACAATATTCATTCCTTTCATCACAATATTCATTTCTTTCATCACAATATTCATTTCTTTCATCACAATATTTATTTCCTTCATCACAATATTCATTTCCCATATCACAATATTCATTTCCCATATCATAATATTCATTTCTTTCATCACAATATTCATTTCCCATATCGCAATATTCATTTCTTTCATCACAATATTCATTTCCCATATCACAATATTCATTCCTTTCATCACAATATTCATTTCTTTCATCACAATATTCATTTCCTATATCACAATATTCATTTCTTTCATCACAATATCCATTTCCCATATCACAATATTCATTTCTTTCATCCACCCCTGGGAACAACTGTGTTAAGAGCACACTTATCTTAACATAGTTTTTGTGAGACAGGGAACATAGATCTGTTTGCTTAAAAACTCTGACCTACCTCTGTAGCCCAGCAATCAACACTAATTGTAATTGTTATTTTTGCAAAATGTAATGTCAGGTTGGTGGACAGATGGGGACATGGAGATCTCTGGCGGGGATGAGGGAAGTCTGGGACGTGACAAGCCTATGGGTCTTTACAACAATGGCTATCAGAATGATGTAAACAAAACAGAGCCAGTAGACTATGGGTGGCGGGGAATGGATATCGTTGAAGCACTCATCAGATTCCTCATCTCAAAGTCAGAGTGTCTTTGTGGAACTGTCTCAAACCATCTGACATGGAGAAGGCGCTTAAGTACAGCCACCAGGGGCTGGAAAACAAAGTTTTGGCCAGGCCAGCCACACTGTCTTCATGGCAGTCCGAGCAAGACCACAGTCTGCCCTAGCAAGGAAAGGTGCTGAAGTCGGAATTACCCAGCCAAAAGGCGCATCGCAAAAATCAGGGTAACACGCATTATCGCTAATGAAATGTAAAAAAAATTCTTTCATCACAATATTCATTTCCCATATCACAATATTCATTCCTTTCATCACAATATTCATTTCCCACATCACAATATTCATTCCTTTCATCACAATATTCATTTCCCATATCACAATATTCATTTCTTTCATCACAACATTCATTTCCCATATCACAATATTCATTCTTTTCATCATAATATTCATTTCCCATATCACAATATTCATTTCTTTCATCACAATATTCATTTCCCATATCACAATATTCATTCCTTTCATCACAATATTCATTTCCCATATCACAATATTCATTTCTTTCATCACAATATTCATTTCCCATATCACAATATTCATTCCTTTCATCACAATATTCATTTCCCATATCACAATATTCATTCCTCTCATCGCAACATTCATTTCCCATATCACAATATTCATTCCTTTCATCACAATATTCATTTCCCATATCACAATATTCATTCCTCTCATCGCAATATTCATTTCCCATATCACAATATTCATTCCTTTCATCACAATATTCATTTCCCATATCACAATATTCATTTCCCATATCACAATATTCATTTCCCATATCACAATATCCATTCCTCATATCACAATATCCGTTCCTCATATCACAATATCCAGTCCTGTATGTGATATTATAGAGTCAGCACTTTATTTGTAAGAGGAAATCTACCGTGATAACAACAGTAAGATGTACAGTTTGAGGGAAGACCTTATACCTGAGGACAAAAATATAAAGACCGGCTTCATCGGTATATATCAGAATATACGTGAAATCTGAGGGCTGCTACAGCTAACGTGGAAAGTCACGGAGCTGTTGCACACATTATAAGGATTGATTGATTGATCTTTATTTCAAAAGGGTTAAGGAGGCCTCATGTAAGTGTCGTGTAACATGTGAAATGTTCTGTGTGAAGAGTGTAATGTGTTGACTGCAGGATTTTCTTCTCCTGTTGTCCAGACCGGTCAAAATTACCACAAAGCAACGCGCACCAGCCCCTGGCGTGAAATACTCTAGCTGGTAGCGTAGCAACCCTAGCGTTGGTCTGGCCTGGGCACTCGAGTCTGGCAGGGAAGCCAAATCGTTTATCTGACCTAGTCCACCTGGTGTGTTTGCTGGAGATTAATTGGCCTGATTTTAGACAGCTACTTCAAGCGTAACAACAAACGCTGCACTCTGGACGGCTGGTTGTGTAGGCTGAGGATCACAGATGGTATGTCAGGAGGGCCAGGAATCTTTCACAGATTGGGGCACACTCTCCTTCCCCACTAACACCCGTAAGAAGAAAAACGTGCTTCTGTTCTTACCCACCTACAAGCTAATGAAAAAACAAACACCTAAAGCTCTTCTTTCATAAGCCAACTACAGAAATCAGTGATGGCGGTACAACTACACCTACCTTCCACCTTGCCTGAGCTAACTTTACAAAATACCGCTTTTCTCAAGACAACTTTATGAATATCAGCGGTAATTAAGTGTTTGTGTATCTTTTTTTTCATCTTATTTATCGCATGATTTCATCTTTACAAAATGCTCACATACTCAACCAAAATCACTGACTTCTCCTTCATACAAACTGATTATCATCAAGCTCTTGGCCTGATTATCCTCCAACCGATTTCGGTTCTATCAGCCGGTTACTGTAACCGACGACTTCCAAAAGTGTGGCTTTTTCTATAACTGCAGGTAATTTACCTGGCAAGTGCCGGTCCACACAATCACAGGAGAAAGACCCAGAACAGAAAGACAGTAGCCTTGTTACCAAGCAAAAGACACGCCTTCTACTAACTACTTCGCCTACCTTTAGGACCAATACTTCTCCGTACTTTCCCCCGTACACAAGTTAGACGCCAGCTGTTTAATGTCACAATAGCGTTTACAACTCGTACAGGTGACCTGGTAAAAACTGACCAAGAAGATTACTCGTGACATTACACACATGTCATTTCATGTTTGTGAGCTTCAGGACATTACACACATGTCATTTCATGTTTGTGACTTCAGGACATTACACACATGCCATTTCATGTTTGTGAGCTTCAGGACATTACACACATGTCATTTCATGTTTGTGAGCTTCAGGACATGACACACATGTCATTTCATGTCTGTGAGCTTCAGGACATTACACACATGTCATTTCATGTCTGTGAGCTTCAGGACATGACACTGCAGTGTTACTGTTAATTTACTACGATGTTACAGTGCTACTGTGGAGGTAAAAAATAATGCTGTTGTAAGCCACACTCAAGGTAGTGCAATCCTCATGTGTGCTACATCTGAGGTACAGCAACGCTGTTGTATGCTACAGGTAGATTCTGAGAGGAACCGGAACATTATTTCTGTATCATCACTTGTGTTCCAAACTGCTTCTCAATAACAATTATTAACACCAAGTTCTGCTAGAAAGAAAGACAGACACAGGCAGAGAGAGAGAGAGAGAGAAAGAGACAGGCGGAGAGACAGAATGAGAGAAAGAGAAAGACGGAGAGTGATGTGATTATTAATGGTGTTAAAAATTGACCGTTATGGTTGTGAAGCTACCGATATGTTAAACATCATACATACAATGTAATGACGCTGGCATGAAACATACATGCATACGTATATCACTAACTGGTTCATTGGAAAGCCTTTAAATGTTTGTTTTTCAAAATTACAAGAAAACGAAAATAAATAAAACTGATTCTCTTCCATATTTTGGAATGTGTAAGTTGAACCTGCGATAAATAGTAAAAATAAACAAGCCGACTTGGCGCCGGCGTTGTTTGATAACAAAAAAATGTTTGTGTGTCGTGGATGTCGTCCGTTAGTTTAAACAGTTAATATTAACATAAAATAAATAACCAGAATCCACTGTTTTACGTGGTAACTATACTTTAAACATGTGACTGTCACTGGATTCAGAGGTGTTACTTTTATTTCTGCAAGCTTTCTCTCATTCCCATGTCAGTGCAACAACCGGGCTCCCGGCTGAGAGGAGCTCAGAAATGATCACAATGGAAAGGAAAGAAAAACAAAGAGAAAAAGACGAGCTGTAAGCAGATCAGTATGGATAATGAATAAAGCACAAGAAAAACCTGGAACAAATAAGGCCACCGCCGCCGCCCATGGTGAAAATGAGGTTATGACAATAACATATAGTTAGAAAATGATGAAAATGAGGTTATGACAATAACATGGAGTTAGAAAATGATGAAAATGGGATTATACAATAACATGGAGTTAGAAAATGATGAAGATAAAATGAAACTTATGGCACAAAAAGGAAACAAATACTGGGAAAAGTTCTGACTGATGGAGACGAACAGAAGAGTGAGTGACATCAGGTCCCAAGTATCGTTCTGGTATAATCAGATAAGAAGGGCGCTGAAGTTAGATAGAGAACTTACTAACTACAGGACGAAGTCTTTCATTCCACGCCACTTGTGCTAATTTCAGTCAACAGTGCACGTGGCGGGGCAGGCAGTCTGGCGTCTAGACCGCGTCAGCAGACACTCACGCAGATACTATCTCATTTCAATAATTCATTCTTGGAGACACGAGTAGGGTCGGGCATGTTTTCCCTTAGCGATAACAACAAGTCTGTCTTGTCACTAGCAAAACTACCAGGCTTGACCGTTATATTTTTTCTCATATATAGTCACGACTTTTCTCACATAAAACGGTGACTTTTTTTCACACACAACGGCGGATTTTCTCACATATAACGGTGGTTTTCTCATATATAGCAGAGACTTTTCTCACACATTGTCACTTTTCTCACATATAAAATAACCAGATGTTATATGTTTTCCTTACATATAGTCACGACTTTTCTCACATATAACGGGGACTTTTCTCACATATAACGGGGACTTTTCTCACATATAACGGGGACTTTTCTCACACACAGTCACGACTTTTCTCACATATAACGGGGACTTTTCTCACACATAGTCACGACTTTTCTCACACATAGTCATGACTTTTCTCACATATAACGGGGACTTTTCTCACACATAGTCACGACTTTTCTCACATATAACGGGGACTTTTCTCACACATAGTCACGACTTTTCTCATATATAACGGGGACTTTTCTCACATATAACGGGGACTTTTCTCACACATAGTCACGACTTTTCTCACATATAACGGGGACTTTTCTCACATATAACTGGGACTTTTCTCACTTATAACGGGGACTTTTCTCACATATAACGGGGACTTTTCTCACTTGTAACGGGGACTTTTCTCACATATAACAGCTAAAAAAGAGTGAACGTACACTTTCACATGCTCAAACATGCCCTAATTGCCGAAGCAGAACACTGGGGGGGGGGGCAACATCTGAATCATACATAATAATCATACATGCAATAATCATACATGCAATAATCATGCAGCATGCAAGCCGTTACACTAACGTTACATCTCCGTTTCGTTACACTGATATTCACTATGTAGCCATAATAATACAGGTCTACAAGCATTAGATTCATACACGAACTTGAGCCATAACTAAAATTACAGCCTCTATCAACTCCACAGTTGCGACATAACACAGATCACATATCACATAAATCCAGCAGTTACACGAGAACAGGTTTGATGGCGAAATCCCATTTGTAGGCGCGTGCTGTCCAATGAAAAACGCAACCTACTTTGTCAATCTGAATTCACAGCCTAGACCAGAGAGACAGTCTACCCTCAACTCTACCTACAGAAAAACTGGAAGAGAACTGTCTTTAAAGGCAAAAATGAATCAGCTCTAACAGTTTCTCTTCAACCAGACAGGCTACGACCTAAACTCTACAACTCCACAACCCGACTGAAAAGTACTACCTCTAAAGGATGATCTTGCTCGGCTCCACATTTTCGGGTCCTCCCTCCTTGCCGGCCTTGGCCGTTCTTTTTCTTCACGTCTGCTCTACGTTCTTGGGCCTCCTTTCTTGCCGGTCTTAACCGTTCTCATTCTTCACGACTGCTCTACGTTCTCGGGCCTCCTTTCTTGCCGGTCTTAACCGTTCTCATTCTTCACGACTGCTCTACGTTCTCGGTCCTCCTTTCTTGCCGGTCTTAACCGTTATCATTCTTCACGTCTGCTCTACGTTCTTGGGCCTCCTTTCTTGCCGGTCTTAACCGTTCTCATTCTTCACGACTGCTCTACGTTCTCGGGCCTCCTTTCTTGCCGGTCTTAACCGTTATCATTCTTCACGTCTGCTCCTTTGTGCGTCTTCCCAATCCGTTCAGTGTGCCCCAATACGTCCGAACTTTACATCACTCGTTAATTTGCAGCGCAAGCCTATACGTTTCCAATAATAAATCTCTACATGGGAAACTACTCTTTTATTTTCCTATCCAAACCATTATCTATGTCCGATTCTGTCACATGGCGACTTTTCTCATATATATGGTAAAGATCGTTCTCACATATAGTCACGACTTATTGCCCCCTCACGGCGATTCTTCTTTCATATAGTCACCATTTTTCTCATACATAACGAAGACTTTACTCACACATAACCGCCATTTTTCGTTCGTATAACGGCACTTTTTCCCGCTTATATAGTAACAACACTATAGTTCAGATTTTTCTCACATAACGGGGATCTTTATCACGTATAAAAACTTTTCTCACATACAGTTAACCTCTTTTCTCGCATTCAGTTACCACTTTTCTCACATACAGTCACCAATTTTATCACATATAGATACCATTTTTCTTACATACGGTCGCCACTTTTCTCGACTACAATTACCACTTTTCTCATATACAGACACTACTTTTCTTACATACAGTCGCCAGTTTTTTCACATACAGTTACATCTTTTCTCGCATTCAGTTACCACTTTTCTCACATGCGTTACCATTTATCTCGCATATAGTTACCACTTTTCTCATATGTAGTCAACAGTTTATCACATACAGTTAGCACTTTTATCACACACTGTCAACATTTTTCTAAAATACAGTTACCATTTTTCTCCCATAGTCATTACATTTATCACATACAGTCACCACTTTTCTCACATATAGTCACCACTTTTCTCAGTCACCACTTTTCTCACATACAGTCACCACTTTTCTCAGTCACCACTTTTCTCACATAGTCACCACTTTTCTCAGTCACCACTTTTCTCACATACAGTTACCACTTTTCTCACATAGTCACCACTTTTCTCAGTCACCACTTTTCTCACATACAGTTACCACTTTTCTCACATACAGTCACCACTTTTCTCACATTCAGTCACCACTTTTCTCACATACAGTCACCACTTTTCTCACTTACAGTCATCACTTTTCTCAGTCACAACTTTTCTCACATAGTCACCACTTGTCTCACATACAGTCACCACTTTTCTCACATACAGTCACCACTTTTCTCACATACAGTCACCACTTTTCTCACATAGTCACCACTTGTCTCACTTACAGTCACCACTTTTCTCACATACAGTCACCACTTTTCTCATTTACAGTCACCACTTTTCTCACATAGAGTTACTACTTTTCTCACATAGAGTTACTACTTTTCTCACATAGAATTACTACTTTTCTCACATAGAGTTACTACTTTTCTCACATAGAATTACTACTTTTCTCACATAGACTTACTACTTTTCTCACATAGAGTTACTACTTTTCTCACATAGAGTTACTACTTTTCTCACACAGAGTTACTACTTTTCTCACATAGAATTACTACTTTTCTCACATAGAGTTACTACTTTTCTCACATAGAGTTACTACTTTTCTCACATAGAATTACTACTTTTCTCACATAGAGTTGCTACTTTTCTCACATAGAGTTACTACTTTTCTCAGTCACCACTTGTCTCGCTAATGACTGCTTGGACTCAGCTGTAAACATCAAACCTGCGCACAGTAAAATCTCATCTTTTCCTAGAGAAGCTTTTTGATGTTGCTGTTAATGCTGATATTGTTACTGATGCTGCAGTTACTTATGTTGTTATTACTGATACTGTTGATATTGTTGATGTTGCTTCTGTTTATGATATTTACTCTTCCTGCTGTTCATGGTGCTGTTGCTGCTCTACGAGTGCTGCAATTATTCTAACTGCTTTAGGGCCAGTGACTTTCGCTGTCTGGGATATGGTACGACGACGACGACGATGATGATGATAATGATGCCAGGCTTTACAGCCCCCCCCCCCCCCAGTTCTCAGGACAAGCGCAAGAATATGTAGGGACTGAGGTAAACATTTCACGTACTGGCTAGGCTTGTTTCTTCCCACTATCTTATTGTCCGGCTATGGTAGTAGGCCTCACACAAGGACAGACTGCGTGTTACAAAGATGTGTTCTCCTTGGTCCGGCTATGGTAGTAGGCTCACACAAGGACAGACTGCGTGTTACAAAGATGTGTTCTCCTTGGTCCGGGTATGGTAGTAGGCCTCACACAAGGACAGACTGCGTGTTACAAAGATGTGTTCTCCTTGGTCCAGGTATGGTAGTAGGCCTCACACAAGGACAGACTGCGTGTTACAAAGATGTGTTCTCCTTGGTCCAGGTATGGTAGTAGGCTCACACACGGACAGACTGCGTGTTACAAAGATGTGTTCTCCTTGGTCCGGCTATGGTAGTAGGCCTCACACAAGGACAGACTGCGTGTTACAAAGATGTGTTCTCCTTGGTCCAGGTATGGTAGTAGGCCTCACACAAGGACAGACTGCGTGTTACAAAGATGTGTTCTCCTTGGTCCAGGTATGGTAGTAGGCTCACACACGGACAGACTGCGTGTTACAAAGATGTGTTCTCCTTGGTCCGGCTATGGTAGTAGGCCTCACACAAGGACAGACTGCGTGTTACAAAGATGTGTTCTCCTTGGTCCAGGTATGGTAGTAGGCTCACACACGGACAGACTGCGTGTTACAAAGATGTGTTCTCCTTGGTCCGGCTATGGTAGTAGGCTCACACAAGGACAGACTGCGTGTTACAAAGATGTGTTCTCCTTGGTCCGGCTATGGTAGTAGGCCTCACACAAGGACAGACTGCGTGTTACAAAGATGTGTTCTCCTTGGTCCGGCTATGGTAGTAGGCTCACACAAGGACAGACTGCGTGTTACAAAGATGTGTTCTCCTTGGTCCGGCTATGGTAGTAGGCTCACACAAGGACAGGACAGACTGCGTGTTACAAAGATGTGTTCTCCTTGGTCCGGCTATGGTAGTAGGCCTCACACAAAGACAGACTGCGTGTTACAAAGATGTGTTCTCCTTGGTCCGGCTATGGTAGTAGGCTCACACAAGGACAGACTGCGTGTTACAAAGATGTGTTCTCCTTGGTCCGGCTATGGTAGTAGGCTCACACAAGGACAGACTGCGTGTTACAAAGATGTGTTCTCCTTGGTCCGGCTATGGTAGTAGGCTCACACAAGGACAGACTGCGTGTTACAAAGATGTGTTCTCCTTGGTCCGGCTATGGTAGTAGGCCTCACACAAGGACAGACTGCGTGTTACAAAGATGTGTTCTCCTTGTTCCCGGTATGGTAGTAGGCTCACACAAGGACAGACTGCGTGTTACAAAGATGTGTTCTCCTTGGTCCGGCTATGGTAGTAGGCTCACACAAGGACAGACTGCGTGTTACAAAGATGCTCAACTTTCTGTTTTAATTTCATGTTCCCAGACAGGGACATTCTCCTCCCATGGCGCTGAACATTCATGACCCCCTAGGTGACTATAAACGACTGCACAGCTTGTGGCTAGCATAAAATACATTGAAATTTAGTTAAGTCAGTCTATCTAGTAGCTTTCTAATACAAATGGCATTTCGTTGTGGCCAGGGCGGCCCGCGTACTCAGATTTTTATTGTAGCGACTTGCAAATCATGAAACCCGATTGGGAATATTGAGTTTAGCTATAAAGGCCGTCAATATATTCACAAGTGCCGCGGGCGACCTACAGCGACTCATGTGGAACATAACCTGACTAGGCTTCTGGGCAAGTTATCGTTAGCAGTGACTGCTAGTATCTTGGTTGTCTTTGTTCAACTTTGTCAAGCAGTTTATGAGCACGGTGGGAGTGGTTCACTTGCAAACTATGTGGCAGTAAGGAAAGGTTTGTAGTCCAGATTTCTGATCTGTTTGGTCTAAAACTGGGATATAAAACAATGACAGACTTATACTGAGCAGGGAGATGTACAGGACATGATGCAGATATTAACTGACACACAGTGTTAGAGAGCACAACACACAACACAGCTTTGTGTGCATGAAAGCTCATATAATAGTAGTGACGGTTATTGTTTGGAGAAAAACTGTTGTTACTACCTGCCTGTTACAGCTGTCAGGTAAAATAAAATAAGAAAATAATATAGGTTTAAGTTTCCTGCTAGTTCGCATCGTTCAATTCTGCTGGCAGGGCAGGTGTGACGTGCTACCTGACTGTGAGTATCACAGATAACGTTCTCTCAAACAAGGACGTGAGGAGGGGGAGGGCATGTGTTAACTAACATTGTTCTTCATACTGTTATGATAATGAGTAGTGACAGAAACACCTCAGCAGTTATCAAAGTTATACAGATATTCTGGGTAATGCGTCAGCAATCTCACCAAAGTTATACAGATATTCTGGGTAATGCGTCAGTAATCTCACCAAAGTTATACATATATTCTGGGTAATGCATCAGCAATCTCACCAAAGTTATACAGATATTCTGGGTAATGCGTCAGTAATCTCACCAAAGTTATACAGATATTCTGGGTAATGCGTCAGTAATCTCACCAAAGTTATACATATATTCTGGGTAATGCATCAGCAATCTCATCAAAGTTATACAGATATTCTGGGTAATGCGTCAGCAATCTCACTAAAGTTATACAGATATTCTGGGTAATGAGTCAGTAATCTCACCAAAGTTATACAGATATTCTGGGTAATGCGTCAGTAATCTCACCAAAGTTATACATATATTCTGGGTAATGCGTCAGCAATCTCACCAAAGTTATACAGATATTCTGGGTAATGCATCAGCAATCTCACTAAAGTTATACAGATATTCTGGGTAATGCATCAGTAATCTCACCAAAGTTATACAGATATTCTGGGTAATGCGTCAGTAATCTCACCAAAGTTATACAGATATTCTGGGTAATGCGTCAGTAATCTCACCAAAGTTATACAGATATTCTGGGTAATGAGTCAGTAATCTCACCAAAGTTATACAGATATTCTGGGTAATGTGTGGAGTAGTAATTCTTGCGAGGAATGAACGCTACTAAACTAATATGACTATTTTGCTAACGTAAAGAAAATCAACAAAGAAACTAAGGAGATGCCGGTTATTCTGGGAAAACAAGAAAGAGTTTTCTTAGAAGAATGTTACAGACAGTTAATATGACAATGTTTAACAAAAGTAAATGAAGAAAAAATCAATCTAATTAAATCCGTTAAATAAACGGACGATCAGCATCCACTAAACATATAATAAAAGGCATGACTTGAAAAGAGACCACCAGGAAAAGTACAAGAGTCCGAGGCAAGGGAAGGCCAAGAGAGATCATGGATAATCTAATGCGATGACATAATGAAAAAAGTCATCAGTGGGATGATATACACTGGGCAGAGATGTGTGGAGAAGAGTGAGGGGAAAATCCTGCCGAACGGCACCTGATGATAACAGCAATTCAGCTAAAATAACACGCCGACATATCAAGTACACAGTACTCGGTGTTGGATGGCAGCTCTTTCTTTGCTTGAGCTGTTCTCAAGCAGAAATGTTAGCTTTGTAGCGGAAGATGGCGAGAGTGAGCTTGCTGGGCAGCTCACTGACTATATGAATCTCTGATTGGTGTATGTAGCCGAAGTAACAACAAACCATGCTCACGTTGTAAGAGCAATTATCTGTGCATGTGCGACTCCGACTCAGTACTGGAAGCAGTAAATACAGAACATACATCATCTGTGCGTGGGGCTGGCTTCTGCCAGTTACTCTCATCCCTGTGCTCGCCATGGAACAATGTTGTTACGTAAATACATCCAACAGCTCTGCCTTCTTGCTACTGCTACCACTTTTAAAAAGATCCATTTAGAATCAAGCCTGACCAGCATTTGACTGTCAAACACAGCATACAGTTCTGGGTTCATGCGAGCAGAACAATCAGTGAAGACGACAGAACCTGCGACAAAGGAGCCCCCTGCTGGAGTCATCTCAGGCCGGACTCGGTTTCCTTGAACAAAGCAAAGAGCAGACGCTGGTCAATATTGTTCCATCACACATTTCTCGGGTTTTCCCGTCGCCTTTGTCCTTTTTGTGTTGTCTGGCGTATTTGCCGTCTCTGATGGAGAACTCAATAGTCTTGGCATGTCCTTCATTCTCTACACTCAGACCGCTCCAAGAAACAGAAATAACGAGTAGCTGTGCTCAAATACAGACAGGTTTTCCCAGACAAACTCAGTTTTTGGCACAATGGATAGCCCAACTTAACGTTGCTCAGCGCCCAACTATAACAGGACCTCAGTTCATACACACATAAATCAATAAGCAAATAAAGAATTTTTAATACAGATAAAATGATTAAATACTTCAGCGGGAAAAGTATGCCTGTGCGTAAGCTTGTAAAGGGGCAATAAACAGAACAGACAGAGAGAGAAAGAGGGAGAGAGAGAGGGAGGGAGGGAGAGAGAGGGAGGGAGAGACCGAGAGAGAGAGGGAGAGACAGGGAGAGACAGAGAGAGAGAGGGAGAGACAGAGAGAGAGGGAGAGACAGAGAGAGAGAGGGAGAGGGCAGAGAGAGAGGGAGAGGAGGAGAGAGCAGGGAGAGAGAGGGGGAGAGAGAGGGAGAGAGAGAGGAGGAGAGAGAGAGGGAGAGAGCAGAGAGAGAGGGAAGAGAGAGAGAGGAAGGGAGAGAGAGAGGGAGAGAGGGGGAGGGACAAAGAGAGGGAGAGAGCAGAGAGAGAGGGGGAGAGAGAGGGAGAGAGAGAAGGGGAGAGAGACAGAGAGAGAGGGAGAGACAGAGAGAGAGGGAGAGTGAGACAGAGAGAGAGAGGGAGACAGGGAGGGAGAGAGAGAGGGAGAGAGAGAGAGTGAGATCATTTTATAAAAGCTTATCTCGACAGTAAAATGTTTAAACAAACTGAGAGCCCCAAAAATCAACATTTTCTTAAATCTTGACATTATTCACAAACAGAATTCTCCGCCACATCATTTCCAAGTTTCTACATTAAAATACACACATTCACACTTCAGTTTCGCACATTTCTTAATAAATGACTTCCCCATTTTATTTTAGAGGCTGTTATTTTCTCCTCACCAGAAACTGCTAGAATTTTTTGAACAGAACTAAAACGGAACGTCTGTGCTCAGGGACACGTGTACGGTAATACTTGCTACAATGCTTACACTCACGTTCCCCGTACATGTACAAGGAACACCACAGCTACACACAGAAACAACAATGGGAAGTACTAGTATAAAAAGGATTAGAAAGGATCCGTGCAGTTTTGAAAAGTATGAAAGAAAAAAAAACCATGCTCACGTTGTAAGAGCAATTATCTGTGCATGTGCGACTCCGACTCAGTACTGGAAGCAGTAAATACAGAACATACATCATCTGTGCGTGGGGCTGGCTTCTGCCAGTTACTCTCATCCCTGTGCTCGCCATGGAACAATGTTGTTACGTAAATACATCCAACAGCTCTGCCTTCTTGCTACTGCTACCACTTTTAAAAAGATCCATTTAGAATCAAGCCTGACCAGCATTTGACTGTCAAACACAGCATACAGTTCTGGGTTCATGCGAGCAGAACAATCAGTGAAGACGACAGAACCTGCGACAAAGGAGCCCCCTGCTGGAGTCATCTCAGGCCGGACTCGGTTTCCTTGAACAAAGCAAAGAGCAGACGCTGGTCAATATTGTTCCATCACACATTTCTCGGGTTTTCCCGTCGCCTTTGTCCTTTTTGTGTTGTCTGGCGTATTTGCCGTCTCTGATGGAGAACTCAATAGTCTTGGCATGTCCTTCATTCTCTACACTCAGACCGCTCCAAGAAACAGAAATAACGAGTAGCTGTGCTCAAATACAGACAGGTTTTCCCAGACAAACTCAGTTTTTGGCACAATGGATAGCCCAACTTAACGTTGCTCAGCGCCCAACTATAACAGGACCTCAGTTCATACACACATCAATCAATAAGCAAATAAAGAATTTTTAATACAGATAAAATGATTAAATACTTCAGCGGGAAAAGTATGCCTGTGCGTAAGCTTGTAAAGGGGCAATAAACAGGACAGGCAGACAGACAGACCAAGAGAGAGAGAGAGAGAGAGAGGGAGGGAGAGACAAAGAGAGAGGGAGAGACAGAGAGAGGAGAGACAGAGAGAGAGACAGAGAGAGAGAGGGAAAGACAGAGAGAGAGGGAGAGAGAGGGAGGGAGAGACAGAGAGGGAGAGGGCAGAGAGAGAGGGAGGGAGAGGGGGAGAGAGCAGAGAGAGATAGGGAGAGAGAGAGAGGGGGAGAGAGAAAGAGAGAGGGAGAGAGGGGGAGAGAGAGCAGAGAGAGGGAGAAAGAGAGGGGGAGAGAGAGAGGGAGAGAGGGGGAGAGAGAGAGAGAGGGGAGAGAGAGAGGGGGGGGAGAGAGAAGGGGAGGGAGAGAGGGAGAGGGGAGAGAAAGGGGGGAGAGAGAGAGAGAGAGAGAGAGAGGAGAGAGAGAGCGGGAGAGAGACAGAGGGAGAGAGCAGAGAGAGAGAGAGAGAGTGAGATCATTTTATAAAAGCTTATCTCGACAGTAAAATGTTTAAACAAACTCTGAGAGCCCCAAAAATCAACATTTTCTTAAATCTTGACATTATTCACAAACAGAATTCTCCGCCACATCATTTCCAAGTTTCTACATTAAAATACACACATTTACACTTCATTTTCGCACATTTCTTAATAAATGACTTCCCCATTTTATTTTAGAGGCTGTTATTTTCTCCTCACCAGAAACTGCTAGAATTTTGTGAACAGAACTAAAACGGAACGTCTGTGCTCAGGGACACGTGTACGGTAATACTTGCTACAATGCTTACACTCACGTTCCCCGTACATGTACAAGGAACACCACAGCTACACACAGAAACAACAATGGGAAGTACTAGTATAAAAAGGATTAGAAAGGATCCGTGCAGTTTTGAAAAGTATGAAAGAAAAAAAAAACGATGTACATTTGTCTTGTCTTGAATCTCCCTGGAACTGCTGTGAGCAGCTGATGCGGTGATGATGAGGTAGAGTTTCCTGCCGGCTTGGGAGAGGGTCAACCCCTCGGTGCAGATACACAGCAGAGAGAGTGCAATACTGAGAAATGTGATAGGTTTTCTTCAAACATAATCCTTCACAAAACGCGTCGTATAAACAGAAAGCTGAGCTGAGCTGTCGATCCCGCTAGCTAAGCTTGTCTTTACATTCTAGTTTTCAGGTAAACAGGAAAAAACTGGATGCTCCATGGAGCATGAGATTCTAGTCAATCACTGAGCAGGTGAAAACTTCATGCCTGAAGGGCATGGGTTTTGAGCGAACTTGTTATAGGAAGGTAATTTAGGCTGCCGAGTTATGTGTGAGGAAAAGGAATGTCTTGGTGTTGTGTGAGAAGAAGGTATGTCTTCCTGATGTGTGAGAAGAAGGCATGTCTTGCTGATGTGTGAGAAGAAGGCATGTCTTCCTGATGTGTGAGAAGAAGGCATGTCTTGCTGTTATGTGAGAAGAATGCATGTCTTGCTGATGTGTGAGAAGAAGGCATGTCTTGCTGTTATGTGAGAAGAATGCATGTCTTGCTGTTATGTAAGAAGAAGGCATGTCTTGCTGTTATGTAAGAAGAAGGCATGTCTTGCTGTTATGTGAGAAGAAGCCATGTCTTGCTGTTATGTGAGAAGAAGCCATGTCTTGCTGTTATGTAAGAAGAAGGCATGTCTTGCTGTTATGTGAGAAGAAGGCATGTCTTGCTGTTATGTGAGAAGAAGCCATGTCTTGCTGTTATGTGAGAAGAATGCATGCCTTCCTGATGTGTGAGAAGAAGGCATGTCTTGCTGTTATGTGAGAAGAATGCATGTCTTGCTGTTATGTTAGAAGAAGGCATGTCTTGCTGATGTGTGAGAAGAATGCATGTCTTCCTGATGTGTGAGAAGAATGCATGTCTTGCTGTTATGTGAGAAGAAGGCATGTCTTGCTGTTATGTTAGAAGAAGGCATGTCTTGCTGATGTGTGAGAAGAAGGCATGTCTTGCTGTTATGTGAGAAGAAGGCACGTCTTGCTGATGTGTGAGAAGAAGGCATGTCTTGCTGATCAGTGAAGACGACAGAACCTGCGACAAAGGAGCCCCCTGCTGGAGTCATCTCAGGCCGGACTCGGTTTCCTTGAACAAAGCAAAGAGCAGACGCTGGTCAATATTGTTCCATCACACATTTCTCGGGTTTTCCCGTCGCCTTTGTCCTTTTTGTGTTGTCTGGCGTATTTGCCGTCTCTGATGGAGAACTCAATAGTCTTGGCATGTCCTTCATTCTCTACACTCAGACCGCTCCAAGAAACAGAAATAACGAGTAGCTGTGCTCAAATACAGACAGGTTTTCCCAGACAAACTCAGTTTTTGGCACAATGGATAGCCCAACTTAACGTTGCTCAGCGCCCAACTATAACAGGACCTCAGTTCATACACACATCAATCAATAAGCAAATAAAGAATTTTTAATACAGATAAAATGATTAAATACTTCAGCGGGAAAAGTATGCCTGTGCGTAAGCTTGTAAAGGGGCAATAAACAGGACAGACAGAGAGAGAAAGAGGGAGAGAGAGAGGGAGGGAGGGAGAGACAGAGAGAGGGAGAGACAGAGAGAGGGAGAGACAGAGAGAGAGACAGAGAGAGAGAGGGAAAGACAGAGAGAGAGGGAGAGAGAGGGAGGGAGAGACAGAGAGGGAGAGGGCAGAGAGAGAGGGAGGGAGAGGGGGAGAGAGCAGAGAGAGATAGGGAGAGAGAGAGAGGGGGAGAGAGAAAGAGAGAGGGAGAGAGGGGGAGAGAGAGCAGAGAGAGGGAGAAAGAGAGGGGGAGAGAGAGAGGGAGAGAGGGGGAGAGAGAGAGAGAGGGGAGAGAGAGAGGGGGGGGAGAGAGAAAGGGGAGGGAGAGAGGGAGAGGGAGAGAAAGGGGGGAGAGAGAGAGAGAGGAGAGAGAAGGAGAGAGAGAGCGGGAGAGAGACAGAGGGAGAGAGCAGAGAGAGAGAGAGAGAGTGAGATCATTTTATAAAAGCTTATCTCGACAGTAAAATGTTTAAACAAACTCTGAGAGCCCCAAAAATCAACATTTTCTTAAATCTTGACATTATTCACAAACAGAATTCTCCGCCACATCATTTCCAAGTTTCTACATTAAAATACACACATTTACACTTCATTTTCGCACATTTCTTAATAAATGACTTCCCCATTTTATTTTAGAGGCTGTTATTTTCTCCTCACCAGAAACTGCTAGAATTTTGTGAACAGAACTAAAACGGAACGTCTGTGCTCAGGGACACGTGTACGGTAATACTTGCTACAATGCTTACACTCACGTTCCCCGTACATGTACAAGGAACACCACAGCTACACACAGAAACAACAATGGGAAGTACTAGTATAAAAAGGATTAGAAAGGATCCGTGCAGTTTTGAAAAGTATGAAAGAAAAAAAAAACGATGTACATTTGTCTTGTCTTGAATCTCCCTGGAACTGCTGTGAGCAGCTGATGCGGTGATGATGAGGTAGAGTTTCCTGCCGGCTTGGGAGAGGGTCAACCCCTCGGTGCAGATACACAGCAGAGAGAGTGCAATACTGAGAAATGTGATAGGTTTTCTTCAAACATAATCCTTCACAAAACGCGTCGTATAAACAGAAAGCTGAGCTGAGCTGTCGATCCCGCTAGCTAAGCTTGTCTTTACATTCTAGTCTTCAGGTAAACAGGAAAAAACTGGATGCTCCATGGAGCATGAGATTCTAGTCAATCACTGAGCAGGTGAAAACTTCATGCCTGAAGGGCATGGGTTTTGAGCGAACTTGTTATAGGAAGGTAATTTAGGCTGCCGAGTTATGTGTGAGGAAAAGGAATGTCTTGGTGTTGTGTGAGAAGAAGGTATGTCTTCCTGATGTGTGAGAAGAAGGCATGTCTTGCTGATGTGTGAGAAGAAGGCATGTCTTCCTGATGTGTGAGAAGAAGGCATGTCTTGCTGTTATGTGAGAAGAATGCATGTCTTGCTGATGTGTGAGAAGAAGGCATGTCTTGCTGTTATGTGAGAAGAATGCATGTCTTGCTGTTATGTAAGAAGGCATGTCTTGCTGTTATGTAAGAAGAAGCCATGTCTTGCTGTTATGTAAGAAGAAGCCATGTCTTGCTGTTATGTAAGAAGAAGCCATGTCTTGCTGTTATGTAAGAAGAAGGCATGTCTTGCTGTTATGTGAGAAGAAGGCATGTCTTGCTGTTATGTAAGAAGAAGCCATGTCTTGCTGTTATGTGAGAAGAATGCATGCCTTCCTGATGTGTGAGAAGAAGGCATGTCTTGCTGTTATGTGAGAAGAATGCATGTCTTGCTGTTATGTTAGAAGAAGGCATGTCTTGCTGATGTGTGAGAAGAATGCATGTCTTCCTGATGTGTGAGAAGAATGCATGTCTTGCTGTTATGTGAGAAGAAGGCATGTCTTGCTGTTATGTTAGAAGAAGGCATGTCTTGCTGATGTGTGAGAAGAAGGCATGTCTTGCTGTTATGTGAGAAGAAGGCACGTCTTGCTGATGTGTGAGAAGAAGGCATGTCTTGCTGATGAGTGAGAAGAAGCCATGTCTTGCTGATGTGTGAGAAGAAGACATGTCTTGCTGATATGTGAGAAGAAGGCATGTCTTGCTGATGTGTAAGAAGAAGGCATGTCTTGCTGTTATGTGAGAAGAAGGCATGTCTTGCTGTTATGCGAGAAGAAGGCATGTCTTGCTGATGTGTGAGAAGAAGCCATGTCTTGCTGTTATGTGAGAAGAAGGCACGTCTTGCTGATATGTGAGAAGAAGGCATGTCTTGCTGATGTGTAAGAAGAAGGCATGTCTTGCTGTTGTGTGAGAAGAAGGCATGTCTTGCTGTTGTGTGAGAAGAAGGCATGTCTTGCTGATGTGTGAGAAGAAGGAACGTCTTTCTGTTATGTGAGAAGAAGGCACGTCTTGCTGATATGTGAGAAGAAGGCATGTCTTGCTGATATGTGAGAAGAAGGCACGTCTTGCTGATGTGTAAGAAGAAGGCACGTCTTGCTGTTATGTGAGAAGAAGGCACGTCTTGCTTTTATGTGAGAAGAAGGCATGTCTTGCTGATATGTGAGAAGAAGGCATGTCTTGCTGTTGTGTGAGAAGAAGGCATGTCTTGCTGATATGTGAGAAGAAGGCATGTCTTGCTGATGTGTGAGAAGAAGGCACGTCTTGCTGTTATGTGAGAAGAAGGCATGTCTTGCTGATATGTGAGAAGAAGGCATGTCTTGCTGATATGTGAGAAGAAGGCATGTCTTGCTGATGTGTGAGAAGAAGGCATGTCTTGCTGATGTGTGAGAAGAAGGCATGTCTTGCTGTTGTGTGAGAAGAAGGCATGTCTTGCTGATATGTGAGAAGAAGCCATGTCTTGCTGATATGTGAGAAGAAGGCATGTCTTGCTGTTATGTGAGAAGAAGGCATGTCTTGCTGTTGTGTGAGAAGAAGGCATGTCTTGCTGATATGTGAGAAGAAGGCATGTTTTGCTGATGTGTGAGAAGAAGGCATGTCTTGCTGATATGTGAGAAGAAGGCATGTCTTGCTGATGTGTGAGAAGAAGGCACGTCTTGCTGATGTGTGAGAAGAAGGCATGTCTTGCTGATGTGTGAGAAGAAGGCATGTCTTGCTGTTGTGTAAGAAAAACCGTTCAGTTTGAAAGACTCCCAGGGAAATGTTTAGTCATGTTTCTGAGTGAAATAAAAGCTGTCTGTGAAAGATTGCGATGGGAAAGATGCATGCCCTTAAAATTTTTGTAGCTCTGTCTGTTCCTCTCTGCATATTCTTTAGTTGTTTTACTTTCTGAAGAGTGACAGATGTTCTCCTTTTTAATTTCCCTCATTGTATCTCCATTATTAGTTAGCAGTGATCCAAGATATTCAAAACTCTCCACTTCTTCCAATGTTTCCTCATTTTTCAGTTTTCAGTTGCCTTGTTTGTTTTTGTCAGTTGTCATCAATTTAGTTTTCTTCACATTAAGACAGAGGTTTTGCTCTTCGCTGTTCTTACGGACTAACATAATTAGTTTTTCATGCCTTTTTGTTTTGTGGACAATAATACTGTGTCATTAGCATATCTAATCTCTGGTGTTTCATAACCTCCAATTGCTATGGCATTGTAGTATTCTTTGTCTACATCTTCTCTAATATTCCTCATAATATTTTCTCATCGCAACATATACCTGTGAGACCTGGACACTTAACAAAACAACTGAGAAACACATAAATGCATGTGAATGTAAGTGTTACAGAAAATGTCTTCAAATATCATGAGCACAAAAAAAAGAACATATATATCTATAGTTCTTACGGACTAACATAATTAGTTTTTCATACCTTTTTGTTTTGTGGACAATAATACTGTGTCATTAGCATATCTAATCTCTGGTGTTTCATAACCTCCAATTGCTATGGCATTGTAGTATTCTTTGTCTACATCTTCTCTAATATTCCTCATAATATTTTCTCATCGCAACATACACCTGTGAGACCTGGACACTTAACAAAACAACTGAGAAACACATAAATGCATGTGAATGTAAGTGTTACAGAAAATGTCTTCAAATATCATGAGCACAAAAAAAGAACATATATATCTATACTACAAGAACGTAATATTGAAGAAGGTTGGCTGGTAAAGAGGATTAAACAAAGAAAATTTAAATACTTTGGACACATCAAACGTCACCATAATCTAGAGAAGACCGTCCTGGAAGGGTACATAATGGGAAAAAGAAGAGAGGAAGACCAAGGTGAAGATGGCTGCAAGACATCGTTGATGATCTGCAGACGGATGCATCAGCGCAGGACATCTTGCTTACAACCAAGAGGCCTGCAGGAGAGCTGTTAGGAAGGAAAAGTTTCGAAAGCGACGTGAAAATGACTGACTGACTGAGAAAGAGCGACGCGAATAACCATTCTCAGAAAGACAGATCCGAGCCAGAAACCTTTATCTTAGTGCTGTGTGGAGGTGTGGCCGAAACTTCTGTAGAAAAGCTTGCACTACTTTCAAAACTGACCATCTATTAACACAGCCTGACATTACATTCGTTCTATTTATTACAAGGCCAGGAGGAGGAATCGAAGTTGTTCATAGCTACAACTGTTGGGGGGGGGGGGGGGGAATGTCCAAATTCTGGGAAATCTTATCTTACACGTTGGGACCTGGTTATAAATCGATACAAGAACAAATACATAAGTCTGATCTGTGACAGTACTACTGCATACTGCCTGGAAAACTACTCTTAAGTTTAATTACTTGGACCAAATCCTCTCTTGAAACATACTTGATCCAGACCTTCCACGACCTGTGCTGTGGGCCAAAACGTGAAAATAACCTTCTTCTCTGGCTTCCTGTTCTTGTCAAATATTTGCTTACCGTAAAACTCCGACAGAGTTGGAGCTTTCAAAACTGTGTTTATATAAGACATATCTACTGATCATAGTCGCTGCAGAGACAAATATCTACTGATCATAGTCGCTGGACAGACAAATATCTACTGATTATAGTCGCTGCACAGACAAATATCTACTGATCATAGTCGCTGCACAGACAAATATCTACTGATCATAGTCGCTGCACAGACAAATATCTACTGATCATAGTCGCTGCAGAGACAAATTTCTACTGATCATAGTCGCTGGACAGACAAATATCTACTGATCATAGTCGATGGACAGACAAATATCTACTGATCATAGTTGCTGGACAGACAAATATCTACTGATCATAGTTGCTGGACAGACAAACATCTACTGATCATAGTCGCTGGACAGACAAATATCTACTGATCATAGTCACTGCACAGACAAATATGTATGTCATAATAGCTGGATAGACAAATATGTATGTAATAATAGCTGGATAGACAAATAAGTGTGTCACAGTTGCTTGGTAGACAAATATGTATGAAGCAGTCGTTGGATAGACAAATATGTATGTCATAGTCGCTGAATAGACAAATATGTATGTCACAGTCGCTGGATAGATAAATATATATGTCACAGTCGCTGAATAGACAAATATATGTGTAACAGTCGCTGGATAGACACACATGTATGTCATAGTCGTTGGATGGACAAATATATGTGTAACAGTCGCTGGATAGACAAATATATGTGTAACAGTCGCTGGATAGACAAATATATGTGTAACAGTCGCTGGATAGACAAACATATGTGTAACAGTCGCTGGATAGACAAATATATGTGTAACAGTCGCTGGATAGACAAATATATGTGTAACAGTCGGTGGATAGACAAATATATGTGTAACAGTCGCTGGATAGCAAACATATGTGTAACAGTCGCTGGATAGACAAATATATGTGTAACAGTCGTTGGATAGACAAACTTATGTGTAACAGTCGCTGGATAGACAAATATATGTGTAACAGTCGCTGGATAGACAAATATATGTGTAACAGTCGCTAGATAGACAAATATATGTGTAACAGTTGCTGGATAGACAAATAAGTATGTCATAGTCGCTGGATAGACAAATATATGTGTAAAAGTCGCTGGATAGACACATATATGTGTAACAGTCGCTGGATAGACAAATATATGTGTAACAGTCGCTGGATACACAAATAAGTATGTCATAGTCGCTGGATAGACAAATATGTATGTCACAGTCCCTGGATAGACAAATATGTATGTCATAGTAGCTGGATAGACAAATATGTATTTCACAGTCCCTGGATAGACAAATATATATATATGTCACAGTCGCTAGACAGACGTATATACCGTATTAAGCTTTTATCTGTAGTTTGCAGCGGTAATATGAGAAGTGTAACAGATCTGCGACCGAGTGCAAGGAGCTGGCAATAACTGACTTTTAATACATGTATTAAACGTTTGCTAAATTGAAAAACCGAAATGAAATATGTTCGTGGAATATTTCCAACAATCCCTGCCTCGGCACTTAAAGTGGTCCACTGCTGAACGAGTTCATCATGCCCTTGCTGTATTCACATTTCATGTCTCAAGTTTCAGGCTACAGAGAGACGATCAATAACCGATGCCTGAATGCAAAAAATAGGAGTCCTAAGTCTCCAATCTCATTCTCTGGCTGGTGTCCTCGACTGAAGGCAAGAAACAGGAGTCTTAAGTCTCTAATCTCATTCTCTGGCTGGTATCCTCGACTGAAGGCAAGAAATTGGAGTCCTAAGTCTCCAATCTCATTCTCTGGCTGGTGTCCTCGACTGAAGGTAAAAAACACGAGTCCTAAGTCTCCAATTGAAGACTAGATTTATGACTGTTTCCTTGACTTACAGACAGACAGACAGACAGACAGACAGATAGACAGATTTAAAAAAATAAAATTATCAATCAGAAGGCATTACTTTTCTATAAACAGTATTTAAAAGCGATAAAGATATCTTTCAATATCTGCGGAAAAAAAGAACATGTTATCTTCTGACAGAAAGAGACAATATCTGTTAAATCACCAGTAATCTACTTTCTTTACAAACACAAAATTCTAAGAAATCGCCGGAGTGTCTTCTCGTATAAACAAGAAATGTCTTACGAACAAGAAATATCTACGAAATAGTCAACGTGTGTCCTTTTTTCCTTATAAATAAGAAACTTCTAGTAAACAGCTGGTGTATCCTTACATAGAAACTAGTTATATTTATCAAATCAGAAATATAATTTCGTGCAGAAATGTTGAACAACATGCTTACATGTTTGCAAAGTGAATGACACGCGCACACACACACCCACCATCTCTTTATTCCATTTCTCCAATGTTCCCAAGAATCACAGCTAAATGTGACACGATTCCTCGCCCTCTCTGCCAGCAATTACTGCACAGCTTCTGTTAAATAGGGGCCCAAATATTTACTCGAGACACTGATACCGTTGTTGCGTATCCCCCCACATGTAGGGTGAGACGATCACGAGCCAGATAAAGCCAGGGTTAAGATAGAAAAAATGTGTGAAGGCTGAAAATAAACATCTACACGTGTGGTCACAAACATGCTCCTAGAATATGCTCACGATCATGAACACGCACATCTCAGTGAGTAACAGAAACAGCAGACTTGCGGGGGAAAAATCCAGCAGGAAACGGAATCTGTACTACTAGAGAACAAAATATTTTACAGTTAAAAACAGGATATGAAGTTTCTCTTGTCGCGCATTAATTCTGACCTTATCTCTTGTCTCCAGTCCCATGTTCACTGACAAAGTTAGTACAGACATTCAGTATTTTCCAGTAAAGTTAGTACAGATATTCGGTATTTTCCAGTAAAGTTAGTACAGACATGCGGTATTTTCTAGTAAAGTTAGTACAGACATTCGGTATTTTCTAGTAAAGTTATTACAGACATTCAGTATTTTCTAGTAAAGTTAGTACAGACATTCGGTATTTTCCAGTAAAGTTAGTACAGACATTCACATATTTTCCAGCAAAGGCAAATATTCACATATTTTCCAGTAAAGTTAGTACAGGAATTCACATATTTTCCGACAAAGGCAAATATTCACATATTTTCCAGTAAAGTTAGTACAAGAATTCACATATTTTCCGACAAAGGCAAATGTTCACATATTTTCCAGTAAAGTTAGTACAGGAATTCATATATTTTCCAGTAAAGTTAGTACAGACATTCAGTATTTTCCAGTAAAGTTAGTACAGACTTTCACATATTTTCCAGCAAAGGCAAATATTCACATACATCCCAGTAAAGTTAGTACAGATATTCACATATTTTCCAGCAAAGGTAAATATTCACATACATCCCAGTAAAGTTAGTACAGATATTCACATATTTTCCAGCAAAGGCAAATATTCATTTATGTCCCAGTAAAGTTAGTACAGACATTCACATATCTGGTGACAATGTTAGTAAAGATATACAGTTATGAGTGGACAGCCTTGATATGTCAGGTCTACTTACACCTGAAGCTCCACTTTCATCAAATGCTGTGTTTATGACTAATATTCATATAAGAATGATTTTATATCCTAACTGCTTGTATTGAGTAATCTGGTGTGTCTCACCTTTCCGAATTTCAGAGCCTGAATCAGAAGCATATTTCTGCTTGTGAGAAATAGAAGGGGGAGAGAAAACAGTACTCACCCCGAGATTTTCTGCCTCCCCTGGTACAGGTGAATTGTTTTCTGACTTGTAGGTGGTCCATCCTAGACTTGCTTGTTTCACGGAATCTATGGCGGAGTCTAGCAGGACCACTGCGGGACAAAGGACAATGAGATATTATGAGATACACAAGATTATTGTCACTCACGCATTCTTCTTCTTCTTTGCTTCTTTGCTTCTTTCATGCACTCTATTACCATTTCTCAGTCAAAAACGGTATCGCTAAAATAGTTGTTCCGGCAAACCTCGACTCCGACAAGTCTAGACTCCTACAAATCTAAACTCTAACAGGTCTAGACTCCTACAAATCTAAACTCTAACAGGTCTAGACTCCTACAAATCTAGACTCTAACAAGTCTAGACTCCTACAAATCTAAACTCTAACAGGTCTAGACTCCTACAAATCTAGACTCTAACAGATCTAGACTCCTACAGATCTCGATTTCTACAGACCTCGAGTTCGACATACTTAGTTTTCGACACATCTTGACTTCGACAAACCTAAATATTGATAGCCTTGACTTTGCCAGCTCTAACACTGACAGACCTTGACTTCCACAGACCTAAACACTGACAGACCTAAACACTGACAAACCTTGACTTTCACAGATCTAAACACTGATGGACCTTGACGTCCACAGACCTAAACACTGACAAACTTTGACTTTCACAGACCTAAACACTGACAGACCTTGACTTCCACAGACTTAACACTGACAAACCTTGACTTCGACAGACCTAAACAGTGATAGCCTTGATTTTGGCTGACCTAAACACTGATAGCTTTGACTTCGACAGACCTAAACACTGATAGCCTTGACTTTAACGGACCTAAACACTGACAGCCTTGAGTTTGATAGACTTAAACACTGACAAACCTAAACACTGACAGACTTCGATTCCGACTGATCTTGACTCGAACATACCAGGACGTCCTAGATCTCCTTCATGACCGGTGTGACAGAGTTACTGAGCGCCCACGCTGTTCTGTCCGCAGTTACCTGCTCATGAATTGTTGCATATTGGCCTTACACTATCTCGGACTGTAAGGCATCGCGCTATCACATCAACAAACTGGGCACAGCGCTTATACTTTCATAACATGTTGTGCGCCATGCTTATATTATCCTCAGTTGTGAGACCATGTGCTTATACCTTCACACACTGCTGAACATCATGCTCACAGTTCATACACTGTTGGACAACATGCTTACATGTTCATAGATTGTTCGAAATTATGCTCACATGCTGACACAATGTTCGACAGCATGCTTACAGTCTGACACATTGCTTACATACTTACACAATGTTCGACAGCATGCTTACAGTCTGACACATTGCTTACATACTTGCACAATGTTCGACAGCATGCTTACAGTCTGACACATTGCTTACATACTTGCACAATGTTCGACAGCATGCTTACAGTCTGACACATTGCTTACATACTTACACAATGTTCGACAGCATGCTTACAGTCTGACACATTACTTACATACTTACACAATGTTCGACAGCATGCTTACAGTCTGACACATTGCTTACATACTTGCACAATGTTCGACAGCATGCTTACAGTCTGACACATTGCTTACATACTTACACAATGTTGGAAATCATGCTTACAGTCTGACACATTGCTTACATACTTACACAATGTTGGAAATCATGATTACATGTTGACACAATGTTGGGCATCATACTTACATGATGACAAAATGTTAGACATCATGCTTACATGTTGACATAATGTTGCACATCATACTTACATGATGACAAAATGTTAGACATCATGCTTACATGTTGACACAATGTTGCACATCATACTTACATGATGACAAAATGTAAGGCATCGCGCTATCACATCAACAAACTGGGCACAGCGCTTATACTTTCATAACATGTTGTGCGCCATGCTTATATTATCCTCAGTTGTGAGACCATGCTTATATTATCCTCAGTTGTGAGACCATGTGCTTATACCTTCACACACTGCTGAACATCATGCTCACAGTTCATACACTGTTGGACAACATGCTTACATGTTCATAGATTGTTCGAAATTATGCTCACATGCTGACACAATGTTCGACAGCATGCTTACAGTCTGACACATTGCTTACATACTTACACAATGTTCGACAGCATGCTTACAGTCTGACACATTGCTTACATACTTACACAATGTTCGACAGCATGCTTACAGTCTGACACATTGCTTACATACTTGCACAATGTTCGACAGCATGCTTACAGTCTGACACATTGCTTACATACTTACACAATGTTCGACAGCATGCTTACAGTCTGACACATTACTTACATACTTACACAATGTTCGACAGCATGCTTACAGTCTGACACATTGCTTACATACTTGCACAATGTTCGACAGCATGCTTACAGTCTGACACATTGCTTACATACTTACACAATGTTGGAAATCATGCTTACAGTCTGACACATTGCTTACATACTTACACAATGTTGGAAATCATGATTACATGTTGACACAATGTTGGGCATCATGCTTACATGTTGACACAATGTTGCACATCATACTTACATGATGACAAAATGTTAGACATCATGCTTACATGTTCACAAACAATGAAGACCGCGCCTTTAATTTTTTGAAAGAAAAAAAATGTCATATGTACGGCGTCTATCAAGACCAAGATCTGTACTCATATTGTTAGGAAGATGTTGAGATCTGTACTCATATTGTTAGGAAGATGTTGAGATCTGTACTCATATTATTAGGAAGATGTTGAGATCTGTACTCATATTGTTAGGAAGATGTTGAGATCTGTACTCATATTGTTAGGAAGATGTTGAGATCTGTACTCGTAAGAAGATGATGAGATCTGTACTCATATTGTTAGGAAGATGATGAGATTTGTACTCATATTGTTAGGAAGATGTTGAGATCTGTACTCATATTGTAAGAAGATGATGAGATCTGTACTCATACTGTAAGAAGGTGATAAGATTTGTACTCACATTCTTAAGAAGGTGATGAGATCTGTACTCACATTCTTAAGAAGGTGATGACATCTGTACTCCCATTCTTAAGAAGATGATGAGATCTGTACTCACATTCGTAAGAAGATGATGAGATCTGTACTCACATTCTTAAGAAGGTGATGAGATCTGTACTCACATTCTTAAGAAGGTGATGACATCTGTACTCACATTCTTAAGAAGATGATGAGATCTGTACTCACATTCGTAAGAAGATGATGAGATCTGTACTCACATTCTTAAGAAGATGATGAGATCTGTACTCACATTCTTAAGAAGATGATGAGATCTGTACTCACATTCTTAAGAAGATGATGAGATCTGTACTCACATTCTTAAGAAGATGATGAGATCTGTACTCACATTCTTAAGAAGATGATGAGATCTGTACTCACATTCTTAAGAAGATGATGAGATCTGTACTTATATTCTTAGGAAGATGATGAGATCTGTACCCATATTCTTAAGAAGATTATGAGATCTGTACTTATACTGCCAGGAAGAAGTTGATATCTGTACTCATACTGTCAGGAAGATGCTAGTAGAAAACTGTGTGTAAGGGAACAACAACAAAAGCAACAACAACAACAAAAGCAACAACAACAACAAAAACAACAACAAAAGCAACAACAACAACAAAAGCAACAACAACAACAAAAGCAACAACAACAACAAAAGCAACAACAACAACAACAAAAGCAACAACAACAACAACACAAGCAACAACAATAACAACAACAACAAAAGCAACAACAACAACAAAAGCAACAACAATAACAAAAGCAACAACAACAACAAAAACAACAACAAAAGCAACAACAAAAGCAACAACAACAACAAAAGCAACAACAACAACAAAAGCAACAACAACAACAACAACAAAAGCAACAACAACACCAAAAAAAGCAACAACAAAAGCAACAACAACAAAAGCAACAACAACAACAAGACACTGCAAGTCCTGCTTGCGTGGAGGAAACACCTGTAGTGAGCGTCAGTGCTCCGACATCAAAGCTTTTACATTATCTCCCACAGCTCTACAACAACTCACCTTCATCTTCTTTATTTTACGAACTCACGTGAGAACTCTGATGTAAAGCACTCATGTCACGGCATTTGCATACATCAAGTGAAACGTCTGAAGACAGCAGTCACCAGACCCACACAGGGTCTCCAGCGGGAATGTTCTAAGGTGAAGCCAAGCTTCTTCTATCCCCGTTTCTCCTGTCCTCTTTCTCCGCCCCTGACCCTCCAAACTTATCAACAAAAACAAATAACAACAGAAAGAATGGACAGCCTATCTGCCGCACCAGACATGTGGATGTCCCAGATCCTACTACGTACAAGCCGGTGAGCATCTCGCTACATACAGAACTGTTTTAACACTTCCATATCACTTCTAGTCAAAGGCAAACTTCTGTACAAGACACCTTCATCTGACATTCTGTTCATGCAAATATCATAAGATTTTATTGTGTCTGCTTCCTGGCCCTCGCTGCCACACCTAGAAACTTTTCTTATGTTCAGGAGACATTTTCCTGGCCTGCGTCTGTGTAACTTCTGCTTGGAAGATTCCGCTTCTGCATATCCAGCAACTGACTCGGGCGTGAGACGTGTCTGAGAAGACAAGATCTGAACCGCCCCCAACAGGTAAGCACATGTTGAAGAGTTCCACATTCTGCCACACTTGACAGCCTTTGTATAAGTCTGGTAGAAAAGTCATGTCTGCAGAAACATGCTATGACAGAAGCCTACATCTGTGTGCTGATAAAGACCGCTCACGTACTCTCTGGACACAATAATTATCCAGCTGCTATTTGTATCCGCTCTACTAAAGCTAAAGAGAAGACTACGTTACATCTTCTTATTTATTTCGTTCTGAACTGTCACTCAACAAAAACTCACACACACGACCTAGTAAAACTGTTGGTCCGTCCGTCTGTCTCATCATGCGGCCAGCTCCCAAACAACTCCACCCGCTTTGTTTTCTTTCAACGTCCTCTACTGCCTCCTGTCTTTCCACTGCCTTCACCTCCCCCTGGTCCTTTTCAACGCCCACTTTGAGAAACACTGTTCTGGTGTGTCTACAATTATTTTTATGTGTAGAGTTGATTTTTGTTCTTCCCTGCTAATTACATGCCCTTTGTCCGTCTAATAGTTATTTCCAGTCAATGTTCCTGGCTTTTGCCGTTTATTTGTGTGGCAAGTTTCAGCAAGTCATCCGCATGCCCCCGGCTGTTTAACTTGCTGTTCCATTCATGACTCATCCAGGCATCTCACTAATGTCCTTGAATATTTTCTCTGTGAACAAGCAGGGAGACAGCAACATATTTCTTGTCTCAAGCCTCTTTTTCATATATCTGAATAGTAAGTGTTAGATATTAGAAATGCTGTCTGTTAGCAAATACAAACTGCTTATCGCGCTGACGTCTTTACTATCTAAATTAATCATTTCATCAGTCTTTCTATTAGTTGTTGTTCATGTCTCACTTTATCAAAACTCTTCATGTAGTCTACAAAGCAAACGTTCATGTATTACTCTATCAAAACCCTTCATGTAGTCTACAAAGCAAACGTTCATGTCTTACTCTATCAAAACCCTTCATGTAGTCTACAAAGCAAATGTTCATGTCTTACTCTATCAAAACCCTTCATGTAGTCTACAAAGCAAATGTTCATGTCTTACTCTATCAAAACCCTTCATGTAGTCTACAAAGCAAATGTTCATGTCTTACTCTATCAAAACCCTTCATGTAGTCTACAAAGCAAATGTTCATGTCTTACTCTATCAAAACCCTTCATGTAGTCTACAAAGCAAACGTTCATGTCTTACTCTATCAAAACCCTTCATGTAGTCTACAAAGCAAATGTTCATGTCTTACTCTATCAAAACCCTTCATGCAGTCTACAAAGCAAATGTTCATGTCTTATTATATCAAAAATCTACAAAGCAAAAGTTTATGGCCTCTTTTCACTTCCATACATTTCTCAGTTACCTTCCTCACAAGAAACATGGCACATTTCTCGGTTACCTTCCTCACAAGAAACGTGGCACATTTCTCGGTTACCTTCCTCACAAGAAACGTGGCACATTTCTCAGTTACCTTCCTCACAAGAAACATGGCACATTTCTCAGTTACCTTCCTCACAAGAAACGTGGCACATTTCTCAGTTACCTTCCTCACAAGAAACATGGCACATTTCTCGGTTACCTTCCTCACAAGAAACATGGCACATTTCTCAGTTACCTTCCTCACAAGAAACATGGCACATTTCTCAGTTACCTTCCTCACATTTTTTTTTAATAGAAACTGTTTATCATTATTTTCCACGTTTATTTCTATTTCTGACCCTCCCACGAATGAATGTAAGAACATTTTGTTGCAAAATATAGAGTTGGCACAACCTACAGATTTACTCTTCTGTGTGTGTGCTATTAATAGTGACGTATTGAAGATCACGGGTTATATATATCATCTATATCTATACTGCTGTATCTAGACCAACAAGCAGCAGTAAGAATAAATGGTGAAACAACAACTTGGTTTGACATAAAACAAGGGGTCCGTCAGGGGTGCATATTGTCACCTTACTTATGTAACTTGTATACTGAAAATATAATGAGGAATGTTAGAGAAGATGTAGATAAAGAATATTACGATGCCATAACAATTGGAGGTTATGAAATATCAGAGATTAGATATGCTGATGACACAGTATTACTGTCCACAACACAAAAAGGAATGGAAAAACTAATTATATCAGTCCGTAAGAACAGCGAAGAGCAGAACCTCTATCTTAATGTGAAGAAAACTAAATTGATGACAAGTGACAAAACAAACAAGGCAGCTGAAATATGTATCAGTGAGGAAAAACTGGAAGAAGTGGAGAGTTTTGAATATCTTGGATCACTACTAACTAATAATGGAGATACAATGAGGGCTCTTCAGAAAGTAGAACAAATAAAGAATCTGTGGAGAGGAGCAGACAGAACCACAAAAATAAGATTTTTAAGGGCATGCATCTTTCCCATCGCAACATATGCCTGTGAGACCTGGACACTTAACAAAACAGCTGAGAAACACATAAATGCCTTTGAATGTAAATGCTACAGAAGAATTCTCCAAATATCGTGGACACAAAAAAGAACAAATATATCTATACTACAAGAGCTTAATATTGAAGAAGGCTGACTAGTAAAGAGGATTAAACATAGAAAACTTAAATATTTTGGACACATTAAACGTCATGATAATCTAGAGAAAACCGTCTTAGGAGGGTACATAATGAGAAAAAGAGAGGAAGACCAAAGCGAAGATGGCTGCAAGACATCGTTGATGATCTGCAGCTGGATGCATCAGCAGGGCATCTTGCTCACAACCGACAGCCTACAAGAGTGCTGTTTGGGAGGCAAAGTTCCGCAAGGGACAAGCAAATGAATGATAAGTGCATCATCTTGCCTAGTTGATGTTCTCCTCACACTTCTGACATTTCTACATTATCTACATCCGTAACTTTCTCTCTTCTCATCGTTCTTGTTTATCCAGCTTTGAGTTTCAGATTTTCCGGCCATTCTCATACGTGGCGGCTTCTGTTCCTTATATCATCACAAAGTTCGCTTACATACTACTTCTATCTTTATGTCGCCATCGTTCATGCTTCACTCCTTAACTTCTTGTCCCTGACCTTACTGATGGGTTCCCTCCTGTCTGATTCTCTCCTCTCCCCCCATTCTTATATAACTCTGCAGCTGTTTTCTAGGAATTTTTCTTGTAGCTTCCCACAAATCTTGTGTATGTCCTTGTCCTTGGCCTGTTTGTTGCTCTTCTTCTTTCTTCTATTCTTGCTAGGATTTCACTAGTCATTCATTTTTGTTTTGCTTTCCATTTCCTCTTGTTAAGTTCTTATTTGCTATTTGTATCTTCCGGAAGTTGTGTACTTCATTAAGACTGTTAAAGGAAGACAACTACCAAAGAAAAAATATATCATCTGGCAAAGTGGGATAGCAAACGAGGCCTTTGGTCAAGAGTTTAAATTTCACGCTCATAATAAACTGATACCGAATGAAGTCTGATAGGCGAGCCAGGACAGCAACATCTGAAGATAAATGTGTAATTTGATATCTATACAATTAATGAGTTGCGTCACAGCAAGCAAGTGAATCAATATTCTCAAGCTGTGACTCTCTCTCTGACTTAATTTGGCACTCAGAAGACGAGTACACACTTGTTAGCGTCTCGTCAGGGACTGGATGCTGCTGTTCTGACACTCTAGTGCGACGCACACGTAGACCAACTCTTTATCTCAGCAAATCAGAACATATCTCGCGTGTGCTCTTTATCAACGCCAATAAACAAATGTGTGAAGAAACTTCATGAGCTCATTAAATTATCATCAAGGGCGTACAAAGTTGCAGTTTTTGTAGAGAACAAATGTGCCGTCTTGCCGTTCTTGATAAGATAAAAATGTGAGTTAGTTTCTGTATATATCCGCAGTAAATTTATTTACTTTACATTATTTTTTAACATAATTTAGTGACGCAAATAAACGCCAAAAATGAAAAGCACGGACTGGAAATAAATGTCAGAAAGACAAATGTTATGGTAATCAGCAGAGAAGTAATAGAGCCAGCTGTAAATTTAGAAATAAATGGAGAATTACTTGAACAAGGAAAAGTTTCTGATACTTAGGACAGATGATAACAGAAGGTGGAATGACAAAAAACACCTTCAGCAGAATGAGGAAGATCCTTGCATCAAAACAAATATCACAGCAACTGAGATTCCGTATCGTAAAATGTTACAATATATTCAATATTCCTTTATGGTGTAGAAGTCTGGACCTTGAATAAGACAACAGAAAAGAAGGCGCTTGAAATGTGGATACACAGAAGAATAGGCCGTATCCCAAGGACAGAAAATAAAGCAAACAAAGAAGTGTTAACCAGCTAAAGTTAAAAAGAGAAGATTGAAAACCATACAAAGACGACAACTTAGATACTTTGGTCACGCCAAGAGGCACAGTACTATACTGAAGACGACTCTTCAGGGCAAGGTCGAAGGGAAGAGAATAAGAGGACGACAGCGACGAAGATGAGTGAATAATATCAAGAGACGGACAAGTACCAGCTCACCCGAGTGCTCTATGAAGACAAGAAACGGAGCAGACTGGCAGATTCATTGCAGCCAATCTTCTGTGGGGAGACGGCACCAGATGATGATGATGATGATGATGATAAAATATCACTTATAAATACATTATAGGAGAAATGTGTCTGAAAATAGGAACATACTGGCTGAAACAGGACACAGAACCTACACACGTGGCACAGCACATACACAGACAAGGGCTGATGAGCTGTAGAGAGGAATGAGAGATGAGAGAAAATAAGTTATGATGTGATTGTCAGACAACAGTAAACTGCCCAGACACGATTATCATGCCGGCATTGCTGATCAGGTCCAGACATCTTCCTGTGTGAGATTATGTCAGCAGACTGTCAGATGTTCCGGCTGGTAAGCAACCTCTTATCTCGGGGCTGGAATCAGTCAACTAAGGCAGAGACAGTGGGAGTAGATCGGTGTAACAACATCGATCTTTTCTTTTTAGCACAGGCTCCAATAATCTGCCTGGCTTGACTGAGGCGTTTCTTCACTCACTTCTATCGTCATTTTTCCTCCAACAATCATCTTCTATTCTGTAGGCTTCTTTCGTCAACATCCGCCTAACATGCTCATATCAGCACTATACCTCTGCCTCTTAGACTCTCTGATGTCCACTGTGATCATTCACTTCTCAGATTATGCTCATATCAACACTATACCACTGTCTCCTAGACTCTCTGATGTCCACTGTGATCATTCACTTCTCAGATTATGCTCATATCAACACTATACCACTGTCTCCTAGACTCTCTGATGTCCACTGTGATCATTCACTTCTCAGACTATGCTCATATCAACACTATACCACTGCCTCCTAAACTCTCTGATGTCCACTGTGATCATTCACTTCTCAGACTATGCTCATATCAACACTATACCACTGCCTCCTAAACTCTCTGATGTCCAATGTGATCATTCACTTCTCAGACTATGCTCATATCAACACTATACCTCTGCCTCTTAGACTCTCTGACGTCCACTGTGATCATTCACTTCTCAGCTGAGAAACACATAAATGCCTTTGAATGTAAATGCTACAGAAGAGTTCTTCAAATATCATGGACACAAAAAGAACAAATATATCCATACTACAAGAACTTAATGTTGAAGAAGGCTGGCTAGTAAAGAGAATTAAGCAGAGAAAACTTAAATATTTTGGACACATTAAACGTCATGATACGAGTGGTGATTGATAAGTTCTCGGCATAAGGTACAAATACATGAAACACACAGCTGATATTATGTGCATCTGTAGATCGGGTTAATGTAAGATAAAACACCAAGTTTCAAGAAATTAACTGCAACCAATTTTCTTACAGCACGGTGAAGAAATGGGCAGCTCAGTTCAAACATGGAAGGGAGAGTCTGGAAGATGATCCCCGTCCAGGAAGACCAAGAACGGTAACCACCGGCAGAATCCATGACATGATAATGGAGGATCGACGACTAACTGAGCAGTACATTGCTACTGAGTTGGGCATCTCCCAGGAACGTATTCATGCCATTATTCATAATGATCTTCAAATGACAAAGGTTTCTGTTCGATGGGTCCCGAAACATCTTGGAGCTGATCACAAACGACAGCATCTCAACAAGTCAAGAGACAATTTTGCCCATTTTTCTGCAGATCCTGAAAAGTTTCTTCAGCAATTTGTGACTATGGACGAGACTTGAGTTCATCATTTTCAACCAGAAATCAAAGAACAGTCAAAGCAGTGGAAATATTATGGATCCTCACCTCCAAAGAAAGCAAGGTTGGTTCTGTCTGCAGACAAAGTGATGGCTTCCATCTTTTGGGATTCAGAAGGTACGCTATTGGTAGACTATCTTCAAAAGGGGAGAACGGTCACCGGGGCCTATTACGCTAACCTTGTGAAGCAACTGAGAGTCAAACTGAAGGAAAAGCGTAGAGGGAAATTGACTATAGGAGTCATCTTTCATCAAGACAATGCTCCAGTTCACCAGTCGGCGGTGGCAATGGCTGCCATTCATGAATGCTGCTTCCAGTTTCTTGAACATCCTCCTTATTCCCAAGATTTGGTCTCTTCAGACTATTACCTGTTTACCAAACTCAAAAAAGGAGCTCAGTGGTAGTAAATCTGCTTCAGATGATGACGTCATCTACTGGCACAAGATGCTGACTTTTACAAAGAAAGGATCCGTATGGTCCAGGATCGCTGGACTAAGTGCATAAACTTGCAAGGGGACTATGTTGAGGAATAACCTCAATAAAACTTGTCTACAAATAATCCGTTGTACCTTATGCCGAGAACTTACCAATCACCCCTCGTAATTTAGAGAAAACCATCGTGGAATGGTACATAATGGGAAAAAGAAAGAGAGGAAGACCAAGGCGAAGATGGCTGCAAGACATCGTTGATAATCTACAAATGGATGCATCAGCAGGGGGCCATCTTGCTCACAACCGAGAGGCCTACAGTAGAGCTATTAGAGAGGCAAAGTTCCGGAAGGGACATGCAAATGACTGACTACTTGCACAACTAGCCCAGCACAAAGATTCTATGAACGAAGTACAGCTACAAGGTAACAACTCAACATACCCAGATGTGTTAGTTGTTCGGGCTCATAAATGAAATATTCTGGTAGGAGAACGCGAGCAAGCTCAGATGAAGATGACTAAGATACCGACCAGCAACCTCCATGTCTTGACTGCCAGAGTTGGCGAACCAACCATAGCCCATCAAGATTCCGGTGTACTTCCCAGTGATAACCTCCCTCCCCCTTCCCCCCTGGAAACTGACAGCAGTTATGCCGAGTCAACATGCGAAAGTGAACCTGGGTCTTAAAATAGGCCAAGCCGAAGTGGGATGTGTAGGGCGGGAATCTCACGATAGCGACACAATGCAGCCAACACCATTTGTGAGGAGGAACGCTGGAGAAGTTATCTTCTGTACATCAGACAAGTTAATGAAAACAAAAACCTGGAAAGTGAAACAAAACATCAGAACTAAACAAGTCTGAGAAAATAAAGCTGTCAGTAACATGCACTTCACCGCTGCTGCTCTCCACTTTCAAATCTGAAAAAAAATGGTACGGCATGCAAGAGTTACATAGCATGAGCACAAGTGCTAGAAGATACTGTCTGGTTAAAAGCTTGGCTATGTTAGCAACAATGTCAAGAGATTTTCAGATTAATCCTGCGCGCGCGCGCACACACACACACACACACACATGCACGCAGGCACACAACGATCTCGAGAAAGATCATCTCCGAGGTCATAGTCAAGTTTTTATGTTGGTTTTTTTTTCTATAATAGAACATTGAGGTGCTAGAAATGAGTGAGGGCCGTGAGAGAAGGCGAGAGAAATAAAAACTCACACAAGTCTGTGTCAAGCTGTCTTGCTATTCTTTCATTTCTTCTGTCTCAGTCACTTCAAAGTTCATCATTTTTCTCTTCTATTTCACACAGTTTTCTTCTTCATTTTATCGTCTTCAAGTCCCTCTGTGTGTGTGTGTGTGTGCGTGCGTGCGTGCGTGCGTTTTTTTTTTGTGCGTCTCTCTCTCTCCCTTCCCCCAATTGACCAGACTTGCAGACAGACAAGAATACTGTCCTATAAGACTGGCCAGGAGAGAAAATTATGATATGGGATAGTGTCGTGACACAGGTGAGAAACTTGACAGCTGCTACTGCAATCAGACAGGTGAAAAAAAGACTACTGATACTGTCATCAGACAGGTGAAAACCATGACATTCGATATTGTTATAAAACAGGGAGAAAACAGTGCCATCTGATACTATCATAAAACAGGTCAGAAGACTGACATAAGATACTATCATCATACAGGTGAGAAAATAGTGGTACCTTATACTGTCATCAGACAAATTACAAAAAAGTGACATCTGTTATTTGACAGGTAAGAAAATAGTGGTATAAGATACTATCGTCAGACAGGTGAGAAAATAGTGTTATAAGATACTGTTATCAGACAGATGAGAAAGTGGTATAAGACACTGTCAGGTGAGAAAATAGTGGTATAAGATACTGTTATCAGACAGATGAGAAAAGTGGTATAAGATACTGTCGTCAGACAAGTGAGAAAATAGTGGTATAAGATACTATCGCCAGACAGGTGAGAAATTAGTGGTATAAGATACTGTCGTCAGACAGGTGAGAAAATAGTGCTATAAGATACTATCGTCAGACAGGTGAGAAAATAGTGCTATAAGATACTGTTACCAGACAGAAGTGGTATAAGATACTGCCGTCAGACAGGTGAGAAAATAGTGGTACCTTATACTGTAATCAGACAGGTGAGAAAATAATGGTATAAGATACTATCGTCAGACAGGTGAGAAAATAATGGTATAAGATACTATCGTCAGACAGGTGAGAAAATAATGGTATAAGATACTATCGTCAGACAGGTGAGAAAATAATGGTATAAGATACTATCGTCAGACAGGTGAGAAAATAATGGTATAAGATACTATCGTCAGACAGGTGAGAAAATAATGGTATAAGATACTATCGTAAGACAGATGAGAAATTAGTGGTATAAGATACTATCGTCAGACAGGTGAGAAAATAGTGCTATAAGATACTGTTGTCAGACAGGTGAGAAAATAATGGTATAAGATACTGTCGTCAGACAGGTGAGAAAATAATGGTATAAGATACTATCGTCAGACAGGTGAGAAAATAGTGCTATAAGATACTGTTACCAGACAGATGAGAAAAGTGGTATAAGATACTGTCGTCAGACAGGTGAGAAAATAGTGGTACCTTATTCTGTCGTCAGATAGGTGAGAAAATAATGGTATAAGATACTATCGTCAGACAAGTGAGAAAATAATGGTATAAGATACTGTCGTCAGACAGGAGAGAAAATTATGATATGGGATAGTGTCGTGACACAGGTGAGAAACTTGACAGCTGCTACTGCAATCAGACAGGTGAAAAAAAGACTACTGATACTGTCATCAGACAGGTGAAAACCATGACATTCGATATTGTTATAAAACAGGGAGAAAACAGTGCCATCTGATACTATCATAAAACAGGTCAGAAGACTGACATAAGATACTATCATCATACAGGTGAGAAAATAGTGGTACCTTATACTGTCATCAGACAAATTACAAAAAAGTGACATCTGTTATTTGACAGGTAAGAAAATAGTGGTATAAGATACTATCGTCAGACAGGTGAGAAAATAGTGCTATAAGATACTGTTATCAGACAGATGAGAAAGTGGTATAAGATACTGTCAGGTGAGAAAATAGTGGTATAAGATACTGTTATCAGACAGATGAGAAAAGTGGTATAAGATACTGTCGTCAGACAGGTGAGAAAATAGTGGTACCTTATTCTGTCGTCAGATAGGTGAGAAAATAATGGTATAAGATACTATCGTCAGACAAGTGAGAAAATAATGGTATAAGATACTGTCGTCAGACAGGTGATAAAATAATGGTATAAGATACTATCGTCAGACAAGTGAGAAAATAATGGTATAAGATACTGTCGTCAGACAGGTGAGAAAATAATGGTATAAGATACTATCGTCAGACAAGTGAGAAAATAGTGCTATAAGATACTGTTACCAGACAGATGAGAAAATAGTGGTATAAGACAGTATTTGTCATGAGACGCTTGAAAAAAAAACTAAGAGATGGAGTTGTTTTGCCACAAGGCAGGTAAGAAAGTTATGACATAGCTCACATGTTAGTACAGACAGATAAGAAAGTTATCATATAATACTTTACAGACAGATTGAAAAGTTATATCTTTGTACAGACAGGTGATAATGTTATATCTTTGGACAGACAGGTAAGAAAGCTATGATAAAATATTGTACAGACAGATTAGAAAATTATGACATAATACTGTACAATGTGGAAATTATTATATAATACTGTACAGACAGGTAGGAAAGTTATGATATTATATTGTAATGACAGATGAGAAAATTATTATATAACACTGTACACATAGATGAGACAGTTATGATATAATAGTATACAGACAGATGAGAAATTATAATATAATACTGTACAGACAGATAATAAAGTTATGATATAATATTGTAAAGACAGGTTAGAAAATTATGATACAATACTGTACAGACAGATAAGAAAGTTATGATATAATAAAAGGAAGTTATGATACAATACTGTACAGACAGATAAGAAAGTTATGATATAATAAAAGGAAGTTATGATATAATATTGTACAGACAGATGAGAAAATTATGATATAATATTGTGGATACAAGAAATTAGGATGATGAAGAAGAAATTAGTTATAGAAGCATCCACACTCACACACATAAACACACTCACACACATACATACATTCACACACATAAACACACACACATACATACATTCACACACATAAACACACACATACATACATTCACACACATATACACACTCACACACATATACACACTCACACACATAAACACACTCACACACATATACACACTCACACACATAAACACACACACATACACACACTCACACACATATACACACTCACACACATATACACACTCACACACATATACACACTCACACACATAAACACACACACATACATACATTCACACACATATACACACTCACACACATATACACACTCACACACATATACACACTCACACACATAAATACATTCACACACATATACACACTCACACACATATACACACTCACAAACATACATACATTCACACACATATACACACTCACACACATATACACACTCACACACATACATACATTCACACACATATACACACTCACACACATATACACACTCACACACATACATACATTCACACACATATACACACACATATACACACTCACACATATACACACTCACACACATATACACACTCACACACATATATACACACTCACACACATACATACATTCACACACATATACACACTCACACACATATACACACTCACACACATGCATACATTCACACACATATACACACTCACACACATATACACACTCACACACATACATACACTCACACACATATACACACTCACACACATACATGCATTCACACACATACATACATTCACACACATATACACACTCACACACATACATACATTCACACACATATACACTCACACACATACATACATTCACACACATATATACACTCACACACATACATACATTCACACACATATACACACTCACACACATACATACATTCACACACATATACACACTCACACACATACATACATTCACACACATATACACACTCACACACATACATACATTCACACACATATACACACTCACACACATACATACATTCACACACATATAAACACTCACACACATACATACATTCACACACTATACACACTCACACACATACATTCACACACATATACACACTCACACACATACATACATTCACACATATACATACTCACACACATACATACATTCACACACTTATATACACACTCACACACATACATACATTCACACACATATACACACTCACACACATACATACATTCACACACATATAAACACTCACACACATACATACATTCACACACATATACACTCACACACATACATACATTCACACACATATACACACTCACACACATACATACATTCACACACATATACACACTCACACACATACATACATTCACACACATAAACACACTCACAGATGACAGGATGAAGACTAAGAAATCATCGAGGCCAAGAAAAGAGCTATGACATCCAGGAAAATAAAACCAGGTAAAACTGCTGGACTAAGCTGGACAACAAATACCACACTTCATCCTATACACGACATTCACGTGCCAGGTGCCCAAATGTGATCTTACAAAACCTCAGAGTGTTTCTCTCCCCAGCTCTAAAACTTCAAGTGATTCTGACAGATTACGACAACAGATTGAAGTATTCCGGCTAAATTCATTGATTTTAGCGTATTTTTATTTCATTGTATTTCTTCTAGTCTTTCTCTTGTCATACTGTCCCAGTTTCCTGTGTTTGATGGTTTCTCCTTCCAGTAACTGACTTAATTCTCTAAACCCCACTCCTACCTAGACTATGTTTTGAGATTCTCCCCAGTTCTCCCACTGACGCTCACAAGCCATACATCGGCCTCTAGCTCACTAAACGTCGCCTGCCTGTAATTTGTGCCACGTATACATCCGTGTTGATCGTAATATAGCTTATTACTGTATACTTAAATCTGTTGTTCCAATAGCAATGGCAGCCAGTTACAGGTGCGTCAACGTTCATCTTGTGAACAGTGTTGTAGTGGAGGTATTTCCAGGCCTTGTCTTATGTCCTGCAGCATAGCGGATCAATTCCAGTGCGCGTAGATCGAACCGGATATGCATTTGTGATTCCAGGCATGTCACTCTGACAGGATCGATAGGTTTGGAATGGCTAGTGAAAGAGCCAGTGAAAGAATGGTAGACGAGCATAAGTTAGTGTGAGAGAGTCAAGGAAAGAATGGTAGACGAGCATAAGTTGGTGTGAGAGAGTCAAGGAAAGAATGGTAGACGAGCATAAGTTAGTGTGAGAGAGTCAAGGAAAGAATGGTAGACGAGCATAAGTTGGTGTGAGAGAGTCAAGGAAAGAATGGTAGACGAGCATAAGTTAGTGTGAGAGAGTCAAGGAAAGAATGGTAGACGAGCATAAGTTGGTGTGAGAGAGTCAAGGAAAGAATGGTAGACGAGCATAAGTTAGTGTGAGAGAGTCAAGGAAAGAATGGTAGACGAGCATAAGTTAGTGCGAGAGAGTCAAGGAAAGAATGGTAGACGAGCATAAGTTAGTGCGAGAGAGTCAAGGAAAGAATGGTAGACGAGCATAAGTTAGTGCGAGAGAGTCAAGGAAAGAATGGTAGACGAGCATAAGTTAGTGTGAGAGAGTCAAGGAAAGAATGGTAGACGAGCATAAGTTAGTGCGAGAGAGTCAAGGAAAGAATGGTAGACGAGCATAAGTTAGTGCGAGAGAGTCAAGGAAAGAATGTATACGCACATAAACGAATGGGAGAGAGAAAGAATAGTAGACGAACACAAGTATGTGTGAGAGAGACGGGGAAAAGAACGACAGACGAGCATGGCTGGAGATTAGGAAAGAATTCCAGACGGACATCAATGTGTGTGCGTTCATGTGTGTATGAGAGAGAGAGAGAGAGAGAGGAGATATATATAATACTGCACGTTTCTGATTGCAGAGCCCACTATAATAGTGAGAAGTTGTGACTGGACAACACTGTAATGTTGCTGCTTGCTGCTGGAATACTAGCACGTTGTCCCAAACACTGATCTCAGCAGCTTTTATATGACGAGAAGTCGTTTTGGCTGCGACAATATTATCTTTCCCCATTTTAAATCAGAATGCACATTACTAAACCTTCCTTTTGGTTCCACTCATAAGTTCAGAATACTACTACACGAGACACTCTCGAATACCCCACAAGGCTGGATTTTGACACAAACAGTCACTATAAAATTCCGAGGGCTGGATCCTTAACCAAACTGCATTTCACCTTTAATGCTCACTGAACGAAATTCACAAGTATCAGTTTGTCTTGTCAAGCATGAAATAAGGCACAGAACATCATACTACTCTTTGCGTTCACTCTGAAAGCACATTACACAAAATTCACAAAAATCTCAAATCACGCAGTACTAAAATTGCTTTCTAAATTGAAATGCTGTCTTCTGTCTGTCCTAAACTACTTCTGGTTCTAAACTGCTTCTGTAACCTGACTGTCTACTGGGTCTATCTGTCCATCTGCTCTATCTGTCCCTCTCAAAACTTCATGCACCTCTTATATATTCTAAGTCAGGTGCGCAATAAGACACACATCTAGATGCTTCTACTGGTCAGCTGCTTGACTACATACTGACTGGTTCCTGACTGGACTTCGGGATGAGTCGGTCCCCTCCATTTGGTCATCTCAATGGTCCACTGGAGTAGTCATGTGTCCAAACTGCGTCCTAAGATAATTAAACATGTCTCACCTGTCAGTAAGGTAAATTCTTCTTGTCCATTATCAGGTGTTTGATCTGCCTGCCTGCCTGCCTGTCTGTCTGTCTGTCTCCAGGCGTATTATTGTTATCTGAGTTAATCTTCCTAGTCCGTATTCATTATATGTGTCCCTGTGTTAAGTGTGTCTAAGTATTTACTTACTTCTATCGTAATAATACTAATACCGTGGGAGTGTTCCTCTCACACCGGTTCTCAAATTTTACATCGTTTCTTACTTATTTTCTACTTATCAAAAATAATTATAACTATAGTAAAAATGCTAACAGTATAATTATATATAACAACATTAATAATAATATTGCTACTCTAATTTACACGCCACTATGTTACAGAAAGAAAGACAGACAGGCATCAGTGAGTGTGATGTGTGTGTGTGAGAGAGTCAAGGAAAGAATGGTAGACGAGCATAAGTTGGTGTGAGAGAGTCAAGGAAAGAATGGTAGACGAGCATAAGTTAGTGTGACAGAGTCAAGGAAAGAATGGTAGACGAGCATAAGTTAGTGTGAGAGAGTCAAGGAAAGAATGGTAGACGAGCATAAGTTAGTGTGAGAGAGTCAAGGAAAGAATGGTAGACGAGCATAAGTTAGTGTGACAGAGTCAAGGAAAGAATGTATACGCACATAAACGAATGGGGGAGAGAAAGAATAGTAAACGAACACAAGTATGTGTGAGAGAGACGGGGAAAAGAACGACAGACGAGCATGGCTGGAGATTAGGAAAGAATTCCAGACGGACATCAATGTGTGTGCGTTCATGTGTGTATGAGAGAGAGAGAGAGAGAGAGGAGATATATATAATACTGCACGTTTCTGACTGCACAGCCCACTATAATAGTGAGAAGTTGTGACTGGACAACACTGTGATGTTGCTGCTTGCTGCTGGAATACTAGCACGTTGTCCCAAACACTCATCTCAGCAGCTTGTATATGACGAGAAGTCGTTTTGGCTGCGACAATATTATCTTTCCCCATTTTAAATCAGGAATGCACATTACTAAACCTTCCTTTTGGTTCCACTCATAAGTTCAGAATACTACTACACGAGACACTCTCGAATACCCCACAAGGCTGGATTTTGACACAAACAGTCACTATAAAATTCCGAGGGCTGGATCCTTAACCAAACTGCATTTCACCTTTAATGCTCACTGAACGAAATTCACAAGTATCAGTTTGTCTTGTCAAGCATGAAATAAGGCACAGAACATCATACTACTCTTTGCGTTCACTCTGAAAGCACATTACACAAAATTCACAAAAATCTCAAATCACGCAGTACTAAAATTGCTTTCTAAATTGAAATGCTGTCTTCTGTCTGTCCTAAACTACTTCTGGTTCTAAACTGCTTCTGTAACCTGACTGTCTACTGGGTCTATCTGTCCATCTGCTCTATCTGTCCCTCTCAAAACTTCATGCACCTCTTATATATTCTAAGTCAGGTGCGCAATAAGACACACATCTAGATGCTTCTACTGGTCAGCTGCTTGACTACATACTGACTGGTTCCTGACTGGACTTCGGGATGAGTCGGTCCCCTCCATTTGGTCATCTCAATGGTCCACTGGAGTAGTCATGTGTCCAAACTGCGTCCTAAGATAATTAAACATGTCTCACCTGTCAGTAAGGTAAATTCTTCTTGTCCATTATCAGGTGTTTGATCTGCCTGCCTGCCTGCCTGTCTGTCTGTCTGTCTCCAGGCGTATTATTGTTATCTGAGTTAATCTTCCTAGTCCGTATTCATTATATGTGTCCCTGTGTTAAGTGTGTCTAAGTATTTACTTACTTCTATCGTAATAATACTAATACCGTGGGAGTGTTCCTCTCACACCGGTTCTCAAATTTTACATCGTTTCTTACTTATTTTCTACTTATCAAAAATAATTATAACTATAGTAAAAATGCTAACAGTATAATTATATATAACAACATTAATAATAATATTGCTACTCTAATTTACACGCCACTATGTTACAGAAAGAAAGACAGACAGGCATCAGTGAGTGTGATGTGTGTGTGTGAGAGAGGTGGAAAGAATGATAGGCGGACATCAGTGAGTGTGACAGAGCCTGGCAAAAGCAGAAGACGGATACGACTGATTAATTGATTGATTAATTGACTGACTGACTGATTTATCTTTATTTCAAAAAGGTTAAGAGACACTAGCAGTGAGGAAGTCATCAACTACTCACGGCATGAAATGAGAACAAAACACAGTGACAAACGCACACTCAGATCAGGCTTGAGACAAAAGAAAGGACCGGATTTTCTAAACAAGGTTAAGACAGAGGCGAGTAAGGAAATCACACATAAACAAAAGAATACGGCACGCAATATGTAACTGAGAGAACAGACGTCAGTGATGAAGTTAAGAATGAAGAATGTACCACAAAATTAGTGTAAAATATGCTTACTAAATCTGATGACGATTTTAAACACATAAAATATTTACTAAAGCTGATGATAGATAATACAGATGATGGAACGTGCCTACTAAAGCTGATGACAGATAAAAACAGACGATAGGATGTGTCTGCTAAAGCTGAGGACACAGATAAAAACAGATGATGGAATGTGTCTACTAAAGCTGAGGACAGATAAAAACAGATGATGAAATGTGTCTACTAAAGCTGAGGACAGATAAAAACAGATGATGGAATGTGTCTACTAAAGCTGAGGACAGATAAAAACAGATGATGGAATGTGCCTACTAAAGCTGAGGACAGATAAAAATATATGATGGAATGTGTCTACTATAGCTGATGACAGATAAAAACAGATGATGGAATGTGCCTACTAAAGCTGAGGACAGATAAAAACAGATGATGGAATGTGTCTACTAAAGCTGAGGACAGATAAAAACAGATGATGGAATGTGTCTACTAAAGCTGAGGACAGATAAAAACAGATGATGGAATGTGTCTACTAAAGCTGAGGACAGATAAAAACAGATGATGGAATGTGTCTACTAAAGCTGAGGACAGATAAAAACAGATGATGGAATGTGCCTACTAAAGTTAACGATAGTTTAGTGAATGTAGAGAAAGTCCTATCAATATCTTCTTGTGCGTTGTTGATGAAGGAATATTAACAAAAGTGTGGATAACACAGAGCCAAAATGAGGTAGTGGTTAGTACGCTCGTCTCTCACGAAGCGGTCTACGGTTCAAGTCTGGCCAGAGAGTTTAATCGAGGGCTCTAATCTACATCTGCTAACATTTGTCTAGAGAAACTGTTGATCTAAAGTTATAATCTACGTATGATCTGACTTTCGAAAGAAACTGTTCATCTAAAATTCTAAGCTACATCTGGTAATGAGAGGTTTGATTAATCTAAAATTGTAGGCTACATCTAGTAACAACTGTTGAGAGACATGATTGATCTAATGTTCTATGCTACATCTGGTAACAACTGTTGAGAGAAATAATTGATCTAATGTTCTATGCTACATCTAGTAACGACTGTGAAGAGAAATGATTGATCTAATGTTCTATGCTACATCTAGTAACGACTGTTGAGCGAATGATTGATCTAATGTTCTATGCTACATCTAGTAACGAATGGCGAGAGAATTGGTTGATCTAATGTTCAATGCTACATCTAGTAACAACTATTGAGAGAAATGATTGATCTAATGTTCTATGCTACATCTAGTAACGAATGGCGAGAGAATTGGTTGATCTAATGTTCAGTGCTACATCTAGTAACGACTGTTGAGAGAAATGATTGATCTAGTGTTCTATGCTGCATCTGGTAACGAGTGTTGAGAGAAATGATTAATCTAAAGCTCTATACTACATCTGGTAACGATTATCGAGAGAAATGGTTGATCTAAAGTTCTAGGCCACATCTGGTAACGGCTGTCGAGAGTATCGGTTGATGTATAAAGTTCTAAGCTACATCAGACAACATCTGTCGAGAGAAATGGTTGATATGTAGTAGGCTGCATATGAGAACGACTATCGAGAGAAATGGTTGATATGTTGTAGACTACATATGAGAATGACTATAGAAAGAAATGGATGATATGTTGTAGGATACATATGAGAACGACTATCGAGAGAAAAGGTTGATTCAATGTTCCAGACTATATCTGATAACGACTATCGAGAGAAATGATTGATCAAAGTTCTAGGCTACATATGGTAACGACTGTCGAGATAAATGTCTGATCTAATGTTCTAGTTCTAATGTTATAACGACCGCAAGCCGTCCTTCCAGTTGGGAGACAGACGACCTGATCTAAACATCCTGACAAGATGACAGTTGATTATACTTTGATTGATGAACCTTCTTCAAGCCACTGGGTGTCACATTCTAATGCCTGCATATCCCAGGCAGTGTTAAGTCACCAACACGACCAAAGCCTCCTTTTATATGATGCTGCTTACTACCGAAGACCTTACCTCCATAAACCAACTATGGATTTGTTCCATGAATACACAGTTTGCACAAACACAAAGAAAGAAAATCTACGGTAACCATTTTCACCCAGTCTGAATCTGATAACAGAAGCAGAAAGGCATATTTCCGCAAAATAAAGTAGCATAATTTGCTGTAAAGAATGCCAAGGTTACGGTAAAATGAACACGAAATCTAGAAAGAAGATATGAAGTGGGCTTTTACTACTGAAAGTATGGAATGCTGTATTTTAAAGAGCCATTGGTTTTTCCGCTGGCAGCCATGAAACTGAAGCTGGCGAGAAATCACGTATATTTGTGATCTGAATCAGCTTTCCATTAACAACCGCCCCACTCGCCTGTCACGATTTCTATGGGAAAAAAAAAAACCACAAGCTCGGCACGGATAGACATTAGTGAAAAAAAAAAAAAAATGAAGACTCGTGTTTCCAGCAGGTCCTGCGTACAGATAAAAATACCTTAACCTGGCTTGAACAAATCTGCCGGGTGAAATTCTGACACCTACCCTATAATTAAAGCAACTCCTTATAGTTCACAGTTCAACTATCATTATCAGCAGACGACGTACTGGGTGCACGTGGATTACCTCACAACAGGAGACTGCCTGTAGTATTTGTGCTGGTTGTCGGGCGCTACGTTCTGCTGCACAATTTAATATCAACACCATGCTTGACGTTTCTTGTCCACACATAGTGTCTGTATTAGCTAGAAGTCAAAGACTTTTCATAAAGGCGTTTCTTGTCCACACATAGTGTCTGTATTAGCTAGAAGTCAAAGACTTTTCATAAAGGCGTTTCTTGTCCACACATAGTGTCTGTATTAGCTAGAAGTCAAAGACTTTTCATAAAGGCGTTTCTTGTCCACAGATAGTGTCTGTATTAGCTGGAAGATAGAGGCTTTTCATAAAGGCGTTTCTTGTCCACACATAATGTCTGTATTCGCTGGAAATCAAAGACTTTTCATAAAGGCGTTTCTTGTCCACACATAGTGTCTGTATTAGCTGGAAGATAGAGGCTTTTTATAAAGGCGTTTCTTGTCCACACATAGTGTCTGTATTAGCTGGAAGATAGAGGCTTTTCATAAAGGCGTTTCTTGTCCACACATAGTGTCTGTATTAGATGGAAATCAAAGGCTTTTCATAAAAGCGTTTCTCACTCACTGACTGTTCTCGGTTTTTGACTGGCACTTATTTATTTAGCCAGCTAGTCTACTTTATGACGTATTACCAGTCTGTCCTGACTTGGCAGCGGACCTGAAACACGTTCACGCATTGCCTGTACACTTCATACTTTCAACATAAAAACCTGAGAACAAAAGATCATAGCGTGAAGGAAACCAGACAGTAATGAATTCATGAACTGAATCAATCAAATACACATTCACACGTCACGGTTTTACCCATTTTATTTCATTTTTCTTTTTGTCTATCACTCGGATTCAAAACTCTCTCTCTCTCTCTCTCTCTCTCTCTCTCTCTCTCTCTCAGACACACACAGACACTTTATATATGTTAGCTCCAGAGCATAATAGTAAAGTAAAGTACAAGTGCTCACATTTGATTATTTCAAGTTTAGTATTTTCGTTCAGCATGTTTCTCTCTCTCTCACACACACACACACACACACATACACACACACACTTTATATATGTTAGCTCCAGAGCATAATAGTAAAATAAAGTACAAGTGCTCACATTTGATTATTTCAAGTTTAGTATTTTCGTTCAGCATGTTTCTCTCTCTCTCTCTCTCTCTCTCTGTAAATGTCTCTCTCTGTCTCTCTCTCTCTCTGTTTCTCTGTGTGTCTCTCTTCCTGTATCTTTTCTCTCTCTCTTTTTCTCTCTGCCTCCTCTCTCTCTCTGTCTGTCTGTCTCTCTGTATGTCTCCTCTCTCTGTCTGTCTGTCTCTTCTCTCTCTCTCTCTCTCTCTCTGTCCTCTCTCTCTCTCTCTCAGCATCCATTGAGTCATTTCCTGCAGCTCTAACAAAGTGAAACATCCCCTCCCAAGGACACACATCCCCACATCCACAAACATACGCACGCACACACAGAGTGTGTGGGAGAGCTGTGTGTGATCGTGATAAGTGTTAACACAGAAGAAGTGAGAACACGTCTGTGTGCTGCTCTGTGTACCAGAACGGCCGCTGGGGAGTACACGGAAGAACCCCCTATAGCTGTGTTCTTACTGAAAGTCCTAGCAAAGAAACGGGTCGGGACAGAAGAAAGGGGGCCCGAGAACAGAGCATGCTGCCAGGGTGTCAGCTAGAACCAGCTCCAACAACTCATGTATAAACAAACACAATCAAGCGGGCCTGTCATTTCCTCACTCTTTGTTCAAGCTTCTCTCTCTGGCCCATCCAGCTGTCACATCTCACAGAATAAACACACAAGCATTCTTCCCTCATTCTTACTTGTATCTTCTTGTGGCATGCAGCATTTTCTGTCTATCGCTCCTACAGACACTCACTGGGTTCTTTTCGCTGGCCTTGATGAAAGGTGATATGGGCGCACACGTTAGATGATCGATCAGAAGCTGGAGGAAAATACAGTCACATACAGAAAAGACTGAGAGCGAGAGAGATGGAGAGAAGGCAGGAAGAATACGACAAGCCCCGGGCACCATTCCAGCACTGCAACATTTTATTTGGTGAATCGTTAAAGTCGTACGGGACAGGAGACAAGCCGAAGCAGTGAACTTGCAACAGCCTGGAGGCGCGAGTTTGCTCAGCCAGATAATAAATTGAATTTTTTGCCCCAGCACCTAACTCAGCGCGGGCTAAATCAGTCTATTTGATACTTGCCTGTTCTGGCCGGGCCGCGCTGCCATGGTGGCAGTTACTAGGATATTGCGGTAAGGCCGGGCACAGATATTGGCCTAAATCTGGGAAAGCACTACCATTCAGCTAAGTCTGGGTGGCGGCGGTGGTGGAGCGGGTGCTGTGAAGAATGAAAGGAATAAGGGACAGATGGCGAGGCGAACGTGCAGAGAGAAAAACAGAAAGAAATGTATTAAGCCACTGAACATGATACTTAAAGATGCTAAAGTCCATTGATCTGCTCAGTAAAGATTGCCTCGTGAACGTTTTAATATGGATAACTACTTAACAAAGAAAACAATTATCACAAAACTGCGCTTTCCCAAGCACTCATCATGTATAAACATGCCAAAACATGCACGAGAAGTTCCTTTTTTTTTTGTTTTTCGTTTCTTCGTTCTATCACACCGAATATTTGGTCCAGTCGTAGAACACTGGGCTTGACTATTTAAATGATCCGATCGTACAGTGCCAAGCTTGTAACTTGATCATTAAAAAAAAGACAATCCCAGCTTTATACATGAACATAATACGGTATTTAGTTTCCTACACTTACGTTCAAAAACTCTGTGTGTGGTACTTTCGGACAAGTAACGTGATTTAGCACAGAGTAAATGTGTAGTAAGCATTCTCGCTTGAAAAATGTCGTATCTGAAAGCATAATCTCAAAATACTACCAGGGTATACAAATTGTTTATCTGTTGTTATTGCTGTCTAGTTAGAACTAGACATTTGGCAGGAGACCTTGTGTGGATGTTTGTGTCCTAAATTTGGTACCTGCGGGAGACTGGATTTAAGCGAAAGATTTCTGTGTCCTGACGTCGTTTCCTCTCCAGGTGTCACGAGTTCACTCCGACTACTCGAGCACCTCCGACTGGAAGTGTTAGATGGCGGAGTGGATAATGCCTTGTTTCTTGTGGCTAGGCGGCTGCTCGCCCTACTGGAGTCCCAGGCAATTCTCTAATCATTCTGTTTTCTCTCTAAAGTGTTTTGTGTCTACAATGCTAACCATATAAAAGTGTGCTAAATGATTCAACATTACAAGTCAAGTGTTTGACCTTACAGTTTTTGTTTTGGTGCTATTCTCTTGGTCAAGCTGAGAAATGCAGTCTTTTCTTGTTGACATTCCTCACATTCCAGAGATCAAGCCAGACAAACAAAGTGATTATCATCATTTTGCAAACCTCTCCATGCTGAAAATCTGTCACGACGCACGGACAAGCTGTCTCGTCTATTGTATCTACCTGCTACGTACTGTTTGCCACAGCCACACGTTGCTTCTTCTGTGTTGTCTTGTAGACATAAATTGTCCAAAAATGGTAATAATGTTTTTTTCCCTTTCTCCTTGTTTTCGATATGTGTACGAGTATATCAAGATTATTACTGCGACACATGCTATTCTGTTTCTGTAACACACATATATCTGCCTGTATAAAGCACTGAACATGATTTAATGTCTGTGGTATATGTTTGGAGCTGTCTCAGTACCTGACAGTATTTGGAGCTGTCTCAGTATCTGACAGTATTTGGAGCTGTCTCAGTACCTGACAGTATTTGGAGCTGTCTCAGTATCTGACAGTATTTGGAGCTGTCTCAGTACCTGACAGTATTTGGAGCTGTCTCAGTATCTGACAGTATTTGGAGCTGTCTCAGTACCTGACAGAGTATTAGTTCTTCCTAAACGTTTTTCTTGTTCTCAAACATACGTATCACATGATCAAGATATGCACAACCACGTCCATTGTTGTGATGGTCCTTATTTAAGACAATCTATTTTCTGCTGTCTTATGTGGTAACTCATGTTTGTTTGTCGATTTCATGGCCTGAGATGAGTATATATGTCACAAGTTCACGTACTGTATTATCTGTACAACACCGACAATGTGTGCCCATCCGCCAGATGTGATGTTCTGTTAAGATGACAATGTGTGCCCATCCGCCAGATGTGATGTCCTGTTAAGATGACAATGTGTGACCATCCGCCAGATGTGATGCTCTGTTAAGATGACAATGTGTGACCATCCGCCAGATGTGATGTTCTGTTAAGATTCTGTAAAAACTCCCAAATCACGTGACCATGAGTACACAACAAGAATGTCACAGCAACCTACATGTCTGTCTGTCACAACAGCATGTCTGTCTGGTGTTTTATTTCTGACTCTGCAAACTGATACCAGCCTGGACAAACTGTGGACAAGACACTTAACATGTGAGAGACTGGCAGGAAACTGACCTCTGGACATCAGCACGATCAGCAAAATGCCTGGGCAGGAAAGAGGCACGAGCACCACACCTACCTGGCGGCCTAGCAGGACTTCCTGCGTCTACAGACAGTTCGCTGTCACAGCTGATGGGAATCCCCTTGCGATGTGTTCTACTGGTTAAGTCATTGTGGCTTTTCGCTGAAAGGCTAACATCCCGTATACCTGTGTACTCCCCCCACGAATTACTGAAAACATCATCATTACTACCGTCACCACAAGAGAGCTGGCCATAGCACTTTGTTTCATATTTAAACTAATAACATTATGTATGTGTGTTCTGATTTTTCTGGGACATGATACTGTATAACAGAAGACATTTAATTCTGTATTTTTTAAATGATACATTACATGATGCCCACATATAGTGAATGTCAGTTCAGTGACATAATTATGAAGCTTTGTTTGTGAATATGAAATCACATGAAATAACTAGACTAGCTATGTGTGACATAACTCAGACATACCACACAAAACACGATCAAACTGTACTGCAAACGGTGGTGAGAACAAATCTAAAATAAAACTCCACGCCACTCCTTGAAGAAACTATTAGAAGTGGATAAATGTTATCGAAATGCCAGCCGAGAACGTACACACAACCTTTCACGATATCTGCCGACGGCGAGCAGACAGCACCAGGACAGGCCGGGTTCAGCCCAAGGTCTATCCTTGTTCAGGTCAATCAATCAAGACGAGGATGAGTTGAAAGCAGCACTGAGTTTCTGGCGACGGTCGGGTGAAGCGTGGTCACTAGACCAACTGTCACGGTACACAAACATGTCCACACCGCTGATGGTCAACTATGTATTTATAGACGAGTTAGAGAGTCCAGCACTTCCAAAGACAGTCTTCAGTGTGGAGATGGCACAAGATAATGATGGTATGTATATGTGTGTATATATATATATACACACACACACACACACAAGGTCCGACAATTAAGTAATGCGACTAATTACACAGAAAATAAAATAAACAACAGTTGAAGATATAACCTGTATTTTATTCAAAGTAAGCCCCTTGTGCATTGATACAGTGAGTGGCACGATCTAACAAACACTGGAACGACCTCTGCAGTTCTTCTGTTGGTATGGCCCTTAAACTCGATGTTACGGCCATTTCGATGTCATCAGTATCTTCAAAGAAGCGTCCTTTCAATGGCAATTTTACTTTTGAGAATAGAAAATAATCTCAGGGAGACAAACTTGGGGAACAGGGTGGATGGTTGAGAACACACACTTGTTTTGGGGCCAAAAATTCATGTACAACTACCGCCCAGTGAGCCGGTGCATTATCATGAAGAAGGAAAAAAACTGCCAGGTTTTGAATACTGAGATCGGACTCGAAGAATCCTTTTCAATAGGAGTTTCAAAATACTTAAATAAACTTTGGCAGTGACAGTCTGTCCATCTGGAATAAATTATTTGTGAATGACTCCTTTGCTGTCGTAGAAGAACACCAACATTGTTTCCACTTTGGACTTTTGAAGACGAAATGTTTTGCCTTTTGGTGATGATGATTACTTCCACTGAGCACTTTGGTGTTTAGTTGTGGGATTATAGAGGAAAATCATGTTTCATCCTCTGCAACAATCAAATTTAAGAAATGTTTACTTCTGCGACACGTTTTGATGATGTCTTTTGCATACTCAACACGCTGATGTTTTTGGTCATAGACAACGAATGTGGTAGAAACCGGCAAGCAACTTTTTTCTTGCCCAAACCTTGCACTAAAATTTTACGAATGGTCTCTCAGTTAACACTAAATTCATCTGCCATCATTCTCACAGTCAAACAACGATCTTCTTGTATCCGTTTTGTGACTTTTGCAATGAGTTCTTCATTACGAACAGAAACTGGCTGTCTATGTCTAGTTGGATTTGTAATCGTTTCCACACCACTTTTGAATCGTGAATACCACCTGAATATCTGTGCAGGAGATAAACAATTATTCCCATAAACTTGTCGCATCAATTCAACTGGTCTCAGTGGCACTTTTTCCGAGTTTTAAACAGAATTTAATGTTAGCTTTTTGCGCCATGCTGATTACGTAACAATGCACCTCTTGCTAGGTCAACAAAATGGCGGCTTGTTTGTCGTCTGCTTATCGGACAGCGATGAAAAGCTGCCAGATCACAGATGAAAGTTGCCTCTTTGGATTCCATGCTTTGCTTCATAGATGACATTTTTGTCTTGGCCATAATAAAATCATTCTCATTACTTAACTGTCGGACCTTGTATATATGTCATCTCCAAAGCATAATAGTAAGAAAGTAAATACAAGTGCTCAGGTTTGATTATTTCAAGTTTCTTATTTTCGTTCAACATAACATCTCTCTCTCTCCCTCTCTCTGTGCGTGTGTGTGTGTCTCCATCTCTTTCTTTCTCTCTGTCTGTCCTTTCTCTGTGACAGGCTCTCATGAAAGTACTAGAGGTGAAGAGCAGAATTGAGAAAGGCAATCCCTTTGAAAATAAATCTCTTTCTTTTTTTCTGTCCCTCTCCATCTCTCTCTCCCTCCCTTTCTTTCCCTTTCACTTCCCCATCTCATTGTCATTCTCTCTCTCTCTCTCTCTCTCTCTCTCTCTCTCTCACTCTCTAAGTAAATAATGATTGTAGCAGACATTTTGCTAACAACGTTTTGATAACGTCGATAAAAATAATGTCAACCTTTGAGAGGAAAAAAAAGGGGGGGGGGAAGGGAGAGAGAATAAGAAGAAACAGCATAATTCTCTTTCTTTTCATTCGTTTATCTTTAACTCTCTAAACATTTCCACATTCTCTCATTTCTGCTCATACCTGCCTCCCCCCTTGACCCTAATTGAATTGAGTGTGAGAGAATAGATGGACACGTATCTCGTCAAACTGCTATCTATATTCTCAGACACAGATTGGATCGTCTCACAGACAGACTAGGAGGGAAAACAAAGTGGAGATGAGAACAAAGACAAGTGGGGCGGGAAGGGAGAGCCACCAATTTTGAAGATGAAGTGGACTGCCAATAGGGAGAAAGCTGAATTCAATGAAAGCTTACAAGAAAAAGAACTGCTAGTAGACGTTTTGTGCTCTGAGAGAGAGAGAGTCCGATGAAAAGTGGGCGGGCAGGAGCGGTGGTAGTGCTATGTAGACAGGTAGTTACACTAGAGACAGGATAACTGGGCACACAGACAGTCGTCGAACAGACACCCAGACAGACAGACTTGCTGGCAGATACACACATATATCAGATACACAAACCGGGGGAGATAGAGAGAGATAGATAACATACACCAAATCGCAGATAAGTGTAGACTGAGACAGACAGATACACAGACTGGGGAGATAGAGAGAGATAGATAACATACACCAAATCGCAGATAAGTGTAGACTGAGACAGACAGATACACAGACTGGGGAGATAGAGAGAGATAGATAACATACACCAAATCGCAGATAAGTGTAGACTGAGACAGACAGATACACAGACTGGGGAGATAGAGACAGACAGATACACAGACTGTGGGAGATAGAGACAGACAGATACACAGACTGGGGAGATAGAGACAGACAGATACACAGACTGGGGAGATAGAGACAGACAGATACACAGACTGGGGAGATAGAGACAGACAGATACACAGACTGGGGAGATAGAGACAGACAGATACACAGAGCGGGGGAGATAGAGACAGACAGATACACAGAGCGGGGGAGATAGAGACAGACAGATACACAGAGCGGGGGAGATAGAGACAGACAGATACACAGTGAGGGGGAGTACAGCCGCACTAAGTTTTGTGGATGGGAAACTTGTGTAGAAAAAGAAATTGTGGGGGAAGAAACAATGTGAAAAAAATGCAGTAAACCAGATAATAAATGTTGTTCACTTCAGCAATGGATTTAACGTGATGAATGAAGTAAGTGATGTACGGAGTCGCTAACACAAAACATAAAAAAATATTAGCCAAACACTGAAACTGTTTTGTTATTGCTGTGGGTGAGTGAGTGGATGGGTGAGCGGGTGGGTGGGTTTTGTGGGTGTGTGGGTGTGTGTGTTTGTTTGTTTGTTTTACCAGGAACCGGTGAATGGCTGAATTCACTGGAAGCTGCGCGCTTGTAGGAAAATCATGACTTGTGGGCCAGTGTCATTTACTACTAGCAAATGTTGGCAGATTTCTGAGCACAGATAAGTTAAGGTTGTCCTCGTGCAAACAGCATAAGTGAGCTGCTGGTTGCGTTGTATACATAAATAATGAGACATTCTTACAGGTCATGAACGTGCCAAATATCAGAGGTTACCGGAAGAGAATTCACCCGAGCCTGAAGCGGATCAAGTTGTAGAAAACAAGTCAGAGAAGCAAATATCTCGGCATCTCCACGTCGTTTTAACTCTCCCTTCGCATGCTATCGCTGAACTTGTTTGTTCATACGCCTTATAAGACTAACAAGAATCGTTCTCCGGTTATCAATATCTTCTTTTAGGCAGTTTTATCGTTTTCCTAAGATTAAAAGAGGAGCATGTTTCACGTGTGTCAGCAGAGAAAAGAAAGGCACAGACTGACAGACAGGACGACGTGCAGGCCGTACAACAAACCATCTAACCTTTATACATAAACATCACCAACGGCTGGGCAGAATGAGAGTTAGAGAGAGAGAGACAGAAGAGAAGGACGAGAATTCTGGAAAACACAGTTACATGACAGCACAGAAGTGTGTAGGGGAGTGAGCGAGGGTGGTGCATGTATGATGATCCGCTGGCACGCAGGGAGGAGACAGTGAAAGGAGGACCAGGCCGTGGCTCCAGCTTACCGGGGCTTGCTTTTTACGGAACACTCCAGGACTTCAAGTAGGACGCTGGACATATGTGCTAGAAGATCATCGCACAACACAACAAGAAGAAGAAGACGAAGAATTGCATTCATGAGCGCTTAATAAGCAGAATAAACAGCGACAATAATATGCTAACTTTACCCCCAGACGGCCACACAGTAAAGATGGAAACTTGGTAAAATGTATTAGAAAAAAAAAGATGATTCTTAGATTGTAGAGTATGGCCTGCAAGTGACGTGCGTTAGAAATCAGCGCACTCAGCTGTTGTTGCAGCAGGGCGGACATACAAGTGTGTACACGTCAATATTAGTCCATGTATATAGTGAGTACTTCCCAGCTAACAGTGAGTAAACAGGTATATATATATATATATATATATATATATATATAGTATTTTTCAACAGGAAATCTCCGCTTAAAGCTTCGAGACTCCTGATGCACACAGCAAATTCCCCCATTTCAGTATCACAATGCCAGGTAAATGTGCGGAAAATACTACCTTCTCGTCTTCATTTCATGTTCACTTCATGCTCAATATGGTGTTTTATGATTAATATTATTGGCAAGAATGTGGATGGGTGTATGTGTGTGTGAGAAAGAGAGGAGTGAGTGAGGCCAGCTTTCCGTTTCAATCATAAACTTGTGTAAAGATATATTGATTTTTATTGTGTAAGGACTCAGAATGGAAACACATCTGGTGATACAACATGTAACTGACATACTTTATGCTATTTGTGTACTGACACACGAACAGGTTTTTTGATATACGTATACATAAAACTAGTTATATAAATATACACAACGCCACTGCAATGAATCTGTGATAACAAAATGTAAAAACTAAATGAAAGAATTTAAGAGCAGCTTTATTAACTAACAATAACACCGTTATTCTCTTCAGTTTACACCTTAATCACACAAATACTAGAGGACAAAGAAGCAAGAAAAGAAGATAAAATATAAAATGTACTTTCCTTATAAATAGTCGTAAGATTATCAATAACGTAAACAGAACACAGTGTCGTGTTGTTTGACGTCGGGAACATATCATAGGCGGGGCACTTTTAGTAGCGGCAGGAAGAAATAAGACAAGGAAATTGACAGGGACCTCAACCAAACACTTCCTGAGAGGGTGCGATATCATTCATTCATTTGCATGTCCCTTGCGGGAACTCTGCCTCAATAACAGCACTCCTTTAGGCCTCTCGGTTGTGAGCAAGATGCTGATGCATCCAGTTGCAGATCATCAACAATGTCTTGCAGCCATCTTCGCCGTGGTCTTCCTCTTTTTCTTTTTCCCATTATGTACCCCTCCAAGACAGTCTTCTCTATGTTCTTTTTTTGTGTGTCCTTGATATTTGAATAACTCTTCTGTAGCATTTACATTCAAAGACATTTATGTGTTTCTCAGCTGTTTTGTTAAGTGTCCAGGTCTCATAGGCTTATGTTGCCATGGGAATATAGCGAACTTTATTCACGCCCTGTACTCTCATGACTAGACGGTTGCTCGTTCTGCCAGAGTCTGTAGTTCAAGTCCCAGGCTATTCTCTTGTCATTTTTTCTTTCTCTCACGTCTGTAAGTAACCATACAACAGTGTGTTCTGTTACTTTACTCAACGCAGGCCTCGTTGTTTCCTATATGTCAAAATTTCTCTCTGTGTACTCAAGTAACATATTCATCTGAACTGGCAGATCCTGCCACAAGGAAGTTGTGTTTAGTAAGACTCTGACAGACAAAAAAAAAAGCCACCATCAGATTCTTCTTACTAGCCCACTTTCATGAACACGAACACGCAAACATGGCTGAATAATTAGTGCATAAGTACATAAAACTATAAGTATATAAGACTTAAGTATATAAATATAAGTACAGGAGACTAAGCATATAACTATACTATATAAAACTAAGTATATAATTATAATTATATGAAACGAAGTATGTAACTATACAAGAATAATTAGTGCACAAGTATATCAAACTAAGTATATAACTATTCATGAACCGCTACATTCAGGAACTTGGAACCGCATGGTTTGAACTCACAATTCAGCTGCACGTAAAACTCCCCTCTTCCACGATGATATTCCTTTGCCTGAGTTCCACTCCTTTCTCACTTGTAACATATAGTTCAGAACTTCCTCACAGCATCAGATTACAACCCCTCTACCCCAACTATAATCACCTATTCCATCTTCTCCCGGCTAGATTACCATTGTATCATTCTCTCCCCTTTCCACGCCCCCTCCCCACTTACGTCATACGGCCATACCTATCACACATCACAAGTCTCCATTTAAACATTCTCTACACTCCACCACGCGCACTTCTGAACACAGCTTCTTACAAGTCACAGGTAAGTTCATTTTATTTTATTCTATTTTTTACATTCCCATTTTTCTACACTGCATTCATGTGAATTTATATTTTATCTTCTCTCTCTATTTTTTCGTCCTGTGTCTGTTTGTATGATTAAAGTTCACACTGAAACTTCATAACTGTGTGCTCGTTAAGTAATAAAGATGTTCCTATTGTTTCCCCTAGTTTATGCAAATACAGCCGTCCTTTTGTATGGTCATCTGTTCCATGAGTTTTCCTTTGATAAAGATGTATTTGCTGGATAAACAGGTTTGATTTTATTGCCTTTCATTGCTGTGTGCTTTTATCACTCTCTTTTTATTGTCATTTGTTTCCTTTCTTCTTAACTATATATTTTTATAAAGCTCCACTTTACGACGCTCACTGGATGATCACAGGCAGGAAAGTAAACGCTAATGACAAGTCAAAAACAACAGGAAAGAATTTCTATCAAAGCAACATATAACTTAGTCCAAAATGTTGAGATGATGAGGGCATAAACATGTTGAGTGTCTGACGAGCAACCAGACACAAGACAGTGTACAAGTGTGATAGGAGGGCTTTGACAAATACTGAAAAAATAACATAAAGGACGAGAAGGAAGATGTCTGTAAATTATTCACAGAACGCGACTACTTTTTATCCTAACAACTAGATAAGATAAATGACAACAAATACACATGAAATGATGTGCCTGTTTTGCTCTCTGGTTGTTCCTACACTAGGTCACGTGGTCAGAGCTAAAAGGTCTACTTGATAAGCGCATTTATGCTGCTGTTGCTGCCTGACATTAATATGAATTAAACTATTATGCCATATTAATGTGAATTACACTATTATGGCAAATTAGTGTGAATTGTTTTTTACAGTTTGCACTAAAACAACTCTCATTTGCCTCTGCTAAAAAAAAAAAAAGACACATGACGCCAGCAGAAAATGGCGCGCAAGCACGTAAGAAGTCCTCCTACATCCGGGTCATCGATCGAGTCCAGGCTAAATCTATCCGGCCACGACATTCGCATATTTCTCTGCTCGCTCGTCTTGACAGTGCTCACCCCGTCTATATGTCACCAGTTATAAAAATACCAGTGCCAGTAATCCCTGCCCACCCCACAGTTAAGATACACACACTTGAAAACTCTGGCAGTCTCAGCATCAGAACTCCAACATACTGAAGATTTTATCTGCTCATACAAACAAACACTTAGAAACTCCGACATACTGAAGATGTTATCTGCTCATACAAAGAAGCACTTAGAAACTCCGACATACTGAAGATTTTATCTGCTCATACAAACAAACGCTTAGAAACTCCGACATACTGAATATGTTATCTGCTCATACAAAGAAGCACTTAGAAACTCCGACATACTGAAGATTTTATCTGCTCATACAAAGAAGCACTTAGAAACTCCGACATACTGAAGATTTTATCTGCTCATACAAACAAACACTTAGAAACTCCGACATACTGAAGATTTTATCTGCTCATACAAACACTTAGAAACTCCGACATACTGAAGATTTTATCTGCTCATACAAACAATTAGAAACACCGACATATTGAAGATTTTATCTGCTCATACAAACGCTTAGAAACTCCTACATACTGAAGATTTTATCTGCTTATACAAACAATTAGAAACACCGACATACTGAAGATTTTATCTGCTCATACAAACAAACACTTAGAAACTCCGACATACTGAAGATTTTATCTGCTCATACAAACACTTAGAAACTCCTACATACTGAAGATTTTATCTTCTGATACAAACACTTCGAACTCCAACATACTGAAGATTGTATCTTCTGATACAAACACTTCGAACTCCGACATATTGAAGATTTTATCTTCTGATACAAACACTTCGAACTCCGAAATATTGAAGATTTTATCTGCTCATACAAACAATTAGAAACACCAACATACTGAAGATGTTATCTGCTCATACAAAGAAGCACTTAGAAACTCCGACATACTGAAGATTTTATCTGCTCATACAAACAAACGCTTAGAAACTCCGACATACTGAAGATGTTATCTGCTCATACAAAGAAGCACTTAGAAACTCCGACATACTGAAGATGTTATCTGCTCATACAAAGAAGCACTTAGAAACTCCGACATACTGAAGATTTTATCTGCTCATACAAACAAACGCTTAGAAACTCCGACATATTGAAGACTTTATCTTCTGATACAAACAAACACTTCGAACTCCGACATACTGAAGATTTTATCTGCTTATACAAACAATTAGAAACACCGACATACTGAAGATTTTATCTGCTCATACAAACAAACACTTAGAAACTCCGACATACTGAAGATGTTATCTTCTGATACAAACACTTCGAACTCCGACATATTGAAGATTTTATCTGCTCATACAAACAATTAGAAACACCAACATACTGAAGATTTTATTTTCTGATACAAACATACACTACGAACTCCAACATACTGAAGATTTTATCTGCTCATACACACAAACAAGTGGAAACACCGACACAATGAAGACTAGTATTTATATTTTTGGCTGATCTTTTCTTCAATATATTCTCGCTACTCATATGCTTCTTTTTTCCGTGAACTGCTCAAGAACTTCAATCAATCAATTAAGTGCCGTACCGAGTGGCGTAGGCGATCATTTCTCTCCACAATTCCCTGTCTTTAGACTTGATTATGAGATCCACCGGTGACTTTCTTCCTAACCACACTGACAGCCCATCCAGTAACTTTTCTCTCTCTCTCTCTCTCTCTCTCTCTCTCTCTCTCTTCCTCTGTCATTTCTTCCTTCAGTTTTTCCAGTTGTCACAATGTGTTCCAATTTTCCTCTTCTCAGAAAATGTCCTACAAATCTCGCTTGTCTGACTCTGATCTTTGCTGTAATTTGCCTTTTAACTCCAGCCTCTCTTAAGACTTCTTTGTTGGTTTTCTTGGCTGTCCATGGTACCTTCAACATCCTTCTTATGAACCACATTTCCATGACCTCCATTTCTCGCTGTACTATCTTATTCATGGACCATGCTTCACATCCATAAAACAAAACTGGCTCAAAAATGTTACATCGAGCCAACTGTATATATTATATCAGCAGTGCAAAATAAAGCTGAAGCTTATCTGGTCTTAATTTCCCAACGTTCAGTGAACTTTTCTGTTATTTCATTTGATTGTCTCTCTTGAACAAGAAATTAGACAAAATATTCGTGAAGACCGCTATTATAGCCGCATTAAGGGGTTGATTTTATCCAACTATGGAAGTCGTTCATCTTCCAGGACAGTGGTTCTTAATCTGGGGTCCATGGAAGGAATGCTGGGGGCCTATGCACTAGCTTACTGTTTGGTCTGATTAAAGAAATGTTAGCATCATTTGGGTTGTATTTATTGCTTTATTTATTCGTAAAACAACGTTAAGAACCACTGGCGAGGATGTGACAGTATACGTGAGATAACTGTTGCGTTTTCAGAAAGGGAAATTGTTGAGAGTCTCTTTGTGTCATTTCCCGTGCTCGGCTGAGTCCTTCAGGAACGTCACGTGGGCTGTGCACCCGTAACAGCGGGAAAAAAAAAAGATTAAGCGAGTTAGTTTAGGTTTGGATGTGAAACGGAAAGGAAGGCTTTCTGTATCCTTCTGTCGTGATGTTGCTGACGTGAAGTTATGAAGTTATTCATTTCCTTTCAGGTATAGTATAGTATTAAAATTGGCGAACTACTTTGCGAGCCCTATGTGACGTTTAACGGCACGGGAAGGATATAAGATATATATAAGATAGTATAGTATTAATGCTTGATACGAGTACATATTATGATGGTTGATATCGCGTTGTATTGAATTGTTTGTTGATTTTACATTGTATTGTTGCATTTTCTTTAGTTCATTACTAAATTAGTGGTAAATTGAAAGCCGGTACGATGGCTTCAGCTCCATCCACTTCGGATCTGCTGGGGTTGTTGCAGGATAGCTTGTCCCAAGTCAGCAATGACTTGAGGTTTTCCCATCTGATGTCAGCTGTAGGAAGGTTCGACGGAGACCCAGCAAAATTGAAACCATGGCTGGAAGAGCTTGATAAGCTCACGGAAGTGAGGCAGGCCGGTGTGCCTATGAAGAACGTGGTGTTCCTGCGCACCACAGGTTCTTTGCCAGAATTGGTTAGGCAGCGTCTCCATATTCAGGAATCATAGGAGGATATTGTGTCTGTGTTACTAGCACGATATGGGGTGCTGCAGACTAATCAGGAGGCCTTGCATACGCTAGCCTCCATTAGTCAGACTCCTAGAAACACCAACATACTGAAGATTTTATTTTCTGATACAAACATACACTACGAACTCCAACATACTGAAGATTTTATCTGCTCATACACACAAACAAGTGGAAACACCGACACAATGAAGACTAGTATTTATATTTTTGGCTGATCTTTTCTTCAATATATTCTCGCTACTCATATGCTTCTTTTTTCCGTGAACTGCTCAAGAACTTCAATCAATCAATTAAGTGCCGTACCGAGTGGCGTAGGCGATCATTTCTCTCCACAATTCCCTGTCTTTAGACTTGATTATGAGATCCACCGGTGACTTTCTTCCTAACCACACTGACAGCCCATCCAGTAACTTTTCTCTCTCTCTCTCTCTCTCTCTCTCTCTCTCTCTTCCTCTGTCATTTCTTCCTTCAGTTTTTCCAGTTGTCACAATGTGTTCCAATTTTCCTCTTCTCAGAAAATGTCCTACAAATCTCGCTTGTCTGACTCTGATCTTTGCTGTAATTTGCCTTTTAACTCCAGGCTCTCTTAAGACTTCTTTGTTGGTTTTCTTGGCTGTCCATGGTACCTTCAACATCCTTCTTATGAACCACATTTCCATGACCTCCATTTCTCGCTGTACTATCTTATTCATGGACCATGCTTCACATCCATAAAACAAAACTGGCTCAAAAATGTTACATCGAGCCAACTGTGTATATTCTATCAGCAGTGCAAAATAAAGCTGAAGCTTATCTGGTCTTAATTTCCCAACGTTCAGTGAACTTTTCTGTTATTTCATTTGATTGTCTCTCTTGAACAAGAAATTAGACAAAATATTCGTGAAGACCGCTATTATAGCCGCATTAAGGGGTTGATTTTATCCAACTATGGAAGTCGTTCATCTTCCAGGACAGTGGTTCTTAATCTGGGGTCCATGGAAGGAATGCTGGGGGCCTATGCACTAGCTTACTGTTTGGTCTGATTAAAGAAATGTTAGCATCATTTGGGTTGTATTTATTGCTTTATTTATTCGTAAAACAACGTTAAGAACCACTGGCGAGGATGTGACAGTATACGTGAGATAACTGTTGCGTTTTCAGAAAGGGAAATTGTTGAGAGTCTCTTTGTGTCATTTCCCGTGCTCGGCTGAGTCCTTCAGGAACGTCACGTGGGCTGTGCACCCGTAACAGCGGGAAAAAAAAAGATTAAGCGAGTTAGTTTAGGTTTGGATGTGAAACGGAAAGGAAGGCTTTCTGTATCCTTCTGTCGTGATGTTGCTGACGTGAAGTTATGAAGTTATTCATTTCCTTTCAGGTATAGTATAGTATTAAAATTGGCGAACTACTTTGCGAGCCCTATGTGACGTTTAACGGCACGGGAAGGATATAAGATATATATATAAGATAGTATAGTATTAATGCTTGATACGAGTACATATTATGATGGTTGATATCGCGTTGTATTGAATTGTTTGTTGATTTTACATTGTATTGTTGCATTTTCTTTAGTTCATTACTAAATTAGTGGTAAATTGAAAGCCGGCACGATGGCTTCAGCTCCATCCACCTCGGATCTGCTGGGGTTGTTGCAGGATAGCTTGTCCCAAGTCAGCAATGACTTGAGGTTTTCCCATCTGATGTCAGCTGTAGGAAGGTTCGACGGAGACCCAGCAAAATTGAAACCATGGCTGGAAGAGCTTGATAAGCTCACGGAAGTGAGGCAGGCCGGTGTGCCTATGAAGAACGTGGTGTTCCTGCGCACCACAGGTTCTTTGCCAGAATTCGTTAGGCAGCGTCTCCATATTCAGGAATCATAGGAGGATATTGTGTCTGTGTTACTAGCACGATATGGGGTGCTGCAGACTAATCAGGAGGCCTTGCATACGCTAGCCTCCAGTAGTCAGACTCCTAGAGAGTCCACTCAAGCGTAGGCTGACCGGATCAGCGAAGCAGCCAGAGTTGCCTACACTGCTGCTGAACTAGCATCTCCCATGGCGCAGAGGCAGCTGGTGCAGACTTTCATTGATGCACTGCATCACAGAGGAATAAAAGCTAAGTTATTAAGAGATAATCCTCTTACGTTTACACAAGCAGTAGAGTTAGCTTTACAGGAAACAGCACTCATGAAGTCGGTGAACCTTAGTTGTAGTTCCCGACATGGTTTTGTTTCAGGCTCTTTGCCGACCAGCGAGATGGCGACACACTGAGAGACTCCTCGTATGGCTTCGCAGAGGGTGCAGCTAGTCCCACATCAAGTGCCACCTCCACACAAGGAAGAAGGTCGGACAGACCATCAAAGGTGGAATACCAAGAAGGTTAAAACCTCAAGTACACAACCACGAGACACTAGGTCCTGCTGCACTTGTGGAAAGCAGGGTTATCTAGCCAGATTCTGTAGGTACGATGTGAGACAAGATCGTTCACGTTTAAACTAGTTAATCGGCACACTGTGAACTCGAGTGTGTCCGATCACATAATTACACCTTCGAAACCTGCCAAGAAGTCTATTTTTCACATGCATCACCACTACTTTCGGTGGATGGGAATCCTCCTACACCTACATCTGTTCATGTCTCTCAGTAGACTCTGTGAGCAAGATTCTAGTACTGAGGAGTCAACAGCTGAAAGTCATTCTGAGATTATCGTTCAACAAGTCCAGTGCCCTGAGGTGCACAAGGACATAATATCCAGTTTGTTGACACAGAACAAGGATGTCTTTGCTTTGACCGATTCCGAGATTTCTCATACCTCGACAGTTCTGGTGGAGATTGATACAGGTGATCATCCGCCAATCTCCAGGAAACCCTACAGCACTCCGTTAGCGAGTAGAGAGGTGATAGAGAAGGCCGTCGAGAATATGCTGCGTGATGGAATCATTTCCCCCACAATATGAGAGTTGTCATCACCAGTTGTCTTGGTGATTAAGAAAGATGATACGCATCGCTTCTTTTACGACTATCCTGCACTGAGTGCAGTGACGCGTTGAGGATATTCTGAGCATGATTGGAAAACCCAAATTTTTCAGCACTTTAGATGCTCGATGTGGCTTTTGGTGCATTCCCTTATCCGATGATGAACAACACAAGTTTGCTTTCAACTGCTATCTTGGCTGTTTCCGTTGGAATTTTATGGCCTTTCTAAAAATTGCACCATCTACCTTCTTCGCACTCACAGACACGGTACTACAAGGCTTATGGAAGTTTACTGAAGGCTATATCGAAAATATCTGATGTTCACTGATGGAACAATCGATGACCATGTTCGCGATCTTCAGGCGGTATTCAACCGATTTCGCGAGCATAAAGTCAAGCTCAAACCATCAAAATGTCACTTTGCGGCCTCTGATACAACGTATGTCGGTTATGTCATCAGCCAGTCAGGCATATCTCCTGATCCTGAGAAGGTCAGAGCCATCGCCGACATGCCGTCTCCTTTGAATGTGAAGGAGGTACGCTCTTTTCTGGGCACGTGTAGTTTCTATCGACGTTTCGTTCGCCATTTTTCGGAGATTGTGGCTCCCATAGTAGACCTCACCAAGAAGGGTCATAGGTTCAAATGGTCTCCAGTCTGTCAAATGGCGTTCGAGAGTTTGAAGGGTCGCCTTCCGAAATTACCGCTTCTCTCGCATCCAGATCTGCAGAAACCACTTACCATATACACAGATGCCTACACTGCTGCTGAACTAGCATCTCCCATGGCGCAGAGGCAGCTGGTGCAGACTTTCATTGATGCACTGCATCACAGAGGAATAAAAGCTAAGTTATTAAGAGATAATCCTCTTACGTTTACACAAGCAGTAGAGTTAGCTTTACAGGAAACAGCACTCATGAAGTCGGTGAACCTTAGTTGTAGTTCCCGACATGGTTTTGTTTCAGGCTCTTTGCCGACCAGCGAGATGGCGACACACTGAGAGACTCCTCGTATGGCTTCGCAGAGGGTGCAGCTAGTCCCACATCAAGTGCCACCTCCACACAAGGAAGAAGGTCGGACAGACCATCAAAGGTGGAATACCAAGAAGGTTAAAACCTCAAGTACACAACCACGAGACACTAGGTCCTGCTGCACTTGTGGAAAGCAGGGTTATCTAGCCAGATTCTGTAGGTACGATGTGAGACAAGATCGTTCACGTTTAAACTAGTTAATCGGCACACTGTGAACTCGAGTGTGTCCGATCACATAATTACACCTTCGAAACCTGCCAAGAAGTCTATTTTTCACATGCATCACCACTACTTTCGGTGGATGCGAATCCTCCTACACCTACATCTGTTCATGTCTCTCAGTAGACTCTGTGAGCAAGATTCTAGTACTGAGGAGTCAACAGCTGAAAGTCATTCTGAGATTATCGTTCGACAAGTCCAGTGCCCTGAGGTGCACAAGGACATAATATCCAGTTTGTTGACACAGAACAAGGATGTCTTTGCTTTGACCGATTCCGAGATTTCTCATACCTCGACAGTTCTGGTGGAGATTGATACAGGCGATCATCCGCCAATCTCCAGGAAACCCTACAGCACTCCGTTAGCGAGTAGAGAGGTGATAGAGAAGGCCGTCGAGAATATGCTGCGTGATGGAATCATTTCCCCCACAATATGAGAGTTGTCATCACCAGTTGTCTTGGTGATTAAGAAAGATGATACGCATCACTTCTTTTACGACTATCCTGCACTGAGTGCAGTGACGCGTTGAGGATATTCTGAGCATGATTGGAAAACCCAAATTTTTCAGCACTTTAGATGCTCGATGTGGCTTTTGGTGCATTCCCTTATCCGATGATGAACAACACAAGTTTGCTTTCAACTGCTATCTTGGCTGTTTCCGTTGGAATTTTATGGCCTTTCTAAAAATTGCACCATCTACCTTCTTCGCACTCACAGACACGGTACTACAAGGCTTATGGAAGTTTACTGAAGGCTATATCGAAAATATCTGATGTTCACTGATGGAACAATCGATGACCATGTTCGCGATCTTCAGGCGGTATTCAACCGATTTCGCGCGCATAAAGTCAAACTCAAACCATCAAAATGTCACTTTGCGGCCTCTGATACAACGTATGTCGGTTATGTCATCAGCCAGTCAGGCATATCTCCTGATCCTGAGAAGGTCAGAGCCATCGCCGACATGCCGTCTCCTTTGAATGTGAAGGAGGTACGCTCTTTTCTGGGCACGTGTAGTTTCTATCGACGTTTCGTTCGCCATTTTTCGGAGATTGTGGCTCCCATAGTAGACCTCACCAAGAAGGGTCATAGGTTCAAATGGTCTCCAGTCTGTCAAATGGCGTTCGAGAGTTTGAAGGGTCGCCTTCCGAAATTACCGCTTCTCTCGCATCCAGATCTGCAGAAACCACTTACCATATACACAGATGCCTCCAATGTTGCGATTGGAACCTATTTAGTGCAGACGGTTTCCACTTCTGATGGGCTCTCTATCGAAGAGGCATTGTATTTCCTTTTGCAGAAGCGGTCGCGCTCTCAGACTAAGTGGTCTACTTTCGAGAGAAAAGCGTATGCTATCCATTACGCCACGCAGAAGTTGAAATATTTTCTGACGAACAGACACTTCGCTGTGAAGTCTGGCCATAGACCCTTGGTGGATATATTTCTCAGTCGGCAGGAGATGTCAGACGTCAAGTTGCAGAGGTGGTTTGCTAACCTCCGCACCATGGACCTCCAGATGTTGTTTCATCGGGTGCGAGTAAGGTAGATGTAGCACGTTTCAGTGCTGCCACCTCTGTACCAGTAACAGCACATGTCAACAGGGACGTACCTCAGCCACTGGGGTCTAAGACGTGTGACGTCAGGTCAGTGAGCGTTGTTATGCCCTGTTCACAGGCTCCGCCCCTGCTTCTGGTAGATTGCTCTGTGCAGACTGACTTGCCGTGTCCCTGTCAGCACAAAGAGAGAGTAGAGAGGGCGACTAATACATTGTGTCCTATGGTTCAGGACGTCGCCATTAATCTATCGTTGCCTGGTGGCAACGTTTCAGAGGCAGTATCAGCAAGATCGTTGTAGATCTTACCTGCCGCGTCCCATTAGACAGAGATTTTCTCTTCCGCCGCCTCCTCGTTTTGTTCCCAGGCTCCCCCCATGGTACCTGAAGGAAACCCAGCAGAGAGTGGTCCCTAGGGCTCACCCCTCAGACTACTATATGGAGGTGGATGCTAGGACTCTCCCCTCAGACTACTATATGGAGGTGGATGCTAGGACTCTCCCCTCAGACTACTATATGGAGGTGGATGCTAGACTCTCCCCTCAGACTACTATATGGAGGTGGATGCTAGACTCTCCCCTCAGACTACTATATGGAGGTGGATGCTAGACTCTCCCCTCAGACTACTATATGGAGGTGGATGCTAGGACTCTCCCCTCAGACCACTATATGGAGGTGGATGCTAGCACTCTCCCCTCAGACCACTATATGGAGGTGGATGCTAGGACTCTCCCCTCAGACCACTATATGGAGGTGGATGCTAGGGCTCTCCCCTCAGACCACTATATGGAGGTGGATGCTAGACTCTCCCCTCAGACCACTATATGGAGGTGGATGCTAGACTCTCCCCTCAGACTACTATATGGAGGTGGATGCTAGGACTCTCCCCTCAGACCACTATATGGAGGTGGATGCTAGACTCTCCCCTCAGACCACTATATGGAGGTGGATGCTAGGACTCTCCCCTCAGACCACTATATGGAGGTAGATGCTGGGACTCTCCCCTCAGACCACTATATGGAGGTGGATGCTAGAGCTCTCCCCTCAGACCACTATATGGAGGTGGATGCTAGGACTCTCCCCTCAGACCACTAGATGATAGAGCTCTCCCCTCAGACCACTATATGGAGGTGGATGCTAGGACTCTCCCCTCAGACCACTATATGGAGGTGGATGCTAGGGCTCTCCCCTCAGACCACTATATGGAGGTGGATGCTTCCGCCTCAGCAGTTCCTATGTCGGTGGATGACCTGCGACCTCGGCATAGGCGGAAGAAACGGAAGAGAGCCGATATGTGCCATCAGTCTCAGAAGGAACACTGTCCTCACAGTGAAGATTATTTCCCTGAAGAGACTTCACCTAACGCCAACTGCGATACCGAGATTGATCAGTTGTACGTCTTCGATCGTAAGCTCGTTGTGGCAATAGTGCAGATAATCGATACCGTGGATATCGAAACGTTCACGATGACAGATCTTCACACGGCGCTCATGAAAATGTTCCCTACATTGGAACTGGATATGAGGAGGCAGTTTATATAGCACGTCGTGGTTTCTATAATAGATTCACTTCCTCACACGGAACAAAGCGAAACACATTTGACACTAGTTGGGTAGTGTTCTTCGGGTAAGGAGTCCATCCTTTGCTCCTGTCCTGTTTCTATGGCAGAAAGAAATGGCGTAATTCATAGAGTTTAATATTAAAATGTTGTATATATGTGTGTATATTTTGATTACCACCACAACTGATTAATCGTACTAGATTGGACATACTGTGGGTGCAGATATATTTCATTACTACTTATATAGCTTCTTAATCATGAGTGTGTTAGCTTGTAAGTTGTGAAAGAATTTTTTTTTAGATTTGTGATGGCCAAATCTCTACATTTGGGGGGGGGGGGGGGGAATATCTGTAACAGTATATTGGAAAACGTTACTGTTACGATGGTTTGCTCCTCGTCAAAGGAATATAATCCAGGGTATTTTTATATTTCCAATATCTGATTAAAGCCCTTGGTATTTTTGTTGTAGAAGAGTTTAAGGAAAGGTCAGGTTTGACACGCTAAATTCCACGAGATGTTTAATTATTTTTACGAAATTATCCTAGACATGTTTGTAACAGATAAGCTAAGTTCGGAATGTCCAGATAGTTTTCTTCTGAAGGTTATAAACAGGTAGAACCATGGGCTTAGTGATTTTCGGGATAGAATCTTCGGGAAGATTTAGGAGAAATAGTTAGCATATATTTAAGGAGTGAGAGACGAGAAATTAGAAGAAATATGACAATGAGTATGAATTAAGTCTCGGTTGAGATTGTGTTAGGACCGTTGTTAGGCATGATTAGTTGAGAATGTGATTTTTCTAGCTTATAGTGCACTGTGCTTGTGATTTTTGTCACGTAGCTGATTTGTGCATAGAATGCTCCTTTTGGAGACATTATGAGATTATTTTCTATTATGATTTCAGTAAAGAGTCAGGTGGTTGTTACTGACGTACTGTCATGTATTTGTTTTCCTGTCATAACTTTGTTGAACTCAAGAATGTGAAATTAGTTCCTTTTTGAGATTTTTTATAGACCTCTGGGTCTAGAGATTTTCTGTGATGGTTGTGTGAATTCTGTACTTATATTCTGATGCAGTAAGTATTGCACTCTTTGTGGTACTTGCATTTTGTTTACTTTTATTTTCATGTAGCGTGAGAATTGGTTTCTCCCTTCTCATCTGGCAAACCAGTTCTTGTCGGGAAGAGGACTAGCCTGTTTTCTTTTGCTGTACTGAATGTTATCAACTTCCTCTCACCTTCACGTTATCATCACTCATCTTTTCCATCAATAAAGTGTGAGTTTACGTGCACACCAGTTTTTAATTACTTCACACTGTTCACTATGTGTGTGTGGTCCTTGTTATTACTTATATTTAGTTAAAGTCATAATTGACACCGTGATTTGCAATTGGCAGTCATGTTACAATAGCCTATAAATTTAAACAAAACAGAGAAACGCTTATGCATATACGTGCTGGTTTACGTGTATCTGTCGCATGTATATATGTGCTGGTTTACAGGTATCTGTCGCATGTATGTATGTGCTGTTTATAGTGTAGGTTACTGGAGGACACAAGAATCAAACACTTAGCTACGCTATATGCAAAACATTTCCGTTTAAGCTAGTACCAGCTTAAGCAAGAAAAATGAATTCTGATAATGGTTACCAAACTTCCAGGTGTGCAGTCTTTGCTATACACCTCAAGATTTTCTGTGTGTTTTTTTTTTTCATGCAGATAGCAACATTTGATCTGTACCTGGTAGCAGAGCTAATACACCATGTCTACTACAATGTCTAGTATTCTGATACTAGACTGTGCTTCTGATAAAGGCGATTGCTTTACTTCAAACTGGCAAATGAAAGAGGACTCCACATGTTCTGTAGAGTGATACAAAGTGCTAGAAGTCTCCTCCATTTGTCCATTCCAAGAATTAAACTAAGTTAATGAAACCCGATACCAATCCAGCTCCTCGTCTGTGTTTCCAGACGTGCCTATGATTGACAGCAAAGATTTCAGGTTTGCTGATACAGCAAGACTGCCTCTCCCCACACAGGACAAGAAAATTCTCTCAAACTGGTATATGACAGCAAACTTGGTAATTCTGACACGAGAATGTGTGTGTATGTGCGGTACATGACAGCACACTTGGTAATTATGACAGGAGAATGTGTATGTGCGTGTACGGTACATGACAGCACACTTGGTAATTATGACAGGAGAATGTGTATGTGTGTGTGTGGGGTACATGACAGCAAACTTGGTAATTATGACAGGAGAATGTGTATGTGTGTGTGGGGTACATGACAGCAAACTTGGTAATTATGACAGGAGAATGTGTATGTGTGTGTGTGGGGTACATGACAGCAAACTTGGTAATTATGACAGGAGAATGTGTATGTGTGTGTGGGGTACATGACAGCAAACTTGGTAATTATGACAGGAGAATGTGTATGTGTGTGTGGGGTACATGACAGCACACTTGGTAATTAAGACAGGAGAATGTGTATGTGTGTGTGCGGTATATGACAGCACACTTGGTAATTATGACAGGAGAATGTGTGTGTGTGTGTGAGGTACATGACAGCACACTTGGTAATTATGACAGGAGAGAGTGTGTGTGTGTGTGTGTGTGCGGTACATGAATGCAAACTTGGTAATTATAATAAAAGTATGTGTATGCACACGCATATATGTGTAAAGAGAAAAAAAAGGGGGGGGGGGTGGAGATACGGAAGTCTAAAGCCAAATGACCGAGTCGGCAGTGACTGATAGCTGACTGCGTGTGTCAAGATTAATGAAGGACGTATAGTCAAGACCCGTGGTGCCCTCTCGTTGAGTGAATACAGAAAGAACGAAAAGAAAAAAAAACCAGTTCCAGAATAAAGGAAGCCATGTCGAACACGGATATGTGGGGCCCACAGGTGCAAATATCAGTCTAGATACAGACAGTTCATAATATAGTCACTGCCTTTTTTTCATGACAAACAAAGAAGAAGAAGAATTATGAGGTGGTTTATCGCTACCAGACAGCACTTGCAGTTATTGTAACAGAGCAAAGATAGACAGCACTTGCAGTTATTGTAACAAAAGACTCCTCATGTTCGCTAAACTATGTAATACTCCAACAATTTCTTTTAAAAAGCCACAACTGAAGGTTAGGTGCACCTGTGTGGTTGTATTTTGTTGTTGTTGTTATGCTGACAGACGTGAGACAACAAGCCCGCTCTAGCATCAGCCGCTGAGTACACACATTCTTGAAAGAAAAGAAAACAAAGCTCAGTATCAAATGTCCCACTTATGAAGGTTGTAATGAGTTGTAGGGAGCAATTTTCTCAACAACAGTTGTTAGTCAACATTCTAATCCTTAAGGCAGGCGGACAAATCTTAATGGTACACAGTCTACAAAAACCTGCCTGAGTTACACCTACAACGACGCCGAAGGTATGAACGTCACTCAAACTACGCCTCCAGGTCATAAATCAAGAATATTTTTCACCTTCTAATTTTTTTTTTTTTAATTCGGATAGACGGAGATTGCTGTCGATTTTGTCTATTTCTTTAAGCTAAAAGAGTGGGCCTTGACATGGCCTTCACAACACTGCTGCCTACCTTCGTGGCTGGCACTGATAAGTTAGGATAGCTATCTAAATCTTCTCTTGTCTGGTACTGATAAGTTAGGATAGCTATCTAAATCTTCTCTTGTCTGGCGCTGATAAGTTAGGATAGCTATCTAAATCTTCTCTTGTCTGGCACTGGTAAGTTAGGATAGCTATCTAAATCTTCTCTTGTCTGGTACTGATAAGTTAGGACAGCTATCTAAATCTTCTCTTGTCTAGCATTGATAAGTTAGGAGAGCTATCTAAATCTTCCTTTGTTTGGCACAGATAAGTTAGGAGAGCTATCTAAAGCTTCCCTTGTTTGGCACAGATAAGTTAGGAAAGCTATCTAAATCTTCCCTTGTTTGGCATAGATAAGTTAGGAAAGCTATCTAAATCTTCTCTTGTTTGGCATAGATAAGTTAGGAAAGCTATCTAAATCTTCTCTTGTTTGGCATAGATAAGTTAGGAAAGCTATCTAAATCTTCTCTTGTTTGGCATAGATAAGTTAGGAAAGCTATCTAAATCTTCTCTTGTTTGGCATAGATAAGTTAGGAAAGCTATCTAAATCTTCTCTTGTTTGGCATAGATAAGTTAGGAAAGCTATCTAAATCTTCTCTTGTTTGGCATAGATAAGTTAGGAAAGCTATCTAAATCTTCTCTTGTTTGGCATAGATAAGTTAGGAAAGCTATCTAAATCTCCCTTTGTTTGGCATAGATAAGTTAGGAAAGCTATCTAAATCTTCTCTTGTCTGGCATAGATAAGTTAGGAAAGCTATCTAAATCTTCTCTTGTCCAACAAAATACCAGCCTAACATGATCTTCACCCTAACCTCTGCTACAAAATTCTCAGGTTGACATGTAAAATACATTATCAGAAATTCTAAAATAAATATATAAATGTCGTTATCTTTTATTGCAAAACGGCAATGTATGTTCTACATTCAGAAATGTAGGTGGGGGAGAGAGAGAGAAATGGGGAAAGAGGGAGAAAATGAAAACTTTATTTTCAAAGGGTTAAGAATCAAGCACATAGGCCCGTCTGACATTCTATCCCTCATCATACACCTTTCACTCTGTCACAGACACTCACCATTAGTTTTTGAGCATATTAAGCATAACAAAGGATCACCTCTTGTCTATATGCCCCATAATCTCATTTATGCAGCTGAATGCAATAATTTACATTCTCTCTCATTCATTATAATCTAACACTTTTGGAGAGAGAAAGATAGGGAGAGAGAGAGAGAGAGAGAGAGAGAGTGAGAGAGACACCGCTAAGCTGAATAAGATAATGGTCAGCGACGCTTAGCAAATCATTTTTATCAGAGTTGAGGAACCATAGCTGACCAACTCCCTATACGACTCCCCGGTGGTAGCCCTGCTAGCAGATAATAGTCTGCATAAACGAACAGGGATTAAACGTAGGAAAGCAAACTTGGTCCTATAGACAAAGAATCTATCAAATGTGGCACAAGAAAATCATGGCAGAAAGAAAGAAAGAAAAAAAGAAAGAAAGAACGAACGAAAGAAAGAAAGAAAGAAAGAAAGAAAGACCCGCCATAACAATTCACTTACTCAGGTAAGACAGGCAGCAGTGTGTGAAGTCCTGGACGAACCAGTGAAGAAATGTGCCAGAGATTTTGTTCAAATCCAAATCAAGACTGTATCCAAGCTGCTGCGACCATATCTTTCCATCATTATCGGTATTTTCATCCGACATGACGACTGCTTATTCTAGAAAGCTGCAGCTTCTCACAAAACACTGACCAGTGTTATCTGACATACTGCAGAGTCAGCCAGGAGCCAACGGCTGTCCACTTCAAAGAACAGACTCGCGCGCGCGCACGCACGCACGCATACAAACACACACACACTAAGAGATTAGATCAACTACGTTCAGAATATGCAATGAATAACGCACCTTATCTGAGAATATTCCAGATTTAAGAATACACATTTTACGTTTCAGTTGTTCCGTTGTTTTTTTTTTCTGGGAAAAAAAAGTCTGTATGTGCATAATGTTTTTGTAGCTGATGCTGTGAAGGTATTGAGTCACACCATTAGTACGGGCATTGTGTCACTAGCTTGTTATTTAAACTTTTGATAGTACGGGCATTGTGTCACTGGTTTGTTATTTAAACTTTTGATAGTACGGGCATTGTGTCACTGGTTTGTTATTTAAACTTTTGATAGTACGGGCATTGTGTCACTGGTTTGTTATTTAAACTTTTGATAGTACTGGCATTGTGTCACTGGTTTGTTATTTAAACTTTTGATAGTACGGGCATTGTGTCACTGGTTTGTTATTTAAACTTTTGATAGTACGGGCATTGTGTCACTGGTTTGTTATTTAAACTTTTGATAGTACGGGCATTGTGTCACTGGTTTGTTATTTAAACTTTTGATAGTACGGGCATTGTGTCACTGGTTTGTTATTTAAACTTTTGATAGTACGGGCATTGTGTCACTGGTTTGTTATTTAAACTTTTGATAGTACGGGCATTGTGTCACTGGTTTGTTATTTAAACTTTTGATAGTACGGGCATTGTGTCACTGGTTTGTTATTTAAACTTTTGATAGTACGGGCACTGTGTCACTGGTTTGTTATTTAAACTTGTGATAGCACGGAAAGTGTGTCACTGGTTTGTTATTTAAACTTTTGATAGCACGGGAAGTGTGTCACTAGCTTGTTATTTAAACTTTTGATAGCAGGGAAAATGTGTCACTAGCTCGTTATTTAAACTTTTGATAGCACGGAAAGTGTGTCACTAGCTCGTTATTTAAACTTTTGATAGCACGGGAAGTGTGTCACTAGCTTGTTATTTAAACTTTTGATAGCACGGAAAGTGTGTCACTAGCTCGTTATTTAAACTTTTGATAGCACGGAAAGTGTGTCACTAGCTCGTTATTTAAACTTTTGATAGCACGGGAAGTGTGTCACTCATTCATTCATTCATTTGCATGTCCCTTGCGGAACTTTGCCTCCCAAACAGCACTCCTGTAGGCCTCTCGGTTGTGAGCAAGATGGCCTGCAGCTGCTGCATCCATTTGGTCTTCCTCTCTTTCTTTTTCCCATTATGCACCCTTCCAAGACTGTCTTCTCTAGATAATCATGACGTTTAATGTGTTCACAATATTTAAGTTTAATCCTCTTTACTAGCCAGCCTTCTTCAATATTAAGTTCTTGTAGCATGGATATATTTGTTCTTTTTTTTGTGTGTGTCCTTGATATTTGAAGAACTCTTCTGTAGCATTTACATTCAAAGGCATTTATGTGTTTCTCAGCTGTTCTGTTAAGTGCTTAGGTCTCACAGGCATACGTTGTGATAGGAAAGATGCATGCCCTTAAAAATCTTATTTTTGTAGTTCTGTCTGTTCCTCTCCACAGCTTCTTTTGTTGTTTTACTTTCTGAAGAGCGATAGATGTCCTCCCCTTCATTGTATCTTCATTATTAGTTAGTAATGATCCAAGATATTCAAACTCTCCACCTCTTTCAATTTGTCCTCATTTATATATATATATATATATATATATATATATATATATATATATATATATATTTCAGCTGCCTTTTTTGTTTTGCCATTTGTCATCAATTTACTTATTTTCGCATTAAGATAGAGGTTTTGCTCTTCGCTATTCTTACGGACTGACATTATTAGTTTTTCCATTCTTTTTTGTGTTGTGGACAGTAATAATGTGTATCAGCATATCTAATCTCTGGTATTTCATAACCTCCAATTGTTATGTCATCGTAACATTCTTTGTCTACATCTTCTCTAACATTCCTCATTATATTTTCAGTATACAAGTTAAATAATATGCACCCCTGGAGGACCCCTTGTTTTATGTCAAACCAAGTTGTTGTTTCACCATTTATTCTTACTGCTGCTTGTTGGTCTAGATATAGCAGTGATGTTAATTGTATCAAATGTGTTGGAAATCTCTTTTTTTTTCATTATTTCCCAAAGTTTCTAGTGCCGTATACAATCAAATGCCTTTAAGTAGTCTATAAAAGATAACTATTCACATTAAATTCTCTGCATTTCTCTATTATCAATTTATATTGAATATATGATCTCTTGTTCCTCTTCCTTGCCTGAAACCAGCTTGGACCATATTGACATCTATTTTCTTACGAAGTCTAGCCATTATGAATTTTTAATACAATTTTACTAGTATGACTAATCAGGGCAACAGTTCTGTAGTTTATGCATAATTTCAAATTACCATTTTTTTTGCAGTGGTATGAATACAGTTCTTTTCCATTCTTTTGGCCAAATACCTGAATGCCATATCTTTTTACATAGTGCATGATAGAATGCTGCACATTACAAAGGTTAATGATTACTGCTTAATATAAATACTTTATGTGTATAAAATATTTTGGCAGTAAAATTTGCTGTTTAGGGAAGGAGTGAGTGCAGCTGGACTGTGCGACAGCGCCTAGGTGAGAGTAACTCCAGAGTGAACAAGTTGGACTCTGGGAGTGCTTCCTCCTTGCCGCACCTGCCCCGCCATGACTGAAGTTCTTGCAAGGGATACCAACGGAAAAGCAGGACAGGAGGGTCTTGGTCGACTATGTTCCCACAACCCTGACCCTGGCGCTCAACTAAGACTCCTACGATGACGATCACATCTAACAAAAATATTCTGATACTATCTAACACATGATGATGATGGCGACGACACAGAGGATGATGACATTAATGGCAATGAACTCGTCTGATTATGTGAAATACGACCGCTAAAGCGCATTAGAAAACAAAAGTGTCATAATTAGTGTTAAGTATAAGTAGCCCCATGTGAAGCAGTGAGCAGGGATGACACTTGTAACCTGGGAGCGACAATATCAAGAAACGCTGTTACAAGAGTATTTAAACTTTTGATAGCACGGGAAGTGTGTCACTCATTCATTCATTCATTTGCATATCCCTTGCGGGACTTTGCCTCCCAAACAGCACTCCTGTAGGCCTCTCGGTTGTGAGCAAGATGACCTGCAGCTGCTGCATCCATTTGGTCTTCCTCTCTTTCTTTTTCCCATTATGCACCCTTCTAAGACTGTCTTCTCTAGACAATCATGACGTTTAATGTGTCCACAATATTTAAGTTTAATCCTCTTTACTAGCCAGCCTTCTTCAATATTAAGTTCTTGTAGCATGGATATATTTGTTCTTTTTTTGTGTGTCCTTGATATTTGAAGAACTCTTCTGTAGCATTTACATTCAAAGGCATTTATGTGTTTCTCAGCTGTTCTGTTAAGTGCTTAGGTCTCACAGGCATACGTTGTGATAGGAAAGATGCATGCCCTTAAAAATCTTATTTTTGTAGTTCTGTCTGTTCCTCTCCACAGCTTCTTTTGTTGTTTTACTTTCTGAAGAGCGATAGATGTCCTCCCCTTCATTGTATCTTCATTATTAGTTAGTAATGATCCAAGATATTCAAACTCTCCACCTCTTTCAATTTGTCCTCATTTATATATATATATATATATATAATATATATATATATATATATATTTCAGCTGCCTTTTTTGTTTTGCCATTTGTCATCAATTTACTTATTTTCGCATTAAGATAGAGGTTTTGCTCTTCGCTATTCTTACGGACTGACATAATTAGTTTTTCCATTCTTTTTTGTGTTGTGGACAGTAATACTGTGTCATCAGCATATCTAATCTCTGGTATTTCATAACCTCCAATTGTTATGGCATCGTTATATTCTTTGTCTACATCTTCTCTAACATTCCTCATTATATTTTCAGTACACAAGTTAAATAAGTAAGGTGACAATATGCACCCCTGGTGGACCCCTTGTTTTATGTCAAACCAACTTGTTGTTTCACCATGTATTCTTACTGCTGCTTGTTGGTCTAGATATAGCAGTGATGTTAATTGTATCAAATGTGTTGGAAATCTCTTTTTTTTTCATTATTTCCCAAAGTTTCTAGTGCCGTATACAATCAAATGCCTTTAAGTAGTCTATAAAAGATAACTATTCACATTAAATTCTCTGCATTTCTCTATTATCAATTTATATTGAATATATGATCTCTTGTTCCTCTTCCTTGCCCGAAACCAGCTTGGACCATACTGACATCTATTTTCTTACGAAGTCTAGCCATTATGAATTTTTAATACAATTTTACTGGTATGACTAATCAGAGCAACAGTTCTGTAGTTTATGCATAATTTCAAATTACCATTTTTTTGGCAGTGGTATGAATACAGTTCTTTTCCATTCTTTTGGCCAAATACCTGAATGCCATATCTTTTTACATAGTGCATGATAGAATGCTGCACATTACAAAGGTTAATGATTACTGCTTAATATAAATACTTTATGTGTATAAAATATTTTGGCAGTAAAATTTACACGAAGTATTTGCTGTTTAGGGAAGGAGTGAGTGCAGCTGGACTGTGCGACAGCGCCTAGGTGAGAGTAACTCTAGAGTGAACAAGTTGGACTCTACGGTCTGGGAGTGCTTCCTCCTTGCCGCACCTGCCCCGCCCTGACTGAAGTTCTTGCAAGGGATACCAACGGAAAAGCAGGACAGGAGGGTCTTGGTCGACTATGTTCCCATAACCCTGACCCTGGCGCTCAACTAAGACTCCTACGATGACGATCACATCTAACAAAAATATTCTGATACTATCTAACACATGATGATGATGGCGACGACACAGAGGATGATGACATTAATGGCAATGAACTCGTCTGATTATGTGAAATACGACCGCTAAAGCGCATTAGAAAACAAAAGTGTCATAATTAGTGTTAAGTATAAGTAGCCCCATGTGAAGCAGTGAGCAGGGATGACACTTGTAACCTGGGAGCGACAATATCAAGAAACGCTGTTACAAGAGTATCATCAGGTGAAGCTGAGAGTTGTCCGGCCCTGCGCTTATATCCTCTCAGTGCTCACTGTTGGCAAAGTGTGCACGACACACGACACAAAGCAGAACGACGAAGCCAGGCTCTAGATATGATGTTGTGAAAGTTGCCATCTGGGCGCATCATAGGAACAGAGGTGACAGAAAACCTTCACGAATGAGCTCACAAGCGAGATGGGCAGAGAAGAAGAGGGAATAAGCGTGTCTTATAACCTTCAAAATGGCGATAACTTCTCATGGTTTTCAATGCCCCCTCTCCTGTAAAAATACTAACCCCTTTTATTTTTTGGCACTCTCTCTCCTCCTCACCGACTCCTCTTTTCTTTCCCCCCCCCCCCCTCTCTCTCTTTCTTTCTTTCTCTCTTAAGTGTCACATTTCAAAGGTTTTTATTTTTATATTATTTTCCTATCCATCCAGTCACCACTAGTAGGACTGACATAATTAGTTTTTCCATTCTTTTTTGTGTTGTGGACAGTAATACTGTGTCATCAGCATATCTAATCTCTGGTATTTCATAACCTCCAATTGTTATGGCATCGTTATATTCTTTGTCTACATCTTCTCTAACATTCCTCATTATATTTTCAGTACACAAGTTAAATAAGTAAGGTGACAATATGCACCCCTGGTGGACCCCTTGTTTTATGTCAAACCAACTTGTTGTTTCACCATGTATTCTTACTGCTGCTTGTTGGTCTAGATATAGCAGTGATGTTAATTGTATCAAATGTGTTGGAAATCTCTTTTTTTTTCATTATTTCCCAAAGTTTCTAGTGCCGTATACAATCAAATGCCTTTAAGTAGTCTATAAAAGATAACTATTCACATTAAATTCTCTGCATTTCTCTATTATCAATTTATATTGAATATATGATCTCTTGTTCCTCTTCCTTGCCTGAAACCAGCTTGGACCATATTGACATCTATTTTCTTACGAAGTCTAGCCATTATGAATTTTTAATACAATTTTACTAGTATGACTAATCAGGGCAACAGTTCTGTAGTTTATGCATAATTTCAAATTACCATTTTTTTTGCAGTGGTATGAATACAGTTCTTTTCCATTCTTTTGGCCAAATACCTGAATGCCATATCTTTTTACATAGTGCATGATAGAATGCTGCACATTACAAAGGTTAATGATTACTGCTTAATATAAATACTTTATGTGTATAAAATATTTTGGCAGTAAAATTTGCTGTTTAGGGAAGGAGTGAGTGCAGCTGGACTGTGCGACAGCGCCTAGGTGAGAGTAACTCCAGAGTGAACAAGTTGGACTCTGGGAGTGCTTCCTCCTTGCCGCACCTGCCCCGCCATGACTGAAGTTCTTGCAAGGGATACCAACGGAAAAGCAGGACAGGAGGGTCTTGGTCGACTATGTTCCCACAACCCTGACCCTGGCGCTCAACTAAGACTCCTACGATGACGATCACATCTAACAAAAATATTCTGATACTATCTAACACATGATGATGATGGCGACGACACAGAGGATGATGACATTAATGGCAATGAACTCGTCTGATTATGTGAAATACGACCGCTAAAGCGCATTAGAAAACAAAAGTGTCATAATTAGTGTTAAGTATAAGTAGCCCCATGTGAAGCAGTGAGCAGGGATGACACTTGTAACCTGGGAGCGACAATATCAAGAAACGCTGTTACAAGAGTATCATCAGGTGAAGCTGAGAGTTGTCCAGCCCTGCGCTTATATCCTCTCAGTGCTCACTGTTGGCAAAGTGTGCACGACACACGACACAAAGCAGAACGACGAAGCCAGGCTCTAGATATGATGTTGTGAAAGTTGCCATCTGGGCGCATCATAGGAACAGAGGTGACAGAAAACCTTCACGAATGAGCTCACAAGCGAGAGGGGCAGAGAAGAAGAGGGAATAAGCGTGTCTTATAACCTTCAAAATGGCGATAACTTCTCATGGTTTTCAATGCCCCCTCTCCTGTAAAAATACTAACCCCTTTTATTTTTTGGCACTCTCTCTCCTCCTCACCGACTCCTCTTTTCTTTCCCCCCCCCCTCTCTCTCTCTCTCTCTTTCTTTCTTTCTCTCTTAAGTGTCACATTTCAAAGGTTTTTATTTTTATATTATTTTCCTATCCATCCAGTCACCACTAGTAGGATTCTTGCTTTTCTGTCCATCCAGTCATCACTAGTAGGAGGATTCTTGCTTTTCTGTCCATCCAGTCATCACTAGTAGGATTCTTGTTTTTCTGTCCATCCAGTCATCACTTGTAGGATTCTTGTTTTTCTGTCCATCCAGTCATCACTTGTAGGATTCTTGTTTTTCTGTCCATCCAGTCATCACTAGTAGGATTCTTGTTTTTCTGTTCATCCAGTCATCACTTGTAGGATTCTTGTTTTTCTGTCCATCCAGTCATCACTTGCAGGATTCTTGTTTTTCTGTCCACCCAGTCATCACTTGTAGGATTCTTGTTTTTCTGTCCATCCAGTCATCACTTGTAGGATTCTTGTTTTTCTGTCCATCCAGTCATCACTTGTAGGATTCTTGTTTTTCTGTCCATCCAGTCATCACTTGTAGGATTCTTGCTTTGCTGTCCATCCAGTCATCACTTGCAGGATTCTTGTTTCCTGTCCATTCAGTCATCACCTGTAGGATTCTTGTTTTTCTGTCCATCCAGTCATCACTTGTAGGATTCTTGTTTTTCTGTTCATCCAGTCATCACCTGTAGGATTCTTGTTTTTCTGTCCACCCAGTCATCACTTGTAGGATTCTTGTTTTTCTGTCCATCCAGTCATCACTAGTAGGATTCTTGTTTTTCTGTTCATCCAGTCATCACTTGTAGGATTCTTGTTTTTCTGTCCATCCAGTCATCACTTGTAGGATTCTTGTTTTTCTGTCCATCCAGTCATCACTTGTAGGATTCTTGTTTTGCTGTCCATCCAGTCATCACTTGCAGGATTCTTGTTTCCTGTCCATTCAGTCATCACCTGTAGGATTCTTGTTTTTCTGTCCATCCAGTCATCACTTGTAGGATTCTTGTTTTTCTGTTCATCCAGTCATCACTAGTAGGATTCTTGTTTTTCTGTCCATCCAGTCATCACCTGTAGGATTCTTGTTTTTCTGATCATCCAGTCATCACCTGTAGGATTCTTGTTTTTCTGGACATCCAGTCATCACCTGTAGGATTCTTGTTTTTCTGGACATCCAGTCATCACTTGTAGGATTCTTGTTTTTCTGGACAAATCCTCTGTGTCAGCTCAAGCCTCACTTTGGTCCGCTTCTCCTCCTCTCCCTCTACCTAGGAGGTATTTCTCTCTCCAAGTCTGCCATTTTGTTCATGTCATCTCTTCAAGTCTGCCATTTTGTTCATGTCATCTCTCCAAGTCTGCCATTTTGTTCATGTCATCTCTCCAAGTCTGCCATTTTGTTCATGTCATCTCTCCAAGTCTGCCATTTTGGTCATGTCATCTCTCCAAGTCTGCCATTTTGTTCATGTCATCTCTCCAAGTCTGCCATTTTGTTCATGTCATCTCTCCAAGTCTGCCATTTTGTTCATGTCATCTCTCCAAGTCTGCCATTTTGTTCATGTCATCTCTCCAAGTCTGCCATTTTGTTCATGTCATCTTTCCAAGTCTGCCATTTTGTTCATGTCATCTCTCCAAGTCTGCCATTTTGTTCATGTCATCTCTCCAAGTCTGCCATTTTGTTCATGTCATCTCTTCAAGTCTGCCATTTTGTTCATGTCATCTCTCCAAGTCTGCCATTTTGTTCATGTCATCTCTTCAAGTCTGCCATTTTGTTCATGTCATCTCTCCAAGTCTGGCATTTTTTATGTCATCTCCCCAAGTCCATGAAGTTCGCAATACGTGTATAACCAACGATGACCAAAGACACAACATATCTACATTTTTATTCCATGCTCTTTCTGCTTCTACCTGTAAAAAGGTTTTACATTTTTTCCTTACTATACCGTTTCCTTCTTCTGTCTGTCTGTCTGTGTCTCTCTTTCATTCTCTCTCTCTCTCTCTCACTGTGTTACAAAATGTTAATAAGCTAACGCACACGAAAACATTCCACATTTATCTGTGTAGGTTATATATATATATATATATATATATATATATATATCGCGGGAAACTCTGAAGAGGACATTATTAAGAGAGGCCAAATTAACAGGCATAAAATCCTTTGAAGAGGTTGAAAGACTCGCCGAAGACAGGAAAAATTGGCGAACTACTTTGCGAGCTCTATGTGACGTTTAACGGCACGGGAAGGATATAAGATATAAGATATATACATATATATATATATAAATTCTCACTCTTTCTGTTTGTATAGCCAGTAAGTAAATTAGCTTCGCTGTCTTGTCTCGGGTACATATCCGAACATCCGACCAATCAGGTTCTTTGTAAGCAACGTGTGGGCGAGTACAGGTTTCTGTGCCTGTACCTACAGTCAATGGATGATAGTGTGCCTGTACCTACAGTAACTGGATGATTTTGTTACTCTTCTAAGATATCATGAAGCGGTAATGCGAGGCCAGCAGACTTTTACTGTGGTAGATATAACTCCATTTTCTTGATAAAAACAAGCCAATGTTTCTACACTCGATGGGCCGAATCATTCAGTTTTGTTGAATACTGTCTCATCCTTTCAGATAAGCTTCCTTGACCTCCTATCTCGTGTACGGCTGCCACTGCCTGCTCGATCTGCCTGTTTGATTATCTTCAGGAGAAATGGCAGGATGACTTTCACTTAAACCCAGGTCTTTTCAGCCTTTTCTCTTCATCTGTCATTTGATCAGTGCTGCTGGTCGTGTTTCAATTATCATGTGCTCCCCTCCCACTACCCTCGGGCAGTATTAGATTTGAAGATACAGTGTCACACAATTACAGCGCCAGCTGTGACGTTCTGAAGAAACAGTGTCACACAACTACAGCGCCAGCTGTGACGTTCTGAAGAAACAGTGTCACACAACTACAGCGCCAGCTGTGACGTTCTGAAGAAACAGTGTCACACAACTACAGCGCCAGCTGTGACGTTCTGAAGAAACAGTGTCACACAACTACAGCGCCAGCTGTGACGTTCTGAAGAAACAGTGTCACACAATTACAGCGCCAGCTGTGACGTTCTGAAGAAACAGTGTCACACAACTACAGCGCCAGCTGTGACGTTCTGAAGAAACAGTGTCACACAACTACAGCGCCAGCTGTGACGTTCTGAAGATACAGTGTCACACAACTACAGCGCCAGCTGTGACGTTCTGACGCTATCATGATAGGAAAAAATTACAACAAAACTAAATCCACTGTTTCAAAACACGTATGTCATGACAGAAAACTCTGCAACAAATATTTATTACTTGAATTCAAAAAAAAAAAAACGTGGAAAACAATGAGAGAGCTAAACAATGCGTGTATGGCGCTTGATGCACGATTTCAATGCTCATTGAAAGTGTCAGCCTGAAGTCACTGACGTGGAAAAACAGGACACTGTAGAAATGAAATCTAGCGAGCCGTTCTCCAGCAAAGTACAGAAGAGAACGTTGAAGGAGCATGAGAGAGAACACAGTAATCAATACTGGGCCTCGCCTGTTAACCTGATACAGTGAAAGGTGACAATAACACATCGTGGTCAACCTGTAGGCGCTAATTGCCTGCATGATTAAATATTCAAGAACGGCAAAACCAGCCCAGCAGCAATCAAACATGACAGGAGATGGTTAAAGTTTTAAATGGTTGCGTTCTGTGTCTGAGATTGCTGCTGGCTCGCACGGCGCACAAATCCCAGCCATCCATCCATCACTGGCCTAGTGGAGCCCTCGTTTAACTTGTACATAACATCACAGAGCCACTGCCAGGTTCTGTGTGTCAGAGCCACTGCCAGGTTCTGTGTGTCAGAGCCACTGCCAGGTTCTGTGTGTCAGAGCCACTGCCAGGTTCTGTGTGTGACTGGCCACCAGTTTACAATGTCCACACGCAGTATACACCACTAGAACTATTCGGCTTTCAAGCTCTGATAAAACGACGGCTTCCACGCATGGCAGAAGCCTCGCAGTGTGGCACATGTCTGTCACGCTCATCACTGTCATGTGGTACAAAAATATATTCATCTATAAATCCACTGTTTCAAAACACGTATGTCATGACAGAAAACTCTGCAACAAATATTTATTACTTGAATTACAAAAAAAAAACGTGGAAAACAATGAGAGAGCTAAACAATGCGTGTATGGCGCTTGATGCACGATTTCAATGCTCATTGAAAGTGTCAGCCTGAAGTCACTGACGTGGAAAAACAGGACACTGTAGAAATGAAATCTAGCGAGCCGTTCTCCAGCAAAGTACAGAAGAGAACGTTGAAGGAGCATGAGAGAGAACACAGTAATCAATACTGGGCCTCGCCTGTTAACCTGATACAGTGAAAGGTGACAATAACACATCGTGGTCAACCTGTAGGCGCTAATTGCCTGCATGATTAAATATTCAAGAACGGCAAAACCAGCCCAGCAGCAATCAAACATGACAGGAGATGGTTAAAGTTTTAAATGGTTGCGTTCTGTGTCTGAGATTGCTGCTGGCTCGCACGGCGCACAAATCCCAGCCATCCATCCATCACTGGCCTAGTGGAGCCCTCGTTTAACTTGTACATAACATCACAGAGCCACTGCCAGGTTCTGTGTGTCAGAGCCACTGCCAGGTTCTGTGTGTCAGAGCCACTGCCAGGTTCTGTGTGTCAGAGCCACTGCCAGGTTCTGTGTGTGACTGGCCACCAGTTTACAATGTCCACACGCAGTATACACCACTAGAACTATTCGGCTTTCAAGCTCTGATAAAACGACGGCTTCCACGCATGGCAGAAGCCTCGCAGTGTGGCACATGTCTGTCACGCTCATCACTGTCATGTGGTACAAAAATATATTCATCTATAAATTCAGGGTTTTATCCAAAAAATAGTCTAGTGGTCTCATGAAAGACTGAACCGCACACAAGAAAAATCTGCTCTCTGAGTTTTTGGTAAATGTATGAACTTTGTATAGTTCTGGCGGTGTCTTCTAATCTTGACACCATTATCACAGCAAAGGTAGCTATAGGTCAGGTCTGTGGTCTCTAAACTGTTTTCAGATGGCGTTGGCAATCTGTTTAAGGAAATGAAAACTACCTTGTCAGATGTGACAAGCACATGTGGACTGGGAACTGGTTTGCGTGACAATCTAAGGCTAGCGTCCTCCAACTACGAAATCCAATAAAATGTTTCCCTTTTGAGGTGGCTTTTTTTTGGCGGGGGGGGGGGGGGGGGGGGAGAACAACAAGAAGAATAAGAAGAGGATGGATGGATGGATGGATGGATGGATGGATGGATGGATGGATGGATGGATGGATGGTAGAGAAGTGAAGAAGCTTTGTTGTTTCCAGAGTTATTTGCCTCTTTTCACTGACGATGATAATGAACTTGCATGACTCCCCTGTCATTTTTCCCATGTCCAGACTTACTGTGACACTTGTACTGACCCAACATATTTGACTGTTTTCGCTACAATGATAAAACTGGTGCTCTGAAACTATGTCTATAGCCAACGTTTAAGAAACTGTCTTCTTCCTAAACCCAGGCTAGATTTGTACAAGAAAAGCCTTGCATATTCTGAGGTACAGCTCTGGAACTCTCTAAAATCTATTAGTAATACTTTATCCTTCAACTCAAGCCTTTTTCTATATTTACTATATGCCTCCACATAATATCTAATAGCCTCTCATACCCTGACTCGCCAGCCACCGAGTTCTGTTCTAAAAGAACATAGTTCTAAACATAATTTGTTAGATCTTGTATCTTGTTAGAAATGATCTTACTTACTATGCGAGAGTGGAATGTCAGAAGGACTCCACTGAAAATGCATTTGTGTGTGTGTGTATGCACATGTGTATGTGCGCTATTTTGTTAGATTAGTTACCTCTTATGTACTTCATTATCCTATATTTGTGAATGTAATATTTCCATCTTACATTCTTATTTATATATGTGTGTGCGCGTGTGTGTGTGTGTGTATGTTCATGTAATTTTATATACCTTATTATACCGAGAGTGTGGGAAGAATGAAAGATGGAGTGATGAAGCGCAGAATGTAAGACGGGCCTGCGCGCCCAATTCTTCATCCTTTTTAAAATAAAGATCATTCACTGTACAAACTGATGAGTAATATTACACACATATGTAACTGGCACGCTTACTCTTACAGACCACTCACAGTCCGAGAAAACACCTGCTCAGTCCAGGTATACTTGCATGAAATATTTTCATTAAAAAAAAAAAGCACATCAGGTTACATCAATGCAGTAGCAATGACAAACTGTTAAAACTGCTTTTAACATCAGAGCTACATATCTGTTGATATAAACTGATGTTAACAGCAGACCTGCATACCTGTTGATACAAGCTGCTGGTAAAACCAAAGCTACATGACTGTTGATAGAGACTATTTTAAACACATCTTAACAGACCTAACGTTCCTGTAGCGCGCCCCAGAAGCGACCCTAGTTCTTACTACCCCAACAACCTTGCAGACTCTGTCACATGCTGGCCATGAAGAGGACGCACAAGCTACCATAGCAACGTCCAGTCTGAGAAAGAATTGTATCCTGTAGCTATCTTATCTGCTACTGAAGATGTCTTGAGTCTGTGCGCCGTCAGTACAACAGACACGGATGTCTGGAGTGGAGAAGTAGCAAATTATATCTACTCCACGGCCGCCAGTGTAGGCGGTTTTTGTTTTCCTTCTATCTATCAGTTTCGTTATCAGACGGCCAGGACAGCAGAAGGAGAGTCCCCAGACGAAGTTTTGCTGTCAGAAGATATAATCAAATCTTTGTGGGGTATGAGACTGGTACATTCTGACACAGCTGATACTGCAGAGATGTTCTGTCAGTCTTTCATCTGCTTCTTCAACATCTATGGTATTACTTCGAGAATTTATCTGTTTTCAGAAGTCCCTGTGCTGTCCAGATGTAATCAGTGGAAGATGACACGATTTTGGCGGGGGGGGGGGGGGGAGAACAACAAGAAGAATAAGAAGAGGATGGATGGATGGATGGATGGATGGATGGATGGATGGATGGATGGATGGATGGATGGATGGATGGATGGATGGATGGATGGATGGATGGTAGAGAAGTGAAGAAGCTTTGTTGTTTCCAGAGTTATTTGCCTCTTTTCACTGACGATGATAATGAACTTGCATGACTCCCCTGTCATTTTTCCCATGTCCAGACTTACTGTGACACTTGTACTGACCCAACATATTTGACTGTTTTCGCTACAATGATAAAACTGGTGCTCTGAAGCTATGTCTATAGCCAACGTTTAAGAAACTGTCTTCTTCCTAAACGCAGGCTAGATTTGTACAAGAAAAGCCTTGCATATTCTGAGGTACAGCTCTGGAACTCTCTAAAATCTATTAGTAATACTTTATCCTTCAACTCAAGCCTTTTTCAATATTTACTATATGCCTCCACAGAATATCTAATAGCCTCTCATACCCTGACTCGCCAGCCACCGAGTTCTGTTCTAAAAGAACATAGTTCTAAACATAATTTGTTAGATCTTGTATCTTGTTAGAAATTATCTTACTTACTATGCGAGAGTGGAATGTCAGAAGGACTCCACTGAAAATGCATTTGTGTGTGTGTGTATGCACATGTGTATGTGCGCTATTTTGTTAGATTAGTTACCTCTTATGTACTTCATTATCCTATATTTGTGAATGTAATATTTCCATCTTACATTCTTATTTATATATGTGTGTGCGCGTGTGTGTGTGTGTTCATGTAATTTTATATACCTTATTATACCGAGAGTGTGGGAAGAATGAAAGATGGAGTGATAAAGCGCAGAATGTAAGACGGGCCTGCGCGCCCAATTCTTCATCCTTTTTAAAATAAAGATCATTCACTGTACAAACTGATGAGTAATATTACACACATATGTAACTGGCACGCTTACTCTTACAGACCACTCACAGTCCGAGAAAACACCTGCTCAGTCCAGGTATACTTGCATGAAATATTTTCATTAAAAAAAAAAAGCACATCAGGTTACATCAATGCAGTAGCAATGGCAAACTGTTAAAACTGCTTTTAACATCAGAGCTACATATCTGTTGATGTAAACTGATGTTAACAGCAGACCTGCATACCTGTTGATACAAGCTGCTGGTAAAACCAAAGCTACATGACTGTTGATAGAGACTATTTTAAACACATCTTAACAGACCTAAGGTTCATGTAGCGCGCCCCAGAAGCGACCCTAGTTCTTACTGCCCCAACAACCTTGCAGACTCTGTCACATGCTCGCCATGAAGAGGACGCACAAGCTACCATAGCAACGTCCAGTCTGAGAAAGAATTGTATCCTGTAGCTATCTTATCTGCTACTGAAGATGTCTTGAGTCTGTGCGCCGTCAGTACAACAGACACGGATGTCTGGAGTGGAGAAGTAGCAAATTATATCTACTGCACGGCCGCCAGTGTAGGCGGTTTTTGTTTTCCTTCTATCTATCAGTTTCGTTATCAGACGGCCAGGACAGCAGAAGGAGAGTCCCCAGACGAAGTTTTGCTGTCAGAAGATATAATAAAATCTTTGTGGGGTATGAGACTGGTACATTCTGACACAGCTGATACTGCAGAGATGTTCTGTCAGTCTTTCATCTGCTTCTTCAACATCTATGGTATTACTTCGAGAATTTATCTGTTTTCAGAAGTCCCTGTGCTGTCCAGATGTAATCAGTGGAAGATGACACGAAGTAGAAACATCACTCATACAGACGTCACTGATATCAAAAAATGATCATACGACTATCAATGATATTAACACCAAGAACTGAAGAAAAACAAACACTGATACCACGTTATCGAATGAAGACGATATACAGCTTCCGGCACTATAAGACTAGCACATAAGACTTTAGCTTTCTGTTCTTGTTTTATTTTTGTTTTTCTTTTCTAAACATACAGATTAAAAAACTCTTTAACAGATGATGCTTTGTTGGGAACATTACATAAACAGGATACAAGATTGATGGGGGGGGGGGGTGTGAGATGACGCAGGCCCCCGTGTGTAAAATACGTTCTTGACAGAGGAATGATGCAGTGGGGATCTGGGGGGGAGGGTGTGAGATGACGCAGGCCCCCCTGTGTAAAATACGTTCTTGACAGAGGAATGATGGTGGGGATTGGGGGGAAGGGTGTGAGATGACGCAGGCCCCCCTGTGTAAAATACGTTCTTGACAGAGGAATGATGGTGGGGATTGGGGGGGGGGTGTGAGATGACGCAGGCAGGCCCCCGTGTGTATAATACGTTCTTGACAGAGGAATGATGGTGGGGATTGGGGGGAAGGGTGTGAGATGACGCAGGCCCCCCTGTGTAAAATACGTTCTTGACAGAGGAATGATGGTGGGGATTGGGGGGGAGGGTGTGAGATGACGCAGGCCCCCGTGTGTATAATACGTTCTAGATACAGGATGGGGGGGAGGGGGGAGATGAATCGACCATACATCCTGTCTGGCACGCACTATTTACCTGTGCCTGATTATACTGACTGTGCAATGATGGCAGCACAGTCAGCTGGATTCTTTATTTGCTCACAACAAGCAATAAAAATATTTCAGATGATGATGATGATGATGATGATGATGATTGCTGTTGACGATGGTGGTGATGGAAACGATAACTCTTAAGTCTCTCCCCCCCCCCCCAATCCTACTGCAGACAAGAGACACAGAGTAGAGTCTGCCAGCAAGTAACTGTACCGCGTGTCTTCTGCTCCAGCCGTGCTCTGACAAATGGCTGTTGTGGTTGTCAGGATGGTAAACTGCAACTTTAGTTTTGCTGCTAATAGTAAGCAACCTATTTCGACTCTCAAAGTCGAGTACAGTATCTACAGAGATTAAAATGAAACTGTCAGAACTTGAAGCAGAACTAAAATGTAATTAATAGTTGAAAGAAAAACAAAACTGTTTGATAAAGCAACAGACAACGGCATCGGTAAAGACCGAAATTAGCGTAGACACGCCAAGAGCTCTGGCCAAGTCTGTCGTTGGGGACAACGCCGGGACAACAATATCAAAACTAGCATTCACGATAACAGACCAGGTTAGAGAAGGGTCACTGGCAGGTGTTGTCCCACATTGTCATCTGACTTCTCTCATCGTGAACTGACAGCTGTCTTTTGTCCTTGCTGCTGTGTTCCAGGGCTTCTTACAGCGAGGATGTCCACTGAAATTTTGATATAAAGATTTTATATTCTGTTGGACTGTTGAGAGCGCCCATAATCATGTATATGCCCAAGGCACTGCTGCTGCAATTTCTCAATATGACCAACCGGTTTTGTTGATTAGTTTCCTCACACACGCTTCGTCCACCACGGTCATTTTTTCCTCTTTGAAATCAACGCCCTGGTGATCTTGGAGCTGGGGAAGTTTCGATATTGGGGGGGGGGGGGGTGGACGGACTCTGTTTGGATATCTAAAAAGAAAGAAATAAGGCGCTTCGTCCTGTTATTTCAGCCAGACTTAAGAAATATGCCATCTGGTTTCTGTGAGCATCTTCAGGATGTAGAACAGCGTCATAGTGAGCATCTTCAGGATATGGAACAGCGTCATAGTGAGCATCTTTAGGATATGGAACAGCGTCAGAGTGAGCATCTTCAGGATATGGAACAGCGTCATAGTGAGCATCTTTAGGATATGAAACAGCGTCATAGTGAGCATCTTCACGATGTAGAACAGCGTCATAGTGAGCATCTTCAGGATGTAGAACAGCGTCATAGTGAGCATCTTCAGGATGTGGAACAGCGTCACAGTGAGCATCTTCAGGATGTAGAACAGCGTCATAGTGAGCATCTTCAGGATGTAGAACAGCGTCATAGTGAGCATCTTCAGGATGTAGAACAGCGTCATAGTGAGCATCTTCAGGATGTAGAACAGCGTCATAGTGAGCATCTTCAGGATATGGAACAGCGTCACAGTGAGCATCTTCAGGATTTAGAACAGCGTCATAGTGAGCATCTTCAGGATGTGGAACAGCGTCACAGTGAGCATCTTCATGATGTAGAACAGCGTCATAGTGAGCATCTTCACGATGTAGAACAGCGTCATAGTGAGCATCTTCAGGATGTGGAATGGAGTCATAGTGAGCATCTTCAGGATGTGGAACAGCGTCATAGTGAGCATCTTCAGGATGTGAAATGGAGTCATAGTGAGCATCTTCAGGATGTGGAACAGCGTCATAGTGAGCATCTTCAGGATGTGGAACAGCGTCATAGTGAGCATCTTCAGGATGTGAAACAGTGAGCTCCGGGTCCAGATTTTCGTCCACTCTGTGATATTGCCTTGAGAGGCCGCTCGTAGAAGTCCAACACTGTAAGACTGGAACCATCTGTAATCACTCTAAGCTATGTACATCCTTTCAACACTGAAAGACTGGAACCATCTGTAATCACTCTAAGCTATGTACATCCTTTCAACACTGAAAGACTGGAACCATCTGTAATCACTCTAAGGCATATACAACCTACTTCGTTATCTACGTGGCTGTGAGAAACCGGCTGAGAGAAAGAGAGTAAAAAACAATGATTGTGTGACGGGTGAAGAGGTCCACTTATACAATGTAAGACAAAAATAAAATTGTCAAGGTTATTTCGTGGACTGCCTGGCTGAGTGGTTAGGTGCTCCGCCTACTAATCTGATGGTACCTGATTGAAGCCCCAGGAATGGAATTTTTTACTAGAACCACCACACCAAAAAGGCCCCGTGGTCCAGCCTCTAAAAATGGGGGTTGGGGGAATGCAGCCAGGCAAGGTACTGATCTCATCACAGTTTTAAGTGCCAAAGGTTGGAAATACGGACCTAGCACCGCGTCCTCAAAACGCCTACATGGCATGGTAACAGGTGTTTTACCTTTAAAGTGCCTCGATGTAAGTAACACAAGAAATATGAAACATGGAAGGTGCATAAAAACTGTGGGCCAACACTAGGGAATATATATATATATATATATATATATATATATATATATAACTCCAACAAGGCATTCCAGCGAGACCATGATTGTTTGTTCTATTTATCTCAACATCACACACACACACCCACACTATCTCTCTCTCTCTCTCTCACACACACACACAGCTGCTCTCCTTCCCTCCCTATCTCCTTCCTCCTCCGTGTTTAGCTGCGCCACATTTAACACGATCACATCAAGGACGCACATTCCAGCCGTGGAAAATGAGAATAACACCAGGCCCAGAGGTTCCCAAAATGCTGATAGTATCCGAGACTGACTGTCTCAGGCAGGCGGACAAACTGACAGCCCGTTTAAATGATGATTAGATTTCCATGTAGTGACAAGCTGTGTCACGCTGGTGGTAGCAATGCAAGCCTGGCAAACAGCTGCAGGTGTGGAGTGAGATCACACAAGTCATGCTCTCTCCTCGTTCAGGTGAGGTTTGTGGGCAACTAAAGTAACTGGATACGCTGTGCCAGGCATTGGAGATATGACAGAGGAGCAGACAGGCGCTGTGAGGCAGGAGCAGACAGGAGGCAGTTTTGTCTACGCTTGCCTCATATCCGGCATCTCGTCTGCTCGTGCCTCATATCTCCCAACTACTTTGCCTCACACCTCTCATCTACTCTTGTCTGACATCTCCCGTCTACTCTTGCCCCATTTCTCCCGTCTACTCTTGCCTCATTTCTCCTGTCTACTCTTGCCTCATTTCTCCTGTCTACTCTAGCCTCATTTCTCCTGCCTACTTCTGTCTCATTTATCCTGTCTACTCATGCCTCATTTCTCCTGTCTACTCTTACCTCATTTATCATGTCTACTCTTGCTTCATTATCTTCTGCCTACTCTTACCTCATTTCATCTGCTTATTCTTGTCTCGTTTCTTTTGTCTTCTTTTGTCCAATTTCTTTTGTTTACTCTTGCCTCATTCTTTCTGTCCGCTTTTGTCTCATTTCTTTTGTCTACTCTTGCCTCATTCCGTCGGTCTACTCTTGTCTCATATCTCTCGTCTACTCTTGTCTCATATCTCTCGTCTACTCTTGTCTCATATCTCTCGTCTACGCTTGTCTCATATATCACGTCTCTTATCTCATATCTCCTGTCTACTCCTGCCTCATTCCTTCTGTCTACTCCTGTTTCATATCTCCCATCTACTCTTGTCTCATTATCTCCTGTCTACTCATCCTTTATATCTTTTGTCTACTCTTGTCTCATATCTCCTGTTTACTCTAGTCTCATATCCCCTGTCTACTCTTGTCTCTTATCTCCTGTTTACTCTAGTCTCATATCCCCTGTCTACTCTTGTCTCTTATCTCCTGTTTACTCTAGTCTCATATCCCCTGTCTACTCTTGTCTCATAACTCCTGTCTACTCTTGTCTCATATCCCCTGTCTACTCTTGTCTCATAACTCCTGTCTACTCTTGTCTCATATCTCCTGTCTACTCTTGTCTCTTATCTCCTGTTTACTCTAGTCTCATATCCCCTATCTACTCCTGTCTCATAACTCCTGTCTAATCCTGTCTCATAACTCCTGTCTATTCTTGTCTCATATTTCCTGTCTACTCTTGTCTCTTATCTCCTGTTTACTCTAGTCTCATATCCCCTGTCTACTCCTGTCTCATAACTCCTGTCTACTCTTGTCTCATATCTCCTGTCTACTCTTGTCTCTTATCTCCTGTTTACTCTAGTCTCATATCCCCTGTCTACTCCTGTCTCATAACTCCTGTCTACTCTTGCCTCATATCTCCTGTCTACTCTTGTCTCGTATCTCCCGTCTACTTGTAGCATATATATATATATATATATATATATATATATCACTTGTAGCGTTTGTTTTTATTAAGCCATACTGCTGATTAAATGTCAAGAGCAGAAGAAATTAACACAAATAAATTTGAAAAATTGTCCTTCCGTCCATTGATCTCTCTCTCCTTTCTCTCTCTCTCTCTCCTTTCTCTCTCTCTCTTCCTTTCTCTCTCTCTCTCTTTCCTTTCTCTCTTTCCTTTCTCTCTCTCTCCTTTCTCTCTCTCTCTCCTTTCGCTCTCTCTCTCTCCCCCTAACTGCTTCTCTACAGGTAACACAGAGATCATGTTGAAGCACACACATGGAACTGTCATGCTTCTCGGCACAGCCACCATGGGATCACAGTCAACCCTAACCCTTTTCCCAGAATAAAGGAAGCATTAGCATGTAGTCAGGAACACCAGTAAGACATGAAACAGCGTCTTGATCAACTCTTTTCCTTTGGCCACAATACCTACTCGCATTCCATCCATCTCTTCCTCCTCAACTTGTCCATCTTTTCCTCCTCAACTTGTCCATCTTTTCCTCCTCAACTTGTCCATCTTTTCCTCCTCAAGTTGTCCATCTCTTCCTCCTCAAGTTGTCCATCTCTTCCTCCTCAACTTGTCCATCTCTTCCTCCTCAACTTGTCCATCAAAGGGGTGAGGCGCGCGCGCGCACACACACACACACACACACACACACAAAAACAAACTTACAAACATCCAACAACTGCAAGTTCCGTCACACAAAACGAGAGTTCAAACAGAAAACTGAACATGTACAAGGAACAGAGTACAGAAAGTTCTCACGTCAGAAACCGCTTTAAAATAAAACACTACCATATATACAACCGTACAAGTTGATTAGGAGGAGACATACTGGCTGCTCAGGTCTATAGTCTGTAATAGAGAACTTCCATCTGTACAACAGGTCTCATACAGTCCTTGGTAAATGTGAGGTCGCAGTGTGCGAAGCTTTCAAAACAGTCAGTGATAGAAATTGGACTTTTGCATAAAGACCTGGACAAACGATAAAGAAACGCGAACCTGAGTAGAAAAACTTCGGTCAAAGTGACGTCTGGGTGTGAATATCTTAGAAACTTTGTTGACGGACATGAGATTTACATACAAAGACCTTGAAAAGTTCTGGATGCATGTGAGACCTAAGCATAAGGACCTCATAGCGTCCCTAGTGAACACGATATTTTGAATACCTAAAAGTGTCTGAGATCTGACAACAAAGACCTCAAGAAGTCCTGAACAGACTTAAGATCTTAACTTCAAAAAGTGCTTGACATGCATGGCATCTGAGCAGAAAGACTTTAAGAAAATTTAGATCATGGGAATTTTGTAAGAGACCTGGAAGGTTGTTTGGTATATACAGCGTCTCTTTAAATCCGTTCTAACAACCTCTCACATTTCTGAACACCGTGGCATAACGCCAGATGAGACTCAAACAGCAATCGGCATCGTGCATAACTGACGTGCATGTCAGGTGAGCAATTCTATTTGGGTTATTTTGTGAGAAGTTTCTTGTAGTCCTGGAAGAACCACGGTATGCCAGGACACGGTATAAAAGACTTCTCCGTGTCATGAGTAATGTGAAGGAACTCAGCTGTCAGATATGTCAACCATCTGTTTCCTGTCTGTTCTGCTGGCTTCCCCGTTATGCTACATTACTGCATAAGAGAACACGCCCGAGAAAACTATCAGAAGCTTTCTTCTTCATGCCATGCCACATCTGGTGCCCAGTGCCCAGTATGAAGTCTGCTATCTTCTCCAGATCAGGGAAATCACAGGGGCAGATCAAGACAGTGCCCAGTATGATGTCTGCTATCTTCTCCAGATCAGGGAAATCACAGACAGATCAACACAGTGCCCAGTATGATGTCTGCTATCTTCTCCAGATCAAGGAAATCACAGACAGATCAACACAGTGCCCAGTATGAAGTCTGCTATCTTCTCCAGATCAGGGAAATCACAGGGGCAGATCAAGACAGTGCCCAGTATGATGTCTGCTATCTTCTCCAGATGAAGGAAGCATTAGCATGTAGTCAGGAACACCAGTAAGACATGAAACAGCGTCTTGATCAACTCTTTTCCTTTGGCCACAATACCTACTCGCATTCCATCCATCTCTTCCTCCTCAACTTGTCCATCTTTTCCTCCTCAACTTGTCCATCTTTTCCTCCTCAACTTGTCCATCTTTTCCTCCTCAAGTTGTCCATCTTTTCCTCCTCAAGTTGTCCATCTCTTCCTCCTCAACTTGTCCATCTCTTCCTCCTCAACTTGTCCATCAAAGGGGTGAGGCACACACACACACACACACACACACACACACACACAAAAACAAACTTACAAACATCCAACAACTGCAAGTTCCGTCACACAAAACGAGAGTTCAAACAGAAAACTGAACATGTACAAGGAACAGAGTACAGAAAGTTCTCACGTCAGAAACCGCTTTAAAATAAAACACTACCATATATACAACCGTACAAGTTGATTAGGAGGAGACATACTGGCTGCTCAGGTCTATAGTCTGTAATAGAGAACTTCCATCTGTACAACAGGTCTCATACAGTCCTTGGTAAATGTGAGGTCGCAGTGTGTGAAGCTTTCAAAACAGTCAGTGATAGAAATTGGACTTTTGCATAAAGACCTGGACAAACCATAAAGAAACGCGAACCTGAGTACAAAAACTTTGGTCAAAGTGACGTCTGGGTGTGAATATCTTAGAAACGTTGTTGACGGACATGAGATTTACATACAAAGACCTTGAAAAGTTCTGGATGCATGTGAGACCTAAGCATAAGGACCTCATAGCGTCCCTAGTGAACACGATATTTTGAATACCTAAAAGTGTCTGAGATCTGACAACAAAGACCTCAAGAAGTCCTGAACAGACTTAAGATCATAACTTCAAAAAGTGGTTGACATGCACGGCATCTGAGCAGAAAGACTTTAAGAAAATTTAGATCATGGGAATTTTGTAAGAGACCTGGAAGGTTGTTTGGTATATACAGCGTCTCTTTAAATCCGTTCTAACAACCTCTCACATTTCTGAACACCGTGGCATAACGCCAGATGAGACTCAAACAGCAATCGGCATCGTGCATAACTGACGTGCATGTCAGGTGAGCAATTCTATTTGGGTTATTTTGTGAGAAGTTTCTCGTAGTCCTGGAAGAACCACGGTATGCCAGGACACGGTATAAAAGACTTCTCCGTGTCATGAGTAATGTGAAGGAACTCAGCTGTCAGATATGTCAACCATCTGTTTCCTGTCTGTTCTGCTGGCTTCCCCGTTATGCTACATTACTGCATAAGAGAACACGCCCGAGAAAACTATCAGAAGCTTTCTTCTTCATGCCATGCCACATCTGGTGCCCAGTGCCCAGTATGAAGTCTGCTATCTTCTCCAGATCAGGGAAATCACAGGGGCAGATCAACACAGTGCCCAGTATGATGTCTGCTATCTTCTCCAGATCAGGGAAATCACACGGACAGATCAACACAGTGCCCAGTATGAAGTCTGCTATCTTCTCCAGATCAGGGAAATCACACGGACAGATCAACACAGTGCCCAGTATGAAGTCTGCTATCTTCTCCAGATCAGGGAAATCACAGGGGCAGATCAACACAGTGCCCAGTATGATGTCTGCTATCTTCTCCAGATCAGGGAAATCACACGGACAGATCAACACAGTGCCCAGTATGAAGTCTGCTATCTTCTCCAGATCAGGGAAATCACATGGACAGATAATAACCTTCTGGCCAAGTCTCTCCATGTGATGAGCACTCTTAGAATGTATGTTGCTGGTTTTGAAATTCACTCCCTCAGGACAGCACAGAATAAATTCTATGGCTGGAGATTATAGCATAGTCTGCATTGAGCAATTCTTCAACAAAACAAGATACGCTGCGCTGATGCTGTAGCTAGTGTGAATGAAAAACTGTCATGTTTTAAACGTTAGCTCTTGCTTTCATTTGGCTTATCAGCTGGCTGAACTGTTTCATTTTTCAGCCATCTTTAACAAGATTTTTTGTTCATTCAGAGAAATCCCAGAGGGACAAAACTTGATTTTTGCTAACGCTGTAAAACTTTTCCTTCAATGTTTTGTTCAAGATCTATACTTAATCAAATGTTTTTAACTCTGGGAATATACACAAAAGGTTTTATAAAAACACACACACACACATAAACAGAAAAAGACCGGTTGATATATAACTAAAGAAAACAGCCAGTTTGATGAAACAATAAAACACCTGACAGACGAGATAACGAGAGTACACATCAGCTCACCAAGATGAAGTAATAAAGAAAGCTTTGCGCGGAATACTACACCAGCAAATACCGCCACCATTAAATCTCTACACTACCTGCTATCAAACACTTGAGTCGTTTCTCCAGTTTTATTTCATCTCCTACAGAAGCTCGAGCACCTCTGTCCAGAAACGATCACAGGGCTCGAGTGTCAGTGCTGTACAAAAACCATAACACGGCTCGAGTGTCAATGCGAGTGTTGCACAGTTATGTACAGAAACGATCACAGGACTCAAGTGTCAATGCTGTACAGAAACGATGACAGGACACGAGTGTGAATGCGAGTGTTGCATAGTTAAGTACAGAAACGATGACAGGACACGAGTGTGAATGCGAGTGTTGCATAGTTATGTACAGAAACGATGACAGGACACGAGTATGAATGAGAGTGTTGCATAGTTATGTACAGAAACGATCACAGGACTCAAGTGTCAACGATGACAGGACACGAGTGTGAATGCGAGTGTTGCATAGTTATGTACAGAAACGATGACAGGACACGAGTGTGAATGCGAGTGTTGCACAGTTATGTACAGAAACGATCACAGGACTCAAGTATCAATGCTGTACAGAAACGATGACAGGACACGAGTGTGAATGCGAGTGTTGCATAGTTATGTACAGAAACGTTAAACGGATATGATAACCTGTTGTGCGTGGCTGGAACGTATTTTGAATGTCGACTATGATTTTTGTTAAACCTTCGCTCCACGCACAGGGTGCAATAAGAAATACTGAAGATTACTGCAAGATGAAAACAGTGCACACTGAAACTACTCATCTGGTCATGCATGACGCTTACTTCAGCTTTGTTGTTTTCACCTGCTGCTACCCTCGTCACTGCTTCTGCTCCCTAATTAGGAACAAATATATTTATCACTCAGCGTCCAGACTTTTGTACTTGCGACATCTCACCTATTCTATGTACTAACAAAATGTTATTTCTTGCTGATATTTTACACACATCACTCCTGAGCTTTGTTATGTTCTGTATTCCTCGTGGCCCTCATAAAGAAGAGAGCACGCGGCTCTGTTCATCGTAACAAGCCTAGCCTGGTCCTAGTTCTTAGTTCGTGTGAATAGGGCACCCTCTGACAGCAGTTTCTTGGAAAAGTATCTTTCATGAAATGCTCAGACGCTCCGCGGCCATTTCGCTGGACTTCTGTGACCAGCAATAATTAGTGTATAAGTATACAACCATACACGAGGCACTGCAGTAAACCTGTGATACCAAAACGTATAAACTAGAAAAAAAGTAGGAGCAGCTTTATTACTTAACGATTACAAAGTTGTAACGTTTCGGCTTGAGCCTTAATCATACAAAAACATACAGGACGAAGAAACAGAGAGAGGAGATAAAGTATAAATTCACATGAATGCTATTAAAAAGATAATAATGAATTCACTGATTTGGGACTGGTGTCGAAGCATGCTAGGTGGTGTCGTACAGATGTTTCTGCATGCGGTCCCCTAATCTGAGGCCAGTCTCACCAATATACGTTATCCTGCATCTTTTGTAAACGATGACATATATCACAGCTAGTACTAAATCTAAATTCTTTCGAATTCAACGGCGAATACTTTGAGAAAATCAGCGGTGTTGCCACGGTAACGAAAATTGGTCCCAGTTATGCATGTCTATTTATGGGCTTTCTGGAAGTCAAATTATGGGAAACCTACACTGGCAGACTTCTAAAATTCTATAAAAGGTACATCGATGATGGCACTGGAGTCACCAGTATGCCACAGGACAACCTAAAAAAATGTTACTGAATTCGCCAACTCACTTAATAATAACATAAAATTCACTTATGAAATTTCTGACAAGTCGGTCAACTTTTTAGACATTAAAATTTCTACTGGTACAAACAGGCGTTGTCACCTCTGTATTTTACAAGCCCACCGACAGCCATACCTATTTACTTTACACCTCCTCCCATCCTCAAGCCTGTAAGAACTCTATACCACAATCCCAACTCCTCCGTCTTCGCCGCATATGTCAGGATAATTTGGACTTTATAGATCAATCCAACAAGTTATTAGAATTTTTCCGTCATCGCCGCTACCCGGAAAAGGTCCTTCGTGAAGCCTTCAATTGTATCCAACTAGTGAGCCGCAAAGAAGCATTCAGAAAAAAAAAACCTGTTACTCCATCGGACAGAGTTAAGTTAGTACTGCCTTTCCACCCGCATGGTCAGATGGTTAAACACCAGCATGGTCAGATGGTTAAGAAAATTCTTTATGGTCATCTGCCAATAATTCAGCTCGACCCCGACACTCGCGACATCTTCTCTGATTCACCCTGTTGGCATACAAACGTGAGCCAAACCTTAAGGACATCCTCGTCTACAGCCACTTGAAGCGGAGCCTTACATATGTTGGTACCAGAAAATGTAACCGCCCCCGCTGCGTTACCTGCCCCGTAGTCTGGGAAACTAAAACGATCATCTTTCCCAAAACTATCCTCACTCTTCATGAGGGATTCACAAACGAGTCCTGTAATGTGATATATGTCATCGTATGCAAAAGATGAAAGATAACGTATATTGGTGAGACTGGCCTCAGATTAGGGGACCGCATGCAGAAACATCTGTACGACATCGCCCAGCATGCTTCGAAACCAGTTCCAAATCATTTCAATTGCCCCAACCACAGAGGCAAATCTGGTTTTCTCGTAACAACCATCAAACAATGTCACAAAGATGACATAAGCCGCCTAGCGCTTGAGAACCGTTACATTCTGGATTATGGGACGCTAGAACCACACGGGTAAAACTCTCTATTCAGCTACACTTAACATTCTCCTCTTCAACCATTATAATCCCTCTCTACTAAGTTCCACTCTTTTCTCACTTGTTACACATAGTTCAGAACCTCCTCACAGCATTATATTACAACCCCCCTCTACCCTAACTATAATAATCTATTTCGCCTTCTCCTGGCTAAGTTAACATTGTACCACTCTCTCTCCCCTCCACGGTTTCCCCACCCACCACCCCAAGTTACGACCCACCGACCACACATCACAGGTCTCGATTTAAACAGTCTCTACGCCCTACCATGCTCATTTCTGACACACAGCGTCGAACATGCCACATCTTACAGCTAAGTGCTCTATTCATTATTAATATTTTTTAATAGCATTCATGTGAATCTATACTTTATCTCCTCTCTCAATTTCTTCGTCCTGTATGTTTTTGTATGATTAAGGCTCACGCTGAAACGTCACAACTTTGTAATCGTTAAATAATAAAGCTGCTCCTACTTTTTTCTAGTTTATAGATTTTTTTACCTGACCAGCATACTACAAGAGTCAGTGAAAAGTCATCTGGATGATCTTAAATAGAAAGACAGTATCCTAAAACGTGATCACTGAGCCGTATCACTGGTACAGCTGCCAGGTTCAAACCTTGCCAGGCACAAGATATCAACCAAGTACTGCTGTTTTGGGTAGTCGCCAAGAAACGACAAAAAAACTGGAAAGGGGAGCAGACAGAGCGAGTGAGTAACGCAAACGTCGTAAACATGTAAGATTAACGTTTTTCAACACAGCTTCTTAATTACATCTGAAAAACGCCGCACGCTAGTTTTCTGACGTTATTTCTAAGACAAGGTCAGACAGTTATGTTGATGCTGGTCAATGAAAGTTTTGGAAATAGTGCTCAAGTTCAAAAACTGTGCACAAATTATAAATGTTTTTTTTTTTTTTTTTTGCCATTTTCTTTGATGGGTTCATGAATAATGGCATTATCTGTGTTTAGTGTACTCCACTGATGTCAGAGGAACATTTTCTCTCCTAGCCTTCATATAACACGATCACAGCTCACCAGTTCCAACCCTGTGGATATGTGTACAGGCTCCAGGTCGCTAGTTGCAGAGAACCATACAACATATACCAGCATATGGCTACCATTTAAAATAACTCATACTCCAATATCCTCAAACAAATGCCATCTTTGTTTCTTGCATAAGTCAAGTTCTCGTGTCTCTGTCAAAACGATGCAGGCAGGAAAGATAACTTGCTAAAAAAGGACACAGATGTAAGAGAAAAAGAACAAATATAACATTACAAAGAACACAGATGTGAGAGAAAGAAAGGATACCTTGCTACAAAAGAAAACAGATGTAAGAGAAAGAAAAGATACCTTGCTACAGAAGGACACAGATGTAAGAGAAAGAAAAGATAACGTGTTACAAAAGGACACAGATGTAAGAAAAAAAAAAGAAAAAAAGATACCATTACAAAAGAACACAGATTTAAGAGAAAGAAAAGATAACGTGTTACAAAAGGACACAGATGTAAGAAAAAAAAAAGAAAAAAAGATACCATTACAAAAGAACACAGATGTAAGAGAATGAAAAGAAAACTTGTTACAAAAGAACACAGATTTGAGAGAAAGAAAAGATAACTTGTTACAAAAGGACACATGTGAAAGAAAAAAAAAAGATAACTCGCTACAAAACGACACATATGTGAGAGAAAGAAAAGATAACTTATTACAAAAGGAAGACGTGAGAGAGAGAACGAAAAGATATGAGTGAAGGGAAAGACTAAGAGAATAACTGAGAACCGAACCCTGTACTCATAACGTGCAAATGTCTTCGCACAAGAAAAGTCACTAACAACATAAACAAGATAAATGACAGTAGTGCTGACGATCTGTAGAAGTTTGTTCATGACCAGACAGATCTCGTGTCTTGTCTGTGTTCCTCCCTTCAATCATTATAATCCCTCTCTACTAAGTTCCACTCTTTTCTCACTTGTTACACATAGTTCAGAACCTCCTCACAGCATCATATTACAACCCCCCTCTACCCTAACTATAATAATCTATTTCGCCTTCTCCTGGCTAAGTTAACATTGTACCACTCTCTCTCCCCTCCACGGTTTCCCCACCCACCACCCCAAGTTACGACCCACCGACCACACATCACAGGTCTCGATTTAAACAGTCTCTACGCCCTACCATGCTCATTTCTGACACACAGCGTCGAACAAGCCACATCTTACAGCTAAGTGCTCTATTCATTATTAATATTTTTTAATAGCATTCATGTGAATCTATACTCCTCTTTCAATTTCTTCGTCCTGTATGTTTTTGTATGATTAAGGCTCACGCTGAAACGTCACAACTTTGTAATCGTTAAATAATAAAGCTGCTCCTACTTTTTTCTAGTTATAGATTTTTTTACCTGACCAGCATACTACAAGAGTCAGTGAAAAGTCATCTGGATGATCTTAAATAGAAAGACAGTATCCTAAAACGTGATCACTGAGCCGTATCACTGGTACAGCTGCCAGGTTCAAACCTTGCCAGGCACAAGATAACAACCAAGTACTGCTGTTTTGGGTAGTCGCCAAGAAACGACAAAAAACTGGAAAGGGGAGCAGACAGAGCGAGTGAGTAACGCAAACGTCGTAAACATGTAAGATTAACGTTTTTCAACACAGCTTCTTAATTACGTCTGAAAAACGCCGCACGCTAGTTTTCTGACGTTATTTCTAAGACAAGGTCAGACAGTTATGTTGATGCTGGTCAATGAAAGTTTTGGAAACAGTGCTCAAGTTCAAAAACTGTGCACAAATTATAAATGGTTTTTTGGGGGGGGTTTTTTTGCCATTTTCTTTGATGGGTTCATGAATAATGGCATTATCTGTGTTTAGTGTACTCCACTGATGTCAGAGGAACATTTTCTCTACTAGCCTTTATATAACACGATCACAGCTCACCAGTTCCAACCGTGTGGATATGTGTCCAGGCTCCGGGTCGCTAGTTGCAGAGAACCATACAACATATACCAGCATATGGCTACCATTTAAAATAACTCATACTCCAATATCCTGAAACAAATGCCATCTTTGTTTCTTGCATAAGTCAAGTTCTCGTGTCTCTGTCAAAACGATGCAGGCAGGAAAGATAACTTGCTAAAAAAGGACACAGATGTAAGAGAAAAAGAACAAATATAACATTACAAAGGACACAGATGTGAGAGAAAGAAAGGAAACCTTGCTACAAAAGAACACAGATGTAAGAGAAAGAAAAGATAACGTGTTACAAAAGGACACAGATGTAAAAAAAAAAGAAAAAAGATACCATTACAAAAGAACACAGATGTAAGAGAATGAAAAGAAAACTTGTTACAAAAGAACACAAATGTGAGAGAAAGAAAAGATACCTTGCTACAAAAGGACACAGATGTGAGAGAAAGAAAAGATACCTTGCTACAAAAGAACACAGATGTAAGAGAAAGAAACGATAACTTGTTACAAAAGGACACATATGAAAGAAAAAAAAGATAACTCGCTACAAAACGACACATATGTGAGAGAAAGAAAAGATAACTTATTACAAAAGGAAGACGTGAGAGAGAGAACGAAAAGATATGAGTGAAGGGAAAGACTAAGAGAATAACTGAGAACCGAACCCTATACTCATAACGTGCAACTGTCTTGGCACAAGAAAAGTCACTAACAACATAAACAAGATAAATGACAGTAGTGCTGACGATCTGTAGAAGTTTGTTCATGACCACACAGATCTCGTGTCTCGTCTGTGTCTCTCCCTTCATTTCTTATAGCTGGAACCAGACAGATCTCGTGTCTCGTCTGTGTTCCTCCCTTCATTTCTTATAGCTGGAACCAGACAGATCTCGTGTCTCGTCTGTGTTCCTCCCTTCATTTCTTATAGCCGGAGCCAGACAAATCTCGTGTCTTGTCTGTGTTCCTCCCTTCATTTCTTATAGCTGGAACCAGACAAATCTCGTGTCTTGTCTATGTTCCTCCATTCATTTCTTATAGCTGGAATCAGACAGATCTCGTGTCTTGTCTGTGTTCCTCCCTTCATTTCTTATAGCCGGAGCCAGACAAATCTCGTGTCTTGTCTGTGTTCCTCCATTCATTTCTTATAGCTGGAGCCAGACAATTCTCGTGTCTTGTCTGTGTCTCTCCCTTCATTTCTTATAGCTGGAGCCAGACAAATCTCGTGTCTTGTCTGTGTTCCTCCATTCATTTCTTATAGCTGGAACCAGACAGATCTCGTGTCTTGTCTGTGTTCCTCCCTTCATTTCTTATAGCTGGAGCCAGACAAATCTCGTGTCTTGTCTGTGTTCCTCCCTTCATTTATTATAGCTGGAACCAGACAAATCTCGTGTCTTGTCTGTGTTCCTCCCTTCATTTATTATAGCTGGAACCAGACAAATCTCGTGTCTTGTCTGTGTTCCTCCCTTCATTTACTTATAGCTGGAACCAGACAAATCTCGTGTCTTGTCTGTGTTCCTCCCTTCATTTATTATAGCTGGAGCCAGACAATTCTCGTGTCTTGTCTGTGTCTCTCCCTTCATTTCTTATAGCTGGAGCCAGACAAATCTCGTGTCTTGTCTGTGTTCCTCCCTTCATTTATTATAGCTGGATGACTCTGTTCCTGCCACAATGTCGAATTACACGGGTTTTGTGAGAATTTCTTTCACCTTTGACATGAAGTCATATTTCATGTCTAAAAGTAACTGCGTGGATCCCGGGGCTTTAGATGTTATCTTTGAAATTAAAACTATAAATCACACGACACTGGAAATCAAAGGACAGTTTTTATCAGAAGCTGTGATACCGCACAAAGTTAACGCTCGGTTCATACACATCTCTTGAGCACTAGGGCCGTCTCTCGTTCTGCTGGTAAGCTTCACAATGCTGGTGTACCATTAAACCGCAACAACTCCCCTCACAGAGGCCAGCCTCAAGCCAGCCTCGAGCAGGCCAAGAAGTTGGCGTCTACTGCCACAGCTTGCCAGAATGTCTTCAGACGCGGTAGCACTAGTTCTCGGCTCGTCATTTTAATGGATTCTCGTTAGCTGTACGCGTAGACGGTCGCTCCAGCGGGCGCGCTCTCATCGATAGATACTGACATAAACGTGGCCCAGCTCGAGTGCTGGCCGACTCTTGGCTGCTTACCAGATCATAAAATTTATGAACTGCTCACAGAACGCCGAGGAGAGATAACAAATGTGAATGGCTTTTAATGCCCTCAGTGGAGATGTTTTGCTTGGCGTGAAATATTTCGCGACGGTTGTTGAAATTTCCCGCATGATTAATTATATGCCCAACTGATTGTTCCTTCTCACAGTGGTTCCCACGATCTGCGAAGGCGAGTACCATCACAGACAGCAAGTGTCTCATGACACACTGCGCATGACAAAAAAACATCTAAGCTCACAACACTCTCGCTAACAATTAAAATATGCTGCCAAAAGACAAAAACAAAAACTGTTGAAAACACAAAAGTTGAACAACAGAAGTATATCACAGTTCCGGAAAATGAAACACTTAAGGCAGCTAATCTCTACTGTTGAACGGCTTGTTTTACGTCTGTAACAGTTACAATCTATAACATTAGTGGAATGATATGTTTTTTGTTGTTGTTTTTTTTTTTGTAACAGTGTCAAGGTATCACAGCTGCTGTTTATGTTTTTAGCAGAAATGTCGCAGCTTTCCCAGCGGCTGAACTAGCTCGTAGTCGGATTAGGGGCGGGTTGCGGTGACTTATTTTGTTCATTCCCCAGGTGGACACATGAAACAGGCTTTTCAGTAGCCTGAAATAAAAGGAACGGGCCAATCCCCTTAAAATGTTTAACTAGGAAAGAAAAAATAAAAAGAGCTGATGAGATTTAATATAAAAAATTAATTAACAATGTTTTGGAAAGTGTGACGGAGCTGGACAAGAAAGAAAGAAAAAATGAAACCGCTGAAAACAGACACAACCTGGACTTACTGTCGGCATCTTCTTCACTCTCACAACAGACACGCAGCTAGAAAAGTCTCATAACTCTCTTTCTGCTAACAAGACGATCAACAATTAATCTGATTCAAAACACACACACACACACACACACACAAACACACACACACACATGACAGTTGAAACATGCCACTGTTCATGCACATCACAATGTGCGCAAATCATCTACACAGACCTTGCCAGTTTTTGTTTTTTTTATGCCAGGATTAATCTTTCATAGATTACAAATTATCCGCTGTTTTCACAGTACAACTCAACAAGTTATCCACTTATTTCATAGCAAAACTCAACAAATTATCCGTTGTTTCATAGCAGAACTCAACAAGTTATCTGCCTCTTTCGAAGCAGATCTCAACAAATTATTCTCAGTTTTTACAGAGAAACTCAACAAATTATTCTCAGTTTTTACAGAAAAACTCAATAAACTATTCTCAGTTTTTAAAAACAGAATTCTACAAGTTATCCGCAGCTTTAACAGCAGAGCTGAACAAATTATCTGCCGTTTTTAAAACCAGAACTCAACAAATTATGTCCTGTTTTTACAGTAGAATTCAACAAATTATCCGCTGTTTTTACAGTAGAATTCAACAAATTATCCGCTGTTTTTAACAGTAGAATTCAACAAATTATCCACTGATTTCACAGCAGAACTCAGAAAATTATCCACCTTTTTTTCAGCAGAACTCAGCAAATTATCCGCCGTTTCTTTTCAGCAGAACTCCACAATGTCGAATTACACGGGTTTTGTGAGAAGTTCTTTCACCTCTGACATGAAGTCATATTTCATGTCTAAAAGTAACTGCGTGGATCCCGGGGCTTTAGATGTTATCTTTGAAATTAAAACTATAAATCACACGACACTGGAAATCAAAGGACAGTTTTTATCAGAAGCTGTGATACCGCACAAAGTTAACGCTCGGTTCATACACATCTCTTGAGCACTAGGGCCGTCTCTCGTTCTGCTGGTAAGCTTCACAATGCTGGTGTACCATTAAACCGCAACTCCCCTCACAGAGGCCAGCCTCAAGCCAGCCTCGAGCAGGCCAAGAAGTTGGCGTCTACTGCCACAGCTTGCCAGAACGTCTTCAGACGCGGTAGCACTAGTTCTCGGCTCGTCATTTTAATGGATTCTCGTTAGCTGTACGCGTAGACGGTCGCTCCAGCGGGCGCGCTCTCATCGATAGATACTGACATAAACGTGGCCCAGCTCGAGTGCTGGCCGACTCTTGGCTGCTTACCAGATCATAAAATTTATGAACTGCTCACAGAACGCCGAGGAGAGATAACAAATGTGAAGGGCTTTTAATGCCCTCAGTGGAGATGTTTTGCTTGGCGTGAAATATTTCGCGATGGTTGTTGAAATTTCCCGCATGATTAATTATATGCCCAACTGATTGTTCCTTCTCACAGTGGTTCCCACGATCTGCGAAGGCGAGTACCATCACAGACAGCAAGTGTCTCATGACACACTGCGCATGACAAAAAAACATCTAAGCTCACAACACTCTCGCTAACAATTAAAATATGCTGCCAAAAGACAAAAACAAAAACTGTTGAAAACACAAAAGTTGAACAACTGAAGTATATCACAGTTCCGGAAAATGAAACATTTAAGGCAGCTAATCTCTACTGTTGAACGGCATGTTTTACGTCTGTAACAGTTACAATCTATAACATTAGTGGAATGATATGTTTTTTGTTGTTTTTTGTTTGTTTGTTTGTTTGTAACAGTGTCAAGGTATCACAGCTGCTGAATGACATGTTTATGTTTTTAGCAGAAATGTCGCAGCTTTCCCAGCGGCTGAACTAGCTCGTAGTCGGATTAGGGGCGGGTTGCGGTGACTTATTTTGTTAATTCCCAAGGTGGACACATGAAATAGGCTTTTCAGTAGCCTGAAATAAAAGGAACGAGCCAATCCCCTTAGAATGTTTAACTAGGAAAGAAAAAATAAAAAGAGCTGATGAGATGTAATATAAAAAATTAATTAACAATGTTTTGGAAAGTGTGACGGAGCTGGACAAGAAAGAAAGAAAAAATGAAACCGCTGAAAACAGACACAACCTGGACTTACTGTCGGCATCTTCTTCACTCTCACAACAGACACGCAGCTAGAAAAGTCTCATAACTCTCTTTCTGCTAACAAGACGATCAACAACTAATCTGATTTTTTTTAAAAAACACACACACACACAAACACACACACACATGACAGTTGAAACATGCCACTGTTCGTGCACATCACAATGTGCGCAAATCATCTACACAGACCTTGCCAATTTTTTTTTTTTTTTATGCCAGGATTAATTTTTCATAGATTACAAATTATCCGCTGTTTTCACAGTACAACTCAACAAGTTATCCACTTATTTCATAGCAAAACTCAACAAATTATCCGTTGTTTCATAGCAGAACTCAACAAGTTATCTGCCTCTTTCGAAGCAGATCTCAACAAATTATTCTCAGTTTTTACAGAAAAACTCAACAAATTATTCTCAGTTTTTACAGAAAAACTTAACAAATTATTCTCCGTTTTTACTGAGAAACTCAACAAATTATTCTCCGTTTTTACAGAAAAACTCAACAAACTATTCTCAGTTTTTAAAAACAGAATTCTACAAGTTATTCGCAGCTTTAACAGCAGAGCTGAACAAATTATCTGCCGTTTTTAAAACCAGAACTCAACAAATTATGTCCTGCTTTTACAGCAGAATTCAACAAATTATCCGCTGTTTTTAACAGTAGAATTCAACAAATTATCCGCTGATTTCACAGCAGAACTCAGAAAATTATCCGCCTTTTTTTCAGCAGAACTCAGCAAATTATCCGCCGTTTCTTTTCAGCAGAACTCAGCAAATTATTCGCCGTTTCTTTTCAGCAGAACTTAACAAATTATCCGCCGTATTTTCAGCAGAACTCAACAAATTATCCGCCGTTTCTTTTCAGCAGAACTTAACAAATTATCCGCCGTATTTTCAGCAGAACTCAACAAATTATCCGCCGTTTCTTTTCAGCAGAACTCAGCAAATTATCCGCCGTTTCTTTTCAGCAGAACTCAGCAAATTATTCGCCGTTTCTTTTCAGCAGAACTCAACAAATTATCCGCCGTATTTTCAGCAGAACTCAGCAAATTATCCGCAGTTTTTTCAGCAGAACTTAACAAAATTATCCGCCGTATTTTCAGCAGAACTCAACAAATTATCCGCCGTTTCTTTTCAGCAGAACTCAGCAAATTATCCGCAGTTTTTTCAGCAGAGCTCAACAAATTATCCGCAGTTTTTTTCAGCAGAGCTCAACAAATTATCCGCAGTTTTTACAGCAGAGCTCAACAAATTATCCGCAGTTTTTACAGCAGAGCTAAACAAATTATCCGCAGTTTTTCAGCAGAACTTAACAAATTATCCGCAGTTTTTTTTTTCAGCAGAACTCAACAAATTATCCTTTGCTTTCTAAGCAAAGAATTGTACATTCTGTGTTTGTCGCTTTCCCTAGAGATAGAAACTAAAACCACCCTCACGATTGGTATTATTGGACTATTTAATACAGCAGGCGCACACGAAGATCTGATTACCCTAGCAACACTATGCTATTCTCGCCACAAATAAACAATAAACAATAAACTCCCTTGTGTCTTCTGTACACGGAATCTGGAGGGCAAGAAAGATGTGAAGGGCTGGACACGATCGATATTCCTCACAAGAAATTACGATTATCCTTACCACACAGCAGACAGACATTATAATGCATCAACGGTGTCGATACCTTTATGTGTTCTAGTTTTTATCATTCAACGAATTATCACTGCCACACCCCTCCCCCCCCCCCCAATCTCTCTCTCTCTCTCTTTCTCTCTCTCTTTCAAGAAACTATAACATGTACTCGTACTGAACATCATTCATTCATTTACATGCCCCCTGCGGAACTTTGCCTCCCTAACAGCACTCCTGTAGGCCTCTCGGTTGTGAGTAAGATGGCCTGCTGCTGATGCATCCATTTGCAGATCATCAACGATGTCTTGCAGCCATCTACGCCTTGGTCTTCCTCTTTTTCCCATGATGAACCCTTCCAAGATGGTCTTCTCTGGATTATTATGACGTTTAATGTGTCCAAAATATTTAAGTTTTCTCTCTTTAATCCTCTTTACTAGCCAGCCTTCTTCAATATTAAGTTCTTGTAGTATGGATATATTTGTTCTTTTTTGTGTCCATGATATATGAAGAACTCTTCTTTAGCATTTACATTCAAATGCATTTATGCGTTTCTCAGCTGTTTTGTTAAGTGTCCAGGTCTCACAGGCATATGTTGCGATGGGAAAGATGTATGCCCTTCAAAATCTTATTTTTGTAGTTCTGTCTGCTCCTCTCCACGGATTCTTTAGTTGTTTTACTTTCTGAAGAGCGACAGATGTCCTCCTTTTAATTTCCCTCATTGTATCTCCACTACTAGTTAGTAGTGATCCAAGATATTCAAAACTCTCCACTTCTTCCAGTTTTTCCTCACTGATACATATTTCAGCTGCCTGGACATCATTTAGCAATAATCCTGTTTGTGTGTGCTCGTGTTGTCCTAACAGTATTACGCCTTTGTCCACAAACTGAAATATCTGCCCCCACCCCTTTCTGACCTACAGCAGATGTGTGATGTCTTGTACAGAGAGCATGAAGGACACTTAACGTGATCTGAGAGTTAACTATTGCTGAACGCCTTAGATCTCCACGCCGCCTTGGATCCTCTCCTTACATCCACCAGCACTGGTGTGCCTAGTCCCAGCATACTCGCTGTCCTAGAACTGACTCAAATTAGAACACCTCCCCCGCCCCCCCCCCCTTACTATTATCTTGGACTCTACTTTTCTCTCCTAGTTCTGTTTGTTTGTTCTAATGTTCCACCATGACAGAAAAAAAAAAACGATGATGATTCTTGTTTAAAATTGCCTCTCCTGGAGCCATTCACCCAGAAACAACAACATCATCATCATCATCAGGTGCCGTGCCGACTGGCGATGGCTATTATGCTTCTCCAGAGTACACGATCCTTCACGCAGGCCATCAGCTCAGTTGGTGATCTCCTCTCACACCATCCCGTCAGACTGTTCAGTATCATTTCTCTTGGTCTTCCTCTTGATCTTCTTCCTTCTATTTTTCCTGTTATAATATTTTAAATGCCCCCTCTTCTCATTGCATGTCCTATGAAAGTACAATGTCTCTCTCTTATCTTTTTGACAAGGTTTTTTGTCTCTCCAGCTCTTCCCATGCATTCTTCGTTAGTTATTTTTGCTGTCCAGGGGATTCACAACATTCTTCTAATAAACCACATTTCTGCTGCTTCCAACTATTTTTGTGCAGACTTGCCTATTGTCCATGATTCATTTCCATATAACAAGACAGGCTCAATGCAGCATTTTAGGAAACAAACGGAAGTGAAAAAAATGTGTACGTAACAGAGCTTCCGATGTTGACTTGCGTGAAGTATTGATGAGACATGAAGAGGGAACAGAAACGTTAGAATTCAGGGGCGCGTACACCAGCTAAGAGTATTGCTTCTCTCCGCGTCAGGAAACACACACAGAGAAGTACAGGCTGATCGTCAGCAACAGAAAAGAACATCTGGTGTGTACCTGCTGCTGGGTATCATACTCGTAGATGACAGCAGAGGGCGGTGGGGATGTGGACGACGATGAGCTGTGCTGTTAACTGACTTGCTTCGTCCTTTTCAAAGCCTCAGTTGTTACATCAGTTGTCCAGCGTAGTTAAGAACCCGTGAAGTAAACACGATCTCATCACGGCAGGATGTAAGTCATTCCTCTACACAACATACCAAAGCCACAGGATGTAAGTCATTCCTCCACAACACATACCAAAGCCGCAGGATGTAAGTCATTCCTCCACACCACATACCAAAGCCACAGGATGTAAGTCATTCCTCCACACCACATACCAAAGCCACAGGATGTAAGTCATTCCTCCACATCACATAACAACGCCACAGGATATAAGTCATTCCTCTACACCACATACCAACGCCACAGGATGTAAGTCATTCCTCCACACCACATACCAAAGCCACAGGATGTAAGTCATTCCTCCACAACACATACCAACGCCACAGGATGTAAGTCATTCCTCCACAACACATACCAACGCCACAGGATGTAAGTCATTCCTCCACAACACATACCAAAGCCACAGGATGTAAGTCATTCCTCCACAACACATATCAACGCCAAGCTAGGCTTACTTGTCTGTGACCTACCTGTAAGTACAGATACCAACTAAAGGTGTTGGAGAAAAGGCAGTCAGATGTGACAGTCAAGTGTGCCGACATGTGACAGCAAATACAGGCACTAAAATCATAACCTCCTGACCATTTACGGAATGACAGGACTACCGAAGCAGACTTAATGGATACACTAGTCAGTCAACAATAATGGATACACTGCTCAGTCAACAATGATGGATACAATGCTCAGTCAACAATGATGGATACACTAATCAGTCAACAATAATGGAAACACTAATCAGTCAACAATAATGGATACACTGGTCAGTCAACAATAATGGATACACTGCTCAGTCAACAATAATGGATACACTGCTCAGTCAACAATGATGGATACACTAATCAGTCAACAATAATGGATACACTAATCAGTCAACAATAATGGATACACTGGTCAGTCAACAATAATGAATACAATAATGGATACACTGGTCAGTCAACAATAATGGATACAATAATGGATACACTGGTCAGTCAACAATAATGGATACACTGGTCAGTCAACAATAATGGATACACTGGTCAGTCAACAATAATGGATACACTAATCAGTCAACAATAATGGATAAACTAATCAGTCAATAATAATGGATACACTAATCAGTCAACAATAATGGATACATTAGTCAGTCAACAATAATGGCTACACTAATCAGTCAACAATAATGGATACATTAATCAGCCAACAATAATGGATACACTAATCAGTCACCAACAATCTAGAAATCCACTCTACTAATACATGAGAAGGTGGTCTGGTAAGCGGTTGAGTGATCTTATAACACCCAACAAGCCTGAGAATGTTTGGCACCTACCAAGGATAAACTATACAATGCACAGTATAATTAATAATACTTGTTGCTTGTCCAGAACTTCAGTTTTAGTTTCTGTATAATGTACACGCATAAACAATGAGAAGAAGACTTGCCTCGCGTCATTACTCACGCTGGGAAGTGGGAACATTTTTTCCTGTTACCAGCAGACGCATGGGAGTGAGAGGGAGTGAGAGAGAGAGGGGGGGGCGGGGAAGAGATTTCGTACAAAACTTAAGGCTTAGTTTATATTTTCTATAAACTGGCTGAGCCACGGACAGTACAGCGGACAAGTCCTGAAAGGCACTATAGGAGTATTATAATTTGCGCACGGCTCTGTGTGTGTGTGTGTGTCCTGGTCTAACTGTTGCTAATTTTGAAGAGAAATATTTGTCTCTGACCTGGGCCACAGCAACGTGGTCTGCACCGAACATCTGGTAAGTGGCCGGCTGATCTTATTACACTCAACAAACCTGACAATGTGTGGCACTGACCAAGGAGAAATTCCGGCAAATATGATTAATACTCAACATTAGTTTCAGTTTGTTTTTTTTTCCTTGATGCGTCCGTCCTCGAGCTAGACCGTAATTGTGTTTTGAATTTTGTGCTTCTCTGGAAAAAGTTGATTATGCCTGGCCAATACTGAGTCCGTCCGGTGGAAGGTTAGTGCTCTCGTCACTCGTGCAGGACAGCTCATCTACATTTTCCTGCTGGGAGTTGCTGTTTCCTTCATGTAGTCCAGGCTAGGCTCGTACCCACAGACTCTCCAGGACATTGCACATTACTGTCATACATAAAACTAGGCGTGGCTTTCTATGACAAACACCTGCTATCTCACGCCTCTATCTTGTGCTACGTCTTGGTGCTGTCTGCTGTTATCTTGGTGCTGTCTGCTGTTATCTTAGTGCTGTCTGCTGTTATCTTGGTGCTGTCTGCTGTTATCTTGATGCTGTCTGCTGTTACATGGTTGGACATGTGAGGCAGTAATCGCATTAACCGGCAATTATCGGTAAATAACAGATTAAAAACGAGAAAAACCGAAACTTTTAGAGGGCGTCGCTTACTGTAACCTGTTTATATTATGAAAGACCTAGTAAAAAACAGCGAACGAAATCAGCTGTGGGACAATCAGGCCACCAGGTTGATGATGATGATGATGATGCCCAGTTTTCATAGAGGAGAATCAGCCAGTTTTGACTTTGCTCCAGCAGCTGAGCTTTCTGTCAAGATTAAACCTGGCCGCTAATAATATAAGAAGACAAAAACTTCACACAAACATGTACTCTCTGACAATGTTTGTAAACTATGCCTAACTTTACATTTTACAAAAAGAATAAAGTGCCAAATGTTGTCTTAACAAAAGCGGTATTTGGGAAAGTACTGCACGCAAAGTGAAAGACACGTATACCGATGTCAAAAACTCCTAACACGATCACTGATGTAGGGTTGTCATCTGTTTGTTACTGCCGATATCTACTGATGTAAGGTTGTCATTTGTTTGTTACTGCCGATATCTACTGATGTAGGGTTGTCATCTGTTTGTTACTGTCGATATCTGCTGATGTAGGGTTGTCATCTGTTTGTTACTGCCGATATCTACTGATGTAGGGCTGTCATTTGTTTGTTACTGCCGATATCTACTGATGTATGGTTGTCATCTGTTTGTTACTGCCGATATCTACTGATGTATGGTTGTCATTTGTTTGTTACTGCCGATATCTACTGATGTACAGTTGTCATCTGTTTGTTACTGCCGATATCTACTGATGTACAGTTGTCATCTGTTTGTTACTGCCGATATCTACTGATGTATGGTTGTCATCTGTTTGTTACTGCCGATATCTACTGATGTACAGCTGTCATCTGTTTGTTACTGCCGATATCTACTGATGTATGGTTGTCATTTGTTTGTTACTGCCGATATCTACTGATGTACAGCTGTCATCTGTTTGTTACTGCCGATATCTACTGATGTATGGTTGTCATCTGTTTGTTACTGCCGATATCTACTGATGTACAGCTGTCATCTGTTTGTTACTGCCGATATCTACTGCGTCTGATATTCATTTTATCAAACTTCAGAAAACGTATTTAAAAACTGGATTATGTGCTGTTACACAATCTCTCTCCCTCTTCCCTCTCTCTCTCCTCTCTGTCTCTCTTCTTCCGTCTCCCAACCCCTCTCTCTCCTCCTCTCTCACCTCACACTTGTAATTATCACACAGTATAATGTAGTCAGCACTTCCTGGCATGTCTCCCTACTAATATGCAAACTTTTATTTTGCACAGACTTCATGCGAATATTTTAACCTGCATGCCAAAACAAAAAAATGCTCCGTATTAAATCAATATTCACATTTCTTTGGAAAAAAGCGGAAAAAAAGCAAGAAAGAAGGCTACCGTAAAAACAAGCCACAAACATGCATAAGATTAAAGTCTGAAGATAGCACTAACCTACTGATGCTCAACTTCCATGTGAGATTTTACAGCATGTTAGTTGTCTGTTATTTTAATAAAATACACACATACACACACACACACTGACAACCATCTGCTATACGCTTTCACATATACTGAAGACAAGCACCAGCTGTTCCTAGGTCCTGCCCCAGCCAACACGCTGTCAAAGTTCAGATTCAAAAACATCATCAGAACGATACCAAGTCTCAAATGCCAAGATAACAAAAACACGTAATCATTTCTGAATTACCGGCATACCTCGGAAACATTACGGGTTCAGATCCAGACCACCGGAATAATGCCAGTCGCGTGACTCGTATTTTGAGGCTCTCTAGTGGATAATAAAAGTGATAAAAGCGATAAAAGCCTACAATCGTGTTTACACTTTATTAAGTGAGCAACGTGCTGACTATACAACAAAGAACAGGCTGCAACACTTTAACTGTTAAAAAATATCAATAAGCAAATAAATAAAATACTGATCTCCATCATCCAAGACTAGAACAAATGTCCTTCAAGAACTTCTCATCTGTGTTCACAGCTCGACTTTTTGTTGCATAAAGTCCAGATTTCACAGTCCGTCTCGGCGTTAGATATTCCTTTCCCACATCTCTTTAGTCTTTTCTAGCTTAGATATAGAGTGCCAGACATGGGGCCCTTCCTTTTACGTACACACACACACACAGGGGCCACACTGTACGGTTATTAATAGGCCCAGTTTCAATATAAGAAAAAAAAGGTAAAAGTCCCTTTTCCTTGCCATTAAGGCAAGTTGGGGATACGGTGTTAGGCTCGCATTTTCCATGGCCTTCGGCACATGACAGATGTGGTCAGAATTACGCCTGGCCGCAAGTACCTTCCAAGGTTTCAATTTCAATATAATAATGGGAAAGTTTGAAATTTTGCTAGACCTGTCTGAAAGTAATGGAGATATGAAGCGTGCACATGTGGTAAACAAACTGGCGCCGACGGACTAGTTCCATGCGATGTTACCGCCACGGGAAAAAGAAGATAAATTCTGAAAATGTTAAACATGAATGAATGAACACTTTGGGAAAGGCGAAATATCTGTGAAACAAAATGAGGGTCTGGATGGCGCAATAAAGCGAGCTGGTGTCCTTTATAAAATGGGGAACCTTTTACATGAAATTGTTGGCATCAAGTGTTTCGGACTTCTTTTCTATTTCAAAATGCCTGTACTCCACCCAGCGCATAATCTGCTGCTATGTTAGTTTTATACAGAAAGTGGGACAAGTATATACCTTAACATCTCTAGTATCTTTATCTGTGCCATAACCAAATATGTTTCAGCTACACTCTTTCACGTGCACTGAAGGTATATCACAACTGATTGCAAATAAATACTGAGAATAGTGGGAGAAATTTACACATACACACACACACACATATATATATATATATATATATATATATATATATATATAGAGAGAGAGAGAGAGAGACAGAGAGACAGAGAGAGACAGAGAGAGAGAAAGAGATCAATGTCCGTTCTTCGATTTAAAAAAAAATCCGGTTCTCAGAAGATTTTGTATTTTAGAATTGACAACGAAGGGCTGTTGATTGGTATGCTGAGCTGCAGTCGTTGGCTGCTATTCCAGCCCATTTCTCTTCTACCTTCTTTCCTGGAGCTCCCTCGTACGCTCTGTGTGCCCCTTACCCCAGTGATAACCATCAACATCAAGGGTTTCCAAGCAAGGACGAGCAGTCACCGTTCTCTGCCCCGCTTACAAATGAGACGCCCGCCCATTTTCTCAACACATTTTCCCTCTCTTTTAACAATTTCAATTGCAAAAATAATCGATTCTATCTCCATTGCAATCGCCCATGTCAGTATCACAATTGTCAACCCGGTACAGATTACGCGGTAATGGCTGCACTGACGGATGTGAATGTCACGGTATCGACCCCACACAATTAGACACGCGACACTCCTTTCTTTCTTTACAGTTTTCAGGAGCGTAGCACGCCAGTCACCAGGAGAGTATCACCTTCAGGCGGGTGGCTAATTCTTCCTGGCAGTAACTGACGGCAACGGATAAAAGTGGTCGATTACTGGCGGAAAAATTCCTGACAATTGTCAAAATCGCTAATGGCGCCGTGCTTCCACAACTGAAACGCAGCTTGGCAAGAACATGAAAAGATGATGATATTTAGCTAACTTTCCACTGACTTGCTCTGACAACTGTTACCTGGGTGGCTTGTTCCCTTTCTACTTAAACAAGAAAAGAAAAGAAACGGCTGGCTGTGTGACTAATTCAGATTAGCATTGAGCTCTGCGAGGCCGAAACTTGGCCCGAGCTGGCGTTATGATGAATGTATTCGAACGCTGTAAATATCCACGCATGAAAGCGCACTCTTTACGCTTTAGATGAGAGGATGTCTGAAAGCAGTTTTTTAATGCGCGTTTCTCAACGTGAATTTATTTAGAAAACATGCGTTTTAGTCAATCAGTGATATGTGTGTCAACCTTCTTTCTCTTCTTCTTCTTCTTCTTTCTCTTCTTCTTCTTCTTCTCCTTCTTTCTCTTCTTCTTCTTCTTTCACGTTAAAGTTCTGAGTCATGGAAACTCTGCAGTCCTGTAACAAGGATGACGTCTAACAAGCTCTAGTGCAGCTTCATACAGGCCTGGCTGCCAGGATCTGTGTCTGTGGCCAGCCTTGGAGAATGTGTTCTGAAGGCTAAACTCTGTTATGTACACACACACTCTCTCCACTAGCTGCTGCCATGGGGTTACTTTCTGACACACTGAAGGTAGGTGAAAAAATCGCAAGTTGAGTATATCTCACATCAGAAAAAAACAAAAACAAAAACAAAGGCACAGCAGCTAACAGCGTTGTTATATTGGTTAACCATTTATTAATAAATCACGACGTTTATAAATATTTATTTACTAAAAAGTAAATGTCATTTGTGTGGAAACATTAAAGAAACTAAATGTTTAGTCTTTTCATTTTAAACTCTATCCGAAATATTGTAAAAATAGCCAAGGCGACAAAGTGTGAGCGCAGGATATCAGCAACTTGAGAAGTTGTGAGTATCACACGCGCAATCGTACAAGCCAGATTATCCTCAGCTTAATTCAGGAAGGCCCAGGCCTAACGGTACATCACTGTCTAGACCGTGACAGCCGAGTCCTGCTTTGTGCTAGTAGATGTTCCCCCTCTCCCAGCCACGTCTTATCTTCTTCACAATGTTAGAGACATTTCTCGTGGTCATGCTGAACGCTTCATAAAACCTGGCCTGGGATTATGAGAAGCTTCCTGGTGAACGTATTAAGTCCTCATCAGCCTTGACATGACATATAAAGATCAGTACAGAAAAAAAAAACAACTCACTGATATACTTTATACACACGGGATCAGCTGATCAAACAGGACATGGTTAGTCTGCATGAATAGCCAGAGAAAACCCACAAGAAGAAATACTGTGGCCTGGGATCAGGATCAGCTAGATCTAGATATGTTTTAAGAAGATGCAGTCTCAAGACAAGAGATCACGATCAGCTAGATCTAGATATGTTTTAAGAAGATGCAGTCTCAAGACAAGAGATCACGATCAGCTAGATCTAGATATGTTTTAAGAAGATGCAGTCTCAAGACAAGAGATCACGATCAGCTAGATCTAGATATGTTTTAAGAAGATGCAGTCTCAAGACAATCAGATCGAAACAAAATGTATACGGATTAAAAGAAAGGATTCATATAAATACCTGAGGAAATATTGTGAGAGATAAGATTAGCACTGAGATTAGAGCTAAGATACAAGCAGGAAACAACACTTATTTTGCCTTTAGGCATTTGTTACAATAAAAATCCCTGTCCCACAACACCAAATGTATACAACACACAGATTAGACCAGTTGTCTTGTATGGTTCAGAAACATGGAGCACTGGCTGCAGTTGACCTCCAGCGTGCTCGGTCTCTTGCCAAGACGGAACCTGACTCGCGTTGCTCATTTACCTGTGTGTCACGTGTCATGAGAGCAAATACGCCTGTCTATGGCAATAGCGAAGGTACTGGGGTCAAGACTGTATCTCAGCTGTTTCTAGTATCAGGCTGATGCCCCGCCACGATAGAGGAGTACTCCCTGACAAACCTGCACGCTGAGTCTAGATCTTCACAACCCGATGTCCTATGCCTATGCGTCAGCCTCAATACAATGTTGTATGAAACGAATGCCAATTTGCAGCTCAAGATAAATCAGAACGAGCAAAGCCACATTACGACCCTTGCCTTATTCTCTGCATGTCCTGGTAATCTGCCTGTGTTATGAGTGTTATGTGACAGGAAAAGCCACGAACAACACAAAACGCCAGAAAGTGTCGTAAATCTTTCATTGTTAATAAGACGCAAGATCCAAGAACGACAACTCCCATCGGGCGAGGCGTTGTTTGGACATTGATTTCCTCCCCTGGAAAACGTCAAAAGAAACAGGTTCCCAAAGTTCTCAAATCCAATCAATATTTTCTGCCGGATTCTCTCCCACTCCCCCCCCCCCACCACCACCACCCCCTCTCACTGAGGACATGCCCTCGCCAAGCTACCACAGAAAGCAGGCAGTGTGGAATAAGAAGATTCCACCAGCTCAACCCTCCATTAGACAAGTTACAGAAAATGTCAAAATCAAAGACATAGACCGTTTTATGGTAAGCTCTGAGCCACAAATGGCAGCCTAAATAGGATCACCAATACTTGGCACTGTTCTCTCAAGTGACCGCCACATTCTGGGTTTAAGTGCTTCACGAGTTTCATGAATTATTTATTGTTACAAGACTTGTAAGACAACAGAACTGTTTCACAGTTTGCCTTAACGTAAATTATGTAAGTCAAATGTTACTTAAATGGCATGTCTAAGATAATGATGATCGCCAATTTACACAACACATAACATCTATGTACACAACTGCTAACATCTACTTACACCATAGCTAACATCTATTTTCACAACAGCTAATATCTATTTACCCAACAGCTAATATCTACTTACACAAAACACACGCAGTCACAGTCGTTTGCATGTCCATTGCGGAACTTTGCCTCCCTCTCGGTTGTGAGCAAGATGGCCTGCTGCTGCGGCATCCATTTTCAGATCATCAACGATGTCTTGCAGCCATCTTCGCCTTGGTCTTCCTCTCTTTCTTTTTCCCATTATGTACCCTTCCAATACGGTCTTCTCTAAATTGTCATGACGTTTAATGTGTCCAAAATATTTAAGTTTTCTCTGTTTAAGTCCTCTTTACTAGCCAGCCTTCTTCAATATTAAGTTCTTGTAGTATAGATATATTTATTCTTTTTCTGTGGCCATGATATTTGAAGAACTCTTCTGTGGCATTTACATTCAAAGGCATTTATGTGTTTCTCAGCTGTTTTGTTAAGTGCCCAGGTCTCACAGGCATATGTTGCGATGGGAAAGATGCATGCCCTTAAAAATATTATTTTAGTAGTTCTGTCTGTTTCTCTCCACAGATTCTTTAGTTGTCTTACTTTCTGAAGAGCGATAGATGCCCTCCTTTTAATTTCCCTCATTGTATCTCCATTATTAGTTGGTAATGATGCAAGATATTAAAAACTCTCCATCTCTCCAAATTTTTCCTCATTGATATATATTTCAGCTGCCTTATTTGTTTTGTCAGTTGTCACCAATTTAGTTTTCTTCACATTAAGATAGAGGTTTTTGCTCTTCACTATTCTTATGGACTGACATAATTAGTTTTTTCATTCCTTTTTGTGTTGTGGACAGTAATTCTGTGTGATCAGCATATCTAATCTCTGGTATTTCATAACCTCCAATTTTTATGGCATAGTAATATTCTGTGTCTACATCTTCTCTAACATTCCTCATTATATTTTCAGTATTTTTTACACAAAAGCTAACATCAAATTACACAACACTTGAACATAAAATTTCACAACAGCTAACACGTATTTACACAATAACTAGCATCAACTTACACAACAGCTAACATCAACTTACACAATGGCTAATATTTACACAACAACTAATATTAACTTGCACGGCAACTAACATCGACAGCTAACATCAACTTACACAACAGCTAACATCAACTTACAAGACAGCTAACATCAAATTACACACCAGACAACATCAACTTACACAACAGCTAACATCAAATTACACACCAGATAACATCAACTTACACAACAGCTAACATCAAATTACACACCAGATAACATCAATTTACACACCAGATAACATCAATTTACACAACAGTTGACATCAGCTTACACAATAGCTAACTTCAACCTACACTACAAATGACCTTCTAAGATGACCCGAGCTGCTTGAGCAAGAACAATGATTGAAACACAATGACTGATTCATTCTTTCACAAGAAATCTGACAAATATGTGAACGTGACGTATGAACGAATGTCGCGGTTAGAACTGTTATACCATCTTCTAGATGAATAACGCTACAGAACAGTTTAAATGTTTGTATTTGTCAGAACAGTTGGAGCAATGTACAAGAAATCATAAACAAAGCACTTGTAGACGTGATAGACAGAAAAGTGACAAAGACAATACACCAGATAACAACAGGAAAAACTGATGAAAAACATGCTATTTTGGTATCCTCCTTGTAAGCAAATTAGGCGCAAAACGTATTTTGCTTAACTGTGTCATGCAAGTGTTGAATTTTTCATCCATATTTCGTGTTTTCATCAGTTTTTCTAAGCGGATCTTGAAAGAAAGGCATGTGCCGGAATATAGGATTGTTTGTATGTTGGTTATTTATACGTGCTAATCGTACTCTCTGCTGCGCTCCTTCCTGCACACTTTCTCATTGTTTCTCGCTTGTTGTAAAGCTCAACCATACACCCGTGTCTAACTACGCGAATATAGTGAGTTGCTTGGTAGTGTTGAGGACGCTATAAATATCTGATACTCGTAACACGTTTCAAGAAAGAAAGAAAGAAAAAAAAGTATATGATACAAGTATATGTAGAGAATGGAAACTAAGACTCGCTTCCAGCTACTTGACATAACGTATATGACGCTGTATGTAGTTATACAAGTTTTCTCCTGGAAAGTCTACGCTGAGGGATAGCTAGCTTTGGTTAGTGCTATATGTTTCCTTCAATAAATCAAACATTCAGTAAAAGCCGGAGAATCAGGTCAGACTGATTGTTTTTATATTATGGCAGCTTATATGGTGTTGGTATGCTTAGTTTACTCTGAGCTTCGTTCCTACTCTCAGTATCTGCTACAATCTATTCTACACTTAATGCTTTCTTTGGTAAGGTGAAGCCTGTCTTTATGACGAACCAGAACCAGGTGAGACGACCAGGCACACCATGTGATGTACAGCAACCAGGTGACTGACAGATTGATTGATTGATCTTTATTTCATAAGGGTTAAGAATTGGGCACGCAGGCCCGTCTGCCATTCTGCCGTGAGACGACCAGGTGTACATTGTGACGTGCGCAACCATGTGAGACGACCAGGTGTACATTGTGACGTGCAGCAACCATATGAGACGACCAGGTGTACATTGTGACGTGCAGCAACCATGTGAGACGACCAGGCGCACCTTATGACGTGCAGCAACCATATGAGACGACCAGGTGTACATTGTGACGTGCAGCAACCATATGAGACGACCAGGTGTACATTGTGACGTGCAGCAACCATGTGAGACGACCAGGCGCACCTTATGACGTGCAGCAACCATATGAGACGACGAGGAACAAAGCCAGGTCAGCATCTGCTCTTTGTGCACTGAACTCGGAATGTCTTGAGCGAAATGTCGTCATGAGGAGACTGCCCACTATCTCAGGATTTGTATGGTTGCTTCACCCTGTAAGAATGCTACCTGTCTGTCATTAGCCGCCTGTACCCGCTTCTGCAGCGTTGCGATCTCTCCGCAGAAACGTTTTCGCCATCTCTTGCCTTCCTGGTCGGCCCGAGGTAGAACTTTCGCCACCCAACCACCCACTCACATTAATCTGTAATATCGGGATATCTTCTGTGACAAAATCACACATCCATAATTTCATTGTAGGACTCAATTCATGCTGGGTCGGCTAAGATGTTTATCAATTTTGCAGGCTATTGTGAGTTTGTGTTAGAAATATTTTATGGTAATTCCCCTATATTGACAACTCTATTCACACGAGCCTGCTTAAGCCCGGAAGAATTCTTAATCTCTTCGATTTAGAAAGCGTTGTTCAGCTCAGATGACAAAACTGAACCTCGACACTTTGACTCGGGTAATGTGCGTGTGAGTGTGTAGGAATGAGTAACTTAAACGTCGTGAGTTCTGAGTGATATCAATTAAAATTCTAACAATATTATGAGGAATATACTTACCCACCATATTTACTTCGTTCAGTTCTTGCTCTAACAATATTAATACACTATGATGAGAATATCTGTCTGATATTCATAAAGATGGAAGAAACGAGTTTTCATCTTGCTAAACTGAAAGTACTGTATAAAAACATTCAACCGTCAGTATTATATTTCCTCACTATTATCTGATGAGAATAAGAACACGTTAGACTCGATGTCTTGTCGGGCCAGTATGAAACTGCCACCCCGTATTTTACTATTAAAACCTTCCTACAAAGAAATGCCAATATTTGAACACATTTTTTTTCTTTTGTCATTAAATTTCTTTTAGATAACAAAACTATTTCATTAATAAAGCACACACAAAATATGACAACATCTTATAAGAGCAAATAAATATCACTTTACTAAAACATGTATCAGTCTCTCAACATTGCTACACCTGCTTTACATTTATCACGCAACAACTATCACACAAAAGCTAGCACACAATGACAACTATAACACAACAACAGCTAGCACACAACAACAACTATCATATAACAACTATCACATAACAACAGCTAGCACACAACAACAACTATCACACAATAACAGCTACCACACGATAACAACTATCACATAACAACTATCACACCACAACAGCTAGTATACAACAACAGCTATCACACAACAACTATCACACAACAGCTAGCACACAACAACTATCACACCACAACAGCCATCATACAACAACTATCACACAACAACTATCACACAACAGCTATCATACAACAACTATCACACAACATTATCATGTGAGCCGAGCAAACTCGTTATTGTGAAAACAGAACAGTCAATCAGCATTATCACTCGCCATACAGGAAAACTACCTGTTATTTAATTTTATTCTTTTTCCTTTTTGTCATCAGAACTTGGAATTCGTTTTGCTTTCAAGTGTCTAGTTTTGTCTGCAAGTTGGGGGAGGGGGGCCTGCATATATATATATATATATATATATATATAGAGAGAGAGAGAGAGATTTTCTGGAATAACTAAATATATATCAACATACTGTATTAACCATGTAATCCACCTGTTTTAGCAAATAATTTAGACCAATACTGATCTGAATGTGATCAGTGAGCAATGAGTATGTGAACATATACAGCCCTCATTCCTTCCGTGTTCCATGTAAAGATACAGCACAACTTGTCATGTTTAGACATTATTATGCTCAGTAACAAATGCTGAATGACTGTGACTGAGTGAAAGCTGTATGATGAAGGGCAGAATGTTAGACGGGCCTGCCTGCCCGATTCTTAACCCTTTCAAAATAAAGTATGCTGGTTCGCTCGTTCGTCTACACTTGTGTAATGAAACCAGCCTTTGTGCATTTCGTCTTATATAACCCTCGTGTGTGCCCCAGACACTTACATATCTCTCTCTCTCTCTCTCTCTCTCTCTCTCTCTCTCTCTCTGGTTACTAATTTCTGAATTCTTTACGGATTTCTGTTTTTAGGTAAAACTGGATATTTTCGCTTACACTTTAGTCTGTTTTTATGTCATCTTCTTCATCATTCCCCCCCCCCCTCTTTGTAACAAAATTAAAATACCATAAAATTTCACTTCAGAAATAAAACACAAGAAAATGACCGGCCTCTTGTTTAACTGAAAGGGCAGTCGCTGGTCAGAGACTGGACAACACACACAAGAAACAAAACTTAGCGCCGAGAAGAATAAATACAGCAACAGCTGATGGGGCCTAGGCAGCTAAAATGAACGGGCCCTACAGACAAACAAAGTGAACTTTATATAAAGGGATGTGAAATTTGTCCACATGAACAGCCCCCAACCCCCCACCCCCCGAAAAAAATGAAAAAAATTCGGCGCCCCAGTGCCTGTTTCCTGTCTGCCTTATTTTAATTTTGCTCCTGCCGAGAGAAAACTCTGCGACAGAATGAATTTTTTAAAAAACCTGTATGATAACACAGGACAGAACGTTGTTGGGGGACACAGCTGACAAGCCAGTGAGCGCAGCGCTATAATAAACACAGCTACACTTTCTCGCATCTCCCTCTTTTTCTTTTTCCAAACTTTTCAAAGTGCTTTTATCACAAAACTACCACTTAACAACAACATATTCACACCCAGTGCCCCCATCAGTGTCATCTACCTCATCGCTGGGGGCAGAATTATCACACATTCCGCTTCTCTGTTTCTACATTCACAGCTGCCAGCGCTAGTCAGACATTGGCTGTGAGAGTACAAATCCTTCAAAACGGTGCTAAAAATCTCATGTAAATTCAGTTTCCCATCGAAGTGCCGTTAAATCAGGACATACACATGAAGACTGAAAGCAAATCTGTCACTTACCTTCACGGGAATAAACCAAAGCGACAGAATGTATAAAATATCCAACCATAAACGGAGGCCACAAAGCATCCTGCCTCCGTCCCGCCGCCATGATTTTGTCGTCTGCTCAGATCAGACGTCTGCTCATGCGCGCCGTGTCCAAGGTCGCTCATAAATATGTAATTAGGGGGGTGGGCTTTCTGCTCGTGGCGAGCCCAAACCTTGACGTCTCGCGACCAGAACGCGCAACCATAGCCAAACGTGAGAGGGAGGAGCTTTGTCTTCTACCTGTTCGGGGATGGTTTTTCTTAAGTTCTGGGTTTGATGGACTTGAGGGGTCCAAATTTGAAGGGATTGAAAGATAAGATTCTGCTATGCATTTGAAATATTATTAAAGTGGGAACCTTTCCTTAACAACTAATAGCGAGAACTAAACAGAAGCTCTATCATCATCATCATCTTTCACCATCATCATCATTATCTTTCATCATCATCATCATCGGATCTGAATGCTAAATGCAAACAGTATCATGTCCAAGGATGTATGTGTGATAGCTGTATGGTTGGTGTAGGAGTTCAGTGCAACAGAAATGTTATTTGCTCTTAAAATGTCGCATTTTGGTTAACATTTATGTTACATTCCAGTTAACATTCTATGATTCGCTCTGGTTAACATTTTTGTGTCGCATTATGAATTTCTGATTAATGGTTTTATGCCACGTCATTATTAATGTTTTAATGCCACTTTCTGGTTCAATTTTTATGTCTCATTTCGGTTAGCATTTTTATGTCACATTTTAAAAATATTTTTATGTCACATTTTTACTGAAATCTGTGTCAAATTTTTGGACGCCATGTTTATGTCACATTTTAGTTAACATTGTATGTCACATTCTTGTTAACATTCTATGCCACATTATTATTAGCATTTTTTGCCACATTCTTTTTGTTCACCTTTAATGTTACATTTTGATTACTATGTCACATTTGGTTTGCATTTTATGTCACATTTAGTTAAAATTTTATGTCACATTGTGGTTAACATTTATGTCACATTTTGGTTAACGGTGTAGTATAAAAAAGAATGACATAAAATTTCACTTCAGAAATAAAACACAAGAAAATGACCGGCCTCTTGTTTAACTGAAAGGGCAGTCGCTGGTCAGAGACTGGACAACACACACAAGAAACAAAACTTAGCGCCGAGAAGAATAAATACAGCAACAGCTGATGGGGCCTAGGCAGCTAAAATGAACGGGCCCTACAGACAAACAAAGTGAACTTTATATAAAGGGATGTGAAATTTGTCCACATGAACAGCCCCCAACCCCCCACCCCCCGAAAAAAATGAAAAAAATTCGGCGCCCCAGTGCCTGTTTCCTGTCTGCCTTATTTTAATTTTGCTCCTGCCGAGAGAAAACTCTGCGACAGAATGAATTTTTAAAAAACCTGTATGATAACACAGGACAGAACGTTGTTGGGGGACACAGCTGACAAGCCAGTGAGCGCAGCGCTATAATAAACACAGCTACACTTTCTCGCATCTCCCTCTTTTTTCTTTTTCCAAACTTTTCAAAGTGCTTTTATCACAAAACTACCACTTAACAACAACATATTCACACCCAGTGCCCCCATCAGTGTCATCTACCTCATCGCTGGGGGCAGAATTATCACACATTCCGCTTCTCTGTTTCTACATTCACAGCTGCCAGCGCTAGTCAGACATTGGCTGTGAGAGTACAAATCCTTCAAAACGGTGCTAAAAATCTCATGTAAATTCAGTTTCCCATCGAAGTGCCGTTAAATCAGGACATACACATGAAGACTGAAAGCAAATCTGTCACTTACCTTCACGGGAATAAACCAAAGCGACAGAATGTATAAAATATCCAACCATAAACGGAGGCCACAAAGCATCCTGCCTCCGTCCCGCCGCCATGATTTTGTCGTCTGCTCAGATCAGACGTCTGCTCATGCGCGCCGTGTCCAAGGTCGCTCATAAATATGTAATTAGGGGGGTGGGCTTTCTGCTCGTGGCGAGCCCAAACCTTGACGTCTCGCGACCAGAACGCGCAACCATAGCCAAACGTGAGAGGGAGGAGCTTTGTCTTCTACCTGTTCGGGGATGGTTTTTCTTAAGTTCTGGGTTTGATGGACTTGAGGGGTCCAAATTTGAAGGGATTGAAAGATAAGATTCTGCTATGCATTTGAAATATTATTAAAGTGGGAACCTTTCCTTAACAACTAATAGCGAGAACTAAACAGAAGCTCTATCATCATCATCATCTTTCACCATCATCATCATTATCTTTCATCATCATCATCATCGGATCTGAATGCTAAATGCAAACAGTATCATGTCCAAGGATGTATGTGTGATAGCTGTATGGTTGGTGTAGGAGTTCAGTGCAACAGAAATGTTATTTGCTCTTAAAATGTCGCATTTTGGTTAACATTTATGTTACATTCCAGTTAACATTCTATGATTCGCTCTGGTTAACATTTTTGTGTCGCATTATGAATTTCTGATTAATGGTTTTATGCCACGTCATTATTAATGTTTTAATGCCACTTTCTGGTTCAATTTTTATGTCTCATTTCGGTTAGCATTTTTATGTCACATTTTAAAAATATTTTTATGTCACATTTTTACTGAAATCTGTGTCAAATTTTTGGACGCCATGTTTATGTCACATTTTAGTTAACATTGTATGTCACATTCTTGTTAACATTCTATGCCACATTATTATTAGCATTTTTTGCCACATTCTTTTTGTTCACCTTTAATGTTACATTTTGATTACTATGTCACATTTGGTTTGCATTTTATGTCACATTTAGTTAAAATTTTATGTCACATTGTGGTTAACATTTATGTCACATTTTGGTTAACGGTGTAGTATAAAAAAGAATGACATAATATTTTGTTTCCAGTATTGGGCTCAAACTTGTGTCCCGCACACAACATGCCGGAAGAGCAATGAACTCACTCTGAAAGTTTGGTGACAGTCAATTGGCCGTTTCTTCTTGTCAGTCACATGATTACGTACCAGGCGTTCTTCTAGGACAAGAGACATACTTTCCTAACAGTTTCTTTTTTCAGGTCAAATAATTTATCCGCCCCGCCATTAGGGCTTGGACTTAGCAGAAGCATGGCTGGCCTAGCATGTAGCACGTATTATATTACAAAAAATATCATACACATAAATATACATTTATTGCTCAAATACACTCTCTCCCTCTTTCCGCCGATAAGACTGTGGTCAAGGCGGTACGCATCCACCGCTTGCACAGCTCCCCCACCCCCTCAACCACCTCATACCCTTCTACTTACTACGCAACTGTGAGAGATCATAGATACCCTTCTACTTACTACGCCACTGTGAGTGATCATAGACACCCTTCTACTTACTATGCCACTGTGAGAGATAATACATACCCTTCTACTTATTACGCCACTGTGAGAGATCATAGATAACCTTCTACATGAACAGCCCCCAACCCCCCACCCCCCGAAAAAAATGAAAAAAATTCGGCGCCCCAGTGCCTGTTTCCTGTCTGCCTTATTTTAATTTTGCTCCTGCCGAGAGAAAACTCTGCGACAGAATGAATTTTTAAAAAACCTGTATGATAACACAGGACAGAACGTTGTTGGGGGACACAGCTGACAAGCCAGTGAGCGCAGCGCTATAATAAACACAGCTACACTTTCTCGCATCTCCCTCTTTTTCTTTTTCCAAACTTTTCAAAGTGCTTTTATCACAAAACTACCACTTAACAACAACATATTCACACCCAGTGCCCCCATCAGTGTCATCTACCTCATCGCTGGGGGCAGAATTATCACACATTCCGCTTCTCTGTTTCTACATTCACAGCTGCCAGCGCTAGTCAGACATTGGCTGTCAGAGTACAAATCCTTCAAAACGGTGCTAAAAATCTCATGTAAATTCAGTTTCCCATCGAAGTGCTGTTAAATCAGGACATACACATGAAGACTGAAAGCAAATCTGTCACTTACCTTCACGGGAATAAACCAAAGCGACAGAATGTATAAAATATCCAACCATAAACGGAGGCCACAAAGCATCCTGCCTCCGTCCCGCCGCCATGATTTTGTCGTCTGCTCAGATCAGACGTCTGCTCATGCGCGCCGTGTCCAAGGTCGCTCATAAATATGTAATTAGGGGGGTGGGCTTTCTGCTCGTGGCGAGCCCAAACCTTGACGTCTCGCGACCAGAACGCGCAACCATAGCCAAACGTGAGAGGGAGGAGCTTTGTCTTCTACCTGTTCGGGGATGGTTTTTCTTAAGTTCTGGGTTTGATGGACTTGAGGGGTCCAAATTTGAAGGGATTGAAAGATAAGATTCTGCTATGCATTTGAAATATTATTAAAGTGGGAACCTTTCCTTAACAACTAATAGCGAGAACTAAACAGAAGCTCTATCATCATCATCATCTTTCACCATCATCATCATTATCTTTCATCATCATCATCATCGGATCTGAATGCTAAATGCAAACAGTATCATGTCCAAGGATGTATGTGTGATAGCTGTATGGTTGGTGTAGGAGTTCAGTGCAACAGAAATGTTATTTGCTCTTAAAATGTCGCATTTTGGTTAACATTTTATGTTACATTCCAGTTAACATTCTATGATTCGCTCTGGTTAACATTTTTGTGTCGCATTATGAATTTCTGATTAATGGTTTTATGCCACGTCATTATTAATGTTTTAATGCCACTTTCTGGTTCAATTTTTATGTCTCATTTCGGTTAGCATTTTTATGTCACATTTTAAAAATATTTTTATGTCACATTTTTACTGAAATCTGTGTCAAATTTTTGGACGCCATGTTTATGTCACATTTTAGTTAACATTGTATGTCACATTCTTGTTAACATTTCTATGCCACATTATTATTAGCATTTTTTGCCACATTCTTTTTGTTCACCTTTAATGTTACATTTTGATTACTATGTCACATTTGGTTTGCATTTTATGTCACATTTAGTTAAAATTTTATGTCACATTGTGGTTAACATTTATGTCACATTTTGGTTAACGGTGTAGTATAAAAAAAGAATGACATAATATTTTGTTTCCAGTATTGGGCTCAAACTTGTGTCCCGCACACAACATGCCGGAAGAGCAATGAACTCACTCTGAAAGTTTGGTGACAGTCAATTGGCCGTTTCTTCTTGTCAGTCACATGATTACGTACCAGGCGTTCTTCTAGGACAAGAGACATACTTTCCTAACAGTTTCTTTTTTCAGGTCAAATAATTTATCCGCCCCGCCATTAGGGCTTGGACTTAGCAGAAGCATGGCTGGCCTAGCATGTAGCACGTATTATATTACAAAAAATATCATACACATAAATATACATTTATTGCTCAAATACACTCTCTCCCTCTTTCCGCCGATAAGACTGTGGTCAAGGCGGTACGCATCCACCGCTTGCACAGCTCCCCACCCCTCAACCACCTCATACCCTTCTACTTACTACGCAACTGTGAGAGATCATAAAAAACCTGTATGATAACACAGGACAGAACGTTGTTGGGGACACAGCTGACAAGCCAGTGAGCGCAGCGCTATAATAAACACAGCTACACTTTCTCGCATCTCCCTCTTTTTCTTTTTCCAAACTTTTCAAAGTGCTTTTATCACAAAACTACCACTTAACAACAACATATTCACACCCAGTGCCCCATCAGTGTCATCTACCTCATCGCTGGGGGCAGAATTATCACACATTCCGCTTCTCTGTTTCTACATTCACAGCTGCCAGCGCTAGTCAGACATTGGCTGTCAGAGTACAAATCCTTCAAAACGGTGCTAAAAATCTCATGTAAATTCAGTTTCCCATCGAAGTGCTGTTAAATCAGGACATACACATGAAGACTGAAAGCAAATCTGTCACTTACCTTCACGGGAATAAACCAAAGCGACAGAATGTATAAAATATCCAACCATAAACGGAGGCCACAAAGCATCCTGCCTCCGTCCCGCCGCCATGATTTTGTCGTCTGCTCAGATCAGACGTCTGCTCATGCGCGCCGTGTCCAAGGTCGCTCATAAATATGTAATTAGGGGGGTGGGCTTTCTGCTCGTGGCGAGCCCAAACCTTGACGTCTCGCGACCAGAACGCGCAGCCTAGCCAAACGTGAGAGGGAGGAGCTTTGTCTTCTACCTGTTCGGAGATGGTTTTTCTTAAGTTCTGGGTTTGATGGACTTGAGGGGTCCAAATTTGAAGGGATTGAAAGATAAGATTCTGCTATGCATTTGAAATATTATTAAAGTGGGAACCTTCCTTAACGACTAATAGCGAGAACTAAACAGAAGCTCTATCATCATCATCATCATATCTGAATGCTAAATACAAACAGTATCATGTCCAAGGATGTATGTGTGGTTGGTGTGGGATTTCAGAGCAATAGAAATGTTATTTGCTCTTTAAATAAAATGTCGCATTTTGGTTAACATTTTATGTTACATTCCAGTTAACATTCTATGATTCGCTCTGGTTAACATTTTTGTGTCGCATTATGAATTTCTGATTAATGGTTTTATGCCACGTCATTATTAATGTTTTAATGCCACATTCTGGTTTAGTTTTTATGTCGCATTCCGGTTATCATTGTATGTCACATTCTGGTTAGCATTCTATGTCTCATTTCGGTTAGCATTTTTATGTCACATTTAAAAAATATTTTTATGCCACATTTTTATTGAAATCTTTGTCAAATTTTTGGACGCCATGTTTATGTCACATTTTTGTTAACAGTTAAGTCAAATTTTGGATAACATTTAAATCTCACACTCTGGTTAATATTTTATGTCACATTTTAGTTAACATTGTATGTCACAGTCTTGTTAAAATTTTTTGCCACATTCTTTTTGTTCACCTTTAATGTTACATTTTGATTAACGCTATGCCACATTTGGTTAGCATTTTATATCACATTTAGTTAAAATTTTATGTCACATTGTGGTTAACATTTATGTCACATTTTGGTTAACGGTGTAGTATAAAAATAGAATGACATAATATTTTGTTTCCAGTATCGGGCTCAAACTTGTGTCCCTCACACAACATGCCGGAAGTGCAATGAACTCACTCTGAAAGTTTGGTGACAGTCAGTTGGCCGTTTCTTCTTGTCAGTCACATGATTACGTACCAGGCGTTCTTCTAGGACAAGAGACATACTTTCCTAAGTTTTTTTTTTTCAGGTCAAATAATTTATCCGCGCCGCCATTAGCGCTTGGACTTAGCAGAAGCATGGCTGTCCTTACATGTAACACGGAAAATGACCGGCCTCTTGTTTAACTGAAAGGGCAGTCGCTGGTCAGAGACTGGACAACACACACAAGAAACAAAACTTAGCGCCGAGAAGAATAAATACAGCAACAGCTGATGGGGCCTAGGCAGCTAAAATGAACGGGCCCTACAGACAAACAAAGTGAACTTTATATAAAGGGATGTGAAATTTGTCCACATGAACAGCCCCCAACCCCCCACCCCCCGAAAAAAATGAAAAAAATTCGGCGCCCCAGTGCCTGTTTCCTGTCTGCCTTATTTTAATTTTGCTCCTGCCGAGAGAAAACTCTGCGACAGAATGAATTTTTAAAAAACCTGTATGATAACACAGGACAGAACGTTGTTGGGGACACAGCTGACAAGCCAGTGAGCGCAGCGCTATAATAAACACAGCTACACTTTCTCGCATCTCCCTCTTTTTTCTTTTTCCAAACTTTTCAAAGTGCTTTTATCACAAAACTACCACTTAACAACAACATATTCACACCCAGTGCCCCCATCAGTGTCATCTACCTCATCGCTGGGGGCAGAATTATCACACATTCCGCTTCTCTGTTTCTACATTCACAGCTGCCAGCGCTAGTCAGACATTGGCTGTCAGAGTACAAATCCTTCAAAACGGTGCTAAAAATCTCATGTAAATTCAGTTTCCCATCGAAGTGCTGTTAAATCAGGACATACACATGAAGACTGAAAGCAAATCTGTCACTTACCTTCACGGGAATAAACCAAAGCGACAGAATGTATAAAATATCCAACCATAAACGGAGGCCACAAAGCATCCTGCCTCCGTCCCGCCGCCATGATTTTGTCGTCTGCTCAGATCAGACGTCTGCTCATGCGCGCCGTGTCCAAGGTCGCTCATAAATATGTAATTAGGGGGGTGGGCTTTCTGCTCGTGGCGAGCCCAAACCTTGACGTCTCGCGACCAGAACGCGCAGCCTAGCCAAACGTGAGAGGGAGGAGCTTTGTCTTCTACCTGTTCGGAGATGGTTTTTCTTAAGTTCTGGGTTTGATGGACTTGAGGGGTCCAAATTTGAAGGGATTGAAAGATAAGATTCTGCTATGCATTTGAAATATTATTAAAGTGGGAACCTTTCCTTAACGACTAATAGCGAGAACTAAACAGAAGCTCTATCATCATCATCATCATATCTGAATGCTAAATACAAACAGTATCATGTCCAAGGATGTATGTGTGGTTGGTGTGGGATTTCAGAGCAATAGAAATGTTATTTGCTCTTTAAATAAAATGTCGCATTTTGGTTAACATTTTATGTTACATTCCAGTTAACATTCTATGATTCGCTCTGGTTAACATTTTTGTGTCGCATTATGAATTTCTGATTAATGGTTTTATGCCACGTCATTATTAATGTTTTAATGCCACATTCTGGTTTAGTTTTTATGTCGCATTCCGGTTATCATTGTATGTCACATTCTGGTTAGCATTCTATGTCTCATTTCGGTTAGCATTTTTATGTCACATTTAAAAAATATTTTTATGCCACATTTTTATTGAAATCTTTGTCAAATTTTTGGACGCCATGTTTATGTCACATTTTTGTTAACAGTTAAGTCAAATTTTGGATAACATTTAAATCTCACACTCTGGTTAATATTTTATGTCACATTTTAGTTAACATTGTATGTCACAGTCTTGTTAAAATTTTTTGCCACATTCTTTTTGTTCACCTTTAATACATACCCTTCTACTTATTACGCCACTGTGAGAGATCATAGATAACCTTCTACTTATTACGTCACTGTGAGTGATCATAGATACCCTTCTACTTAGTACGCCACTGTGAGTGATCATAGACACTCTTCTACCTACTACGCCACTGTGTGTGATCATAGACACCCTTCTACTTACTATGCCACTGTGAGAGATAATAGATACCCATCTACTTACTACGCCACTGCGAGTGATCATAGACACCCTTCTACTTACTACGCCACTATGAGTGATCATAGACACTCTTCTACTTACTACGCCACTGTGAGTGATCATAGATAACCTTCTACTTACTACGCCACTGTCAGTTATCATAGATAACCTTCTACTTACTAGGCCACTACTACGCCACTGTGAGAGATCATAGATAGCCTTCTACTTACTACGTTACTGTGAGTTATCATAGATACCCTTCTACTTACTACGTTACTGTGAGAGATCATAGATAACCTTCTACTTACTACGTTACTGTGAGTTATTATAGATAACCTTCTACTTACTACGTTACTGTGAGTTATCATAGATACCCTTCTACTTACTACGTTACTGTGAGAGATCATAGACAACCTTCTACTTACTACGTTACTGTGAGAGATCATAGATAGCCTTCTACTTACTACGCCACTGTCAGTGATCATAGACAACCTTCTACATACTACGCCACTGTGAGTGATAATAGACACCATTCTACTTAATACGCCACTGTGAGAGATCATAGATAACCTTCTACTTACTACGCCACTGTGAGTGATCATAGACACCCTTCTACTTACTGTGCCACTGTGAGAGATAATACATACCCTTCTACTTATTACGCCACTGTGAGAGATCATAGATCTCTCTCTCTCTCTGAACCTTAAGTGCCCAGGGCACATGGGGCTTCCGCAAGGGTTTTCCACAAATGCCTGTCTTTCGCCTTTTTTTCTGCTCTTGCCCAGGTGAGCCCTCTATTGCTCAACATCCTTTCTGTTGTTCTTCTCCATGTCTCTTTTGGTCTACCCTTACTTCTACTCCCCTGTGGTGTCCATCTTAGTGCTATTTTTGGTAGTGAGTTGTCAGTCATTCGGAGCACATGTCCCAACCATCGCCAGCGTCTTTCCTCAATAATTGTTGTCAGTGGTTTCATCTGCATTTCTGCCAATAAGATGTTATTTCTTATGGTGTTTGGCCAAAATATTTTTTTAATTCTACGTAAACATTTAGTCTGGAAAGAATTCAACTTGTTTTCTATGGTTTTGGTGATTTTCCAGCATTCACTTCCATAGAGTAGTACACTTAGAACATTACTCTTAAATATCCTGATTTTCATATTTGTGCTTAGTTTATTTGATTTCCATATATTCTGTAGCATTGCAAAAGCCTGGTTTGCTCTAGTAAGTCTGCTGTTGATGTCCTCTGTGCTGTCTCCATTTTCTACTACTCTGCTGCCAAGGTATACAAATTCGTTGACCTCCTCCACTAACTTGTTATCTACTCTGAGTACATTTCTGTTGTTCACATTTTGCTTCATTAACTTTGTCTTTCCTACGTTGATCTTTAGTCCTATGTTGTTTGCATTCTGGGTTAACTTGTTTATTTTATCTTGCATATCTTTGTGCAGCGAGGAAAGGAACTGGTCACCCTACCTCATACGCTGATGACCCAGCATAATGAGGTCTCTAACGCTTCACCCCCTACGGCATTTGAAATGCTATGGGACTATCTTTACTTTTTTTTATATCTTTGTGACTGCTTGATAATAGACAAATGTCGTCCGCAAAGTCAAGGTCCTCCAGCACTGTGTTAAGGGTCCATTGTAATCCTCTGCGTTTGTCTGATGTTGCCTCCTTCATTAACCAGTCTACTGCCAAGATAAATAATGTTGGTGATAGTACACATCCCTGTTTCACTCCTGTTTGTACCCTAAAGCTGCTGGAGGTATGTTCTCCACAGATAACTTTGCACTGAAAACCCTCGTATAGGGCTTTGATTACATTAACTATTTTATGGGGGAGGCCATGCCATCTTAGGATTTTCCACAGTGCATCTCTGTTGACACTGTCAAAGGCTTTCTCAAAAGAGATCATAGATAACCTTCTACTTATTACGCCACTGTGAGAGATCATAAATAGCCTTCTACTTATTACGCCAATGTGAGTGATCATAGATAGCCTTCTACTTATTACGTCACTGTGAGAGATCATAGATAACTTTCTACTTACTACGCCACTGTGAGAGATCATAGATAACCTTCTACTTACTACGTCACTGTGAGTGATCATAGATAACCTTCTACTTACTACGTCACTGTGAGTGATCATAGATAACCTTCTACTTACTACGCCACTGTGAGAGATCATATACACCCTTCTACTTACTACATCACTGTGAGTGATCATAGATAACCTGCTACTTACTACGTCATTGTTAGTGATCATAGATAGAAAAGAAAAGAAGCAACTGAAAGTGTGAGGAATGTTGTTCTAAAAGTTGCTATTGTTGATGTTGCTATTGTTGATGTTGCTATTGTTGATGTTGCTATTGTTGATGTTGCTATTGTTGATGTTGCTACTATTGGTGGTGTTATTATTGATGTTATTGTTGATGCTGTTGCTCTTATTGTACAATCCTTCTGTTGCTGTCAGCTAGAGGTTTGTGGTAGGTAAGTTTGCCGTGAAGGTTATGTAGCTAAGACAGACAAGACAGTCAGGCAGACAAGCAGGCAGACAGACAAGAGAGACAGACAAACAGATCAGACTTACTTACTATTAGACACAACATGAACTATAACACCGTGTAAAAAAATTAATGTCAAATAAGAACTCCACGAGATCACACAAGAAAAAAAAAGACCCAGTTTAATGTGAACTTTAAAAAATCACTTATCAAAATCACAGATTTGTTTCAAACAGTACAAATTGCATACGGTTTAATTTTGCTCTGAAAGAAAGCAAGACGTGATTGATAAAGTATATTTTATATTGCTTTCAAGCAGAGTACGAACATGATACTATACATTTTATTACCCATTTTCAAACAGAGTGCAAAGGTAATAATAGAAATTTGATTATCATTTCTACTAGAGTTAAAAAATTGATAATAGAAATTTGATTATCATTTCTATTAGAGTAAAAAAAAAAAGAGTTGGTAATTAAAATTTGATTATCATTTCTATTAGAGTAAAAAAAAGTTGATAATAGAAATTTGATTGTCATTTATATTAAAGTAAAAAAAAAGTTAATAGAAATTTGAGTATCATTTCTACTAGAATTAAAAAAAGAGGTGATAATTTGATTATCATTTCTATTAGAGCAAAAAAAAGAGTTCATAATAGAAATTTTATTACCGTTTCTATTAGAGTAAAAAAAAATAAAGAGTTGATAATAGAAATTTGATTATCATTTCTATTAGAGTAAAAAAAAAAGAGTTGGTAATTAAAATTTGATTATCATTTCTATTAGAGTAAAAAAAGTTGATAATAGAAATTTGATTATCTTTCCCAGACAGAGTACAAAGATAATAAGAGATATTTTAATATCAGTTTCAAATATAGTAAATGAAAAGATGATATATAAATGTTATCATGGGTTTCAATTATGACTATCCTAATGATACTAGAAATTGTCATGTGTTTCAAAGTGATCATGACGGTGACATAGACTTTCTGTGCTGTCCTAACTAACAAGGTTAAGATGATATAGAGTTTCTGTGTTGTCCTAACTAACAAGGTTAAGATAATATAGAGTTTCTGTGTTGTCCTAACTAACAAGGTTAAGATGATATAGACTTCCTGTGCTGTCCTAACTAACAATGTTAAGATGATATAGAGTTTCTGTGTTGTCCTAACTAACAAGGTTAAGGTGATATAGACTTCTTGTGTTGTCCGAACTAACAAGGTTAAGATGATATAAACTGTATGTGTTGTCCTGACTAACAAGGTTAAGATAATATAGAGTTTCTGTGTTGTCCTGACTAACAAGGTTAAGTTAATATAGAGTTTCTGTGTTGTCCTGACTAACAAGGTTAAGATAATATAGAGTTTCTGTGTTGTCCTGACTAACAAGGTTAAGATGATATAGACTTTCTGTGATGTCTTGATATACAAGGTTAAGATGATATATAGTTTCTGTGTTGTCCTAACTAACAAGGTTAAGATGATATAGACTTTCTGTGATGTCTTGATATACAAGGTTAAGATGATATATAGTTTCTGTGTTGTCCTAACTAACAAGGTTAAGTTAATATAGGTTTTCTGTGTTGCCTTAAATGATTAGTTTAATGTGATATAGAGTTTCTGTGGTGTCCTACATGATTAGATTAATGCGACGTAGACTTTCTATCTATGTTGTCCTGACTGATTAGATTAAGCTGCTCTTTAGTAATGATTAATGATAAACCACACAAAAAAGTAAAATAATTTTCTGTTTAAATGGAGTCAATGAAAAAAAAAATTGAAGAAGTCAACAAATCAGCAATAAATAAAAACATCAAGGTAGTCCTCTTGTCCTCTAGACTAGGTCCTCTCGTTCTTTTCTCGAGACAAATGTCAGGTGTGACATTTCTGTCCTCTATACCATTTCATCTTTCTGCTTGCTCATGGCTTGAGCAAGACGTGATATGAGGTTAACAGCCTTTTGTTCTTTCTTCTCTCCTGTACTCTATAGGAGCATATACAGTCATCTCTAAGTGTTGATTGGTTCTTGCTTAACTGATGTGTGAGTGATTGAATGGCTGATTGGTTGCATGTGGGATTGTTTGGCTGCGTGTGCGACTGGTTGGTTGCTTGATTGATTGTATGTGCGCTTGGTTTGTTGGCTGGTTAGCTGAGTTTATGGTTAATCGATTGGTTTGTTTTTGACTAGTTATTTGAGAGAGTGGCTAACTGACTACTTTGTTTGTGTGCTGGTTAGTCCGGTGGTTGGCTAGTTTATTAGTTGATTTTCTGGCTGGCTATCTGATTAGTTTATGGCTTGTTAGCCGGGTGGTTGAGTGGTTTATCGGCTGGTTAACTGGTTTGTTAGTTACTTGTATGCTTTATAGACTGGTTAGTTGAGAAGTTGGTTATTTGTCTGGTTGATTTGTTTGTTGACTGGTTAGTTAGAAAGTTAGTTGTTAGGCTGGTTGATTGGTCAGTTGATAAGTTGGTTGTTTGTCTGGCTGAGTGGTCTGCTGACTGATTAGTGAAGAAGCTGGTTGTTTGACAGGCTGGTTGGTTTGTTGACTGAATGTTGAGAAGCTGGTTGTTTGACCGGCTGGTTGATTTGTGGACTGGTTAGTTGAGAGGTTGATTGTTTGGTTGGTTTGTTGGTTGATTGGTTGACTGGTTAGTTGAGAGGTTGATTGTTTGGTTGGTTTGTTGGTTGGTTGGTTGGTTGGTTGGTTGGTTGGTTGATTGGTTTGTTGGTTGATTGGTTAAATGATTAGTTTAATGTGATATAGAGTTTCTGTGGTGTCCTACATGATTAGATTAATGCGACGTAGACTTTCTATCTATGTTGTCCTGACTGATTAGATTAAGGTGCTCTTTAGTAATGATTAATGATAAACCACACAAAAAAGTAAAATAATTTTCTGTTTCAATGGAGTCAATGAAAAAAAATTGAAGAAGTCAACAAATCAGCAATAAATAAAAACATCAAGGTAGTCCTCTTGTCCTCTAGACTAGGTCCTCTCGTTCTTTTCTCGAGACAAATGTCAGGCGTGACATTTCTGTCCTCTATACCATTTCATCTTTCTGCTTGCTCATGGCTTGAGCAAGACGTGATATGAGGTTAACAGCCTTTTGTTGTTCTTTCTTCTCTCCTGTACTCTATAGGAGCATATACAGTCATCTCTAAGTGCTGATTGGTTCTTGCTTAACTGATGTGTGAGTGATTGGTTGGCTGATTGGTTGCATGTGGGATTGTTTGGCTGCGTGTGCGACTGGTTGGTTGCTTGATTGATTGTATGTGCGCTTGGTTTGTTGGCTGGTTAGCTGAGTTTATGGTTAATCGATTGGTTTGTTTTTGACTAGTTATTTGAGAGAGTGGCTAACTGACTACTTTGTTTGTGTGCTGGTTAGTCCGGTGGTTGGCTAGTTTATTAGTTGATTTTCTGGCTGGCTATCTGATTAGTTTATGGCTTGTTAGCCGGGTGGTTGAGTGGTTTATCGGCTGGTTAACTGGTTTGTTAGTTACTTGTATGCTTTATAGACTGGTTAGTTGAGAAGTTGGTTATTTGTCTGGTTGATTTGTTTGTTGACTGGTTAGTTAGAAAGTTAGTTGTTAGGCTGGTTGATTGGTCAGTTGATAAGTTGGTTGTTTGTCTGGCTGAGTGGTCTGCTGACTGATTAGTGAAGAAGCTGGTTGTTTGACAGGCTGGTTGGTTTGTTGACTGAATGTTGAGAAGCTGGTTGTTTGACCGGCTGGTTGATTTGTGGACTGGTTAGTTGAGGGGTTAATTGTTTCGTTAGTTGGTTAGTTTTGTTGACTGATTAGTTGAGAGGTTGATTGTTTGGTTGGTTTGTTGGTTGGTTGGTTGGTTGGTTGGTTGGTTGGTTGATTGGTTTGTTGGTTGATTGGTTGACTGGTTAGTTGAGAAAATGACTGCTTGGTTTCTTGACTGGTTAGCTGAGAAATTGGCTGTCCGGCCTGTTGCTTGGTTTGTTAACTGGTTAGTAGAATGGTTGGGTGGTTAAAGTGTCCTTTTGATTCTGAATTTTACTTTGTAGCTGCCGAATGTGGTCAGGATCATAATTTTCAGACACAGAGTAAAATCAGTGACAGCTATACAGACTCTAACACAAAAAAGTAAAATAATTTTCTGTTTCAATGGAGTCAATGAAAAAAAATTGAAGAAGTCAACAAATCAGCAATAAATAAAAACATCAAGATAGTCCTCGTGTCCTCTAGACTAGGTCCTCTCGTTCTTTTCTCGAGACAAATGTCAGGCGTGACATTTCTGTCCTCTATACCATTTCATCTTTGCGCTTGCTCATGGCTTGAGCAAGACGTGATATGAGGTTAACAGCCTTTTGTTGTTCTTTCTTCTCTCCTGTACTCTATAGGAGCATATACAGTCATCTCTAAGTGCTGATTGGTTCTTGCTTAACTGATGTGTGAGTGATTGGTTGGCTGATTGGTTGCATGTGGGATTGTTTGGCTGCGAGTGCGACTGGTTGGTTGCTTGATTGATTGTATGTGCGCTTGGTTTGTTGCCTGGTTGTTTGGCTTGTTGGTTGGTTAACTGGTTGTTTTGTTGATTGCTTATTTGCTTTGTTGCTAGGTTGGTTGTTTTGTCACTTAGTTTGCTGTTTGATTGGATGGTTGCTTGCTTGCTTCATGACTTGCTTGCCTTGTTGTTTCGTTGTTGGCTTGTTGCATGTCTGATTGGATGGTTGCTTGCTTGCTTCATTAGTTGCTTGCCTTGTTGTTTCGTTGTTGGCTTGTTGCATGTTTGATTGAATGGTTGGTTGGGTGGTTTTTATGAATAAGTAGGTGGCCAGCTGAGTTGCTGGCTAATTAGCTGTCGGTCTATTTAGGTGTTCAATTGATTAGTTGGGTTATTGACTGATCGTTTATATTCTTGCTCGTTGGCTGGTTAGCTAGTTTTATAGTGGGTTTGCTAGCTGTTTGGTTGGTTAGTTTAATGGTTGGTTAACTATTTCTTTTGTTTCCTTCTTGGTTTGTTTGTTACTGCCTGGCTGGTCATTTGGGTGGTAGGTTAGTTGGTTAATGTGGTGGCTGCTTGAATGGTTTGTTGATTTATTAGTTGAGTACATGCCTAATTGATTTGTTGGCTGGTTAGTTGAGTGATTGGCTAGATGACTGGTTGCTTTGTTGGCTGGTTAGTTGACTTTATGGTTAATCGATTGGTTTGTTTTTGACTAGTTATTTGAGAGAGTGGCTAACTGACTACTTTGTTTGTGTGCTGGTTCGTCCGGTGGTTGGCTAGTTTATTAGTTGATTTTCTGGCTGGCTAACTGATTAGTTTATGGCTTGTTAGCCGGGTGGTTGAGTGGTTTATCGGCTGGTTAACTGGTTTGTTAGTTAGGTGTATGCTTTATAGACTGGTTAGTTGAGAAGTTGGTTATTTGTCTGGTTGATTGGTTTGTTGACTGGTTAGTTAGAAAGTTAGTTGTTAGGCTGGTTGATTGGTCAGTTGATAAGTTGGTTGTTTGTCTGGCTGAGTGGTCTGCTGACTGATTAGTGAAGAAGCTGGTTGTTTGACTGGGTGGTTGGTTTGTTGACTGAATGTTGAGGCCGGCTGGTTGATTTGTGGACTGGTTAGTTGAGAGGTTGATTGTTTGGTTGGTTGATTGGTTTGTTGGTTGATTGGTTGACTGGTTAGTTGAGAAATTGACTGCTTGGTTTCTTGACTGGTTAGCTGAGAAATTGGCTGTCTGGCCTGTTGCTTGGTTTGTTAACTGGTTAGTAGAATGGTTGGGTGGTTATTGTGTCCTTTTGATTCTGAATTTGACTTTGTAGCTGCCGAATGTGATCAGGATCATAATTTTCAGACACGGAGTAAAATCAGTGACAGCTATACTGACTCTAACACTAAAAAGAAGCTTCTTAGCACAGTCCACTACCCACATGTACACACTTATCCATAACTTAGCTATCCAGGCTCAACGCCTATTAGGCAAATTACTAAGACGCCAGACATACCTGGTGCTTAGGATATGTAGATTAGTCTACTTTTGTTATGTGTCAGTAATTTTTGTCTGCCTTTTATTGTCTGTTAGTAATTTTTGTCTGCTTTTGGTGTGTGTCAGTATTTATGTCTGTGTTTGATGTGGGTCAGTATTTATGTCTGTCTTTTGGTGAGTGTCAGTATTTATGTCTGTCTTTTGGTGTGTTTCAGTATTTATGTCTGTCTTTTGGTGTGTTTCAGTATTTATGTCTGTGTTTGGTGTGTGTCAGTATTTATGTCTGTGTTTGATGTGTGTCAGTATTTATGTCTGTGTTTGGTGTGTGTCAGTATTTATGTCTGTGTTTGGTATGTGTCAGTATTTATGTCTGTGTTTGGTGTGTGTCAGTATTTATGTCTGTGTTTTGGTGTGTGTCAGTATTTATGCATGCTTTTTGCGAGCGTTATTTCCTCCATCTTCTCTATGCATTTTTTGCTTCAAGTTGCAAATGTAATTAACATTAACATGTTAGCATGTCACAATGGTTGTAACTCTAGGTCGTGAAGTACATGAATGTCCATGTATCTATGGATGATGATGACATGACAACACGTCATGTTTAGTAATTATCAGTGCAACCCTGAAAGACCAATAAGTCTGCTTTTCCCTCTGTGACACAGACTTTATGTCTGCCACGTGGGCTACACACTATTGAAAGCAAGCAAGAAAAGTCTGGAGCTTCAGCAGAAGACACAAGTGACAGTCTGTCCCGTTGTTATTCATCATAATGATATAAACGTTAAGTCTTCAGTCCTTTCTGTCCACTTTCAAAAATAAAGATGTAATTTAAGACCCTTGTTAATGTTTACTTCACAGAAAGGTTAATGTGTACCTCTCAACAGTTTGTCCGTGTAGAAAATGTGAATAAGGAACTTGACTGAGACAAACGAGATCTTAACTTCACCGAGATCTTGACTTGACTGAGACAAATGAAATCTTGACTTGACTGAGACAACTAAGATCTTCACGGTAATGAGACAACTGAGATTTTGACTTGATTGAGACAACTGAGATCTTTACTTGACTGAGATATTGAGATTTTAACTTGACTGAGACAACTGAGACCTTGAATTGGCTGAGAAAACTGAGATCTTGAGTGGACTAAGGCAAATGAGACCTTGACTTGACTGAGACAACTGAGATCTTGACTGGACTGAGACAACTGAGATTTTGACTTGACTGAGACAACTGAGGTCTTGACAGATTCCACTGACACCTGCTAGGAACTGAGAAAATGTAATCCTGTTTCTAAACTGAGACACAATTCTTCCCAAACTGATGAAAAGGTGAATGGTTAAATTTTTAAATTCTTAACCTCTGTACATTTAGAGTTTTTGATACGTTTATTAACTTCTTAACATGAGGATACTTACTTTACTCCACTGATAAGATCCGTAAAATGAAGAAGTACCTAGAGAATAAAAGTAAGTGAGACATCCTAACTGTAATACTAACACTGGGATGTGACATCCTACTACTCCTAAACCTGTCACCCTGGCTGTAATACTAACACTGGATGTGACATCCTACTACAACTGAGCATGTCACCCTGGCTGTAATACTAACACTGGGATGTGACATCCTACTACAACTGAGCATGTCACCTGGCTGTAATACTAACACTGGGATGTGACATCCTACTACAACTGAGCATGTCACCCTGGCTGTAATACTAACACTGGAATGTGACATCCTACTACTCCTGAACCTGTCATCTTGGCTGTAATACTAACACTGGAATGTGACATCCTACTACTCCTGAACCTGTCACCCTGGCTGTAATACTGACACTGGAATGTGACATCCTACTACTCCTGAACCTGTCACCCTGGCTGTAATACTAACACTGGAATGTGACATCCTACTACTCCTGAGCTTGTCACCCTGGCTGTAATACTAACACTGGAATGTGACATCCTACTACTCCTGAACCTGTCACCCTGGCTGTAATACTAACACTGGGATGTGACATCCTACTACTCATGAGCTTGTCACCCTGGCTGTAATACTAACACTGGGATGTGACATCCTACTACTCCTGAGCTTGTCACCCTGGCTGTAATACTAACACTGGAATGTGACATCCTACTACTCCTGAACCTGTCACCCTGGCTGTAATACTAACACTGGAATGTGACATCCTACTACTCCTGAACCTGTCACCCTGGCTGTAATACTAACACTGGAATGTGACATCCTACTACTCCTGAACCTGTCACCCTGGCTGTAATACTAACACTGGAATGTAACATCCTACTACTCCTGAACCTGTCACCCTGGCTGTAATACTAACGTGTTTGGTGTGTGTTAGTATTTATGTCTGTGTTTGATGTATGTCAGTATTTATGTCTGTGTTTGGTGTGTGTCAGTATTTATGTCTGTGTTTGGTGTGTGTCAGTATTTATGTCTGTGTTTGATATGTGTCAGTATTTATGTCTGTGTTTGGTGTGTGTCAGTATTTATGTCTGTGTTTGATATGTGTCAGTATTTATGTCTGTGTTTGGTGTGTGTCAGTATTTATGTCTGTGTTTGGTATGTGTCAGTATTTATGTCTGTGTTTGGTGTGTGTCAGTATTTATGTCTGTGTTTTGGTGTGTGTCAGTATTTATGCATGCTTTTTGCGAGCGTTATTTCCTCCATCTTCTCTATGCATTTTTTGCTTCAAGTTGCAAATGTAATTAACATTAACATGTTAGCATGTCACAATGGTTGTAACTCTAGGTCGTGAAGTACATGAATGTCCATGTATCTATGGATGATGATGACATGACAACACGTCATGTTTAGTAATTATCAGTGCAACCCTGAAAGACCAATAAGTCTGCTTTTCCATCTGTGACACAGACTTTATGTCTGCCACGTGGGCTACACACTACTGAAAGCAAGCACGAAAGTCTGGAGCTTCAGCAGAAGACACAAGTGACAGTCTGTTCCGTTGTTATTCATCATAATGATATAAACGTTAAGTCTTCAGTCCTTTCTGTCCACTTTCAAAAATAAAGATGTAATTTAAGACCCTTGTTAATGTTTACCTCACTGAAAGGTTAATGTGTATCTCTCAACAGTTTGTCCGTGTAGAAAATGTGAACAAGGAACTTGACTGAGACAAACGAGATCTTAACTTCACTGAGATCTTGACTTGACTGAGACAAATGAAATCTTGACTTGATTGAGACAACTAAGATCTTCACGGTAATGAGACAACTGAGATTTTGACTTGATTGAGACAACTGAGATCTTGAATTGGCTGAGACAACTGAGATCTTGAGTGGACTAAGGCAAATGAGACCTTGACTTGACTGAGACAACTGAGATCTTGAATTGGCTGAGACAACTGAGATCTTGAGTGGACTAAGGCAAATGAGACCTTGACTTGACTGAGACAACTGAGATCTTGACTGGACTGAGACAACTGAGATTTTGACTTGACTGAGACAACTGAGGTCTTGACAGATTCCACTGACACCTGCTAGGAACTGAGAAAATGTAATCCTGTTTCTAAACTGAGACACAATTCTTCCCAAACTGATGAAAAGGTGAATGGTTAAATTTTTAAATTCTTAACCTCTGTACATTTAGAGTTTGTGATACGTTTATTAACTTCTTAACATGAGGATACTTACTTTACTCCACTCATAAGATCCGTAAAATGGAGAAGTACCTAGAGAATAAAAGTAAGTGAGACATCCTAACTGTAATACTAACACTGGGATGTGACATCCTACTACTCCTAAACCTGTCACCCTGGCTGTAATACTAACACTGGGATGTGACATCCTACTACAACTGAGCATGTCACCCTGGCTGTAATACTAACACTGGGATGTGACATCCTACTACAACTGAGCATGTCACCCTGGCTGTAATACTAACACTGGGATGTGACATCCTACTACAACTGAGCATGTCACCCTGGCTGTAATACTAACACTGGAATGTGACATCCTACTACTCCTGAACCTGTCATCTTGGCTGTAATACTAACACTGGAATGTGACATCCTACTACTCCTGAACCTGTCACCCTGGCTGTAATACTGACACTGGAATGTGACATCCTACTACTCCTGAACCTGTCACCCTGGCTGTAATACTAACACTGGAATGTGACATCCTACTACTCCTGAGCTTGTCACCCTGGCTGTAATACTAACACTGGAATGTGACATCCTACTACTCCTGAACCTGTCACCCTGGCTGTAATACTAACACTGGGATGTGACATCCTACTACTCATGAGCTTGTCACCCTGGCTGTAATACTAACACTGGGATGTGACATCCTACTACTCCTGAGCTTGTCACCCTGGCTGTAATACTAACACTGGAATGTGACATCCTACTACTCCTGAACCTGTCAGCCTGAGACACGTGAACTTTTTGGGGAACTCCCATTGGTGGCCTACAGACGGGACAAGAACCTCAAGGACCTTTTAATTCGTAGTCATCTTAAGACAGATGACACTTTTTATAGTACCAGACGTTGTGGACGCCGTAGATGTAACACTTGTCCGTTTGTTGTCGAGGCTAGCCAGATCTCCTTCCCTAAATCCACGTTATCAGTACAGGAGGGTTTCACCTGCACTTCAAGCAATGTCATTTATGTTATCATGTGCAAACGTTGTGGTTTGAAGTACATAGGGGAAACTGGCTTACGGTTAGGAGATCGATTTCGCCAGCATCTCAATGATATTTCTAAGAGGGCCTGGACACCTGTGGCTAAACATTTTTGCCTTGGTAACCACAGGGGCAAACAGGACATTTCGGTTAGTGCGATCCGCTCTTGTTCCGCTGATGTACGATCTCGGAGGGTCCTAGAACAGCGCCTTATTTTCCAGACTGGCTGTCTCCACCCAGCTGGAATCAACAATGTCTTCAGCTTTCTGTAACTTCTTTATTTTTCCACTGGCCCTTTTTATACTCTACTTTCTTTCTCTATGCTAACCCTCCCTACCACCATCCTATTTCCTTCTCTGCCAACATATTGGTCTTGTCCTATTCACCAGTTTCACATTTTATCCCTGTAGGTGTTTAAGTTCTTCATTCATTATCTCTCCGCGTCCCCTTTTCTCTCTCCCCCCCCCCCGACACCTCTAGCGGCTATCATGTTTCTATTGCCTTCCCCCAACCCCTTTCTCCCACTTGTTCTCCTCCTCTCTCCGCTTCTTCGCTATGATTGGCTATATCGGGAATCTTTTGTCTGTAGGCAGCGTGGTTTTTTTTCCTCCTCCTCCTTCTTCCACACACATTTCTACTTCACTGGGAGCATGATTCTTCAGATAAGTTATATATGTTGTATTTCGTTTTGTATGTATCCTCGAATAAGGCTCACGCCGAAATATCGGATGTTGTATGTTTTTCATTTATACATTCTCATACTTTATATTCGTTTTTTTCTCACCATGCTCACTTCCTCCCTCACTTTGTAAAACTACACCATACACCTCTATCTACCTTATTTATATTAACCAGTTTTACTGCAGTCGCCATCCCTTTTATCTGGAATGTGACATCCTACTACTCCTGAGTCTGTCACCCTGGCTGTAATACTGACATTGGAATGTGACATCCTACTACTCCTGAGTCTGTCACCCTGGCTGTAATACTGACACTGGAATGTGACATCCTACTACTCCTGAACCTGTCACCCTGGCTGTAATACTGACACTGGAATGTGACATCCTACTACTCCTGAGCTTGTCACCCTGGCTGTAATACTGACACTGGAATGTGACATCTTACTACTCCTGAACCTGTCACCCTGGCTGTAATACTGACACTGGAATGTGACATCCTACTACTCCTGAACCTGTCACCCTGGCTGTAATACTGACACTGGAATGTGACATCCTACTACTCCTGAACCTGTCACCCTGGCTGTAATACTGACACTGGAATGTGACATCCTACTACTCCTGAACCGCATTAGCCATATATCGCGGCAACAAGCCCTCACCCCTAAACCGCACTGTAGCTCGGACAGGGTGAAACTAGTACTCACGTACCACCCTCATAGCTTGGCAGTTAAAAACATACTGTTTCGCCATCTCCACCTCCTCCAGACCGAGCCTGAGACACGTGAACTTTTTGGGGAACTCCCATTGGTGGCCTACAGACGGGACAAGAACCTCAAGGACCTTTTAATTCGTAGTCATCTTAAGACAGATGACACTTTTTATAGTACCAGACGTTGTGGACGCCGTAGATGTAACACTTGTCCGTTTGTTGTCGAGGCTAGCCAGATCTCCTTCCCTAAATCCACGTTATCAGTACAGGAGGGTTTCACCTGCACTTCAAGCAATGTCATTTATGTTATCATGTGCAAACGTTGCGGTTTGAAGTACATAGGGGAAACTGGCATACGGTTAGGAGATCGATTTCGCCAGCATCTCAGTGATATTTCTAAGAGGGCCTGGACACCTGTGGCTAAACATTTTTGCCTTGGTAACCACAGGGGCAAACAGGACATTTCGGTTAGTGCGATCCGCTCTTGTTCCGCTGATGTACGATCTCGGAGGGTCCTAGAACAGCGCCTTATTTTCCAGACTGGCTGTCTCCACCCAGCTGGAATTAACAATGTCTTCAGCTTTCTGTAACTTCTTTATTTTTCCACTGGCCTTTTTTATACTCTATTTTCTTTCTCTATGCTACCCCTCCCTACAACCATCCTATTTCCTTCTCTGCCAACATACTGGTCTTGTCCTATTCACCAGTTCCACATTTCCTCCCTGTAGGTGTTTAAGTTCTTCATTCATTATCTCTCCGCGTCCCCTTTTCTCTCCCCTCCCCCCCCCCCCCGACACTTCTAGCGGCTATCATGTTTCTATTGCCTTCCCCCAACCCCTTTCTCCCACTTATTCTCCTCCTCTCTCTCCGCTTCTTCGCTATGATTGGCTATATCGGGAATCTTTTGTCTGTAGGCAGCGTGGTTTTTTTTCCTCCTCCTCCTTCTTCCACACACATTTCTACTTCACTGGGAGCATGACTCTTCAGATAAGTTATATATGTTGTATTTCGTTTTGTATGTATCCTCGAATAAGGCTCACGCCGAAATATCGGATGTTGTATGTTTTTCATTTATACATTCTCATACTTTATATTCGTTTTTTTCTCACCTTGCTCACTTCCTCCCTCACTTTGTAAAACTGCACCATACACCTCTATCTACCTTATTTATATTAACCAGTTTTACTGCAGTCGCCATCCCTTTTATCTGGAATGTGACATCCTACTACTCCTGAGCCTGTCACCCTGGCTGTAATACTGACATTGGAATGTGACATCCTACTACTCCTGAGCCTGTCACCCTGGCTGTAATACTGACATTGGAATGTGACATCCTACTACTCCTGAGCCTGTCACCCTGGCTGTAATACTGACATTGGAATGTGACATCTTGAGGACAACATCATCAGTACGGTCTGACTGAGGACAGTCATGCGCTGAATGACAGCTGTATACGGGATCGAACATATTCCCGTATGTTGTTTTGACCGTATGCCGATTGTCATACAGGATGCTCTGACAGTTTACAACTATAACATGTTACAAAATGAACAGACATATTTATCACCTCTTTAAAATACTAACAAAGTGCAATATATCATAGTAAATTTCCCCCGTCTCCATGCCATGAAGGCATATTGGATGTGCAGTGTTAGGCCTGTATTGTTCGTTACCTTCGGCACATGAAAGTGTGGTCAGTGTCACGCATGGCCGCTTCACCGTGCCACATTTCCCCGCTAGCCAGTTTAAAGGCCGTTTTAGGGTGTGCCAGAAAAGAATCTCCACTGCTGGATCTTGAACCCGGTACGGCCGGATTAGGAAACCAAAGGCCTAACCATCCAGCTAACCAGGCCTCCAAAGTAAGTGTGTGAATGTTAATAAGAAAAAATGAATCACAACACAGTAAAGAAAAGAGTCAGGTGGCAGATGAAAATGGAAGTACACATCTACATGCATAAATGTGAGGTATAGCACTGTACTATAACTTAGATAGGTACAATATAGCACTGTATAATAACCTAGATAAGTACCATATAGCACTTTATTATAACAAAGATAGGTACAATGTAGCATTGTATAATAACCTAGATAAGTACCATATAGCACTTTATTATAACAAAGATAGGTACAATGTTCATTCATTCATTCCTTTGCATGTCCCTTGCGGAACTTTGCCTCCCAAACAGCACTCCTGTAGGCCTCTCGGTTGTGAGCAAGATGGCCTGCTGCTGCTGCATCCATTTCCAGATCATCAACGATGTCTTGCAGCCATCTTCGTTTCGGTCTTCCTCTCTTTCTTTTTCCATTATGTATCCTTCCAATACGGTCTTCTCTAAATTATCATGACGTTTAATGTGGCCAAAATATTTAAGTTTTCTCTCTTTAATCCTCTTTACTAGCCAGCCTTCTGCAATATTAAGCTCTTGCAGTATAGATATATTTGTTCTTTTTTGTGTCCACGATATTTGGAGAACTCTTCTATAGCATTTACATTCAAAGGCATTTATGTGCTTCTCAGCTGTTTTGTTAAGTGTCCAGGTCTCACAGGCATATGTTGCGATGGGAAAGATGCATGCCCTTAAAAATCTTATTTTTGTGGTTCTGTCTGCTCCTCTCCACAGATTCTTTATTTGTAAAGTGCTATACAGTGCTATAGTATACTTATCTAAGTTATAATACAGTACTATATTGTACCCATCTAAGCACTGTATTATAAATTAGATAGATACAATATAACACTGTATTATAACTTAGATAGGTACAATGTAGCACTGTATAATAACCTAGATAGGTACCATATAGCACTTTATTATAACAAAGATAGGTACAATGTAGCACTGTATATTGTACCTATCTAAGTTATAATACAGTGCTATTTTGTACCTATCTACGTTATAATGCAGTGCTATATTGTACCTATCTAAGTTATAATACAGTGTTATATTGTATCTATCTAATTTATAATACAGTGCTTAGATGGGTACAATATAGTACTGTATTATAACTTAGATAAGTATACTATAGCACTGTATTCTAACTTAGATAGGTACAATATAGCACTGTATTCTAACTTGGATAAGTACAACAGAGCACTATATTCTAAATTAGATAGGTACAATATGGCTCTGTATTATAACTTAGATATGCACAATATAGCATTGTATTAAAACTTATATAGGTACAATATAGCACTGTATTATAAATTAGATAGATACAATATAACACTGTATTATAACTTAGATAGCTACAATGTAGCACTGTATAATAACCTAGATAGGTACCATATAGCACTTTATTATAACAAAGATAGGTACAATGTAGCACTGTATATTGTACCTATCTAAGTTATAATACAGTGCTATTTTGTACCTATCTACGTTATAATGCAGTGCTATATTGTACCTATCTAAGTTATAATACAGTGTTATATTGTATCTATCTAATTTATAATACAGTGCTTAGATGGGTACAATATAGTACTGTATTATAACTTAGATAAGTATACTATAGCACTGTATTCTAACTTAGATAGGTACAATATAGCACTGTATTCTAACTTGGATAAGTACAACAGAGCACTATATTCTAAATTAGATAGGTACAATATGGCTCTGTATTATAACTTAGATATGCACAATATAGCATTGTATTAAAACTTATATAGGTACAATATAGCACTCTATTATCACTTAGATAGGTACAATATGACAATGTATTATATCTTAGATAGGTACAAATATAGCACTGTATTATAACTTGGATATGTACAATATAGCACTGTATGATAACTTAGATGGGTACAATATGCCAATGTGTTATATCTTAAATAGGTACAATATAGCACTGTATTATAACTTAGATAGATACAATATAGCACTGTATTCTAAATTAGATAGGTACAGTACAGTATAGCACTCTATGCTTGGCAGCCCCACCGCCACTGATAAGTGAAACTAGTGACGTACTGAGGGGATGACGAAGGGGACCACTGGCCCATGGGCCTCACTAAGGGGGCGCCGAAGCGAAACATTATTTCTTTCTTTGCCTTGCTAAATCCTTGCACACAGTTAGAAGCAAAGGTAATGGTAGATCTGTCATGCCATAGAGCACATAGGGATATGGTGTTAGTGCCCATATCTTCCTTGACCTTTCACTAGAGGGTGATGTGGTCAGTATCAGGCCTGGCCGTCTTTCCTTCCCCAACTCCAGAAAAAGTCGGGTACATCTGGAGGTGGATTCCAAACACTGCTACACCTCCTACGTAAGGAAGTCAAATTTGTGCAGTTGTGGCCCTTGGCTGGGGGTGGGCTCTGACTGTCGTTGGTACACCACATAACGTAATTCTTACGGCCTCGGCGGCCTGTAGCGGCCTGTAGCGGCCGGGTTTAGCCGTTTCTAGACTGTTTTCCGATTTTTCCTATCAGGCATAGATCGTTAGACGCTAACGTAAGTCAGTACCTGACTTTATAACATTTATAGCTATTTATACAACACATGATTTTATAACATTTATAGCTATTTATACAACACATGATTTTATAACATTTATAGCTATTTATAAAGCAAATGATTTTATAACATTATAGCTATTTATACAACACATGATTTTATAAAACATTTCTAGCTATTTATACAGCACATGATTTTATAAAACATTTCTAGCTGTTTATTGTTGCTGTTATGTATAAGATAATGAAGAAAGTGCCCGGAGACACGGGATACACATGGAGGGAAGGATCAAGGAGGACCGGGGAGTTTTCATCAGTGACATGTACTCCCAAGAGAGTGAGAGACGGCGATGACAACAAAGACGACGCCGACGATGATGATGATGATGACGATGATGATGATGATGATGACGACGGTGATGATGATGACGACGACGATGATGATGATGATGATGATGATGATGATGATGATGATGAAGACGACGATGATGATGATGACGACGATGATGATGATGATGATGATGATGATGATGACGACGATGATGATGATGATGATGATATTGACGACGACGATGATGATGATGATGACGACGACGACGATGATGATATTGACGACGACGATGATGATGATGATGATGACGACGATGACGACGACGACGACGATATGATGACGACGACGACGACGATGATGATGATGATGATGATGATGGTGATGATAACAAAATATTTACATCTGGCTGTACTCATCAACGTCAGTCACTCTGTTCTGGTATGAAATAAGTTTCATATTTTTAAACTGATAAAACTCTCATCTACTCACGTCTCCTTTTCCCGTATCCCAGGAACTCCTCCTCGTATGTGCTCCGGTACGAACCTCTAAAAACAGAGAACAGAACGAGATATTTCACGTATAGTTCTCTAACTATAGAGTATACAAGCAAGCATTTCATATCCAGTTACCTACAAGAGAGTGTACAAATATGTAAGCAGGAATTTCACGAACAGTTCTCTAACAACAGAACATATAGGCAGGCACTTCACGTTCTCTAACAACAGAGCATATAGGCAGGAATTTCACGTTCTCTAACAACAGAGCATATAGGCAGGAATTTCACGTTCTCTAACAACAGAGCATATAGGCAGGAATTTCACGTTCTCTAACAACAGAGCATATAGGCAGGAATTTCACGTTCTCTAACAACAGAGCATATAGGCAGGAATTTCACGTTCTCTAACAACAGAGCATATAGGCAGGAATTTCACGTTCTCTAACAACAGAGCATATAGGCAGGAATTTCAAGTTCTCTAACAACGGAGCATTTAGGCAGGCACTTCACGTTCTCTAACGACGGAGCATGTAGGCAGGCACTTCACGTTCTCTAACAAAGAAGCATGTAGACAGGCACTTCACGTAAAATATCTTCGGGTAGATAAGACTTGTTAGTCTTGGTTGGTAGCTCATCTAGGAGAAGGAAAACTCTGATTTCAAACCTCCTGCTGCCTTGTAGGGTAGGCTCTGGCCAGAGTCAAAGGCTAGTGGAGTAAATCATAAACAAACCAGTGGAAGGCAAGGGGAAATCAACATTGTACATTCCCAAGAACAATCATGACCATACATAATTCTTTGAATCATAACGACGTTAATGGGGGTTCCAGTGGAACAGTGCGACAGGTGATACCAGATCGTCATCCAACTACTGCACGCAAAGAAAACATAAGCAACACCACAGTAATTGTAACATGGAACATTAGAAAGGCAGCGAGGAAAGGAACTGGTCACCCTACCTCATACGCTGATGACCCAGCATAATGAGGTCTCTAACGCTTCACCCCCTACGGCATTTGCTATGGGACTATCTTTACTTTTTAACATTAGAACATTAACAGAACTTGGAAAACTGGAAAACATGGAACAAGAAATGAAAAGAATGGAAATTAACATCCTTGGTTTATGTGAAATGAGATTGAATGGAGCAGGAAGCTGAGATCATAAAGACTTCAAAATAATATACTCCGGGGGAAACAAGTGTAGAAATGGAGTTGGCATAACATTGGATAAGAAGACAGCAAGAACTGTGAAAGGTTTCTGGTGCATATCAGACAGTGTTAATTGTTAAATTACAAACCACCCAGTAGACACAAATCTCATCCAAGTATACGCACCAACTTCAGAAAGCTCTGATGATGAGATGAAAGAATTTTACAACAATCTGGACATGGCAATGAAACAGTGCAAACCATGGGAAGTAAACTTTCTGCTGGGTGATTTAATCACGAAAGTAGGTACTGAACAAGACAATGAAGCTACTGCCAAGTATGGATTAGGAATCACAAACAAAAGAGGAGAGATGCTGATTGAGTGGACATAAAAGAATAAAAAGATAATAGGAAATACTTGGCTTCAACAACACCCAAAACGACATGGATAAGCTCAGATAATAACATACGTAACCAGACTTCATTTTGACCAACAGAAGATTCAGGAACTCACTAATATCCGTGAAAACAAGACAAAGCTCTGACTGCAACAGTGACCACATACCAGTTGTAGGAAAAGTGAGAATCAGGCTAAAGATGTTAAAGGTAGTAGCTAAAAACAAAGAACTAGGTAGAGAGCTGTTACGGAAAGATAAGGCAATACAAGAACAATATAGGACCATAGTACATAATATATAATAATGATGTAGAGAAGATTGAAACGATTGATGAACAATGGAATATGCACAAAGACTCTATTCAGCAAACATCTAATGAAATCCTACCTCCAAATAAAAGACACGCTAAACAGGGGTGGATGACAGAAGAAATTTTGCAACTAATGGATCGGAGAAGAAGTCGGGAAGCTAAAGATGAATATGAGAAAATAAGTAAAGAAATAAGACACAAATGCAATAAAGCCAAGGAAAAGTGGCTAAATAAGAAATGTATTGAAATAGAGACACATCATCATGGATAAACAAGAGATATTTAAAAACAATGGAGTTAACAAACAAAAGGGCATACCACAAGACTGGTTGTTTGAAGTCAAAGGAGGGGCATACAATAATGGAGAGAGATGAAATAACGACAAGGTGGAGCGAATACAGTAGAGAACTCTATGAGGCCCTACCAAAGAAACAAGGTGCAGCTGAATGTGAAGACCATCGAACCATTAGTCTTATGAGCCATGTTACCAAAATCCTGCTTCGTATTGTCATGAGAAGAGTCAGGGACAAAATAAAACCAGAAATCGCTGAAGAACAGTGTATCTTCGTCGAAGGAAAAGGTACAAGCAACGCCACATATATATATATAAGAACATTGATGGAGAGATCAATAGAAGTAAAGATGGACCTATATTTATGCTTCATAGACTACTGTAAAGCATTAGATAAAGTGAGACACACAGAAACTATATCGATGCTGGAAGACATCAGCATAGATGGGAAAGATCTGAAACTCATCAAAAATATATACTGGCAGCAATCAGCAGCAATGAAGGTTGAGAACCAAATAGGAGCATTCCAGGATATAAAATTGGAAATGAGACAAGCATGTTTTCTATCTCCTGACCTCTTTTCCTTGTACAGCGAAAACATAATGAGAAATATAGAGAACATGCCAGGAATATCAAATGGCGGGTATAACCTTAACAACTTAAGATATGCAGACGACACAGTTCTGATTGCTAAAAGTGAAGTGGAGCTACAGGCTCTTCTGGACATCGTGGTTCGTGAAAGTAAAAGTAAATGTCTCAGCCTGAATAAAAAGAAGACTGAAGTGATGGTCATCTCAAAGAAAAGAATACCACCAAAATGTAGCATTACCATCGATGGCAAAAATCTAAAACAAGTTGATAGATTCAAGAACTTAGGAACGATTATAACAGCTAATGAGAAATGTCAATACGAAATAAAAAGCAGACATGCTCAGGCCAAGTTGTAACAGAATAGCCATTCTGTTCAGAGAGTTTTTGTGTATTGCTAATAATTGTGTTGCGTAGACTACGTCATTAGGAAAGTACGTGTGCAAAGAAGTCGTTAAAAAGGTCCGTGTGAAAAAGCCGGTCGTTAGGCAGTCATTGAGTGAACGTTGAAGGGGAAGGACGTGTTGGGCGAACGAGAATGGGGTAGAGCGAGTTTTGTTGTCAGAATTAGTTTAGTTTGTTTTTTTCTGTGTGGCTGCAGTCCTTGGTAAGCCTGTAAGTATGGTTTTTGGTATGAATAAATCATTGTAAGGTTTTCCTTGCCCGTGTGGCGTAGATATTTCACGCCGGGCATTTGTTGCTGTAAATTTCTGTAATAAATGTGTGTTGTCTGATGATAAACTATACCAAATCGGCTTTGTGGAAATTCTCATTGTTGACCAGTTTGTTTTGGTCGGAAGACTGCCAAGTTATGTTCAAGTTGTTGTATTCGTACTAATTTTGTGGAGTGGAAAGCCTGGGTGTCTTGTTGTATTTTCTTAGTGTATAATACAGAAAATTAGGTGATGGTTAGAACACCAGCAACAAGAAGAAACTTGTAAGTTGAAACTGTACTCCACAGGAAGAATCAATCAATTCTAGTAGTCATACAATCCAGTAGTCTCCTGTTTCAATGGCGCCGTGACCAGCGCTTTCTTTCACGGTCTGTCACAAAGTGTTTTAGTTGTTGCTCGTGGGCTGCTGGTTTCTTGCACGGCTCATACTTACTAATTGTGCAGTCTTGACAAGTCTCCAGGTTGTAGTATTTTTGTCTCCAGTTGTGTAGTACACACAAAGTTTTGTCTATTGTTACCATGCCCTAGATTACGATTATCGATCGATGACCTGTTTACATCGGCCTCGTTTTCGGCTCTCAAATATGGCAGATTGCTGTTTTGGTCATCAGCAAATATGTTGTAGAGTAAGATAGCTAGCTTAAGTTTCGGAAGCTGACTGTAGATAGATTAGGAGTTGATAGGTTTGTAGTTAGTTAGGCAGTCAAGATGGAGTTGGTTAGCTAGCTAGTGTTCGAATTTCGGTTGGTAGTTCTGTCAGCATTGGCTTCCCGACATCTTCTGCCGGAGAAGAAAAGGAGTCTAGATTAGGACAGGGTTGAGTTGCATTGGCGTCCTTTTCTTCCTTCGAATTGGCGTCAGGTGTGTGTTGGCGAGACTTGGTGGCGTCTACTCAAGGCGGCGACGATGTCCAGCTTGCTCAGAATCTTGGGGGGCACCTCTAGCTCCTGGCCCCTAGGCAGCATGGTGGATGAGGCCATACCAGTAGCTTGTATCCGGTCCAGTGGAGCTGATCCTGAACCAGTATCCTGCCAGGAACCAGTGCAGCTTGTACGGTGCATTTCGCTGGTACTATGTGGGAAGGGACAGATTATTGGTTCCATGTCTGAGTTTTTCCAGAAAGAGTCATGTTACTATGGAAGAGGTTAGGCTTTGTCATGAAGTGCATTGGAAATGTACCAGAAGCCCTGGGAGATTAAGGCTGCAGTGGAGATTCTCTTAAGCATAATGTTTTATAGATTATATAGTTCTTGTGCAGCAATTAGTGAATGTATTTTTTTTTTCCTCTGTTTATTTTTTGTATAACGGATTTATTAGTAGTTAATTAGGATGGATGATAAATCATGTACCCTTGAATAAGGTGACATTACTGATGATGACTTATTAATAGCCAATTGTTATGGCATTTACCATGTTCAAATTGGTTATTTATCTTTGATGTGACAGCATTGCCTTGGATGTGACATTATTACCACGGATGTGATGTTATGAGGAGATTACACAAACAGGTGTGGTTCTCTGATTGGGTACCTAGGCCGGAACATGCAGATTCCATGTATCCGAGCCTAAGGTGAAATTACCAGAGGGGGTCTTTTTTCTTTTAAGGACCTAGATATTACATTGTTTTGTTGCGCGTACATATGGTACGTGGCACAGTCCCTTTGGGGATAAATAAAAGGTGGATTAGCCTGATACCAAAGTTTTGCCTGTTCTGCATATGTTAATGGATAATTACATATGTTAAGAATGGATGATTATATATGATACTAAAGATTTGCCTATTCTGCATATGTTTAATGGATGATTACATATGTTAAGAATGGATGACTATATATGCTACCTGAAGATTTGCCTATTCTGCATATGGTTAATGGATAATTACATATGTTAAGAATGGATGATTATATATGATACCAAAGTTTTGCCTGTTCGGCATATGTTTAATGGATATTTACATATGTTTAAGAATGGATGATTAATAATTGTAACCCAGATGAACCTATTCTGCGTATGTACAGCATATAGCTGCATTTGTCAGTGATAGCAGATTATTTATGGTACCAGAGTTTACCTATTCTATGTATGTGTATTGAGGAGTCACACATAATAGAAATAGATGATTGTATATGAAGTGGACATGGGCTGAGTATAGCCGAAAGTCACACGAACAGTTTATGGGTATGGTCAGAGTATGATGTTCTATGTTGAGAGTCGATTATTATCTTTGAATTAGCCTGGAGTTATAATTTAGATAAGTAGATTGGTTTTTTGAAAGTTTTGACAGGCACGACTCTACTTTTTGGGATAGGGGAATATTATAGCAGCATAAGCTAGGGGTTATACCCAGGATTGGTATTTAGGAAATAATTACTAGAGTGAGTACCCTTGTTTGAAAGGTAGGTTGGTTGAGACCATTGAGCGGGGGTCTTGGGAAAAGCTTGCAGCATGGAGAAAACTGAGTGGGTAGGAATAGTATAAATACCACTCACGATTAGTCTAAAGAGGAGAGGCTTACTTGTTTTGTGTAGCAAGAGCCTTACTTGTTTTGTTGTAGGAAGAATTTTTGTCATTTTGATGTAGATGGAATCTCGTTTAGGAAGAGTTTCTAGCAGTGGAAATTTGTTGGTAGTGGAGGAATTAGGTTTCTTGATCGCTGAGGTTTTAGGTGGAATGTTGTGAGTATGATTTCATGTGTATAGGACTTATTGTAAGTGGATTGCCTTTTACTCATTTTCCTGTTATGTCCATGTTGCGGACAGTCTCATGCGCCAGATATAGGATGGGTTGTTATGGAGATTGCATATGTTATACGTTACTACTCATAGCGTTGAATATACACATAAGAGTAGGTAGTTATTGAATATTGTACACCTTGGTACACCTTGTGGGTAGAATTAGGGTTGTGTTGGATAGTGATTAGTTTGATTAATTTTTTTTTTGGAGAGTTTTCTGTAAAAGTTAGTAATTTTTTGTTGGAGATATTTGATGGCCAAATATCTACCTTTAGGGGGTGGGGAGATATTCTGTAACAGAATAGCCATTCTGTTCAGAGAGTTTTTGTGTATTGCTAATAATTGTGTTGCGTAGACTACGTCATTAGGAAAGTACGTGTGCAAAGAAGTCGTTAAAAAGGTCCGTGTGAAAAAGCCGGTCGTTAGGCAGTCATTGAGTGAACGTTGAAGGGGAAGGACGTGTTGGGCGAACGAGAATGGGGTAGAGCGAGTTTTGTTGTCAGAATTAGTTTAGTTTGTTTTTTTCTGTGTGGCTGCAGTCCTTGGTAAGCCTGTAAGTATGGTTTTTGGTATGAATAAATCATTGTAAGGTTTTCCTTGCCCGTGTGGCGTAGATATTTCACGCCGGGCATTTGTTGCTGTAAATTTCTGTAATAAATGTGTGTTGTCTGATGATAAACTATACCAAATCGGCTTTGTGGAAATTCTCATTGTTGACCAGTTTGTTTTGGTCGGAAGACTGCCAAGTTATGTTCAAGTTGTTGTATTCGTACTAATTTTGTGGAGTGGAAAGCCTGGGTGTCTTGTTGTATTTTCTTAGTGTATAATACAGAAAATTAGGTGATGGTTAGAACACCAGCAACAAGAAGAAACTTGTAAGTTGAAACTGTACTCCACAGGAAGAATCAATCAATTCTAGTAGTCATACAATCCAGTAGTCTCCTGTTTCAAAGTCAGCATTCTAGAAAATGAGAAACATCTTGTGCAACAGATCCATATCAATGGAAACAAGATTCCGAGTACTTAAATGTTACATCGAGCCAATTTTGTTTTATGGATGTGAAGCATGGTCCATGAATAAGAGAGTACAGCGAGAAATGGAGACCATGGAAATGTGGTTTATAAGAAGGACAGCTAAGAAAACCAACGAAGAAGTCTTAAGAGAGGCTGGAGTTAAAAGGCAAATTACAGCAAAGATCGGAGGCAGACAAACGAGATTTGTAGGACATTTCCTGAGAAGAGGAAAATTGGAACACACTGTGTCAAGTGGAAAAATTGAAGGAAGAAGAGACAGAGGAAGACAGAGAGAGAAGTTACTGGATAGGCTGTCAGTGTGGCTAGGAAGAAAGTCACTGGCGGATCTCATAATCAAGTCTAAAGACAGGGAATTGTGGAGAGAAATAATCGCCTACGCCAAGCGGCATGGGCTTAGATTAGATTAGATTAGATTAGATTAGATTAGATTTCACGTAAGGTTCGCTAACAATGGAATATATAAGAAGGCATTTAAAGTGGAGCTCTCTAACAAGAGAGAATGGAAACATACATTTAATGTACAATTCTCTAAAAGGGAAAGAATGTAGGCGCGTATACTTCTCTAACAAGAGAGAATGGAAACATACATTTAATGTACAATTCTCTAAAAGGGAAAGAATGTAGGCGCGTATACTTCTCTAACAAGAGAGAATGGAAACATACATTTAATGTACAATTCTCTAAAAGGGAAAGAATGTAGGCGCATATACTTCTCTAACAAGAGAGAATTGAAACATACATTTAATGTACAGTTCTCTAAAAGGGAAAGAATGTAGGCGCGTATACTTCTCTAACAAGAGACAGTGAAGAAAGAAGTAGAATCAGGCTTAGCAGGTCCGTTACACAAGGGAAACTAGTTCTTTGTTAACACAGCTTTTATTAATGTGCTGTGTTTACTATGAAGACATAACCTGCTGAAGAACGGGTTTTGATGCCAGCGGACTGCTGTACTTCCTTCTCAGTATGCATTGCACCGGATAGGAATGCAGACAACAAAGCCTTTTGGCTACAGAGGCAGTGGTTAAGGACTTGATTGCCGAGAAATCTTCTGGGTGTGATGTGGTCATCCACACAGATGGGTCTGTTGACATACATAGGCAAAGCGTTTGGGTTTGTACCCCGCAGGTCGGAGGGAGAATGGTGGTAGGAGACGGTGGTGCTGTCATGCCTACAGTGGAGGATGGACAGGCAGTGGACCGGGCTGATATCCTGAATGCACTCAGAGAAGCTGGTCGAACCGCAGATTCAACCAACAGTTCCGAACCTGTAGCCACGAACAGGTTGGTGGAACATAACGTCAGGCATGGAGAGGCCAGACAAGAGCGCTAGAGTGGGAAGCAAAGAAGATCGGTTAATCAACACAGAACTGACATCATCAGCCCTAAACACTGGTGGAAGCATTGAAGATGGGACTGAAGCACTTATGGACTAATCGTCCGATGTGAAGTGAGGATGATCCATCGACTAACTAAGTAACTAATTTACAACTTAATCTGACTTGTCTCTTTCGAAGTATTCCACTTTTTTTTCATTTCCGGAAGGTGAACTGGAGCTAGTTTTCTGGGACGGTGCGTAGGTCCCACGGTGGATTTTTTTCTTTTATATCTTCTACTGCTCGAAATAGCCGCACTTTCAGGGTGGATTTCGAGGAAATAAATTCTTTTAAAAAGTCCCCTGAGGTCAAATCCGGAGAGTAGGGCAGCTGCGGAACTAGAATCATCTCGTGCTTTGCCAAAATTCACAGATGAGGAGGGACGAGTGAACAGCCGCGTTGTCATGATGCAGTATCCAGGTCTTGTTTCTTCACGCCTAAGACCTGTCTCCTCGCATTGGTAACGTTTCATGCAACACTGTCCGCTGACCTTCTGATCACGTGAACAAAGCTCATCATTAGTGATGTCCAGTCAATAAAAAAAGACAATCAATGTCATTTTCATTTTTGACCGATTTTGATATACTTTTTTTTTCTCTTCGCTGCGATGGCTCTTCCGCACACTTTCACGATTCTACCTCCCACTGTGATGATTATACCACCCACTGTGATGATTATACCACCCATTGTGATGATTATACCACCCACTGTGATGATTATACCACCCACTGTGATGATTCTACCACCCACTGTGATGATTATACCACCCACTGTGATGATTATACCACCCACTGTGACGATTCTACCACCAATTGTATCGATTCTTTCACCCACAGTGAAGATTGTTCTACTCACTGTGAAGCTTATCTCATACACTATGACGATTTTTTCACACATTGTGACGATTCTTCCACCAACTGTGTCTATTGTTTCACCCACAGTGAATGTTCTTCGACCCAATTGTGAAGATTATCTCATATACTATGATGATTCTCTCGGCCACTGTTAAGATTATCTTATACACTGTGACGATTCTACCACCCACTGTGACGATTCTTCCAGTCACTGTGAAGATTCTTCCACCCACTGTTAAGATTATCTCATACACTGTGACGATTAGTCCACCAACTCTTAAGATTATCTCATACACTGTGACGATTCTTCCACCAACTCTTAAGATTATCTCATACACTGTGACGATTCTGCCACCAACTGTTAAGATTATCTCATACACTATGACGATTCTACCACCAACTGCTAAGATTATCTCATAGACTATGACGGTTCTACCACCAACTGTGAAGTTTATCTCATACACTGTGACGATTCTACCACCAACTCTTAAGATTATCTCATAGACTATGACAATTCTACCACCATCTGTTAAGATTATCCCATAGACTATGATGATTCTACCACCAACTGTTAAGATTATCTCATACACAGATGGGTCTGTTGACATACATAGGCAAAGCGTTTGGGTTTGTACCCCGCAGGTCGGAGGGAGAATGGTGGTAGGAGACGGTGGTGCTTTTATTGTGACCACAAGTAGCCTGGCTATGGAGTTCATGGCAGTAACCAAGGCAATGGTGTGGCTGGAGAAGCGAACCTTCACCCAGGCGTCTGTGCTCAGCGACTCTATGAGTATGTTCAGGAAGACAGTCGATTGGGAACGCAAGCACCGGCTAGAGTCACTGAGAAGATCAGGACTGACAAAAATCTGTTTCATTTTTATGCCAGGTCACAATGAACGAACGGACAGACTTGCTGGCATGGCTACAGTGAAGGATGGGCAGACTTGCTGGCATGGCTACAGTGAAGGATGGGCAGACTTGCTGGCATGGCTACAGTGAAGGATGGGCAGACTTGCTGGCAAGGCTACAGTGAAGGATGGGCAGACTTGCTGGAATGGCTACAGTGAAGGATGGGCAGACTTGCTGGCATGGCTACAGTGAAGGATGGGCAGACTTGCTGGCAAGGCTACAGTGAAGGATGGGCAGACTTGCTGGCATGGCTACAGTGAAGGATGGGCAGACTTGCTGTCATGCCTATAGTGGAGGATGGGCAGACTTGCTATCATGCCTATAGTGGAGGATGGGCAGACTTGCTGTCATGCCTACAGTGGAGGATGGACAGGCAGTGGACCGGGCTGATATCCTGAATGCACTCAGAGAAGCTGGTCGAACCGCAGATTCAACCAACAGTTCCGAACCTGTAGCCACGAACAGGTTGGTGGAACATAACGTCAGGCATGGAGAGGCCAGACAAGAGCGCTAGAGTGGGAAGCAAAGAAGATCGGTTAATCAACACAGAACTGACATCATCAGCCCTAAACACTGGTGGAAGCATTGAAGATGGGACTGAAGCACTTATGGACTAATCGTCCGATGTGAAGTGAGGATGATCCATCGACTAACTAAGTAACTAATTTACAACTTAATCTGACTTGTCTCTTTCGAAGTATTCCACTTTTTTTTCATTTCCGGAAGGTGAACTGGAGCTAGTTTTCTGGGACGGTGCGTAGGTCCCACGGTGGATTTTTTTCTTTTATATCTTCTACTGCTCGAAATAGCCGCACTTTCAGGGTGGATTTCGAGGAAATAAATTCTTTTAAAAAGTCCCCTGAGGTCAAATCCGGAGAGTAGGGCAGCTGCGGAACTAGAATCATCTCGTGCTTTGCCAAAATTCACAGATGAGGAGGGACGAGTGAACAGCCGCGTTGTCATGATGCAGTATCCAGGTCTTGTTTCTTCACGCCTAAGACCTGTCTCCTCGCATTGGTAACGTTTCATGCAACACTGTCCGCTGACCTTCTGATCACGTGAACAAAGCTCATCATTAGTGATGTCCAGTCAATAAAAAAAGACAATCAATGTCATTTTCATTTTTGACCGATTTTGATATACTTTTTTTTTCTCTTCGCTGCGATGGCTCTTCCGCACACTTTCACGATTCTACCTCCCACTGTGATGATTATACCACCCACTGTGATGATTATACCACCCATTGTGATGATTATACCACCCACTGTGATGATTATACCACCCACTGTGATGATTCTACCACCACTGTGATGATTATACCACCCACTGTGATGATTATACCACCCACTGTGACGATTCTACCACCAATTGTATCGATTCTTTCACCCACAGTGAAGATTCTTCTACTCACTGTGAAGCTTATCACATTCACGAAAAAGTAGACTAAGATTTTCACCAATCAAAGCTCGCACTTTCTCAACGTGGTCATCATCTTCCTTTGGCGTGAAAGACTGTCCAGTGTCCATCTTCTTCTATGGACGTTCTCCTCGACCTGACAAGTTGGAACAGTTGGACACGACCTGGTAGACTTTAGCAGTCCTCCCCCACCCAACCTAGAGCAAGGTCTTAAAAATCTCAGTACAAGTTTTTAACAATTTCACACAGAATTTCACAGAAAATTGTTGGTCTTCAAGATTCTTCATATTTCGACATGCTAAAAAAAAATTGCACAAGGCGCAGGACGCAAGTGACAACTATTAAAGCATGTACTCGATGAAGGCATGTACTCGATGAAGGCATGTACTCGATGAAGGCATGTACCCGATGAAGGCATGTACTCGATGACTGATTAACGTGGAGCCACCGAGCAGATGCGAGGCTGCAGCTCAAGATCCCAGCTCAGCCTCACGACTATCCTGAGTCTGCTGTGTTGGCTCCATGGCGGCCTTTTTAAGTTCAGTTTCTTTTTGGACAGACCTCGTGTTACAGTACGGTTCACTCAGAGAAGTGGGAATGGAGACAGACAGGTCCAAAGTATTTTAAATGGTTTACGCTGAACAGGAGGTGCACAGACTAACATAGTCACACAAAGAAACATATACGAAAAAAAGCTAACAGTGGTAGGGTAGTCATTTATAAACTTTGTTATTTTTTTTAAGACTTTGAAAATTTCCACAAAGAAAGTATGTGAGACGTCTGAGAGTAAATACCAAACCATTCTGTAGCAATAAACAGAAGTTCTGAGAGTTAATTATATACCAAACCATTCTGTAGCAATAAACAGAAGTTCTGAGAGTTTAATAAATACCAAACCATTCTGTAACAATAAACAGAAGTTCTGAGAGTTTAGTAAATACCAAACCATTCTGTAACAATAAACAGAAGTTCTGAGAGTTAAGTATATACCAAACCATTCTGTAGCAATAAACAGAAGTTCTGAGAGTTAATTATTACCAAACCATTCTGTAGCAATAAACAGAAGTTCTGAGAGTTTAATTATTACCAAACCATTCTGTAGCAATAAACAGAAGTTCTGAGAGTTTAATTATTACCAAACCGTTCTGTAGCAATAAACAGAAGTTCTGAGAGTTTAATTATTACCAAACCATTCTGTAGCAATAAACAGAAGTTCTGAGAGTTTAATTATTACCAAACCGTTCTGTAATAATAATCAAAAGTTTCTATGTCAAACTTCATTTGTACTCTTGGGCAAAGCCATAGTAACTTTAAGATGAAAAAAGGAGAGATATTATGTGCAGGAGAAACAATAACGAGATGTATTTGATTAGTAGGGAAAAGAATAAAGAGAAAGAAGAGATGAAAAAAAAAGAAATGAAGAAAAGATATAATTGGAGGAAATATAAAAGAGAGGAACTGTTTAATAGGGGACAGATAAGGAAGAGGATAGTATAAATTATATCAAAGACAATAGAAAAAAAAATAAAACGAGAGAAAAGATAAGAATACAGAAACAAAGAAGAAGATAGCGAGAAGGAGGAGATAAAATATGAGAAGAGATAACGACCAGTAAGAGAAAAAAAATCCGAGAAACATACGGAGAGAAGAAAGAGGTAACACGAACTATAGCAAATAACTAGGAAAATAATAACACGGATGAAGATCAACCAGGAAAAAGATAACCAAGAAGAAGAGATAACTATCAGAAAGGATAACGATGAGGTAGAGATAAATTATAGGCAATATAATGAGGAGTAGAGATACATTAGAGGCAAGACGACGAGGAGGTAGAGATACATTAGAGGCAAGTTAACGGAGACGTAGAGATAAATCAGAGGCAAGATAAGAGGTAGAGATAAATTAGAGCAATATAACGAGGTGGAAGAGATAAAGTAGAGGAAAGATAACGATCAGGAAGAGATAAATTAGAGGCAAGATAAATTAGAGATAATATAACGAGGAGGAAGAGATAAATTAGTGGAAAGAATACAAGATGGAAGAGATAAATTATAGGCGAGATAACGATGAGGTAGAGATACATTTGAGGCAAGATAATGAGGAAGTAGAGATAAATTAGAGGATATTAATGAGAAGGAAGAGATACTTTAGAGCAAGATAACTAAGTGGAAGAGATGAATTAGAGGGAAGATAATGAGAAGGAAGAGATAAATTAGATGTAAGATAACAAGGTAAAAAGTGATAAATTAGAGGCAAAATAACGAAGACGTAGAGATAAATTAGAGGCATGATAACGAGGAGGAAGAAACAAACTAGATGGAAGATAATTTGAAGGAAGAGATAAATTAGAGGCAATAATACGAAGAGGTAGAGATAAATTAGAGCAATATAATGAAGAAGTAGAGATAAATTAGAGGCAAGATAACGAAGAGGTAGAGATAAATTAGAGGCAGGATAGCGAAGAGGTATAGATAAATTAGAGGCAAGATAACGAGATGGAAGAGATAAATTAGAGGCGAGATAATAAAAAGGAGGAGATAAAGTTGTGCCAGGATAGCGAGATGGAAGAGATAAATTAGTGACAAAATAATGAAAAGATAAAGATAAATTAGAGGCAGGATAATCAGGAGGTTGTGATAAATTATTGGCAAGATAACGAGGAGGAAGAAATAAATTAGAGGCAGGATAACGAGGATGAAGAGATAAATGAGGGGAAAGATAACGAAAAGGTAAAGATAAAATAGGGAAGAGAAGAAGATCAAAAATAAAAAAAAGAAAACGAAGCGTATCAGATAAATCAGGCGAAGATAGTGAAGAAAAAAATAGATAAATGAAGGAAAAACTAACCAAGAAAATGTTATAAAACAGTGAAAAGATAACGAAGAAGAAAATATAACCCAGGGCAAAGATAACGATAGGAAAGAGATTCAAGGAAAAAAGATAACGAGAAGAAAGATAAACTTGGGGACAGATAATGAGGGGAAAAAAAGATAAAAGAGGCAAAAGAATACAAGGATGAAGAGAGAATGAATGAATGAATGAATGAATAATCTTTATTTTTAAAAGGTAAAGAATTGGGCACGCAGGCCCGTCTTACATTCTGCCCTTCATCACTCCATCTTTCATTCTTCCCACACACTCGATTTAATACAAGTATACACATTATCTATCGCTCTTCAGAAAGTAAAACCTGGACACTTAACAAAACAGCTGAGAAACACATAAATGCCTTTGAATGTAAATGCTACAGAAGAGTTCTTCATATATCATGAACACAAAAAAGAACAAATATATCCATACTATAAGAACTTAATATTGAAGAAGGCTGACTAGTAAAGAGGATTAAACATAGAAAACTTAAATATTTTGGACACATTAAACGTCATGATAATCTAGAGAGTACCGTCTTGGAAGGGTACATAATGGGGAAAAGAAAGAGAGGAAGACCAAGGCGAAGATGGTTGCAAGACATCGCTGATGATCTGCAAATGGATGCATCAGCATCAGGGCATCTTGCTTACAACCGAAAGGCCTACAGGAGTGCTGTTAGGGAGGCAAAGTTCTGCAAGGGTCATGGAAATGAATGAACGAATACAAATTACATTAGGAAAAAAACTTACCAAAAGAGTGTAAGACTAAACTATTACATTCAAAGTAAAAGTGAAGAAGTAATTAACCTAATAAAATAACACTCACACACACATACACGCGCATACACAGACATATACATAAAAAAATACGTTGTCAGAACAGATCTTCTAACATATGTTTTTTAATAAACATTAAAATAATTTCTAACAATATCTAACAAATTACTTTTCGAGCTATGTCATTTTAGTATTTGATGGCTGGCGAGTCATTGGTTGAGAGAGAGAGAGAGAGAGAGAGAGAGAGAGAGAGTGTGAGTGAGAGAGAGAGAACAAGGAAAAGATAAGAAGAAGAAAGAGATAAAATATGGAGAAAATAGAGACGGAACGAGGGATAAATAATTTGTCTATTTTACAAACGATCAGGGAGGTCTTAGAAGTCTATTTGCTATCCCTACTAGGTTACTGAAGGAGTGGGCAAAAAAAGAAGAGACAACAGAGATGATATACGTATTAACAGCTGTAACTCCCAAGAACAGGGACTAAGATCTGAGCATGAACAATAACGCAACAATAATACAACACTAACACAACAATAAAACAAAATACAACAGCAAAACATTTTGTTTTCTTCAAAATGTTACAGGAAGAAGAGATAAAGCGAGGAAAAGATAACAATTAGAAAGAGATAAAACAGCGAAAAGGTAAGAAAAAGGAAGAGATAAAACAGAGATAAGATAAGAAGAGGGAAGAAATAAAACAGAAAAAAGATAAGACGAAAGAAGAGATAAAATAGAGAAAAGATAACAAAGAGGAAGAGATCAAACAGAGAGAAGATAAGAAGAAGGAAGAGATAAAACAGAGAAAAGATAAGAAGGAGGAAGAGATGACACTGAAAAGATAACAAGGAGGAAGAAATAAAACAGAGAAAAGATAAGAAGAAGGAAGAGATAAAACAGAGAAATGATAGCAAGGAGGATTTGATAAAACAGAGAAAAGATTAGGCGAAGGAATAGATAAAACAGAGAAAAGATTAGGCGAAGGAAGGGATAAAACAGAGAAAAGATTAGGCGAAGGAAGCGATAAAACAGAGAAATGATAGCAAGAAGGAAGAGATAAAACAGAAAAGATTAGGCGAAGGAAGAGATAAAACAGAGAAAAGATTAGGCGAAGGAAGCGATAAAACAGAGAAATGATAGCAAGAAGGAAGAGATAAAACAGAAAAGATTAGGCGAAGGAAGAGATAAAACAGAGTAAAGTTTAGACGAATGAAGAGATAACACAGTGAAAAGATAACAGGGAGGAAGAGATAAAACAGCGACAAGATAAGAAGAAGGAAGAGATAAAACAGAGAAAAGATAACAAGGAGGAAGAGATAAAACATCGAAAAGATAGCAAGGAGGAAGAGATAAAACAGAAAAAAAGATAAGAAGAAGGATGAAGTAAAGCAGAGAAAAGGTAACAAGGAGGAAGTGACAAAACAGTGAAAAAATAAAAAGAAAGAAGAGAAAAATAGAGAAAGGATAACAAGAAGGAAGAGATGAAACAGCAAAAAGATAAGAAGAAGGAATAGATGAAACAGAGAAAAGATAACAAGGAGGAAGAGATAAAACAGCAAAAAGATAAGACGAAGGAAGAGATAAAATAGAAAAGATAAGAGGAGCGAGAGATAAAACAGAGAAAATATAAGAAGAAGAAAGACATAACACAGCGAAAAGATAAGAAGAATAAATACATAAAACAACAAAAAGATGAGAGGAAGCAAGAGATAAAACGGAGAAAAAATAAGGAATGAGAGATAAAACAGCAAAAAATAAGAAGAAAGAGATAAAACAGCGAAAAGATAAGAAAAAGGAAGATATTTAACTGAGAAATAATCTGACTAAGCGAGAGATAAAACAACGAAAAGATAAGAACAAGAAAGAGATAGAACAGTGAAAATATAACAAGGAAGAGATAAAACAGCGAAAAGATAGGAAGAAGGAAGAGATTAAATAGAAAAACGATTAACAAGGACCAAGAGATAAAATAGCGGAAAAAAAGAACCCAGAAATGGATGAAAAAGGAGAAAGAGGAGTAGAGAAAGAGAAAGAAAAGAAGTGGAAAAGAGTTGAAGAGAAAGAGGATAAGAGAAAGAGAAGTAGAGAAAGAAGATAAGAGAAAGAGGAGAAGAGAAAGAGAAGAAGTGAAAAAAAGAAGAAGAGAAAAATGATAAGAGAAAGAGAAGAAAAATAAAGAGGAGAAGAGAAAGAGAAGAAGAGAAAGAGAAAAACATGAGAAGAGAAAGAGAAGAAGAGAAAGAGGAGACGAGATAAAGTAGAAGAGAAAGAGAAAAAGAGAAAGAGGAGAAGAGAAAGAGGAGACGAGATAGAGGAGAAGAAAAAGAGAAGAAGAGAAAGAGAAGAAGAGAAAGAGAAGAAGAGAAAAAGAGAAAGAGAAAAAGAGAAAGAGAAGAGAGAAGAGAAAAACATGAGAAGACAAAGAGAAGAAAAGAAAGAGAGAAGAGAAAAGATAAGAAGACAAAGAGAAAAAGAGAGAAAGAAGAAGAAAAAGAGAAGTAGTGAAAGAGAGAAGAGAAAGAGGAGAAGAGGAGATTAAGTAGGAAAAAAACCCAGAAATGAGGAAGGCATAAAATGGCTGACAATATAGCGGAGAAGAGGTGATAGAAGATAGCGAGGAAGAAGGAATGAAGTATCTGAAATATAAAGAAGAGATAAAATAGAAAAGATAAGAGGAGCGAGAGATAAAACAGAGAAAATATAAGAAGAAGAAAGACATAACACAGCGAAAAGATAAGAAGAATAAATACATAAAACAACAAAAAGATGAGAGGAAGCAAGAGATAAAACGGAGAAAAAATAAGGAATGAGAGATAAAACAGCAAAAAATAAGAAGAAAGAGATAAAACAGCGAAAAGATAAGAAAAAGGAAGATATTTAACTGAGAAATAATCTGACTAAGCGAGAGATAAAACAACGAAAAGATAAGAACAAGAAAGAGATAGAACAGTGAAAATATAACAAGGAAGAGATAAAACAGCGAAAAGATAGGAAGAAGGAAGAGATTAAATAGAAAAACGATTAACAAGGACCAAGAGATAAAATAGCGGAAAAAAAGAACCCAGAAATGGATGAAAAAGGAGAAAGAGGAGTAGAGAAAGAGAAAGAAAAGAAGTGGAAAAGAGTTGAAGAGAAAGAGGATAAGAGAAAGAGAAGTAGAGAAAGAAGATAAGAGAAAGAGGAGAAGAGAAAGAGAAAAGTGAAAAAAAGAAGAAGAGAAAAATGATAAGAGAAAGAGAAGAAAAATAAAGAGGAGAAGAGAAAGAGAAGAAGAGAAGAGAAAAACATGAGAAGAGAAAAGAGAGAAGAAAAGAAAGAGGAGACGAGATAAAGTAGAAGAGAAAGAGAAAAAGAGAAAGAGGAGAAGAGAAAGAGGAGACGAGATAGAGGAGAAGAAAAAGAGAAGAGAGAAGAGAAGAAGAGAAGAGAAAGAGAAGAGAGAAGAGAAGAGAAAGAGAAAAAGAGAAGAGAAAGAGAAAAACATGAGAAGACAAAGAGAAGAAAAGAAAGAGAGAAGAGAAAGATAAGAAGACAAAGAGAAAAGAGAGAAAGAAGAAGAAAAAGAGAAGTAGTGAAAGAGAGAAGAGAAAGAGGAGAAGAGGAGATTAAGTAGGAAAAAAACCCAGAAATGAGGAAGGCATAAAATGGCTGACAATATAGCGGAGAAGAGGTGATAGAAGATAGCGAGGAAGAAGGAATGAAGTATCTGAAATATAAAGAAGAGATAAATAAAAGAAACAGAAGGAAGAGGCAAAACAGAAGAAAAGATAACGAGGAGGAAGAAATGGAAGATGAAAAAACAAGAGGCTGATTATATCTGACCTGTAATAGGGGGCAACTGTAAATGGATTTTTCGCAAACGGCCGTGCCCTGTAATGTTCAGAACATTCATCAACAGTCTATTCTTCAATATTTTATCATCATCATCATTATCATCATCATCATCATCATCATCATCATCGAGGAGCTGACAAGGTTGATGAATAAACTGACAGCAAGCGTGAGTGTAGTCAAGCTGACAGTGAAGCACATCTCGTGTGATGGGTGTAGACTGGAAGCATGCTGAAGTTTTCCTGGATATAAAAATGGGTACCTAGCAGTTGTGTAAGTAAATTCTGCATCTACATTCCGATAAATATGCATGCAATGAAAGTGAATCCAGAACGCACTGTACACAGTACCTAAGAATCAGGGGTTGGGAGAATCATTGAACAACAAAAGAGCAAAATACGGTGCTAGAAATTGTTGTACGGACTTGGCAAAGAATTAACGCAGAGCAAACTAAAATTGGCGAACTACTTTGCGAGCCCTATGTGACGTTTAACAGCACGGGAAGGATATAAGATATAAGATAAGAAACTAGAGGAGGATCGTTACAGGAAGAAAGTAAATATTTATGGAATGAAAGGGGATTTCAGTTGTAGAAGGTAAATGTGTGTCACTTCACCAATCTGGTGAGAAACATCAAAGAAGAGGACAGCGATAAGAAACATAGACCAGAAATGGATGAAAAAGGAGAAAGAGGAGTAGAGAAAGAGAAGAAAAGAAGTGGAAAAGAGTTGAAGAGAAAGAGGATAAGAGAAAGAGAAGTAGAGAAAGAAGATAAGAGAAAGAGGAGAAGAGAAAGAGAAAAGTGAAAAAAAGAAGAAGAGAAAAATGATAAGAGAAAGAGAAGAAAAATAAAGAGGAGAAGAGAAAGAGAAGAAGAGAAAGAGAAAAACATGAGAAGAGAAAGAGAAGAAGAGAAAGAGGAGACGAGATAAAGTAGAAGAGAAAGAGAAAAAGAGAAAGAGGAGAAGAGAAAGAGGAGACGAGATAGAGGAGAAGAAAAAGAGAAGAAGAGAAAGAGAAGAAGAGAAGGAGAAGAAGAGACAAAGAAGAGGAAAAAGAGAAGAAGAGAAAGAGAAAAACATGAGAAGACAAAGAGAAGAAAGAAAGAGAGAAGAGAAAGATAAGAAGACAAAGAGAAAAGAGAGAAAGAAGAAGAAAAAGAGAAGTAGTGAAAGAGAGAAGAGAAAGAGGAGAAGAGGAGATTAAGTAGGAAAAAAACCCAGAAATGAGGAAGGCATAAAATGGCTGACAATATAGCGGAGAAGAGGTGATAGAAGATAGCGAGGAAGAAGGAATGAAGTATCTGAAATATAAAGAAGAGATAAATAAAAGAAACAGAAGGAAGAGGCAAAACAGAAGAAAAGATAACGAGGAGGAAGAAATGGAAGATGAAAAAACAAGAGGCTGATTATATCTGACCTGTAATAGGGGGCAACTGTAAATGGATTTTTCGCAAACGGCCGTGCCCTGTAATGTTCAGAACATTCATCAACAGTCTATTCTTCAATATTTTTACATCATCATCATCATCATCATTATCATCATCATCATCATCATCATCATCGAGGAGCTGACAAGGTTGATGAATAAACTGACAGCAAGCGTGAGTGTAGTCAAGCTGACAGTGAAGCACATCTCGTGTGATGGGTGTAGACTGGAAGCATGCTGAAGTTTTCCTGGATATAAAAATGGGTACCTAGCAGTTGTGTAAGTAAATTCTGCATCTACATTCCGATAAATATGCATGCAATGAAAGTGAATCCAGAACGCACTGTACACAGTACCTAAGAATCAAGGGTTGGGAGAATCATTGAACAACAAAAGAGCAAAATACGGTGCTAGAAATTGTTGTACGGACTTGGCAAAGAATTAACGCAGAGCAAACTAAAATTGGCGAACTACTTTGCGAGCCCTATGTGACGTTTAACAGCACGGGAAGGATATAAGATATAAGATAAGAAACTAGAGGAGGATCGTTACAGGAAGAAAGTAAATATTTATGGAATGAAAGGGGATTTCAGTTGTAGAAGGTAAATGTGTGTCACTTCACCAATCTGGTGAGAAACATCAAAGAAGAGGACAGCGATAAGAAACATAGACTAGAATTAGAAGACGACGACGAAGAAAGAATTATGAACACGCTGGAAGAAAAAAATGAACATTTTGTTTTCTTTTCTTAAAAGCGTAAGTAAGAATAATGTGTAAGGTATTATCTGATTGGTTGAATTTAGTCAGTCAGATAATCCAGTACAAATGAGTAAGGAAATGATGTTGGTGAAGGTCGAAGTTTAAGGGAGAGATAATACTGAGGGTCAAAGTTCAAGGCAAAGATATTAGTGCGGGTCAAAGTTCAAGTGAATGATATTTGGGTTCCTGTTAGAAAAATATCAAAGATTATTTTTTGGCAGACCCAGAACTTGATTCTGATGTCTATCATAGAACATCGGTCCTTGTCTGTCATAGAACATCGGTCCCTGTCCGTCATAGAACATCGGTCCTTGTCTATCATAGAACATCGGTCCTTGTCTGTCATAGAACATCGGTCCTTGTCTATCATAGAACATCAGTCCTTGTCTATCATAGATCATCGGTCCTTGTCTATCATAGAACATCGGTCCTTGTCCATCATGGATCATCGGTCCTTGTCCATCATAGATCATCGGTCCTTGTCTATCATAGGTCATCGGTCGTTGTCTATCATAGATCATCTGTCCTTGTTTATCATAGATCATTAACCTTCATCGATCATAGATCATTGACGTTAGACGATCATATATCATTGACCTTCACCGATCATAGATAATTAATCTTCACCGATCATAGATCATTGACCTTCACCGATCATAGATCATTGCCCTTCACCGATCATAGATTATTGACCTTCATAGATCATAGATCATTGACATTCGACGATCATAGATAATTAAACTTCATCGATCATAGATCACTGATTTTCGACGATCATAGATCACTGAACTTCACCAGTGGTAGATCATTGAACTTCACCGATCATAGATCATTGACCTTCAACGATCATAGATCATTGACAATCGCCGATCATAGGTCAAGATCTTACACGATCATAGATCATGATTTTCGACGATCATGAATCATAACCTCCGATCAATGATCACTGGCCTTCGACGATCATATATAAGTAATCTTCGACAATCATAGATCATTGACCTTCGCCGATCATATATCATTGACCTTCACTGATCATAGATAATCGAACTTTACCAGTCGTATATCATTGACCTTGGACGATCATAGATCACTGACCTTCGTCTATCATAGAACATCGGTCCTTGTCTGTCATAGAACATCGGTCCCTGTCCATCATAGATCATCGGTCCTTGTCTATCATAGAACATCGGTCCTTGTCTGTCATAGAACATCGGTCCTTGTCTATCATAGAACATCAGTCCTTGTCTATCATAGATCATCGGTCCTTGTCTATCATAGAACATCGGTCCTTGTCCATCATGGATCATCGGTCCTTGTCCATCATAGATCATCGGTCCTTGTCTATCATAGGTCATCGGTCGTTGTCTATCATAGATCATCTGTCCTTGTTTATCATAGATCATTAACCTTCATCGATCATAGATCATTGACGTTAGACGATCATATATCATTGACCTTCACCGATCATAGATAATTAATCTTCACCGATCATAGATCATTGACCTTCACCGATCATAGATCATTGCCCTTCACCGATCATAGATTATTGACCTTCATAGATCATAGATCATTGACATTCGACGATCATAGATAATTAAACTTCATCGATCATAGATCACTGATTTTCGACGATCATAGATCACTGAACTTCACCAGTGGTAGATCATTGAACTTCACCGATCATAGATCATTGACCTTCAACGATCATAGATCATTGACAATCGCCGATCATAGGTCAAGATCTTACACGATCATAGATCATGATTTTCGACGATCATGAATCATAACCTCCGATCAATGATCACTGGCCTTCGACGATCATATATAAGTAATCTTCGACAATCATAGATCATTGACCTTCGCCGATCATATATCATTGACCTTCACTGATCATAGATAATCGAACTTTACCAGTCGTATATCATTGACCTTGGACGATCATAGATCACTGACCTTCGCCGATCATAGAGCATTGACCTTGGACGATCATAGATCGTGTCCTTCACCGATCATAGATCATGGCCTTCCGCGATCGTAGATCGTGATCTTACACGATCACAGATCATGAACTTCGACTGTCATGAATCATAATCTTCTTCGATCATAAATGATTGGCCTTTGCAGATCACAGATCATGATCTTCGCCTATCATAGATCATTGACTTTCAACGATCACAGATCATTGATATGTGCCGATCATAGATCATTGACCTTCGAAGTTCAAAGATAATGACCTTCCCTTGTCACAGAGGAAAGGGTGGAGATGAGTCACCTGAATGTGGATTAACAAACAGATACTGATTGATTAAGTAAGATAAACAAAGAAACACATACACACATACAGAAAGTGACAGCACTGAGACCAAAATACTAGACAACACTGAGAATAAAATACTACACAGCACTGGAACTGATAAACAGCAATGACACTAAAATGCTAGGCAGCGGTAAGACTAAAATACTAGGCAGCGGTAAGACTAAAATACTAGGCAGCAGTGAGACTAAAATACTAAGCAGTAGTGAGACTAAAATACTAGGCAGCACTGAGACTAAAATACTAGGCAGCAGTGAGACTAAAATACTAGGCAGCACTGAGACTAAAATACTGGACAGCACTGAGACTAAAATACTAGGCAGCAGTGAGACTAAAATACTAGGCAGCACTGAGACTAAAATACTGGACAGCACTGAGACTAAAATACTAGGCAGCAGTGAGACTAAAATACTAGGCAGCAGTGAGACTAAAATACTGGGCAGCACTGAGACTAAAATACTAGGCAGCAGTAAGACTAAAATACTAGGCAGCAGTGAGACTAAAATACTAGGCAGCAGTGAGACTAAAATACTAGGCAGCAGTGAGACTAAAATACTAGGCAGCAGTGAGACTAAAATACTAGGCAGCAGCGGGACTAAAATACTAGGCAGCAGTGAGACTAAAATACTAGGCAGCACTGAGACTAAAATACTAGGCAGCAGCGGGACTAAAATACTAGGCAGCAGCGGGACTAAAATACTAGGCAGCAGTGAGACTAAAATACTAGGCAGCAGTGAGACTAAAATACTAGGCAGCAGTGAGACTAAAATACTAGGCAGCAGTGAGACTAAAATACTAGGCAGCACAGAGACTAAAATACTAGGCAGCAGTGAGACTAAAATACTAGGCAGCACAGAGACTAAAATACTAGGCAGCAGCGGGACTAAAATACTAGGCAGCAGTGAGACTAAAATACCGGACAAAAAAGTGGTCAGTGTGAGAAGATATTTGTCACCTCCACCTCATCAAGGAAATCTGTCAGAAGCTGGGACTAGGAACAATCATGGCCTGCTCTTGCGTTCTATGTCACAGTTATACATAACTTCTCTTTCATTTTGATACAGGTGAGATCAAACAAGCATTTGACACAGATGACAGGTGAAATCAAAGAAGCGTTTAACACAGGTGATACCAAAGAAGTGCTTGACACAGGTGAGAGATGATATCAAAGAAGTATTTAACACAGGTGATACCAAAGAAGTGCTTCACACAGGTGAGAAATTATATCAAAGAAATATTTAATGCAGGTGAGAGATGATATCAAAGAAGTGTTTGACATAGAGAAGAAATGAAATCAAAGAAACATTTGACACAGGTGAGAGATAAAATCAGAATAGCATTTGACACAGGTGAGAGATAAAATCAGAATAGCATTTGACACAGGTGAGAGATGATATCAAAGAAGCGTCTAACATAGATGAGAGATGATATCAGAGAAGCATTTGACACAGGTGAGAGATGACAAAAAAGAAGCATTTAACACAGGTGAGAGATGATAACAAGGAATTTTTTGACACAGGTGAGATGTGCTATCAAAAAAGTATTTGTGAATTACTGACTGGGAGAACGCACCTGGTGTACGTGCTAGTTCTTTGTATCTCTCTTATGGCGTTTACTTCTGCCTTTTGTGTCTTGGCCTCTTTCCTGTCACATGAGATAAAATGTATAAAGATAATAAATGTCCTGTATGTAGGCGTGTAGATAAATAAAATGTCTTTTTAAATAGATCACATGTCATTGGGAATGATAGCTAGAGGCATATTGCAGTGATTTCTGGTGTGCATCTTACATCAGGTTAGAGGACAGGAGAATGTATACTTACACGAGCTATAATTTAGAATGTGTACTTACACGAGCTATAATTTAGAATGTATACTTACACGAGCTATAATTTACAATGTATACTTACACGAGCTATAATTTAGAATGTATTCTTACTCGAGCTATAGTTTAGAATGTCTACTTACACGAGCTATAATTTAGAATGTATACTTACACGAAAATTGGCGAACTACTTTGCGAGCCCTATGTGACGTCTAACGGCACGGGAAGGATATAAGATATAAGATAAGATAAGATACTTACACGAGCTATAGTTTAGAATGTATACTTACACGAGCTATAATTTAGCGTTCTCAACCTTCATCCGCTAAGCAGGGGTTCTCAAGTTGTGAGGAAGTTCTCTCCAGAGGGGGAGTTTAGGCTTTCTGGGTGGGGGAGAGAAATGGGACCACACACTGACAGACCCAGGCTTCTGCAACATTATAAGATCGTCGTTGTTTGGACTTCCCCTTTTGAGTTAGGCAATCTTGCACACAGGGGTGGGGGTGACATTCTAACATGGTGAAAAGGGTGGGTGCAAGTGTAACAGAATAAGATTTTCACAGGTTACTTCCTTTCTTATTCATATTTAAAGGGGTTGTCGCCCTTATTGTTTTCAATTTTAAGTTATTGAGCTGATCTCCCTTGACTGGAGAAGCATGTACAAGTTTTTAGTTAGCACATCTTGCACGAGCCTTGAATGTAAACTCAGGTGCACAGGAAGTGGTAAGAGAAAGCTCATAGGTCGTTGTTCTGTAAGAAAGTATTAAGAATAACTTGGTCTGGCTTTCGAAGCGGGCTGTACTGCGACTTAATGTAGAGAAAAGGGGAGACAAGACAATGTCTCTTGTTTTTGCATGTTGTGTTGAATAACTGACTTGAGGTGTCTGCTGCCAGTGTATTCGTTTTCTCGTGTGCTTCAAAAATAATATGAGACATTTATAGCCATCATCATCATCATCAACTCCACTTGAACCGATCTGTCATCATCATCATGTTTCACCATTAAACGTTTGTTTGAATCGTACGAGGACGTGTTGAGAAGTCTGCATGCGTCTGTGGACTTGTTGAACCTAGGCTGCCTGTCCGAGCACATTCTACAGTCACTGTTGTCTGTCCGAACACATTCTACAGCCACTGTTGTGTGTCCAAGCACATTCTACAGCCACTGTTGTGTGTCCAAGCACATTCTACAGCCACTGCTGTGTGTCCAAGCACATTCTACAGCCACTGTTGTGTGTCCGAGCACATTCTACAGCCACTGTTGTGTGTCCGAGCACATTCTACAGCCACTGTTGTGTGTCCAAGCACATTCTACAGCCACTGTTGTGTGTCCAAGCACATTCTACAGCCACTGCTGTGTGTCCGAGCACATTCTACAGCCACTGTTGTGTGTCCGAGCACATTCTACAGCCACTGTTGTGTGTCCGAGCACATTCTACAGCCACTGTTGTGTGTCCAAGCACATTCTACAGCCACTGTTGTGTGTCCAAGCACATTCTACAGCCACTGTTGTGTGTCCAAGCACATTCTACAGCCACTGTTGTGTGTCCAAGCACATTCTACAGCCACTGTTGTCGTGTGTCCGAGCTGGGACATGTTGATGTGTGTGGCAGCAGTCAGCAATACTACATCGGATGTCTACATACTGTCTCATCTTGGCATCTTACTACAAGCTGTGAAGGACTAATCGACGTCACATGGGGCAGAAAAACTAGGAAAACAATGAATACTTATTGTTTGACTAGGAAAACACTGGGTACTTCCTGTTTGACTAGGAAAACACTGGGTACTTCCTGTTTGACTAGGAAAACGATATGTACTTCTTGTTTGATTAGGAAAACGATGGGTACTTATTGTGTGGCTAGGAAAACGCCGGGTACTTTTGCTTGACTAGGAAAACACCGGGTATATCTTGTTTGACTAGGAAAACACCGGGTATATCTTGTTTGACTAGGAAAACACCGGGTACTTCTTATTTGACTACGAAAACACTGGGTACTTCTTGTTTGAATAGGAAAACACTGGGTACTTCTTGTTTGAATAGGAAAACACTGGGTACTTCTTGTTTGACTAGGAAAACACTGGGTACTTCTTGTTTGACTAGGAAAACACTGGGTACTTCTTGTTTGACTAGGTGAGAGATGATATCAAAGAAGTGTTTGACATAGAGAAGAAATGAAATCAAAGAAACATTTGACACAGGTGAGAGATAAAATCAGAATAGCATTTGACACAGGTGAGAGATAAAATCAGAATAGCATTTGACACAGGTGAGAGATGATATCAAAGAAGCGTCTAACATAGATGAGAGATGATATCAGAGAAGCATTTGACACAGGTGAGAGATGACAAAAAAGAAGCATTTAACACAGGTGAGAGATGATAACAAGGAATTTTTTGACACAGGTGAGATGTGCTATCAAAAAAGTATTTGTGAATTACTGACTGGGAGAACGCACCTGGTGTACGTGCTAGTTCTTTGTATCTCTCTTATGGCGTTTACTTCTGCCTTTTGTGTCTTGGCCTCTTTCCTGTCACATGAGATAAAATGTATAAAGATAATAAATGTCCTGTATGTAGGCGTGTAGATAAATAAAATGTCTTTTTAAATAGATCACATGTCATTGGGAATGATAGCTAGAGGCATATTGCAGTGATTTCTGGTGTGCATCTTACATCAGGTTAGAGGACAGGAGAATGTATACTTACACGAGCTATAATTTAGAATGTGTACTTACACGAGCTATAATTTAGAATGTATACTTACACGAGCTATAATTTAGAATGTGTACTTACACGAGCTATAATTTAGAATGTATTCTTACTCGAGCTATAGTTTAGAATGTCTACTTACACGAGCTATAATTTAGAATGTATACTTACATGAAAATTGGCGAACTACTTTGCGAGCCCTATGTGACGTCTAACGGCACGGGAAGGATATAAGATATAAGATAAGATAAGATACTTACACGAGCTATAATTTAGAATGTATACTTACACGAGCTATAATTTAGCGTTCTCAACCTTCATCCGCTAAGCAGGGTTCTCAAGTTGTGAGGAAGTTCTCTCCAGAGGGGGAGTTTAGGCTTTCTGGGTGGGGAGAGAAATGGGACCACACACTGACAGACCCAGGCTTCTGCAACATTATAAGATCGTCGTTGTTTGGACTTCCCCTTTTGAGTTAGGCAATCTTGCACACGGGGGTGGGGGTGATATTCTAACATGGTGAAAAGGGTGGGTGCAAGTGTAACAGAATAAGATTTTCACAGGTTACTTCCTTTCTTATTCATATTTAAAGGGGTTGTCGCCCTTATTGTTTTCAATTTTAAGTTATTGAGCTGATCTCCCTTGACTGGAGAAGCATGTACAAGTTTTTAGTTAGCACATCTTGCACGAGCCTTGAATGTAAACTCAGGTGCACAGGAAGTGGTAAGAGAAAGCTCATAGGTCGTTGTTCTGTAAGAAAGTATTAAGAATAACTTGGTCTGGCTTTCGAAGCGGGCTGTACTGCGACTTAATGTAGAGAAAAGGGGAGACAAGACAATGTCTCTTGTTTTTGCATGTTGTGTTGAATAACTGACTTGAGGTGTCTGCTGCCAGTGTATTCGTTTTCTCGTGTGCTTCAAAAATAATATGAGACATTTATAGCCATCATCATCATCATCAACTCCACTTGAACCGATCTGTCATCATCATCATGTTTCACCATTAAACGTTTGTTTGAATCGTACGAGGACGTGTTGAGAAGTCTGCATGCGTCTGTGGACTTGTTGAACCTAGGCTGCCTGTCCGAGCACATTCTACAGTCACTGTTGTCTGTCCGAACACATTCTACAGCCACTGTTGTGTGTCCGAACAAATTCTACAGACACTGTTGTGTGTCCGAGCACATTCTACAGCCACTGTTGTGTGTCCGAACAAATTCTACAGTCACTGTTGTCTGTCCGAACACATTCTACAGCCACTGTTGTGTGTCCGAACAAATTCTACAGACACTGTTGTCTGTCCGAGCACATTCTACAGACACTGTTGTGTGTCCGAGCACATTCTACAGCCACTGTTGTGTGTCCAAGCACATTCTACAGCCACTGCTGTGTGTCCAAGCACATTCTACAGCCACTGTTGTGTGTCCGAGCACATTCTACAGCCACTGTTGTGTGTCCGAGCACATTCTACAGCCACTGTTGTGTGTCCAAGCACATTCTACAGCCACTGTTGTGTGTCCAAGCACATTCTACAGCCACTGTTGTGTGTCCGAGCACATTCTACAGCCACTGTTGTGTGTCCGAGCACATTCTACAGCCACTGTTGTGTGTCCGAGCACATTCTACAGCCACTGTTGTGTGTCCGAGCACATTCTACAGCCACTGTTGTGTGTCCGAGCACATTCTACAGCCACTGTTGTGTGTCCGAGCACATTCTACAGCCACTGTTGTGTGTCCAAGCACATTCTACAGCCACTGTTGTCGTGTGTCCGAGCTGGGACATGTTGATGTGTGTGGCAGCAGTCAGCAATACTACATCGGATGTCTACATACTGTCTCATCTTGGCATCTTACTACAAGCTGTGAAGGACTAATCGACGTCACATGGGGCAGAAAAACTAGGAAAACAATGAATACTTCTTGTTTGACTAGGAAAACACTGGGTACTTCTTGTTTGACTAGGAAAACACTGGGTACTTTTTGTTTGACTAGGAAAACACTGGGTACTTTTTGTTTGACTAGGAAAACACTGGGTACTTTTTGTTTGACTAGGAAAACACTGGGTACTTTTTGTTTGACTAGGAAAACACTGGGTACTTCTTGTTCGACTAGGAAAACACTGGGTACTTCTTGTTTGACTAGGAAAACATTTGATACTTCTTGTTTGTGACTGGGTTGACCTGTTTGCCTGTTGGTGAGGAAAAATTCCAGCCCAGCGGGGAATCGAACCCGAGATCTTCTGTCAGCAAAAGAGTGCATTAACCACGGCATCACCCTACAATCCATATTCAGTAAGCTAAAACAATATATTGCATCTGCTACAAAATTTATTACCTGTGTCAAGGTAAGATGACTAAGGTGGAGGTAGTGTACAGGTAAGAAACTCGCTTACTGGTCCTCTGTCACACTACCTCCCGTATTCTGTAATTTATAATCTAACCTTGTCCACTCAACCTCCCTTCCCCCCTCCCCCCCCCAAATCAAATCCTCTCCCCACTCATCACACCCACCCCACCCCTGTTTTGTGTCCAGTGGTCAATTCACATTCCTCTTCTAGACAAGGTGCGTCAACGTAAGTGACTGAAATAACCGTTTTATAGCTTAAGGCTCAAAGACAACAAACGTCCATTGTTTTGAACGTTTTTTTCCGTATTTTGTCCATCCTTTTATCCGTTCTTTTATCCGTTCTTTTCTAACTTTTAATCAGAACTTTGAATGTTTTTTTTTTCCATTGTAGCTGTTTCGTTGTTTTCCTGAGATTTGTAAGTACAGCCCACAACCGTTCCAAGACACTTGAACAAATCTTTCGTTTTTGCGATACTAAAATTAAACTTTTCCTGTTCTCCCCAAAGACTTAAGTCGGAAGAAAGTATTGATAACTAAACAACATGTAACATGTGACCTACTTTCTCCAGTAAAACAGAAGGAAGTCTGGCACCAGCATACAGCAGCAGATAAAGATAACAGCCACAGTTATAAGCAAACTCAGGCGGAACCTCTCCCTGCAGACAGTAACAACAAAGATAACCATAACAACCATCATAGCAACAATCATAGCAATCATCATAAGTTCTAGACAGTGACTGGCTGGCTAGCAGACAAGCGCCACATTTTAAGACATCACACTTGGCATCAGAGATAACCTCCCCTTCTACGTATCACTATCATATCATATTTCACATATCACACTTCAGATATAATACTTGACATATCATACCGTACACACAGAGAGCATCATATGTTTGTTATTTATCAGTGTAACATCGTATTTCAGGAAACATATCACTTCTCATAAATCAACATATTACAGATATTACAGATATTACAGATATCACAGATGTTACAGATATTATAGTTACAGGTACAGCACGTCTCAACTCCTGGCACCATGTACGTACTAATATGAGGCTCCTAAACGAAAGTCGTAAGCAAAATCTTTTTTTTGTTAAATCAGAATTTATAGATGGAGAAAATATAAATGTATCACCTTAACTTGCATCCTTTTCTTCACTTTTCAACATAATCTCCATTTCTCTGCATACATTTTCCCCATGGGTCTGCAAGTTTGAAAATACCCTCCCAGCAGAATTCTGTTCAAACTGACCGACGGCACAGACGCACTGATTTCTGGATGTTCCCTCTTGTGGGACCCAGCGGGCACAAACTTTGCTATAGCCTAGGGTTTCAATCATTTCCTGCATGCATTGTGTCCTATTCCAAGATTTACAACGATTTCAGATACCGTGACACGTCTGTCTTGTTTAATGATGTCGTCAACCCTTTCCACGTTGCGTTCAGTGGAGGCTGTTCGAGGGCAACCGCTGCGAGGTATATTTTGGATGCTCGTGTTTCCGTCTTTGAAATTCTTCATCCACCTCCTAACACTGCTAGCACCCATACACACATCTCCATAAGCAAGTTGAAGTCTTTGGTGAAGTTCAGCAGCGGGGATTTCCTCTTTAACGAGGAACTCAATAACAGCATGTTGACGAAACGAAACTTCAGCACCCGCCAGTTTGTTTATGCTCCGAGTGTTCGCGTGACACATGATGGTGACGTTATGTTACCTCTACATAAAGTGCAACGGATATAGATTAAGGTGATATATTTTTATTTTCTCTATCCCCAGCTGAGCGGGATTTTTTTTCCGACCAATACGGCCCTGAGGTCGACCCAGCCTCGTAAAATGGGTACCAGAGAAAATCTGGGAAGTAAAGGCAGCGAGGAAAGGAACTGGTCACCCTACCTCACACGCTGATGACCCAGCATAATGAGGCCTCTAACGCTTCACCCCCTACGGCATTTGAAATGCTATGGGACTATCTTTACTTTTTTTTACTATCCATAAACTCTAATTTTAAAAAAAATTACACACAACTTTCGGTATGACCCTCGTAGCTGAAGATTGGAAAGTAGGCCAACTGCCGGGAAGGAAACCTGAGCCGTGCTGGGATGTGAGTTCGTCAGACTGTCCTCCTCGTGTTTCAGTGCCTGTGTTACGAACTGTGAATAAAGCAGTCATACGCACAGTAACATCCAAGGAAATGAAAAGGCAGATAGACTGACAAAAGAGGGAGGAAGAATACAATGGACTGGTAGAAGGAGAAAATATGAACAAACACACAAAAAAGCCAGAATAAAAGCCATATATAAAAAAAACAAATGGGCAAAACAACTTCCCACAGCAAAAAACAGCTGACGAATACTACAAACTCTCAAGAAACGACCAAATGAAACCTTCCGACTGAGAACAGGACATTGCAAGCTGAGACATCATCCATACCAGAAGCTGAAAATGGCACGAGAGACCTATGCGCCTGGGGCAAAGAACATCATGCAGCTCATCATATCCCCTAGAGTTGCCATCTACACAACCCACTCAGACAAATGACATGGCCAGACAAAATTTATTACCTGTGTCAAGGTAAGATGACTAAGGTGGAGGTAGTGTACAGGTAAGAAACTCGCTTACTGGTCCTCTGTCACACTACCTCCCGTATTCTGTAATTTATAATCTAACCTTGTCCACTCAACCTCCCTTCCCCCCTCCCCCCCCAAATCAAATCCTCTCCCCACTCATCACACCCACCCCACCCCTGTTTTGTGTCCAGTGGTCAATTCACATTCCTCTTCTAGACAAGGTGCGTCAACGTAAGTGACTGAAATAACCGTTTTATAGCTTAAGGCTCAAAGACAACAAACGTCCATTGTTTTGAACGTTTTTTTTCCGTATTTTGTCCATCCTTTTATCCGTTCTTTTATCCGTTCTTTTCTAACTTTTAATCAGAACTTTGAATGTTTTTTTTTCCATTGTAGCTGTTTCGTTGTTTTCCTGAGATTTGTAAGTACAGCCCACAACCGTTCCAAGACACTTGAACAAATCTTTCGTTTTTGCGATACTAAAATTAAACTTTTCCTGTTCTCCCCAAAGACTTAAGTCGGAAGAAAGTATTGATAACTAAACAACATGTAACATGTGACCTACTTTCTCCAGTAAAACAGAAGGAAGTCTGGCACCAGCATACAACAGCAGATAAAGATAACAGCCACAGTTATAAGCAAACTCAGGCGGAACCTCTCCCTGCAGACAGTAACAACAAAGATAACCATAACAACCATCATAGCAACAATCATAGCAATCATCATAAGTTCTAGACAGTGACTGGCTGGCTAGCAGACAAGCGCCACATTTTAAGACATCACACTTGGCATCAGAGATAACCTCCCCTTCTACGTATCACTATCATATCATATTTCACATATCACACTTCAGATATAATACTTGACATATCATACCGTACACACAGAGAGCATCATATGTTTGTTATTTATCAGTGTAACATCGTATTTCAGGAAACATATCACTTCTCATAAATCAACATATTACAGATATTACAGATATTACAGATATCACAGATGTTACAGATATTATAGTTACAGGTACAGCACGTCTCAACTCCTGGCACCATGTACGTACTAATATGAGGCTCCTAAACGAAAGTCGTAAGCAAAATCTTTTTTTTGTTAAATCAGAATTTATAGATGGAGAAATATAAATGTATCACCTTAACTTGCATCCTTTTCTTCACTTTTCAACATAATCTCCATTTCTCTGCATACATTTTCCCCATGGGTCTGCAAGTTTGAAAATACCCTCCCAGCAGAATTCTGTTCAAACTGACCGACGGCACAGACGCACTGATTTCTGGATGTTCCCTCTTGTGGGACCCAGCGGGCACAAACTTTGCTATAGCCTAGGGTTTCAATCATTTCCTGCATGCATTGTGTCCTATTCCAAGATTTACAACGATTTCAGATACCGTGACACGTCTGTCTTGTTTAATGATGTCGTCAACCCTTTCCACGTTGCGTTCAGTGGAGGCTGTTCGAGGGCAACCGCTGCGAGGTATATTTTGGATGCTCGTGTTTCCGTCTTTGAAATTCTTCATCCACCTCCTAACACTGCTAGCACCCATACACACATCTCCATAAGCAAGTTGAAGTCTTTGGTGAAGTTCAGCAGCGGGGATTTCCTCTTTAACGAGGAACTCAATAACAGCATGTTGACGAAACGAAACTTCAGCACCCGCCAGTTTGTTTATGCTCCGAGTGTTCGCGTGACACATGATGGTGACGTTATGTTACCTCTACATAAAGTGCAACGGATATAGATTAAGGTGATATATTTTTATTTTCTCTATCCATAAACTCTAATTTAAAAAAAAATTACACACAACTTTCGGTATGACCCTCGTAGCTGAAGATTGGAAAGTAGGCCAACTGCCGGGAAGGAAACCTGAGCCGTGCTGGGATGTGAGTTCTGTCAGACTGTCCTCCTCGTGTTTCAGTGCCTGTGTTACGAACTGTGAAGAAAGTATTGATAACTAAACAACATGTAACATGTGACCTACTTTCTCCAGTAAAACAGAAGGAAGTCTGGCACCAGCATACAGCAGCAGATAAAGATAACAGCCACAGTTATAAGCAAACTCAGGCGGAACCTCTCCCTGCAGACAGTAACAACAAAGATAACCATAACAACCATCATAGCAACAATCATAGCAATCATCATAAGTTCTAGACAGTGACTGGCTGGCTAGCAGACAAGCGCCACATTTTAAGACATCACACTTGGCATCAGAGATAACCTCCCCTTCTACGTATCACTATCATATCATATTTCACATATCACACTTCAGATATAATACTTGACATATCATACCGTACACACAGAGAGCATCATATGTTTGTTATTTATCAGTGTAACATCGTATTTCAGGAAACATATCACTTCTCATAAATCAACATATTACAGATATTACAGATATTACAGATATCACAGATGTTACAGATATTATAGTTACAGGTACAGCACGTCTCAACTCCTGGCACCATGTACGTACTAATATGAGGCTCCTAAACGAAAGTCGTAAGCAAAATCTTTTTTTTGTTAAATCAGAATTTATAGATGGAGAAAATATAAATGTATCACCTTAACTTGCATCCTTTTCTTCACTTTTCAACATAATCTCCATTTCTCTGCATACATTTTCCCCATGGGTCTGCAAGTTTGAAAATACCCTCCCAGCAGAATTCTGTTCAAACTGACCGACGGCACAGACGCACTGATTTCTGGATGTTCCCTCTTGTGGGACCCAGCGGGCACAAACTTTGCTATAGCCTAGGGTTTCAATCATTTCCTGCATGCATTGTGTCCTATTCCAAGATTTACAACGATTTCAGATACCGTGACACGTCTGTCTTGTTTAATGATGTCGTCAACCCTTTCCACGTTGCGTTCAGTGGAGGCTGTTCGAGGGCAACCGCTGCGAGGTATATTTTGGATGCTCGTGTTTCCGTCTTTGAAATTCTTCATCCACCTCCTAACACTGCTAGCACCCATACACACATCTCCATAAGCAAGTTGAAGTCTTTGGTGAAGTTCAGCAGCGGGGATTTCCTCTTTAACGAGGAACTCAATAACAGCATGTTGACGAAACGAAACTTCAGCACCCGCCAGTTTGTTTATGCTCCGAGTGTTCGCGTGACACATGATGGTGACGTTATGTTACCTCTACATAAAGTGCAACGGATATAGATTAAGGTGATATATTTTTATTTTCTCTATCCCCAGCTGAGCGGGATTTTTTTTCCGACCAATACGGCCCTGAGGTCGACCCAGCCTCGTAAAATGGGTACCAGAGAAATCTGGGAAGTAAAGGCAGCGAGGAAAGGAACTGGTCACCCTACCTCACACGCTGATGACCCAGCATAATGAGGCCTCTAACGCTTCACCCCCTACGGCATTTGAAATGCTATGGGACTATCTTTACTTTTTTTTACTATCCATAAACTCTAATTTTAAAAAAATTACACACAACTTTCGGTATGACCCTCGTAGCTGAAGATTGGAAAGTAGGCCAACTGCCGGGAAGGAAACCTGAGCCGTGCTGGGATGTGAGTTCTGTCAGACTGTCCTCCTCGTGTTTCAGTGCCTGTGTTACGAACTGTGAATAAAGCAGTCATACGCACAGTAACATCCAAGGAAATGAAAAGGCAGATAGACTGACAAAAGAGGGAGGAAGAATACAATGGACTGGTAGAAGGAGAAAATATGAACAAACACACAAAAAAGCCAGAATAAAAGCCATATATAAAAAAAACAAATGGGCAAAACAACTTCCCACAGCAAAAAACAGCTGACGAATACTACAAACTCTCAAGAAACGACCAAATGAAACCTTCCGACTGAGAACAGGACATTGCAAGCTGAGACATCATCCATACCAGAAGCTGAAAATGGCACGAGAGACCTATGCGCCTGGGGCAAAGAACATCATGCAGCTCATCATATCCCCTAGAGTTGCCATCTACACAACCCACTCAGACAAATGACATGGCCAGACAACATTCTCCTACAGTGATGCTGAAAACCTGAGATTAACTGCGGAATTTGTCTGAGAGATTGACCTCCATGTCTGAGAGACTGGCTTCCATGTCTGAGAGATTGACCTCCATGTCTGAGAGACTGGCCTCCATGTCTGAGAGATTGACCTCCATGTCTGAGAGATTGACCTCCATGTCTGAGAGACTGGCCTCCATGTCTGAGTGAACGTTGAAAGAAAATAACTCGGAGCTTAGTTCGCAAGCAAGCATGCTTTGTCGAAACAATGAAACAATCAGACGTTACAAATGAATCACAAGGCAACCGGCAGAAAAATTGCAGGACACGCCAAGTGCCTGGATAACAAGACTACCCTCAGAAAAATTGCAGGACACGCCAAGTGCCCGGATAACAAGACTACCTTCAGAAAAGTTGCAGGACACGCCAAGTGCTTGGATAACAAGGTTACCCTCAGAAAAGTTGCAGGACACGCCAAGTGCCTGGATAACAAGGCTACCCTCAGAAAAGTTGCAGGACACGCCAAGTGCCTGGATAACAAGGCTACCCTCATAAAATTTGCAGGAGATGCCAAGTGTAAGTACTTTTCTTACTCTGTGACACCTTTTCCAAAATAAGATCACATAAAAAAGGGCTTAAGGTACACATATACGCAAGTGAGTGACACTGATGTCTGCAGAGTTCACTTGCTCTCTTGCATGTACTAGTCAGTCTTTCACACCAGTCAACAGATTTCACGTGTTGGCTTACATGTAATAGCCTACCACTTAGTAGATTTCACATGTTGGCTTACATGTAGTAGTCTACCTCACACAAAGGTTCTTCCCCAACCCAGGTCCCGTTCTGTGAGCACCAGTGAACCATGTCTCCTTGCACGTGATGAAAGTTGGAGTAGCATTTGTAAGAAACGTGAGTGCTGTTGATTTCGTCCAGGAGGTAGAATCTTTTCAGATCTCTGGATCAGCAGACAAGAAAAGCAGTAACATTTCCTATAAGTTACACGATACGAAAATACTAACAAGTTTATAAGAGGGTTATATAAAGTAAAGACGTCACCAACAGAGGCAAACATCACCTGGTGAACGATAGAAATGTGGGTTGACACTTGCTTCCTTCAAGACTGATTGTAGAGTCTGGATGTCTTATATGGCCTTTTTTAGACATGAACCTGCCACGAACTTTGACGGTTTCTTTTATCAGCGACATGTTGGAGTCTGACAACTTCCGCTATCAATGTAGTGCGGTCTCCATGGCGCGTCTTGGAGGTTCTTGAGGTTTTTTTCAGACGGAGTCGAGATTACTGAGTGTGGTAAAAGTTTCTGGGGTTGATGAGTTTTGTAAGAGTTTCCGGGGTTACTGAGTTTTGTAAGAGTTTCCGGGATTACTGAGTTTTGTAAGAGTTTCCGGGGTTCTTGAGTTTGGTAAGAGTTTCCAGGATTAACTAGTTTTGTAAGAGTTTCCAGGATTAACTAGTTTTGTAAGAGTTTCCAGGATTAACTAGTTTTGTAAGAGTTTCCGGGATTACTGAGTTTTGTAAGAGTTTCCGGGGTTCTTGAGTTTGGTAAGAGTTTCCAGGATTAACTAGTTTTGTAAGAGTTTCCAGGATTAACTAGTTTTGTAAGAGTTTCCAGGATTAACTAGTTTTGTAAGAGTTTCCAGGATTAACTAGTTTTGTAAGAGTTTCCAGGATTAACTAGTTTTGTAAGAGTTTCCGGGATTACTGAGCTTGGTAGGATTTTCCAGGTTTACTTAGTTTGGTAAGAGTTTCCGAGATTGTTGAGTTTGGGATGAGTTTCCAGGGTTTCTGAGTCTGGTAAGAGTTTCCGGGTTGTTGAGTTTGGTAGCAGTATCCAGGGTTGTTCAGTTTGTAAAAAGTCTCCGGGTTGTTGAGTTTGGTAGCAGTATCCAGGGTTGTTCAGTTTGTAAAAAGTCTCCGGGTTGTTGAGTTTGGTAGCAGTATCCAGGGTTGTTCAGTTTGTAAAAAGTCTCCGGGTTGTTGAGTTTGGTAGCAGTATCCAGGGTTGTTCAGTTTGTAAAAAGTCTCCGGGTTGTTGAGTTTGGTAGCAGTATCCATGTCTGAGAGATTGACCTCCATGTCTGAGAGATTGACCTCTATGTCTGAGAGACTGGCCTCCATGTCTGAGTGAACGTTGAAAGAAAATAACTCGGAGCTTAGTTCGCAAGCAAGCATGCTTTGTCGAAACAATGAAACAATCAGACGTTACAAATGAATCACAAGGCAACCGGCAGAAAAATTGCAGGACACGCCAAGTGCCTGGATAACAAGGTTACCCTCAGAAAAGTTGCAGGACACGCCAGGTGCCTGGATAACAAGGCTACCCTCAGAAAAGTTGCAGGACACGCCAAGTGCCTGGATAACAAGACTACCCTCAGAAAAATTGCAGGACACGCCAAGTGCCTGGATAACAAGACTACCCTCAGAAAAATTGCAGGACACGCCAAGTGCCTGGATAACAAGACTACCCTCAGAAAATTTGCAGGACACGCCAAGTGCCTGGATAACAAGACTACCCTCAGAAAATTTGCAGGACACGCCAAGTGCCTGGATAACAAGGTTACCCTCAGAAAAGTTGCAGGACACGCCAGGTGCCTGGATAACAAGGTTACCCTCAGAAAAGTTGCAGGACACGCCAAGTGCCTGGATAACAAGGCTACCCTCAGAAAAGTTGCAGGACACGCCAGGTGCCTGGATAACAAGGCTACCCTCAGAAAAGTTGCAGGACACGCCAAGTGCCTGGATAACAAGGCTACCCTCAGAAAAGTTGCAGGACACGCCAAGTGCCTGGATAACAAGGCTACCCTCAGAAAAGTTGCTGGACAAGCCAAGTGCCTGGATAACATGGCTACCGACAGAAAAGTTGCAGGACACGCCAAGTGCCTGGATAACAAGGCTATCCTCAGAAAATTTGCAGGACACGCCAAGTGCCTGGATAACAAGGCTACCCTCAGAAAATTTGCAGGAGATGCCAAGTGTAAGTACTTTTCTTACTCTGTGACACCTTTTCCAAAATAAGATCACATAAAAAAGGGCTTAAGGTACACATATACGCAAGTGAGTGACACTGATGTCTGCAGAGTTCACTTGCTCTCTTGCATGTACTAGTCAGTCTTTCACACCAGTCAACAGATTTCACGTGTTGGCTTACATGTAGTAGTCTACCTCACACAAAGGTTCTTCCCCAACCCAGGTCCCGTTCTGTGAGCACCAGTGAACCATGTCTCCTTTCACGTGATGAAAGTTGGAGTAGCATTTGTAAGAAACGTGAGTGCTGTTGATTTCGTCCAGGAGGTAGAATCTTTTCAGATCTCTGGATCAGCAGACAAGAAAAGCAGTAACATTTCCTATAAGTTACACGATACGAAAATACTAACAAGTTTATAAGAGGGTTATATAAAGTAAAGACGTCACCAACAGAGGCAAACATCACCTGGTGAACGATAGAAATGTGGGTTGACACTTGCTTCCTTCAAGACTGATTGTAGAGTCTGGATGTCTTATATGGCCTTTTTTAGACATGAACCTGCCACGAACTTTGACGGTTTCTTTTATCAGCGACATGTTGGAGTCTGACAACTTCCGCTATCAATGTAGTGCGGTCTCCATGGCGCGTCTTGGAGGTTCTTGAGGTTTTTTTCAGACGGAGTCGAGATTACTGAGTGTGGTAAAAGTTTCTGGGGTTGTTGAGTTTTGTAAGAGTTTCCGGGGTTATTGAGTTTGGTAAGAGTTTCCAGGATTAACTAGTTTTGTAAGAGTTTCCGGGATTAACTAGTTTGGTAAGAGTTTCCGGGGTTATTGAGTTTGGTAAGAGTTTCCAGGATTAACTAGTTTTGTAAGAGTTTCCGGGATTAACTAGTTTGGTAAGAGTTTCCAGGATTAACTAGTTTTGTAAGAGTTTCCGGGATTAACTAGTTTTGTAAGAGTTTCCGGGATTAACTAGTTTGGTAAGAGTTTCCAGGATTAACTAGTTTTGTAAGAGTTTCCGGGATTACTGAGCTTGGTAGGATTTTCCAGGTTTACTTAGTTTGGTAAGAGTTTCCGAGATTGTTGAGTTTGGGATGAGTTTCCAGGGTTTCTGAGTCTGGTAAGAGTTTCCGGAGTTGTTGAATTTGGTAGCAGTATCCAGGGTTGTTCAGTTTGTAAAAAGTCTCCGGGTTGTTGAGTTTGGTAAGATTTTCCAGGATTACTGAATTTGGTAAGTGATTTTGCAGGATTACTGGGTTTGTTAAGTGTTTCATGGACTGTTGAGTTTCTTAAGAGTTTCCAGGGTTGTTGAGATATGTAAGAATTTCCGGGGCTACTGTGTTTGGTAAGATTTTCTGGGGTTACTGTGTTTGGTAAGATTTTCTGGGGTTACTGTGTTTGTTAAGATTTTCCGGGGTTACTGTGTTTGTTAAGATTTTCTGGGGTTACTGTGTTTGGTAAGAATTTCCGGGGTTACTGTGTTTGCTAAGATTTTCCAGGGTTACTGTGTTTGTTAAGATTTTCTGGGGTTACTGTGTTTGGTAAGATTTTCTGGGGTTACTGTGTTTGCTAAGATTTTCTGGGGTTACTGTGTTTGTTAAGATTTTCTGGGGTTACTGTGTTTGGTAAGATTTTCTGGGGTTACTGTGTTTGGTAAGATTTTCTGGGGTTACTGTGTTTGTTAAGATTTTCCGGGGTTACTGTGTTTGTTAAGATTTTCTGGGGTTACTGTGTTTGGTAAGAATTTCCGGGGTTACTGTGTTTGCTAAGATTTTCCAGGGTTACTGTGTTTGTTAAGATTTTCTGGGGTTACTGTGTTTGGTAAGATTTTCTGGGGTTACTGTGTTTGCTAAGATTTTCTGGGGTTACTGTGTTTGTTAAGATTTTCTGGGGCTACTGTGTTTGTTAAGAATTTCCGGGGTTACTGTGTTTGTTAAGATTTTCTGGGGTTACTGTGTTTGTTAAGATTTTCTGGGGTTACTGTGTTTGTTAAGATTTTCTGGGGTTACTGTGTTTGCTAAGAATTTCCGGGGTTACTGTGTTTGTTAAGATTTTCTGGGGCTACTGTGTTTGCTAAGAATTTCCGGGGCTACTGTGTTTGTTAAGAATTTCCGGGGTTACTGTGGTTGGTAAGAATTTCCGGGGCTACTGTGTTTGTTAAGAATTTCCGGGGCTACTGTGTTTGTTAAGAATTTCCGGGGTTACTGTGGTTGCTAAGAATTTCCGGGGTTACTGTGTTTGTTAAGATTTTCTGGGGCTACTGTGTTTGCTAAGAATTTCCGGGGCTACTGTGTTTGCTAAGAATTTCCGGGGTTACTGTGGTTGGTAAGAATTTCGGGGTTACTGATTTTGGTAAGATTTTCCGGGGTTACTGTGTTTGCTAAGAATTTCGGGGTTACTGATTTTGGTAAGATTTTCCGGGGTTACTGATTTTGGTAAGATTTTCCGGGGTTACTGAATTTGGTAAGATTTTCCAGGGTTACTGACTTTAGTAAGATTTTCCAGGGTTACTGATTTTAGTAAGTTTTTCATGGGATGCTGAGTTTGGTAAGTTTTTCTTGGGATGCTGAGTTTGGTAAAAGGTTCTGGGATGACAAAGTTTTGTTAGAATACATAAGACCGCAATAAAATGGTATCTAGTAGAGTAAAGATAGTCAGAGGAGTATTATCTGGTAGAGTAAAAGACAGCCGGAGGGGTGTGTATCTAGGAGAGTAAAGATAGCAGGGCCGTATGTATCTAGGAGAGTAAAGATAGCAGGGCCGTATGTATCTAGGAGAGTAAAGATAGCAGGACCGTATGTATCTAAGAAAGATAGCCAGAGGTGTGTTTATCTAGTACAGGTACTTAGAGGGGTATGAATCTAGTAGAGTGACGATAGCCAGAGGTGTGTTTATCTAGTACAGGTAGTTAGAGGGGTATGTATCTAGTAGAGTAGCGATAGCCAGAGGTGTGTTTATCTAGTACAGGTAGTTAGAGGGGTATGAATCTAGTAGAGTGACGATAGCCAGAGGTGTGTTTATCTAGTACAGGTAGTTAGAGGGGTATGTATCTAGTAGAGTAGCGATAGCCAGAGGTGTGTTTATCTAGTACAGGTAGTTAGAGGGGTATGTATCTAGGAGAGTAAAGATAGCCAGAGGGGTATGAATCTATTAGAGTAAAGATAGACAGAGGGGTATATATCTAGTAAAGATAGGCAGAGGGTATGTATCTAGTAGAGTAAAGATAGACAGAGGGGTATGAATCTATTAGAGTAAAGATAGACAGAGGGGTATATATCTAGTAAAGATAGGCAGAGGGTATGTATCTAGTAGAGTAAAGATAGACAGAGGGGTATGAATCTATTAGAGTAAAGATAGACAGAGGGGTATATATCTAGTAAAGATAGGCAGAGGGTATGTATCTAGTAGAGTAAAGATAGGCAGAGGGGTATGAATCTATTAGAGTAAAGATAGCCAGAGGGGTATGTATCTAGTAGAGTAAAGATAGGCAAAGAGGTATGTATCTAGTAAAGATAGGCAGAGGGGTATGTATCTAGTAGAGTAAAGATAGGCAGAGGGGTATGAATCTATTAGAGTAAAGATAGGCAGAGGGATATGAAACTAGTAAAGATAGGCAGAGGGGTATGTATCTAGTAGAGTAAAGATAGTCAGAGGGGTATGAATGTAGTAAAGATAGCCAGAGGGGTATGTATCTAGTAAAGATAGCCAGAAGGGTATGTATCTAGTAAAGATAGCGAGAGGGGTATGTATCTAGTAAAGATAGCCAGAGGGGTATGTATCTAGTAAAGATAGCCAGAGGTGTATGGTTTGCTAAAAGAAGAAAACTGAAAGCTGTAAAACAGAAGGAATAAGAAAGAGGCAATAAAATGAGAATGTAAAAATGTGAAATAGAGAGTAGCAGACGAATACTTCAAGGACAATAAGAGTAAGCACACAAAAACATAAAAACAGCAGCACTTATCTAAGAATACGAAAACAACAAATAAACACACACAAAAACAGCAGCACTTATCTAAGAATATCTTATCTTATATCTTATATACTTCCCGTGTTGTTAAACGTCACATAGGGCTTGCAAATTAGTTTGCCAATTTTTCCTGTCTTCGACGAGCCTTTCAACCTCATCAAGGGATTTTATGCCTATTAATTTGGCCTCTCTTAACAATGTCCTATTCAAAGGTTCACCGGTCTGTCTCTTTTTCTTTGGCCTGTTGTGTTCCATTTGATAGCTTGTTTTGGGATTCTCTGATCATTTCTTCTCATCAAGTGATCAACATATGTCCATCTCCTTTTCCTGATAACCTATGAGATTGGTTGTTGTTCAGTCATCTGTCTTTTCTCTGCATTGTTCTTGAATTCGTTCCATTTGATGCCGAGTATTTTAATTAGGCACTTGTTTTCAAAATAGTCTGTTTCTTTAGTTATTTTCCAGCTTTCACATGCATAAATGAGGGTGGATATTACATTTGAATGGAATAGTCTTAACTTGGTTTTTGTGCTTATAACTTTTGAATGCCATATGTTCTCAAGATTCTTGAAGCTCGATGCTGCTTTTGCAATTCTAATTCTAACTTCCTTTCTAGTGTCACCATCCTGGTCTATGTAGCTGCCAAGGTATGCAAATTGATTGACTTCTTCAATATCTGTCCCTTCTACGTGTAATTTTCCATTCTGATTAATGGGAAGTTTCATTATTTTTGTTTCGTCCTTGTTAATTTCAAGTCCTATTTTGCTAGCCAATGAAGACAGGCTATCTGTTTTTTTCTTTCATGGAATTCACATTGTTACTTATAAGAGTTATGTCATCAGCAAAATCAAGATCTTCTAGTTGGTTCTCATGTACCCAGTCAATACCTATGTTACCTGTGCAGCACTTTTTCATTATGAAGTCTATTGCAATTCCAAAACGCAAAGGAGACAGTATACATCCTTGTTTCACACCTGTTTCAATCTGGAACCATTCACTCATCCATTCTTCTATTTTGACTGCACAAACATATCTATGAAAAAGATCCTGAGGTAATACGGTTTTGTAGAAGACTGAGATGTTGCTGAATTTTATAGAGGTCTGAGGTTACCATGTTGTATAGAAAAGTCTGAGGTTACCATGTATTATAGAGGGAGTCTGAGGTACCTTGTTTTATAGAGGAAGTATTTTATAGAAGTCTGATGTCAAAAGAAAGAGAAGAAGACCAAGGTGAAGATGGCTGCATCAGTAGCAGGGTATCTTGCTTATAACCGAGAGGCCTACAGGAGAGCTGTTAGGGAGGCAAAATTTCACAAGGGACGTGCAAATGACTGACTGACTGATGTTATCATGTTTTATAGAGAAGTCTGAGGTTACCATGTTTTATAGAGAAGTCCGAGGTTACCTTGTTTTATACAGAAGGCTGAGGTTACCTTGTTTTATAGAGAAGTCTGAGGTTACCTTGTTTTATAGAGAAGTCTGAGGTTACCTTGTTTTATAAAGAAGTCTGAGGTTACCTTGTTTTATAAAGAAGTCTGAGGTTACCATGTTTTATAGGAAAATCTGAGGTTACCTTGTTTTATAGAGAAGTCTGAGGTTACCTTGTTTTATAAAGAAGTCTGAGGTTACCTTGTTTTATAGAGAAGTCTGAGGTTACCTTGTTTTATAGGGAAGTCTAAGTTACAATGCTTTATAGAGAAGCCTGTGGTTACCAAGTTTAATCAAACGTAGTTTTTCAAACAGGAAATGTAGGTCCAAGGTGGGTGTAATTATAAATTTCATCATCATCATAATCAACATCATCATCATCATAATCATCATCATCATCATCATTGCTCTCTCTCTCTCTTTCTCTCTCGTCCCACGACTGAATATTATTTAATTCGACTGCTGAAAAAACAGTTTTGTCTTAGGGACATACACAGAAAATAATCACACATATATCCGCAGCAGATGAGCCTAGGCCACGTACAGGAGATAACATAACTGTTAATCCTGGAGATAACATAACTGTTAATCCTGGAGATAACATAACTGTTAATCCTGGAGATAACATAACTGTTAATCCTGGAGATAACATACCTTAATCCTGGAGATAACATAACTGTTAATCCTGGAGATAACATACTTTAATCCTGGAGATAACATAACTGTTAATCCTGGAGATACCATAACTGTTAATCCTGGAGATAATATAACTTAATCCTGGAGATAACATAACTGTTAACCCTGGATATAACATAACTGTTAATCCTGGAGATAACATAACTGTTAGTCCAGGAGATAACATAACTGTTAGTCCAGGAGATAACATAACTTAATCCTGGAGATAACATAACTGTTAATCCTGGAGATAATATAACTGTTAATCCTGGAGATAATATAACTTAATCCTGGAGATAACATAACTGTTAATAATATAACTGTTAATCCTGGAGATAACATAACTGTTAATCCTGGAGATAACATAAGTGTTAATCCTGAAGATAACATAACTTAATCTTGGAGATAACAACTGTTAATCCAAGAAATAACATAACTATTAATATAGCAGATAAAATAACTGTTAATACAGGAGATAACATAACTGTTAATCCAGGAGACAACATAACTGTTAGTACTGGCGAGGTGCTCCAAGAGCCACAGTTCTTGTTAAACTTCAGTCATAATAATGGGGTGTGGGTCGAATGTTCCATGGATTGTTGATCTTAGCAAATATTCAAAAGGAGGAAGGATGCAGCACGGTAGGAGACAGACAGACAGACAGACAGATCAGATCAGATCAAATCAGATCAGATTTAAAAACTTCTAGACGCAACATAAACTGTAGCATCGGGTAATTAAAAAAAATGTCAAACAAGAACTCCACGAGATCACACAAGAAAAAAAAACAAAGACCCAGTTTAATGTGAACTATAAAATCACTTATCAAAGTCACAGATTTGTTTCAAACAGTACAAATTGCATACAGAGTTTTTGCTCTGAAAGAAAACAAGACGTGATAAAGTATAGTTTATATTGCCTCCAAGCAGAGAACAAACACGATACTATACATTTTATTACCATTTTGAAACAGAGTGCAACGGTTATAATAGAAATCTTATTATCATTTCTATTTGAGCTAAAAAAGAGTTGATAATAGAAATGTTATTATCATTGGCTTTTATAGTAAAATGGCGAGAATAGAAATTTTATTATCATTTCCACATATATTTCAAAGGTGATAACAGAAATGTTACTATCATTTACAAAAGGAGTACAAATGTGATAATAGAAAGATTATTATTATTATTCTCAAATAAAGCACACATGTGATAACAGATAGATTATTATCATTCTCAAGGAAAGCACAAATGTGATAACAGAAAGATTATTATTTTCTCAAATAAACCACAAATATGATAATAGAAAGATTACTACTATTCTCAAATAGACCACACATGTGATAATAGTTTATTATTAGACTCAAATAGAGCACAAAAAGTTATAGAGTTGAGAAACATATAAATGCCTATGAATGTAAATGCTGCAGAAGAGTTCATCAAATATCAGGGACACAGAAAATAACAAATATATCCATACTTATCTTATATCTTATATCTTTCCCGTGCTGTTAAACATCACATAGGGCTCGCAAGGTAGTTTGTCAGTTTTTCCTGTCTTCCTCGAGTCTTTCAACATCATCAAGGGATTTTATGCCTATTAATTTGGCCTCTCTTAAGAATGTCCTCTTCAGAGTTTCATGCGGTCTGCCTCTTTTTCTTTGGCCTGTTGTGTTCCATTTGATAGCTTGTTTTGGGATTCTCTGACTGTTTCTTCTCATCACGTGACCAACATATGTCCATCTCCTTTTCCTGATAACCCATGAGATTGGTTGTTGTTCAGTCATCTGTCTTATCTCTGCATTGTTCTTGAATTCGTTCCACTTGATGCCGAGTATTTTAATTAGGCATTTGTTTTCAAAATAGTCTGTTTCTTTAGTTATTTTCCAGCTTTCACATGCATAAATGAGGGTGGATATTACATTTGAATGGAATAGTCTTAACTTGGTTTTTGTGCTTATAACTTTTGAATTCCATATGTTCTCAAGGTTCTTGAAGATCGATGCTGCTTTTGCAATTCTAATTCTAACTTCCTTTCTGGTGTCACCATCCTGGTCTATGTAGCTGCCGAGGTATGCAAATTGATTGACTTCTTCAATATCTGTTCCTTCTACGTGTAATTTTCCATTTTGATTAATGGGAAGTTTCATTATTTTTGTTTTGTCCTTGTTAATTTCAAGTCCTATTTTGCTAGCCATTGAAGACAGGCTATCTGTTTTTTTCTTGCATGGAATTCACATTGTTACTTATAAGAGTTATGTCATCCATACTACAAGAACTTAATATTGAAGAAGGCTGGGTAGTAAAGAAGATTAAACAGAGAAAACCTAAATATTTTGAACATATTAAATGTCATGATAATCTAGAGTAGACCATATTGGAATGCTACGTAATGTGAAAGAGAAAGAGAGGAAGACCAAAGTGAAGATGGCTGCAAGACATCGTTGATGATCTGCAAATGTATACATCAGCAGAAGGGCATCCTTCTTACAACCGGGAGACCTACAGGAGAGCTGTTAAGGAGGCAAAGTTCTGCAAGGGACATGCAAATGCAAAAAAAAGGACCACAAATATGATAACGGAAAGTTTATTATTGTTCTCAAATATAGCACAAATGTGACAATATATAATTTATTATCCTTTTCAAATAGAGTACAGATATAGTATATAAATTATGTTATCTTTTTATTTTAGAGTACAAAGGTGGGAACAGAAATTGTATATTCCCAAGCAAATGAAACACAAATGTAATAACAGAAAATGTATTTTCCTCTTCTATTACAGTATAAAAGTGATAGTAGAAATGTTATTATCATTTTCAAAATTATATTACAAAGGTGGTAATATAAATGTTAGAATCCTGTCTATCAAAATGTAATAGTGATAATATGGCAGTATTTTTAAATACTACACTTGTTAGTATACAATTTTAACTATCAAAGAGAAATAATCAAAGATAAATTTAGTTCTTAGTTTTAGTTTTTAAAGTCCTTAATTATGACGTGGATATAGGGTCAATGATTGTTTGTCTACACTAGCAAAATTTAGAACAAAAAAATTACATTTTTTTTTACTCAAGGTCAGTTATGACATGTCGAGACTGTGAGTTGATTGTGTAGACTACTTATATTTATAAAAGTTAAATTTGGAGACATGTTGACACTTTATTACCCAAGGTCAATAGTCGGATAATTTCACGAAAGTTCAAGGTAAAATTGTAGCAGATATTTAAGCACTGAAATTTTAGATAAAATGGTTACGGTCAGTCAGTTAATTGTGAATCATTTTGGTCATTGTGATAGCTCTCTTTTGAGACTTAGTATGACTTGTTAAGTCAGATATTTTGTGATGTGATGGTTTTCTTGTGGATCCATGGAAACTTTAAGTGAGACTGTAAGTTGGCTCTATATTACATCGTGTTGAATGTCAGTTATCCAATCTGAGAGTGAGTGTTGCCCACTCCCTCCCTATATGGCGAACTAGTTCTCGTCGGGGAGAGAAGCGGCTTGTTCGTCTGTATACTCAGTATTTTGCTACATCCTCACTTATCACCGCCGCCCGTTCTCTCCATAATAAACATGTGTTTTTGCTGTTACCAAATTGGGTGTCCAGTGGTTCTCAAACTGTTGAAATGTGTTTGTTCTTATTTGCGCATTACAAGTTCTGAGAATTCATTAAATTGAGATGTGAAAAGCAAATTAACTTGGCTACTACCTGGATCAGCGGTTCTCACAATAGCGAAGTGCGTCTTAAGCGTTACTGCTAAGTGTTGCCGTATGGCACACTGGAGCAGCGACAATCTTCTAAAATAATGCAAAGTTTATTGCGCTTTCTAACTGGAGCACAAAGCTGATGGTCAAAATGATTTTAAATGAACCAACCAGTGTCAAGGAAGTGGCTGTCTAAAGTAACATTTTTAAACTAAAACAAAAAGAAAGAAAAACACTGTCAGAAGAAAAACAAAAGAACAACCAGAGTAAATAAACAAATTAAAAGTCCCCTTGTCCTTTAGACTAGGTCCTGGTAGCATGTGCTAGGTGTGATATGATAGTCTTGCCATCTGTGCTAGGTGTGATATGATAGTCTAGACTAAGTCATCCTGATCCTTCTTCATAGCGTGTGCTATCCTGGACAAGAGAGTCGCCTCATGCACTGGGGTTGCTTCTTGCTTGGGTTGACTATCAAACAGGAGATGGTTGCTCCGAGTTCCTTTCCAAAAATCTACGTTTTTTTTCATAAATACACTCATGTGTAAGTGTTTTAATACAGTCATGTGTAATTGATTTCTACATTAATTTGGAGGTGTTTTTAAACCGTCAAGTGTAAGCCGTGTTATATAGCAACGTGTAACTATTTATATACAGTAAGGCGTAAGAGTTTTATATAGTCATGTGTAAATGTTTATACACAGTCATATGTAAGAAATGTTATAGTTATGCGTAATTGTTTTTTACACATTCTGAAAAATAAAAGAGTTAATTTTATACATTGCTGTATAAAATTAACTATGTTATGACACAAATATATCCATACTACAAGAACTTAATATTGAAGAAGGCTGGCTAGTAAAAAGAATTAAAAAGAGAAAACTTAAATATTTTGGACACATTAAACGTCAAGATAATCTAGAGAAAACGATCTTGGAAGGGTACATAATGGGAAAAAGAAAGAGATGAAGACCAAGGCGAAGATGGCTGCAAGACAACGTTGATGATCTGCAAATGGATGCATCAGCAGTAGGCTAACTTGCTCACAACCGAGGGGCCTACAGGAGTACTGTTAGGGAGGCAAAGTTCCACAAAGGACATGCAGATAAATGAATGATGTGTAAGACTTTTTATACAGTCATAAATAAGAGTTTTTATAGAGTTTGGGTAATTGTTTTTATACAGTCTTAACATAACATAGTTAATTTTATACAGCAATGTGTAAGAGTTGTTTTTCAAGTCATTTGTACGTGTTTTAAGAGAGTCATATCTAATTGTTGTTGTACTGTCCCAACATAAGGTAGTTCATTTTGTACAAGCAATGCGTAAGAAAAGAAAACTAAATCGATGACAACTGACAAAACAAACAAGGCAGCTGAAATATATATAAATGAGGAAAAATTGGAAGAAGTGGAGAGTTTTGAATATCTTGGATCACTACTAACTAATAATGGACATACAATGGAGGAAATTAAAAGGAGGACATCTATTGCTCTTCATAAAGTAAAACAACTAAAGAATCTGTAGAGAGGAACAGACAGAACTACAAAAAAATAATATTTTTAAGGGCATGCATCTTTAACATCGCAACATATGCCTGTGAGACCTGGACATTTAACAAAACAGCTGAGAAACACATAAATGCCTTTGAATGTAAATGCTACAAAAGAGTTCTCCAAATATCATGGACACAAAAAAAAGAACAAATATATCTATACTACAAGAGCTTAATATTGAAGAAGGCTGGCTAGTAAAGAGGATTAAACAGAGAAAACTTAAATATTTTGGACACATTAAACATCAAGATAATTTAGAGAAGACCATATTGGAAGGATACATAATGGGAAAAAGAAAGAGAGGAAGACCAAAACGAAGATGGCTGCAAGACATCGTTGACGATCTGCAAATGGATGCAGCAGCAGCAGGCCATCTTGCCCACAACCGAGAGGCCTACAGGAGTGCTGTTTGGGAGGCAAAGTTCCACAAGGGACATGCAAATGAATGAATGAATGTGTAAGGGTTTTTAAGTAGTCACATGTAAGAGTTTTTAATAGAGTCTTCTGTAAGAGTTTTTATAGTCTCGAAATAACATAGTTAATTTTATGCAGCAATGTGCAAGAGGTTTTATACAGTCATATTTAAGAGGTTTTATACAGTCATATTTAAGAGGTTTTATACAGTCATATTTAAGAGGTTTTATACAGTCATATTTAAGAGGTTTTATACAGTCATATTTAAGAGGTTTTATACAGTCATATTTAAGAGGTTTTATACAGTCCCAACATACGAGTAACATATTTGTTAAAATATAACTGTTTTATATAGGCATTTCTAAATGTTTTATACAGTCATGTGTTTTATACAGCTACGTGTGTTTTATGCAGTCGTGTGTGTTTTATACAGTCAAGTATAAGTTTTTATATAGTCATGTCTGTTAAATACAGTCACGTGTAAGTTTTTAATATAGTCATGTCTGTTATATACAGTCAGGTGTAAGTTTTTATATAGTCATGTCTGTTATATACAGTCAGGTGTAAGTTTTTATATAGTCATATCTGTTATATACAGTCACGTGTAAGTTTTTATATAGTCATGTCTGTTATATATAATCAGGTGTAAGTTTTTATATAGTCGTGTCTGTTATATACAGTCAGGTGTAAGTTTTTCTATAGTCGTGTCTGTTATATACAGTCACGTGTAAGTTTTTATATAGTCGTGTCTGTTATATACAGTCAGGTGTAAGTTTTTATATAGTCGTGTCTGTTATATACAGTCAGGTGTAAGTTTTTATATAGTCGTGTCTGTTATATACAATCAGGTGTAAGTTTTTATATAGTTATGTCTGTTATATACAGTCACGTGTAAGTTTTTATATAGTCGTGTCTGTTATATACAGTCAGGTGTAAGTTTTTATATAGTCGTGTCTGTTATATACAATCAGGTGTAAGTTTTTATATAGTTATGTCTGTTATATACAGTCACGTGTAAGTTTTTATATAGTCGTGTCTGTTATATACAGTCACGTGTAAGTTTTTATATAGTCATGTCTGTTATATACAATCAGGTGTAAGTGTTTTATACAGACATGTGTGTTTGCTATAACCACGTATACGTGTTTTATACATTCATGTTTAAGTGTTTATACAGACAAGTGTTTTTGTTTTATACAGCCATGTGTTAGCGTTTTATAGAGCGATGTGTAAGTGATTTATACAGCCATGTGTTAGCGTTTTATAGAGCGATGTGTAAGTGTTTTATACAGCCATGTGTAAGGATTTTATAGAGCGATGTGTAAGTGTTTTATAGAGCAATGTGTAAGTGTTTTATAGAGCAATGTGTAAGTGTTTTATATAGCAATGTGTAAGTGTTTTATACAGCCATGTGTTAGCGTTTTATAGAGCAATGTATAAGTGTTTTATACAGCTATATGTTAGCGTTTTATAGAGCGATATGTAAGTGTTTTATACAGCCATGTGTAAGGGTTTTATATAGCAGTGTGTAAGTGTTTTATATAGCCATGTGTTTGCGTTTTATAGAGCAATGTATATGTGTTTTATACAGCCATGTGTAAGCATTTTATAGAGCAATATGCAAGGTTTATGTATAACCAAGTGTAAGTGTTTTATAGAACAATGTGTTAGTGTTTTATACAGTCACGAGTTAATTTTTTATAGAATCACATGTCTTAGATTTATATAGCCACGTGTTAGTGTTTTATAGAGGTATGTATTAGTGTTTTATACGGTCACAATTTAGCGTTTTATAGATCCATGTGTAACTGGCATTCAGCCATGTTTTAGTGTTTTATAGAGTCATGTGTTGATTTTTTGTAGAGCCATGTGTTAGTGTTTTGCAAAGCCATGTGCTAGTGTTTTATAGTGCCACGTGTTTGTGTTTTATACAGCCAACTGTTAGTGTTTTATATAGCCACGTTGTAATGTTTTATAGAGCCATGTATGTTTTATACAGCCATGTGTAACTGTTTTATACAGCCACGTACTGTATAGAGCCCTATGTAAGTGTTTTATTCTGCCACGTGATAATGTTTGATGGAGACATATGTGTTTTATAGAGCCATGTGGTTATGTTTTACACAGCCATATGTTAGTGTTTTATACAGCCACTTGTTGGTGTTTTATAGACATATGTAAGTGATTTATAGAGCCACGTGTAAATGTTTTATGCATCCACATGTTAGTGTTTTTTTAAAACACGTGTTATTGTTTTATAGAGCGAGGTGTTAATCTTTTATAGAGCCACGTGTATGTGTTCTATACAGTCATGTGTGTTTTATACTCTCTCTCCCTGTCTCTCTCTCTCTCTCTCTCTCTCTCTCTGAGCCTTAAGTGCCCAGGCACATGGGGCTTCTGTAAGGGTTTTCCACAAATGCCTGTCCTTTGCCTTTTTTTCTGCTCTTGCCCAGGTGAGCCCTCTATTGCTCAACATCCACTCTGTTGTTCTTCTTCATGTCTTTTTTGGTCTACCCTTACTTCTGTTCCCCTGTGGTGTCCATCTTAGTGCTATTTTTGGTAGTGAGTTGTCAGTCATTCGGAGTACATGTCCCAACCATCGCCAGCGTCTTTCCTCAATAATTGCTGTCAGTGGTTTCATCTGCATCTCTGCTAACAAGATGTTATTTCTTATGGTGTTTGGCCAAAATATTTTTCTAATTCTTCGTAAACATTTAGTCTGGAAAGAATTCAACTTGTTTTCTATAGTTTTGGTGATTTTCCAGCATTCACTTCCATAGAGTAGTACACTTAGAACATTAATCTTAAATGCTTAGTTTTTTAGATTTCCATATAGTCTGCAGCACTGCAAAAGCCTGGTTTGCTCTAGTAAGTCTGCTGTTGATGTCCTCTGTGCTATCTCCATTTTCTACTACTCTACTGCTAAGTTATACAAATTCGTTGACCTCCTCCACTAACTTGCTATCATGTTATGCTGCATTTGTCAAAATCACAACACATTATCACATCAGGTTAGGTTGTATCTTGTCAACATCACAAAACATCATCACATCAGGTTAGGTTGTATCTTGTCAACATCACAAAACATCATCACATCAGGTTGAGTTGTATCTTGTCAACATCACAAAACATCATCACATCAGGTTAGGTTGTATCTTGTCAACATCACAAAATATCATCACATCAGGTTGAGTTGTATCTTGTCAACATGACAAAACATCATCAAATCAGGTTGAGTTGTATCGTGTCTACAGTACAACACATTTTAATACTTACTTGATTTCACGTGTCACAAGTAGCTTGGCTGTGGGTGTCCGGCCGACCAGGTGTGCCCTGTCACGTGTCACAGGTAGCTTGGCTGTAGGTGTCCGGCCGACCAGGTGTGCCCTGTCACGTGTCACAGGTAGCTTGGCTGTGGGTGTCCGGCCGACCAGGTGTGCCCTGTCACGTGTCACAGGTAGCTTGGCTGTAGGTGTCCGGCCGACCAGGTGTGCCCTGTCACGTGTCACAGGTAGCTTGGCTGTAGGTGTCCGGCCGACCAGGTGTGCCCTGTCACGTGTCACAGGTAGCTTGGCTGTGGGTGTCCGGCCGACCAGGTGTGCCCTGTCACGTGTCACAGGTAGCTTGGCTGTGGGTGTCCGGCCGACCAGGTGTAGCACCAGGCTAGAGTATTTTTATTTTGTTTCAGACGCGTGTTTCACTGACATAATCTAACATGTCCCGGGCTGTATGAACACCTAGAAGTACAGCTTGAAGAAGTGGTACAGGTGGCACAGGTGGTACAAATGGTACAAGATGTTCAGGTGTGTTTAAAACATGATTAAGATTGACAGAAGTGACCTAGACTTATGGGCTGTTATAGTTCAGAAGTCTGTTTATTTTTTTAAAAGGAAATCTGGATGATAATCTGTTTCATCACTTACATGGTTTACCTGGAGACAGGACTGTCCTTTGGACAATAAAATCTGCTGGTTCTGGCTTAAATGGAGGGCAGGAAAGTCCTTTGGACGATGACACCTGCTTATTCTGGCTAAACTGGAGACAGGACTGTCCTTCGGACGATAAAACCTGGTGATTCTGGTTAAATTGGAGGACAGGACTGTCCTTCGAACAATAAAACCTGTTGGTTCTGGCTAAACTGAGAGTTGGTAATAGCACTGTCGTCATCATCATCATCATCATGTGCCGTGCCGACTGGCGTTGGCTATTATGTTTCTCCAGAGTACCCGATCCTTCATGCAGGCCATCAGTTTAGTTGGTGATCTCCTCTCACATCATCCCGTCAGACTGTCCAGTATCATTTCTCTTGGTCTTCCTCTTGATTTTCTTCCTTCTGTTTTTCCTGTTGTTATAATATTTTCAATGCCCCCTCTTCTCATTGCATGTCCTATGAAAGTACATTGTCTCTCTCTTATCTTTTTGACAAGGTTTTTTTGTCTCTCCAGCTCTTCTCATACATTCTTCATTAGTTATTTTTGCTGTCCAGGGGATTCGCAACATTCTTCTAATAAACTACATTTCTGCTGCTTCCAATGATTTTTGTGCAGACATGCCTATTGTCCATGATTCACTTCCATGTAACAAGATAGGTTCAATATAGCATTTTAGGACTCGTTTTCTAACATTCATTGATAAAGATATGTTGGCTAATATGTTTCTCATTCTCTGAAATGCAGTCTTTGCTTGGCCCATTCTGTTCCTAATTTCTGTTCTGCATTTCCCATCTGAAGTTATTACTGCTCCAAGGTATTTGAATTTCTGCACCTGCTTTAGAATAGTTCCGTTTAATTTAATACTGCATGTTGGTGGATTCTGTTTCTTAGATATAACCATAGTCTCTGTCTTTTTGATGTTCAAGGTAAGGCCTTTCTGTTCACTTTCTTTGGCGACTTTATCCAAGAGATTTTGCAGGTCTTGTTGATTCTCAGCTATCAGTACCGTGTCGTCAGCATACCGAAGGTTGTTAATATTGTATCCTCCAATTTTTATGCCTGGTTCTGTGATGATTGTTCTTAGAATATTCTCGCTATACAGAGAAAAAAGGTCTGGAGATAGTACACATCCTTGTCGCACCCTTTGTTTTATAGGTTGATATTTTCCAATCCTATTTTCAACTCGAACTGCTGCTTCTTGCTGCCAGTATAGATGTTTTACAATCCTCAGGTCTTTGCCGTCTATATTGATGTCTTCAAGCATTTTAATAATTTCATTATGTTTCACCTTGTCAAATGCCTTGGTGTAATCAATGAAGCATAAGTAGAGATCTTTCTGTACTTCTAAAGCTCTTTCTGTTAGTGTTCGTAAAGCATAAATGGCATTGTGTGTCCCTTTCCTTCAACAAATCCAAACTGTTCATCTGCTATTTCCATTTTTATCTTTTTCCTTGTTCTTCTCATAATGATTCTCAGAAGTAGCTTCGTTATGTGACATGAGAGGCTGATAGTCCGGTGGTCGTCACATTCCTTTGCACCTGGTTTCTTTGGTAATGCTATAAGCGTGGATTTAATCAGGTCACTGTGCATATAACCACTGTTGTAAATGTCATTCAGTAACTTTGTTATTATTTTTATTCCTGTCTCCTCTAGTGTCTCTATTTCTTCTATTCTTGTGTCGTGCGGACGATAAAACGTTCTGCCTGTGGCAACTATCCTTTATATCTGAAGACTTTGTTTGTGCAGTTGTTTGTCTGCGACTGGACACCAGTACAAGGGTTCCACTTCTGGCTCTGATAACAGGTCAAACTCCTTCCTTAATGGGAGTGAAGTGGTAAAGTTTTCCTTGTCTTGTTCGTAGTGATTGTGAATGAAGTGATAAAGTTGTTCTAGTCTTGTGTAGTGATTGTGAATGAAGTGATAAAGTTGTTCTAGTCTTGTGTAATGATTATGAATGAAGTGATAAAGTTGTTCTAGTCTTGTGTAATGATTATGAATGAAGTGATAAAGGTGTTCTAGTCTTGTGTAATGATTATGAATGAAGTGATAAAGTTGTTCTAGTCTGTGTAATGATTGTGAATGAAGTAGTAAATTTTTCCTTGTCTTGTTCGTAGTGATTGTGAATGAAGTGATAAAGTTGTTCTAGTCTTGTGTAATGATTGTGAATGAAGTGATAAAGTTGTTCTAGTCTTGTGTAATGATTGTGAATGAAGTTGTAAAGTTGTTCTCTTCTTGCGCAATGAAGTGATAAAGTTTTTCTCGTTTTGTGTAATGATTGTGAATGAAGTGATAAAGTTGTTCTAGTCTTGTGTAATGATTGTGAATGAAGTGATAAAGTTGTTCTAGTCTTGTGTAATGATTGTGAATGAAGTGATAAAGTTGTTCTAGTCTTGTGTAATGATTGTGAATGAAGTTATAAAGTTGTTCTGGTCTTGTGTAAAGATTGTGAATGAAGTTTTAAAGTTGCTCTCTTCTTGCGCAATGATTGTGAATGAAGTGATAAAGTTTTTCTCGTTTTGTATAATGATTGTAAATGAAGTTGTAAAGTTGCTCTCTTCTTGCGCAATGATTGTGAATGAAGTGGTAAAGGTGTTCTCGCCTTGGCTGTAAGGACTGTCATAGCCGGAGGCGGGGTGGAGGATACGCTCTCCACTCCAATTAAATGTCTCCAAGGCGTGCGTCTCAAATAGCCTCTGACAGTCAAGTCCAGCTCCTGGCCTTCTCATGGCGGAACTGTTCAAACTGACAGGAGAAGGGGCGAAGGTGAATATCTGGCGCCTGAAAACCAGACGTTTCGGGTAGATGAGAGGTTTTTTGGTAGCTCATCTGAGAGAAAACCTGCTGCTGGCGAGATTCTTCAGCTGGCGTGCGTGGAGTGGGGCTGATCCCGGCCAGTGAAGAAAGGTGCGAATGGGATTGCCGCGTGGCGCCATTGTGGAAAAGGTGAAAGAAAGGATTAAGTGAAATAATCAGTAATCTCAAGGTCACGAGTGCTCTAATCACGGCACCTCTTCTCTGGAGGTCGGCCACGTCCTATGTGCACTCATACCGGGCCTGAACCGGCTTAACCCAGGGATTAAGACACTGCTAGCGAGATTTTTCAGATGCCGCGCGTGGAATGAAACTCCTCCCTGCCAGTGAAGAAAATTCGGAAAAGCAATTAGGGTTGCCGTGCGGCGCCGATGCGAAAAGGTGATGGAAAGGATAAAGTGAAGCTTAATCGGTATGTCCTGCAGTCTCGCGGCGAGAGCTACCCATACCATGGCGCCTCTGCTCTAGAAGCCGGTCACGTCCGATATACACCTATACTGATGAAATATGTCGAAAACAGCTTAAACCAGAGGTGAAACTTGATGGCTACTCATGTCACGGTACCTTCGCTCTAGAGGTCGGTCACGTCCTAAACACGCCCATACTGGGATAATACGCCTAAACCGGACGAGGATTCGTCCTCCTGGACAAAAGCTCCGTCCTGGTCACAACTAGCAAGGGTAGCGGCCACGACCACAAAATGCTGAAGTCGGAGACACTGGAACAGGGCAGTCTAGATAGGCAACCACCTCTTACCCGGCGGGGATGTATATGTATCCGAATCACGCTGAGGTTTTCCGTGAGAAAGTCCAACGCTGGACTGGATGGGCAACCACCTCTCACCCGGCGGGGATATGCTGATATCCAAAACACGTCGAGGTTTTCCGGTGAGAAAGTCCAACTCTAGACTAAACTGGTGAAACGAAAACCACGGTGTCACGCAATCCCGCTTCTGCGAGCCACCGAGAATACAGGCTCAAGCTCTGCGATACTCTGAAATTCTTGTGATCCTCTAGGGGATCTCTTGTGGGCATCTCGGAGACCACAGGGGGACCACGGGACACACTGAGGACCACAGGAGTAAATTCAGCAGGATCACGGGACGATCTTGGTGGTAGAAGCGAACGAAGAAGTTCTCGTCTTGTGTATTGATTGTGAATGAAGTGATAAAGTTGTTTTGGTAGTGTGTAATGTTTGTTAATGAAGTTGTATAGTTGTCCTCGCGCTGTGTAAAGATTGTGAATGAAATGGTAAACCTTTCCTTGTCATGTGTGGTGTGATTGTGAATGAAATGGTAAAAATGAAGAAGGAGAGAAAACAATTTAAAAATAACGAGAAAAGAGATATGAAAGATCGGTAGGTAAATAGTAAGCAAAAGAGTAGGTAAAGAGTAGGTAAAGAGTAGGCAAAGAGTAGGTAAAGAGTAGGCAAAGAGTAGGCAAAGAGTAGGTAAAGAGTAGGCAAAGAGTAGGCAAAGAGTAGGGTTTATCTCACCCTGTGTATGCTGGCACTGCTCCTAGTGGTGATGCAAAAGCTCTTGCCCTTTATCAGCAAGAATATTAATAGATGGTATCATCATCATCATCATCACCATCACCATCATCATCATCATCATCATCATCATAGTTGTTGTTGTCAATCTCAGGTATAATCCATAATCAATACTTTTTTTCACCACTCCAACTTCATAATGACGATAATGACATCATCACAAACATTACAGTTACAGTCATCATCGTCATCATTATAATTTATCAACGAGGAACTGACAAGGTTGATGAATAAACTGACAGGAAGCGTGTGTGATGTTCACAAACTCCAGAAATGCTGACGCAACGCTTTAGTTCACCTGGTTGAAAAATGGGTACCTAGCACATTGTGTAAAGGAAAGCTGCGTCTGCAATAAGTGAATATTTCCATGTAAAGCAAGGCAAACTAAAATGCACACATTGCTGTCATTACATGAATGATATCGCCAGTCTGGTTTGGAACACCAAAGAGTAGAGGGAGAAGAAACAGACCAGAATCAGAAGAAGAAGAAAAAGGCCAAAGAATTATGAACACGCTGGAAGGAAAAATGAAAATTTCTTTTCTAAATACAGAAAAAGAAAGAAAAATGTTATTACTGGATTTAGGCACTGTAAGGGACTATCTGACTGACTGACAGTGTAACTGAATAAGATTTCGTGGGTTGTTTCCCTTATTGTTCAGATTTAAGGGGGTTGACTCCCTTGTTTTTCATATTTACGTTAATATTGAGCTGATCTCCCTTGAGTCGAGAAGCTTGTAGTAGCTTCTAATTATCGCCTCTTACACGAGCCGTGAGTGTGAACTCAGGCGCATGAAAGTGAATATTTCAGGGCTGTGATTTTTGTCTGAAAGTCTGAGCCTGGTTCTCGAAGCAAGCTATTCTGTTCGTGGTAACCACCAAGTAAAGAGAGACAATACAATGTCTTATGCTTTGTGTTTTCGAGATATTAATAACAACTGCGGTTTGTCACACAGAAGAACATTTGCTCTACAGAACATAGGATAACAGGAGAAGTATGAGTGATCGAAGAAAAGCTATATAAAGATGTATGTGATAAGTGTTGAAAAAGTTAAAGTGAATTATTACTTGATAGATGACAATACAAAATATAGTAATATGTAAAGGAAGAAAGTAAGAACCCCTTCTATACAAGAACTGGCTTAAAACAAGGTGATACATTATCACCATTGCTATTCAACCTAGTACAAGAAAAGGTAATCAGAAAAGTGAAAGAAGAAAACTGTATAGAAGAACAAGTTAAAATACTGATGATATCAACCTAGTGGGGGAAACTAAGGGTGTGACACAGGTGAGAGATGATATCAAAGAAGTGCTTGACACAGGTGAGAGATAATAATAAGGAAAGGTTTTATATAGGTGAGAGATGATATTAAAGACGCGTTTGATACAGGTGAGAGGTATTAATAAAGGTTCGACACAGGTGAGAGATGATACTTAAGAGGTGTTTGACACAGATGAGAGCTGATAATAAAGAAGCGTTTGATACAGGTGAGAGATGATACTTAATATGTGTTTGACACAGATGAGAGCTGATAATAAAGAAGGTTTGATACAGGTGAGAGATGATACTTAAGATGTGTTTGACACAGATGAGAGCTGATAATAAAGAAGGGTTTGACACAGATGAGATGTGAATTACTGACTGGGAGAACATACCTGGTGTACGCATTATTTCTTTGTATATTTTTAATGGTGCTTACTTCTGCCTTCTGTTTCTTGGCCTCTTTCCTGTCACACGAGATTATAAAGATAATAAATGTCCTTTATGTCAGTGATGTAATCATTGTTAAAATACCGAAACAGGCAACCTAAGTGACTGCAATAGTTAGGGAGGAGTGATTTTACTATCAGCTGTGTCAAAAGTATTTTGTAACAAGATGTGGTAGGTGTTGCAATGCAAGAAGGACAAGCAGAATTTCGAAAAGGTAGAAGCTGCCTCGACCAGATCTTTACTCTAAGAATAATACTTGAAGAACAACGGATATGTTTGTGCAGTCAACACAGAAGAAGGAATGAACAAATGGTTTCAGATTGAAACAGGCGCGACACAAGGATGTATATTATCTTCTTTGCTCTTTGGAATTGCCATAGACTTCATAATGAAAACAATGCTGCACAGGTAACACAGATATTGACTGGGTACATGGGATCCAATTGGAAGATCTTGTAGCAAAATAGGACTTGAAATTAATAAGAAAAGACAAAAAAAAGAAACTTCCCATTAATTAAGAAAGAAGAATACACGTAGAAGGAACAGCTGTTGAAGACACCAGTCTGCATACATGGGCAGCTACATAGACCAGGCTCGTGCCACCATGAAACACGCTAGAACTGCAAAGGCAGCATCGGCATTTAAAAATCTTGAGAAAATATGACACCCAAAAGTAAGTACGAAAACAAAGTTAAGATCAATCAACTCAAAGTAAAATATTCACTTTCATTTATGTGTGTGAAAGCTGGAAAACAGCTAAGGAAATAGAAAACTATTTAGACGTATTTGAAAACAAAAGTCTGATGAAAATACTCGGTATACGATGGAGCAAATTCATGACAAGCACAGAGATAAGGAAGATGAGCACATATCAACCTGTCTCATTAGTGATTTAAACAAAGGAGATGGACATACAACGGCCACGTGATGAGAAGAAACAAGCAGAGAATCATAAAACACACTGTCAAATGGAACACAACAGGACAAAGAAAAAGAGGTCGACCACGTGAAAGTCTAAAGAGGACATTGTTAAGAGAGACTAAATTAGCGAACATAAAAGCCCATGACAAGATTGAACAACTCGACGAAAATAAAAAAAAAACATGGTGAACTACAATGGGAGCAATATGTGACTTATAACGGCACGGAAAAGATGTAAGGTGTAAGATATAGGCATGTAGATAAATTAAGTGATTTTTTAAATAGGTCATATGTCATTAAGAAAAGTAGCTACATGCATACCGCAGCGATTCCTGGTGTACAGGTGACATGCTATCAGAGGACAGGAGAGCGTATGCTTACACGAGCTGTACTTTAGCGCTCTAGAGCTACATCCGCCGGCGGTGAGACAAACTAGGGTCTACTAGTTAGTTACTAGTCATCTACAGCACACACACTTCAGGGACGGCGAGACAGATCAGGGTCTACTAGTTAGTCACTAGTCATCTACAGCACACACACTTCAGGGACGGCGAGACAGATCAGGGTCTACTAGTTAGTCACTAGTCATCTACAGCACACACACTTCAGGGACGGCGAGACAGATCAGGGTCTACTAGTTAGTCACTAGTCATCTACAGCACACACACTTCAGGGACGGCGAGACAGATCAGGGTCTACTAGCTAGTTACTAGTCATCTACAGCACACACACTTCAGGGACGGCGAGACAGATCAGGGTCTACTAGCTAGTTACTAGTCATCTACAGCACACACACACTTCAGGGACGGCGAGACAGATCAGGGTCTACTAGTTAGTCACTAGTCATCTACAGCACACACACTTCAGGGACGGCGAGACAGATCAGGGTCTACTAGCTAGTTACTAGTCATCTACAGCACACACACTTCAGGGACGGCGAGACAGATCAGGGTCTACTAGCTAGTTACTAGTCATCTACAGCACACACTTCAGGGACGGCGAGACAGATCAGGGTCTACTAGCTAGTTACTAGTCATCTACAGCACACACACTTCAGGGACGGCGAGACAGATCAGGGTCTACTAGCTAGTTACTAGTCATCTACAGCACACACACTTCAGGGACGGCGAGACAGATCAGGGTCTACTAGCTAGTTACTAGTCATCTACAGCACACACACTTCAGGGACGGCGAGACAGATCAGGGTCTACTAGCTAGTTACTAGTCATCTACAGCACACACACTTCAGGGACGGCGAGACAGATCAGGGTCTACTAGCTAGTTACTAGTCATCTACAGCACACACACTTCAGGGACGGCGAGACAGATCAGGGTCTACTAGTTAGTCACTAGTCATCTACAGCACACACACTTCAGGGACGGCGAGACAGATCAGGGTCTACTAGTTAGTCACTAGTCATCTACAGCACACACACTTCAGGAAAGGGAACGGAGAGAATGTAGTGTACATGTATGAAAGTCCCTGATTCATTCCCCCCCCCCCCCCATATCTGCCTCTCTTCTTTATAGCCTTCCCCCCCACCCTTGCCCCTTTTCTGTAGCCTGTTCTTACCCATCTGACCCCTTATACCCTTCCCACCCGGTCTCCAGTGGTCAGCTCAGAGTCCGCTTATAGACAGAGGTGGACATTAAAAAAGTCATTTCCAGGATGTGGATCTGCAGGTAAAGTATACGCATTTTACAGGAAAATTTTACGTACTGAAAGATACTTTTACACTTTGAATACAGTAACATTTTAGATGAAACGAAATCTTTGGAGTATTTTATGTTCGCTCCTTTGCCATCTTAATATTTTATGTTCGCTCCTTTGCCATCTTAATATTTTATGTTCGCTCCTTTGCCATCTTAATATTTTATGTTCGCTCCTTTGCCATCTTAATATTTTATGTTCGCTCCTTTGCCATCTTAATATTGTGAAGGTGTTTTTTTTTTCACTTCATTTTACTTATTTTTTTTTCTTTGTTTTGTTCTCTAACTCTTCACTTTCTGTATTATGCTTGCTTCTTACTTCATATTTTCTACACTTCTCTTTGTTTCCTTGTTTTCTTCTCTTTGTTATAAATAAGAGCGCTACAGCTCATAGATACATTATATTTTGGGGCTGCCTTTTCTTTTTCTGACCAAACTGTTTGTTTCTCTGTTTGTATGCTAGATTTACTTGAGAAATCACCGTTTCCTTTCTCTGGGACTTGACACTGACTCCTCTTATATGTTCTGCCTCTTGGACTGTTTTTCATCCTTGTGGTTGTTTCGTCGTTTTTCTCAAAGTTATCACCGCAGCCTGTTATCACTTGGTGGCAGATTTCCACTTGGGTGCGGACATTAAATATTTCTGGAGTTTTTATGAAGGCGCGTGCAAATGTAACTCGAAACAAACATTTGCCTTATGTAGAAATTACAGAAATGATGGAAGCCATATTACCCGACATACTGTCGCCAAAAGATGAACCACGTAGCTTCTGTGTGTCCACCACGCAACAGTTCATCTGACAGATCAGTTTTTACAGCCTGACTAGTTTAACCTCTCTCCCAAACAATCACCGCAGAAAAGTGAAGTAAGTTGGCCCACTTCTGGTCTACACGTTGGACATTCACCGATTATACTGGACATTCACTGATTATACCGGACATTCACTGATTATACTGGATATTCACTGATTATACTGGTCATTCACTGATTATACCGGACATTCACTGATTATACTGGACATTCACTGATTATACTCGACATTCATTGATTATATTCGACATTCACTAATTATACTGGGCATTCACTGATTATACCGGATATTCACTGATTATACTGGACATTCACTGATTATACTGGACATTCACTAACTATACTGACCATTCACCGATTATACTGGACATTCATTGAATATACTGGACATTCACTGATTATACAATTTAGATGTTGAACGAAGCTTACATAGGACGACTGTATTGATAACCAGATGACATGTAACATGTGACCTACTTTCTCCAGTAAAACACCAGGAAGTCTGGCACCAGCATACAGCAGCAGATAACGATAACAGCCACAGTTATAAGCAAACTCAGGCGGAACCTCTCCCTGCAGACAGTAACAACAAAGATAACCATAGCAACCATCATAGCAACAATCATAGCAACAATCATAGCAACAATTGTTTTTTAAATAAGCAGTTACTGAGTAGTAGAAAACAGCATATTTAGGTCATCATCTGACATTTAAGATATCACACTTTAGTCATCACATCACAGTTAAGATATCACACTTTGGTCATCACATTACATTTAAGATATCACACTTTGGTCATCACATCATATTTAAGATATCACACTTTGGTCATCACATTACATTTAATATATCACACTTTGGTCATTACATCATATTTAAGATATCACACTTTGGTCATCACATCATATTTAAGATATCACACTTTGGTCATCACATCATATTTAAGATATCACACTTTGGTCATCACATCATATTTAAGATATCACACTTTGGTCATCACATTACATTTAATATATCACACTCTGGTCATCACATCACGTTTAAGATATCACACTTTGGTCATCACATTACATTTAATATATCACACTTTGGTCATCACATCATATTTAAGATATCACACTTTGGTCATCACATCATATTTAAGATATCACACTTTGGTCATCACATCATATTTAAGATATCACACTTTGGTCATCACATCATATTTAAGATATCACACTTTGGTCATCACATCATATTTAAGATATCACACTTTGGTCATCACATCATATTTAAGATATCACACTTTGGTCATCACATTACATTTAATATATCACACTTTGGTCATCACATCATATTTAAGATATCATACTTTGGTCATCACATCATATTTAAGATATCACACTTTGGTCATCATTTCAAATATCACAGAGCAGCTCAGATAGAACATTTCTGATGTTATATCACATTTCTGGTATCACATTTAAGAAGTGAGGCAATTGTGTCAGCAATTATTTCAAACTCTACATGAGGGGAGCGAGATGCTGGCTGGCTTTTGAAGAGTGACATTGCAAGCCAGTGTTTTATGACGTCACAACCTTCTTAATGATCAGACACCGTGTCGGACAGGGAGTCGGTTCACAGTGATACGTTTGAAGACAGGGAAAAATGCTTTTCTGTACAGTTTTGGAGAACAACTTTTGATCTCTAGCAGTCAGAATGGAACACGAAAAAAGTGCGTTAATGTAGGTGCACTTGGGGCAGGTGGCGCTGTTGTGCTTACCCGTGATTGCTTCACCTCCACCTGTGCTTTCTTTCATGTAGCTGTGGTTAGTTCACCTCCACCTGTGTTTTCTTTCATGTAGCTGTGGTTAGTTCACCTCCACCTGTGTTTTCTTTTATGTAGAGGTGGTTAGTTCATTTTCACTTGTGTTTTCTTACATGTAGCTTGGTTAGTTCACTTCCACTTGGTTTTTCTTTTATGTAGCTGTGGTTAGTTCACCTCCACCTGTGCTTTCTTTCATGTAGCTGTGGTTAGTTCACCTCCACCTGTGTTTTCTTTCATGTAGCTGTGGTTAGTTCACCTCCACCTGTGTTTTCTTTCATGTAGCTGTGGTTAGTTCACCTCCACCTGTGCTTTCTTTCATGTAGCTGTGGTTAGTTCACCTCCACCTGTGTTTTCTTTCATGTAGCTGTGGTTAGTTCACCTCCACCTGTGTTTTCTTTCATGTAGCTGTGGTTAGTTCACCTCCACCTGTGCTTTCTTTCATGTAGCTGTGGTTAGTTCACCTCCACCTGTGTTTTCTTTCATGTAGCTGTGGTTAGTTCATCTCCACCTGTGTTTTCTTTCATGTAGTTGTGGTTAGTTCACCTCCACCTGTGTTTTCTTTCATGTAGCTGTGGCTAGTTCACCTCCACCTGTGTTTTCTTTTATGTAGAGGTGGTTAGTTCATTTTCACTTGTGTTTTCTTACATGTAGCTTGGTTAGTTCACTTCCACTTGGTTTTTCTTTTCTGCAACTGTGGTTAGTTCACGCCCACCTGTGTGTTCTTTTATGTAGCTGTGGTTACTTCATTTCCACTTGTGTTTTCTTCCATGTAGCTTAGTTCCCCTTTATTTGTGGATTCGGTCATACATCTGTGGTTAATTCACTTCCACAAGTGCTTTCTTTCATGTAGCTTAGTTTCTTCCACATGTGCTTTCTTTCTTGTAGCTTAGTTCACTTTGACATTTATTTTCTTTTATGTAACTTAGTTCACCTCCACCTGTGGTTTCGTTCATGTAGCTGTATTTAGTTCACCTCCACTTGTGTTTTCTTTTATGTACCAGTTTACTTCCACCTGTGGTTTCTTTCATGCAGCTGTGGTTAGTTCACCTCCACTTGTGTATTCTGTTATGTGGATGTGGTTAGTTCACCTGAAGCTGTGTTTTCTGTCAAGTGGATGTGGTTAGTTTAAATCAAATTGTCTTTTCATTCATGTACAACATAGTTACCTTTACTCAAATCTACAACATTTCAAGACACCAGCTTCTCTCATCTACCTTTCAAGTCACTAGCTACTCTCGTCTACATGTCAAGTCGCCATCTACTCTCATATAGTCACTAGCTATTCTCATCTGCATTTCAAGATACCAGCTTCTCTCATCTACCTTTCAAAGTTACCAGCTACTATCATCTACATTTTAAACCACTAGCTACTCTCATCTACATTTCAAGTCACCACCTGCTCTCTTTTACTACATTCAAATCACCAGGTATTCTAACAAAGAACATTTCAAGTCACCAGTTACTCTCTCATCTACATTTCAAGTCACCATCTACTCTCATCTAGTAACCAGCTATTATCATCTACATTTCAAGTCACCAGCTACTCTTTCATCTACATTTAAAGTCACTAGCTAGTCTTTCATCTACATTTCAAGTCAGCTGCTACTCTCATTTACAACATTCAAATCACCAGGCATTCTCATTTAGAACATTTCAAGTCACCAACCTCTCTCATACACATTTCACACAACAATTCGAAGAAAGGAATTCATGTATTGGTTAACGATTAGTAGAACACGTAATAACTCAACAGAATTCACATGTTGGCTTACATGTAGTAGTCTACCTCACACAAAGGTTCTTCCCCAACCCAGGTCCCGTTCTGTGAGCACCAGTGAACCATGTCTCCTTTCACGTGATGAAAGTTGGAGTAGCATTTGTAAGAAGCGTGAGTGCTGTTGATTTCGTCCAGGAAGTAGAATCTTTTCAGATCTCTGGATCAGCAGACAAGAAAAGCAGTAACATTTCCTATAAGTTACACGATACGAAAATACTAACAAGTTTATAAGAGGGTCATATAAAGTAAAGACGTCACCAACAGAGGTACCTGGTGAACGATAGAAGTTTCGCTTTACAATTGCTTTCTTGAAGACTGGTTGTAAAGTCTGAATGTCCTTTATGGCCTTGCTTCGGCCTGAGCTTGCCACGAACATCTACGCCTTTGTTTATCAGCGACATCTTGGAGTCTGACAACTTCCGCTATCAATGTAGTGCCGTCTCCTTGGCGCGTCTTGGAGGTTCTTGAGGTTTTTTTTTTTTTCAGATGGAGTAGAGATTACTGAGTTTGGTAAGAATTCCCGGGATTACTGAGTTTGGTAAGTTTCCACGGTTACTGCGTTTGGTAAGAGTTTCCAGGTTTACTGAGTTTGGTAAGAGTTTATATGGTTGCTGAGCTTGGTAAGGCTTTCTATGGTTGCTGAGCTTGGTAAGGCTTTCTATGGTTGCTGAGTTTGGTAAGGCTTTCTATGGTTGCTGAGCTTGGTAAGGCTTTCTATGGTTGCTGAGTTTGGTAAGGCTTTCTATGGTTGCTGAGCTTGGTAAGACTTTCTATGGTTGCTGAGTGTTGTAAAGATTTGCAAGATTGCTGACTTTGGTAAGAGTTTCTAAGGTTGCTGATTGTGGAAAGAGTTCCCAGAGTAGCTGAGTTTGTGAAAAATTTCCGGGGTTGCTGAGTTTTAAGAGAGTTTCCGGAGTTAGTGAGTTTGGTTTAAGTTTCAAGGTTACTGAATTTGGTAAGAGTTTTTGGATTACCGATTTTGATAAGAGTTTCTCTGATTACTTATTTTGCTAAGAGTGTCCTGAGTTACTGAGGTTCGTAAGAGTTTACAGGGTTGCTGACTTTGATAAGACTTTCTAGAGCTGCTGAGTCTGGTAAGAGATTACGGGATTATCTAGTTTGGTAAGAGTTTCCGGAATTACTGAGGAAGGTAAGAGTTTTTAGGTTTACAGAGTTTGGTAAGAGATTTTGCAGGGTTACAGAGTTTGGTAAGAGTTTTCATGATTACTGATTTTGGTAAGAGCTTTTAAGGTTACATACTTTGGTAAGAGTTTTCATGGTTACAGAGTTTGTTATGAGTTTTCTGGATTACAGAGTTTAGTAAGAGTTTTCGGGTTTACTGAGTTTGGTAAGTATTTGCAGGATTACTGAGTTTGGAAGTGTTTCTACAATTACTGAGTTTTGAAAGCGTTTCCAAGATTAATGAGTATGGGAAGTGTTTCCAAGATTAATGAGTTCGGTGAAGTTTTTCAGGATTACTGAGTTTGATTAGTATTTCTGGGATTACTGTATTTGGGAAGTGCTTCCAGGGTTACTGAGTTTAGTAAGTGTTTCCAGGATTACTGAGTTCGGTAAGAATTTTCGGGGTTATTGAGTTTTGTAAGTGTTTCCAGGGTTACTGCGTTTGGTAAGTGTTTCCGGGGTTACTTAGTTTTGTAAGTGCTTCCGGTGTTACTGAGTTCATAAGAATTTTCTAGGGTTACAGAGTTTGGTAAGAGTTTGTATTATTACTGAGTTTGGTAAGAGTTTGTATTATTACTGAGTTTGGTAAGAGTTTGTATTATTACTGAGTTTGGTAAGAGTTTGTATTATTACTGAGTTTGGTAAGAGTTTGTATTATTACTGAGTTTGGTAAGAGGTTCTGTTATTACTGAGCTTGGTCAGAGTTTCTAAGGTTGCGGAGTGTGGTAAAAGTTTCCAGGGTTCCTGAGTGAGGGAAGACTTTCTAAGGTAGATGAGTGGGGGAAGAGTTTCCAGGGTTACTGAGTGTGTTAAAAGTCTCCAAGGTTGCTGAGTGTGGTAAGAGATTCTAAGGTTGCTGAGTGTGGTAAGAGTTTCCAAGGTTGCTGAGTGTGGTAAGAGTTTCCAAGGTTGCTGAGTGTGTTAAGAGTTTCCAAGGTTGCTGAGTGTGTTAAGAGATTCTAAGGTTACTGAATGTGTTAAGAGTTTCCAAGGTTACTGAGTGTGGTAAGAGATTCTAAGGTTACTGAATGTGTTAAGAGTTTCCAAGGTTGCTGAGTGTGGTAAGAGATTCCAAGGTTGCTGAGTGTGTTAAGAGTTTCCAAGGTTACTGAGTGTGGTAAGAGATTCTAAGGTTACTGAGTGTGTTAAGAGTTTCCAAGGTTACTGAGTGTGGTAAGAGATTCTAAGGTTACTGAGTGTGTTAAGAGATTCTAAGGTTACTGAGTGTGGTAAGAGATTCTAAGGTTACTGAGTGTGGTAAGAGATTCTAAGGTTGCTGAGTGTGGTAAGAGATTCTAAGGTTGCTGAGTGTGGTAAGAGTTTCCAAGGTTGCTGAGTGTGGTAAGAGTTTCCAAGGTTGCTGAGTGTGTTAAGAGTTTCCAAGGTTGCTGAGTGTGTTAAGAGATTCTAAGGTTACTGAATGTGTTAAGAGTTTCCAAGGTTACTGAGTGTGGTAAGAGATTCTAAGGTTACTGAATGTGTTAAGAGTTTCCAAGGTTGCTGAGTGTGGTAAGAGATTCCAAGGTTGCTGAGTGTGTTAAGAGTTTCCAAGGTTACTGAGTGTGGTAAGAGATTCTAAGGTTACTGAGTGTGTTAAGAGTTTCCAAGGTTACTGAGTGTGGTAAGAGATTCTAAGGTTACTGAGTGTGTTAAGAGATTCTAAGGTTACTGAGTGTGGTAAGAGATTCTAAGGTTACTGAGTGTGGTAAGAGATTCTAAGGTTACTGAGTGTGTTAAGAGATTCTAAGGTTACTGAGTGTGGTAAGAGATTCTAAAGTTACTGAGTGTGGTAAGAGATTCTAAGGTTACTGAGTGTGTTAAGAGTTTCCAAGGTTGCTGAGTGTGGTAAGAGATTCTAAGGTTGCTGAGTGTGGTAAGAGATTCCAAGGTTGCTGAGTGTGGTAAGAGATTCTAAGGTTGCTGAGTGTGGTAAGAGATTCCAAGGTTGCTGAGTGTGGTAAGAGATTCTAAGGTTACTGAGTGTGGTAAGAGATTCTAAGGTTTCTGAGTGTGGTAAGAGATTCTAAGGTTGCTGAGTGTGGTAAGAGATTCTAAGGTTGCTGAGTGTGGTAAGAGATTCCAAGGTTGCTGAGTGTGGTAAGAGATTCTAAGGTTGCTGAGTGTGGGAAGAGTTTCCAGGTTTCCTGAGTTTGTTAAGAGTTTCCAGGCTTGCTGAAATTGGTATGAGTTTCAGGGATTACTGAGTTTGATAAGAGTTTTGTGGCTGCTGAGTTTGGTAAGAGTTTTCAGTATTAATTTGTTTGGTAAGGGGTTCCAGGTTGCTATATACATATATATATATTTTTTTTTTGGTAAGATTTTCCTTGATTACTGAATTTGACAGAATGTTCCAGGATTGCTGAGTTTGGTAAGAGTTTCCAGTGTTGCTGAGTTTGGTAAGAGTTTTCAGAGTTTCTGAGTTTGGTAAGTGTTCCGATGTTGCTGAGCTTGGTAAGAGTTTCCTGCATTACAGAATGTGGTAAGAGTTTCTGAGATTACAGAGTTTGGTAAGAGTTTCCAGGGTTGCTGAGTTTGGTAAGTTTCCGGGTTAATTTTTTTAGTAAGAGTTTCCGAGATTACGTTTCTTAGTAAGAGTTTTCGAGATTACGTTTTTTTAGTAAGAGTTTCCGAATTTACTTTGTTTAGTAACAGTTTCCGGGATTACTTTGTTTGGTAACAGTTTCCGGGATTACTTTGTTTAGTAAAAGTTTCTGGTATTACTGTGTTTAGTAAGAGTTTCCGGGATTAATTTGTTTAGTATCAGTTTGCGTTATTACTTTGTTTAATAATAGTTTGCGTTATTACTGTGTTTAGTAAGTTTCCGAGTTTATTTAGTAAGAGTTTCCGAGGTTAATGAGTTTGGTAAGGCTTTCCGGGATTACTTTACTTAGTAAGATTTTCCGTGTTTACTTTGTTTAGTTAGAGTTTAGGGGTTACTTTGTTTAGTAAGAGTTCCAGGGTTACTTTTTTATGAAGAATTTCCGGGATTACTTTGTTTAGTAAGCGTTTCCGGGGTTACTTTATTTAATAAAACGTTCCGGTTTTACTGAGTTAGGTAAGAGTTTCCGGGATTACTTTGGTGAGTAAGATTTTCAAGAGTTACTTTGTTTAGTAAGAATTTCCTGGGTTACTGAGTTTGGTAAGAGTTTTCTGGATTATTTTGTTTAGTCAGATTTTTCGGAGTTACTTTGTTTATTAAGAGTTTCCAGGTTTACTGAGTGTATAAGTGTTTCCAGGGTTACTGAGTTTGGTAATAGTTTCTGAGGTTACTGAGTTTATAAAGATTTTCCAGGGTTATTGAGTTTGGAAAGAACGGATGAAGGAATATGCTAACATTTACAGAAGAAGAGAACGGATGAAGGAACATTCTAACATACAAATACAGAACAACAGAACGGATGAAGGAACATGCTAACATACATATATACAGAACAACAGAACGGATAAATGAGCATGCTAACATACACACATACAGAACAACAGAATGGATGAAGGAACATGCTAACATACATCCATAACATAAATACATATAGGACAACAGAACGGATGAAGGAAGATGCTAACATACATACATACAGAACAACAGAACGTTTGTAGGAAGATGCTAACATACATACATACAGAATAACGGAACGGATGGTGGAGGATGCTAATATTCATACGAGAGGTGAGTGATAAATTCTCGGCCTAAGGTAAAACGGATTATTTGTAAACAACTTTTTTGACTTATTTCTCAACATATTCCCCTTGCAAGTTTATGCACTTAGTCAGCGATCCTAGAGCATACGGATCCATTCTTTGTAAAAGTCAGCTTCTTGTGCCAGTAGAAAGTTGTCTACAGCATGAATGAGTTGCTTCATCTGAAGCAAATTTGCGACCACTGAGCTCCTTTCTGAGATTGATAAACAGGTAATAGTCCGAAGGGGCCAAATCTGGGAAATAAGGAGGATGTTCAAGAAGCTGGAAGAATGGCAGCCATTGCCACCGCCGACTTGTGAACTGGAGCATTGTCTTGATGAAAGATGACGTCCCTCGTCAATTTCTCTGGACGCTTTTCCTTCAGTTTGACCAGCAGTTGCTTCACAAGATTAGTGTAATAGACCCCGTTGACCGTTCTGCCCTTTTGAAGATAGTCTACTAATAGCACACCTTCTGAATCCCAAAAGATGGAAGCCATCACTTTGCCTGCAGACAGAACCAACCTTGTTTTCTTTGGATTTGATGATTTGTGATGTTTCTACTGCTTTGACAGTTCTTTGGTTTCTGGTTGAAAATGATGAACCCAAGTCACAAATTGAAGAAACTTTTCAGCATCTGCAGAAAAATGGCCAAGATTGTCTCTTAACATGTTGAGTGGCTGTCGTTTGTGATCAGCTCCAAGACTACCCAAACCATGCGGACCTGAGGAGTGAGACATGGCCAGAAGACGCAAGCAGGATCTGGAGAGGACTACGGGCTTTGCCATGTCAACAGGGATCAAGATCTGATGCGACCAACAACCTCGAACGAAGAAGAAGAAGAAGAGAAAGAAGAAAAGACGAAGAAGCTCCAAGAAGTTTCGGGACCCATCGAGTAGATACCTTTGTCATTTGAAGATCATTGTGAATAATGGCATGAACACATTCCTGGGAGATCCACAACTCAGTAGCAATGTACTGCTCAGTTAGTCGTCGATCCTCCATTATCATGTCATGGATTCTGCCGGTGATTTCATCGGTGGTTACCGTTCTTGGTCTTCCTGGACGGGGATCATCTTCCAGACTCTCCCTTCCATGTTTGAATTGAGCTACCCATTTCTTCACTGTGCTGTAAGAAGGGGCACTCTCCCCTAGAGTCTCTACCATATCGTCATGGATCCCCTTCGATGATAAGCCCTTTATGCAGAGGTAGCGAATGACTGCTCGATGAGAAATTGTATTCATTTTCTCAATTTCTGCCACCCCATACCACTTCAATAGCCTGTAAAAAAATTGGTTACAGTTAATTTCTTGAAACTTGGTGTTTAATCTTACATTAACCTGATCTACAAATGCACCTGATATCAACTGTGTGTTTCAAGTATTTGTACCTTATGCCGAGAACTTATCAGTAACACCGCGTACCTACAGAACAACAGAACAAATGAAGGAAATACTAACATACATACATACATACATACATACATACATACATACATACATACATACATACAGGACAATAGAACGTATGAAGAAACATGCTAACATACGCACGTACAGGACAACAGAACGTATGAAGGAACATGCTAACATACACACATACAGGACAACAGAACGTATGAAGGAACATGCTAACATACACACATACAGGACAACAGAACGTATGAAGGAATATGCTAACATACACACATACAGGGCAACAGAACGTATGAAGGAACATGCTAACATACACACATCCAAGACAACAGAACGTATGAAGGAACATGCTAACATACACACATACAGGACAACAGAACGTATGAAGGAACATGCTAACATACACAATTATGCTCAGGGAAAAAAAAAATAACGCTTTAATGTACGGATCTGAAGCCATAATATAAGCAAGCTATGACTGACTGCTGGTCCGGATACCGGTGAAACAAATCGAAATGTGAGAAAATATCGGATTTTTGCCAGACCCGTCTTGCGCTTATCGATAATCCGTGGTGTGAGGGCTTTCCAGATCTTTTGTGGTGCCGTTTTCAGCCCCGGGCCTAATTAAACAAACCATCCCTGTGTGCTTTGTAAATGGACTCGTCCTTGTTTTCTGAAGATCGCTAGTCTTACGTCGATATTGTTTGATCATGACGCAGGCGAGGGGAGATGGCAGTCATGTAAGACAGTACTGGAAGCGAGATGTTTAAAACTGCTTGAAAACTGGGATAGCTGGATAATAGCTGTATCTGTGGATAACAGCAGTGGATAATAGAGTATACAGTGAGTTTGCGAAAGAGAAATTAGATGATATCTTTGGTTGTGTAAACAGCGAAGATGTTGTGAACAGAGGTATCAAAATATTCCAAGATTATTTCACTCCAGTCAAAGTCCTAACTGTGGCGTAAGCAATGTTTGGACTTACAGAGCGTACTTTCCTTACCAATAGCAGTCATTTCCACAAGTCAACACGACTTCAGAGCAAACAGTCTCTTGCTTTCAGTCTCCGTCACCGCGTGATTACAGTGAGATGTCTAAGATAGAAGCCAGCCTGTCCAAGATGGCAACAACAGTTCCTGAGATTGTGTTGTGATGTGAACACAGCATGAGAGAGGGGCAGGGAGAGTCTCTGTTTACTCTGCTTAATTACCACATCACATCTCCAGCGCCGTGGTCTACACAGCGCAAACATCCTCTATATACTCCGTGTTTACTCGTCCTCAGTGCGCCGCAAGCAACGCCGTCGATGAAGATGATGATGTTGGAGATAGTTTTGATGGCTCCATCGTGTTGATAGACGCAACGGAGTGGACAGAAATCTCACGAGAAAACGCGAGATGAAGAAAATGTTTGTTCTTCTTGAGTATAGACATTTACTGAGAGAAGACAAGAATATCGGCTCTCTTTAGAGGTTTATTTTATGAAGACTAGAAATATGAGAAATGATAGTTTAGTCTGAGCATTACCTGTATTTACAGTCCTTAGTTTAGTCTGAGAGTTACTTGTACTTGCAGTCCTTAGTTTAGTCTGAGCATTACCGGTACTTACAGTCCTTAGTTTAGTCTGAGAGTTACTGGTACTTACAGTCCTTAGTTTAGTCTGAGCATTACCGGTACTTACAGTCCTTAGTTTAGTCTGAGCATTACCGGTACTTACAGTCCTTAGTTTAGTCTGAGCATTACCGGTACTTACAGTCCTTAGTTTAGTCTGAGCATTACCGGTACTTACAGTCCTTAGTTTAGTCTGAAAGTTACCGGTACTTACAGTCCTTAGTTTAGTCTGAAAGTTACTAGTACTTACAATCCTTAGTTTAGTCTGACAGTTACTAGTACTTACAGTCCTTAGTTTAGTCTGAAAGTTACCGGTACTTACAGTCCTTAGTTTAGTCTGACAGTTACTAGTACTTACAGTCCTTAGTTTAGTCTGAAAGTTACCGGTACTTACAGTCCTTAGTTTAGTCTGAAAGTTACCGGTACTTACAGTCCTTAGTTTAGTCTGAAAGTTACCGGTACTTACAGTCCTTAGTTTAGTCTGAAAGTTACCGGTACTTACAGTCCTTAGTTTAGTCTGAAAGTTACCGGTACTTACAGTCCTTAGTTTAGTCTGAGGGTTACTAGTACTTACAGTCCTTAGTTTAATCTGAGAGTTACTGGTACTTACAATCCTATGTTTAGTCTGAGGGTTACTAGTACTTACAATCCTTAGTTTAGTCTGAGAGTTACTGGTACTTACAATCCTTTGTTTAATCTGAGAGTTACTGGTACTTACAATCCTTAGTTTAGTCTGAGAGTTACTGGTACTTACAATCCTTAGTTTAGTCTGAGAGTTACTGGTACTTACAACTGTTACTTATAACTGCCGGCAAGTCCTGGCTGTACGGACAGACGCACAGGCGAACAAACAAACTTGCAAACAGAGACACTGTAAGAGTGATTAGTGAAATGTCAGACGGACAGACACACACTTAGACAGACAGACGCACACTTAGACAGACAGACAGATAGACAGACAGACAGACAGACAGACAGATAGATAGATAGACAGATAGATAGATAGATAGATAGATAGATAGATAGATAGATAGATAGATAGATAGATAGATAGATAGATAGATAGATAGATAGATAGATAGTGACAACTTGTAAACAAATAATGCAGTGCTGGAGGAAAATGTTATCTGTGTACTGAGACGAATACACAAAAAACGCACACACCACACACACGCGCGCGCGCGCACGCACATACACAGACACAGACAATCAACGAGAGTTCCAGAGATTCGCTTTCATGTATCCTAGAAAAAGTTCTCAACAGAAAACAAACAGACTACGCGAACGATGAGTAAGAAGATTCCAAGTACAAATAGCCGGGTTCTGGCCCCTGTAAGCTACAAATGAGCACCAAACAAAAGAGAGATTATTGGTTGTTCCAAGTTCTCATTTTAAAAAAGTAGCAAGTTTTTTTTAAAAGTAATATTTTGGTTCCCGGTAACATATGAAGATTTTCTTTTTTGTAGGCGGTATTGCTAAAGCCTTTTCTTTAATGATGACAGACTTCCTTGATGGTTTCCTCGGCTCAGCTAGTGGACTTGTCTCAGACAATACATGATCTTGTCTCTAAACATTCCCCTGCCTCTCTTCTCGTTTGTCTTTCCTATTGATATGATGTCTTCAAGTCCTTCTCAACCCTTACATTTCCTAAGAATGTTTACAACAGTTATTTTGTAGCTAGGGTCACGTCTTCAGTTCATTTCTTTCCGTTAGCCATATTTCTTTTCTTTGTCCCTGTTCGTAATAATTTTTACACTTTCTTTTTCTGGAAATCAGTAACTTTTGCATCCTTTCATCGGTTTAAACATTGTTTTAGTGGTTTGTTTATTGATTTGTTTATTGATTTGTTTATTGGTTTTAAAAATTGTTTTGTTTATTGATTTGTTTATTGTTTTTTAAAATTGTTTTGTTGATTGTTTTTTAAAATGTTTTGTTCATTGATTTGTTTATTGCTTTTAACAATTATTTTTTTAAGTGATTTGTTTATTGCTTTTTAAAATTGCTTTGTTTATTGATTTGTTTATTACTTAAAAATTTTTTTTACTGATGTGTTTGGTGGCTTGATTCGTTATTTATTAATTTGTTTATTGTTTCAGTGTACCGAAGTTGTTTTGTTCTACCAATATTTTGTGATTGTACTTAAATATTTTGGACACATTAAACGTCGTGATAATCTAGAGAAAACCGTCTTGGAAGGGTACATAATGGGAAAAAGAAAGAGAGGAAGACCAAGGCGAAGATGGCTGCAAGACATCGTTGATGATTTGCAAATGGATGCATCAGCAGCAGGGCATCTTGCTCACAACCGAAAGATCTACAGGAGTGCTGTTAGGGAGGCAAAGTTCCGCAAGGGACATGCAAATGAATGAATGAATGAACCAGTGTTGCTTTGTTGGGCCTTTTTTTTCTTCTGTACTAATAGTTTTTATTGTACCATTTTGTGTTGCTGTACCAGTTTACTGTTGTACCAATATCTGGCTGATTGTAATAATATTATTTGCCATAACATTATTTTTTGTTGTACCAATAATGTTTTTGCTTTAATAATATTTCTTTGTTTGTGCAATTACTTTTTCTACCACATTTTTTGTGATTGGACCACTACTTTTGTGTTGAACCAATATTTTATTGTACCAATATTACTTTATTGTACCAATATTAATTTGTTGTATCACTATTACTTTATTGCACCAATATTACTTTGTTGTACCAGTATTACTTTGTTTTTCTAATTTTTAAAAAATTGTATCAATGTTATTTTGTTGTACCAATAATTTTCTAATACAATCTGCCACATTTACAACAGTGCCATTATAATCAGTTTGGCTAGATCTAACATCTCTGAGGAAATCTTGTGTGTATGTGTGTACATGTGTGTGTACACGTGTGTGTACATGCTCAGATTCTTGTATATATGTGTGTCCCGAGCTGTATGTCGCAGGGACAGACAATAGCAGAAACGTTGGTACAATCAAATGAGAGATGTCACGTGATCAGCTATGCCAGACAGTGTCTCCAGCACAGTTGAAATGTGCATACATGTTTAAGTCGATTCATTGATTTGATTGATCTGACCTAGTTTTATCTGTTCACATTTCAGATCACATGGTAAGCTTTCAGCAGAAGGTGTGCTGAGTGGAGAGGAGAAGGTGTGCTGGGTAGACATGAGAAGGTGTGCTGAGTGGACAAAAGAAGACGTGCTGAGTGGACAGGAGAAGGTGTGCTGAGTGGACAGGATAAGGTGTGCTGAGTGGACGGGATAAGGTGTGCTGAGTCGATAGAAGAATACGTGCTGAGTGGACAGGATAAGGTGTGCTGAGTCGATAGAAGAATACGTGCTGAGTGGACAGGATAAGGTGTGCTGAGTGGACAGGATAAGGTGTGCTGAGTCGACAGAAGAAGACATGCTGAGTGGACATGTGAAGGTGTGCTGGGTAGAAAGGTAAAGGTGTGCTGAGTGGAAAGGTAAAGGTGTGCTGAGTGGAAAGGTAAAGGTGTGCTGAGTGGAAAGGTGTCGGCGTGCTGAGTGGAAAGGTAAAGGTGTGCTGAGTGAAGGTATGCTGAGTGTACATGTGAAGGTGTGCTAAGTAGACAAGATAAGGTGTGCTGAGTGGACATGTGAAGGTGTGCTAAGTAGACAAGATAGGTGTGCTGAGTGTACATGTGAAGGTGTGCTAAGTAGACAAGATAAGGTGTGCTGAGTGGAAAGGATAAGTGTGCTGAGTGGACAAGAGATGTGCTGAATGGACAGGATAAGGTGTGCTGAGTGGAAAGGATAATGTGTGCTGAGTGAACAGAATAAGGTGTGCTGAGTGCAAAGGATAAGGTGTGCTGAGTGGAAAGGATAAGGTGTACTGAGTGGACAGATTAAGGTGTGCTGAGTGGACAGAATAAGGTGTGCTGAGTGGAGAGGAGAAGATGTGCTGGGTGGACAGGAGAAGGTGTGCTGAGTGGACAGGATAAGGTGTGCTGAGTGGACAGGATAAGGTGTGCTGAGTCGAGAGAAGAAGACATGCTGAGTGGACATGTGAAGGTGTGCTGAGTGGAAAGGTAAAGGTGTGCTGAGTGAAGGTATGCTGAGTGTACATGTGAAGGTGTGCTAAGTAGACAAGATAAGGTGTGCTGAGTGGACATGTGAAGGTGTGCTAAGTAGACAAGATAAGGTGTGCTGAGTGTACATGTGAAGGTGTGCTAAGTAGACAAGATAAGGTGTGCTGAGTGGACAAGATAAGGTGTGCTGAGTGGACAAGAGATGTGCTGAATGGACAGGATAAGGTGTGCTGAGTGGAAAGGATAATGTGTGCTGAGTGAACAGAATAAGGTGTGCTGAGTGCAAAGGATAAGGTGTGCTGAGTGGAAAGGATAATGTGTGCTGAGTGAACAGAATCAGGTGTGCTGAGTGCAAAGGATAAGGTGTGCTGAGTGGAAAGGATAATGTGTGCTGAGTGGAAAGGATAATGTGTGCTGAGTGGACAGAATAAGGTGTGCTGAGTGGACAGGATAAGGTGTTCTGAGTGGAAAGGATAAGGTGTGCTGAGTGGAAGGATAAGGTGTTCTGAGTGGAAAGGATAAGGTGTGCTGAGTGGAAGGATAAGGTGTTCTGAGTGGAAGGATAAGGTGTTCTGAGTGGAAAGGATAAGGTGTGCTGAGTGGACAGAAGAATACGTACTGAGTGGACAGGATAAGGTGTGCTGAGTGGACAGGAGAAGGTGTGCTGAGTGGACAGGATAAGATGTGCTGAGGGGACATAAGAAGGTGTGTTGAGTGGACAGGAGAAGGTGTGTTTAGTGACAGGATAAGGTGTGATGAGTGGACAGGATAAGGTATGCTGAGTGGACAGGGGAAGGTGTGTTGAGTGGACAGCAGAATGTGTGGTGAGTGGAAAGGAAAAGGTGCACTGAGTGGACAGGAGAAAGTGTGCTGAGTGGACAGTGGAAGGTTACTGAATTGCAGGAGAAAATGTGCTGAGTGGACAGTGGAAGGTTACTGAATTGCAGGAGAAAATGTGCTGAGTGGACAGTGGAAGGTTACTGAATTGCAGGAGAATGTGTGCTGAGTGGACAGATATAGGTGTGCTGAATGGACAGGAGAAAATGTACTAAATGGACAGGAGAAGTTTGAGAGTGGACAGAGGCAGGTGTGCTGAGTGGAAAGGAGAAGGTGTATGGAATGGACAGGAGAAGCCTGCTGATTGGACAGGTACAGATGTGCTGATTGCACAGGATAAGGTGTGCAGATTAGCCAGGTGAAGGTGTGGTGAATGGACAGGAAATATGTACTGAGTGGACAGGAGAAGGTGTGCTTAATGGACATTAGAAGGTGTGCTTAATGGACAGGAGAAGGTGTGCTTAATGGACATTAGAAGGTGTGCTTAATGGACAGGAGAAGGTGTGCTTAATGGACATTAGAAGGTGTGCTTAATGGACAGGAGAAGGTGTGCTTAATGGACATTAGAAGGTGTGCTTAATGGACATTAGAAGGTGTGCTTAATGGACATTAGAAGGTGTGCTTAATGGACATTAGAAGGTGTGCTTAATGGACATTAGAAGGTGTGCTTAATGGACAGGAGAAGGTATGTTGAATGGACAGATGCAGATATGCTGAATGGACAGCAGAAGGTGTGTTGACCGGACATGAAAAGATATGCTATGTGGACAGCAGAAAGTGTGCTGAATTGAAAGCAGAAGCTATGTTGAGTGGACAAGAAATGTGCTGAGCTGACAGGAGTCGGTGTTCTGAGTGAACAGGTGTCGGCGTGCTGAGTGGAAAGGTAAAAGTGTGCTGAATGAAGGTGTGCTGAGTGGACAGGTAAAAGTGTGCCGAGCGGAAAGGTAAAGGTGTGCTGAGTGAAGGTATGCTGAGTGGACAGGTGTCGACGTGCTGAGTGGAAAGGTAAAGATGTGCTGAGTGGACAGGTAAAGGTGTGCTGAGTGGACAGGTAAAGGTGTGCTGAGTGGACAGGTAAAGGTGTGCTGAGTGGAAAGGTAAAGATGTGCTGAGTGGACAGGTAAAGGTGTGCTGAGTGGACAGGTGTCGACGTGCTGAGTGGAAAGGTAAAGATGTGCTGAGTGGAAAGGTAAAGGTGTGCTGAGTGAAGGTATGCTGAGTGGACAGGTGTCGACGTGCTGAGTGGAAAGGTAAAGATGTGCTGAGTGGACAGGTAAAGGTGTGCTGAGTGGACATGTGAAGATGTGCTGAATAGGCAAGATAATGTGTGCTGAGTGGACAAGAGATGTGCTGAATGGACAGGAGAAGGTGTGCTGAATGATAGGAGAAAGTTTGCTGAGTGGAAAGGAGAAGATGTGCTGAGTGAATAGGAGAAGGCTGTTGAATGGACACGTGCATTTGTGCTGAGTGGACAGCAGATAGTGTGCTGTGTGGGCAGGAGAACGTGCGCTGAGTGGACAAGAGAAAGCGTGCTGAATGGACAGGAGAAGGTGTGATGAGTGTACAGCAGAAGGTGTGGTGAGTGGACAAAACTTAGGTGTGCTGTGTGGACAGCAGAAAGTGTGCTGAGTGGATAACAGAAGTCGTGCTGGGAATAAAGGAGAAAGTGTGCTGAATGGACAGTAGAAGGTGTGTTGAATGGACAGTAGAAGATGTGCTGAATGGACAGTAGAAGGTGTGTTGAATGGACAGTAGAAGATGTGCTGAATGGACAGTAGAAGGTGTGTTGAATGGACAGTAGAAGATGTGCTGAATGGACAGTAGAAGGTGTGCTGGGTAGACAGTAGAAGGTGTGCTGAATGGACAGTAGAAGGTGTGCTGGGTAGACAGTAGAAGGTGTGCTGGGTAGACAGTAGAAGGTGTGCTGGGTAGACAGTAGAAGGTGTGCTGGGTAGACAGTAGAAGGTGTGCTGGGTAGACAGTAGAAGGTGTGCTGGGTAGACAGTAGAAGGTGTGCTGGGTAGACAGTAGAAGATGTGCTGAATGGACAGTAGAAGGTGTGTTGAATGGACAGTAGAAGATGTGCTGAATGGACAGTAGAAGGTGTGCTGGGTAGACAGTAGAAGGTGTGCTGAATGGACAGTAGAAGGTGTGCTGGGTAGACAGTAGAAGGTGTGCTGGGTAGACAGTAGAAGGTGTGCTGGGTAGACAGTAGAAGGTGTGCTGGGTAGACAGTAGAAGGTGTGCTGGGTAGACAGTAGAAGGTGTGCTGGGTAGACAGTAGAAGGTGTGCTGAATGGACAGTAGAAGGTGTGCTGGGTAGACAGTAGAAGGTGTGCTGAATGGACAGTAGAAGGTGTGCTGAATGGACAGTAGAAGGTGTGCTGAATGGACAGTAGAAGGTGTGCTGGGTAGACAGTAGAAGGTGTGTTGGGTAGACAGTAGAAGGTGTGCTGAATGGACAGTAGAAGGTGTGCTGAATGGACAGTAGAAGGTGTGCTGGGTAGACAGTAGAAGGTGTGCTGGGTAGACAGTAGAAGGTGTGCTGGGTAGACAGTAGAAGGTGTGCTGAATGGACAGATGCAGATTTGCTGAGTGGACAGCAGATAGGTGAGCTCTGTTGAGCACTTCATAGCATGTGATACAAAGCTTGTTTTAACACTTCACAACAAGTACTAATAGCTGAGAACCAACAAGACCTGCAAAATCTCTTGGATAAAGTCGCCAAAGAAAGTGAACAGAAAGGCCTTACTTTGAACATCAAAAAGACAGAGACTATGGTTATATCTAAGAAACAGAATCCACCAGCATGCAGTATTAAATTAAACGGAACTATTCTAAAGCAGGTGCAGAAATTCAAATACCTTGGAGCAGTAATAACTTCAGATGGGAAATGCAGAACAGAAATTAGGAACAGAATAGGCCAAGCAAAGACTGCATTTCAGAGAATGAGAAACATACTAACCAACACATCCTTATCAATGAATGTTAGAAAACGCGTCCTAAAATGCTATATTGAACCTATCTTGTTATATGGAAGTGAATCATGGACAATAGGCAAGTCTGCACAAAAATCATTGGAAGCAGCAGAAATGTGGTTTATTAGAAGAATGTTGCGAATCCCCTGGACAGCATAAAATAACTAATGAAGAATGTAGGAGAAGAGCTGGAGAGACAAAAAACCTTGTCAAAAAGATAAGAGAGAGACAAAGTAGTTTCATAGGACATGCAATGAGAAGAGGGGGCATTGAAAATATAACAACACAAAAAATAGAAGGAAGAAGATCAAGAGGAAGACCAAGAGAAATGATACTGGACAGTCTGACGGGATGATGTGAGAGGAGATCACCAACTGAACTGATGGCCTGCATGAAGGATCGTGTACTCTGGAGAAGCATAATAGCCAACGCCAGTCGGCACGGCACCTGATGATGATGATGATGACAACATGTAATACAAAGTCTTTTTAACACTTCGCAACATATAGTACAAAGTCTGTTTTACACTTCAAAAGATGTTAAACAAAGTCTGTGTAACACTTCAGAAGATGTACAAAGTCTATTTAACACTTCAAAGGATGTAGCACAAAGTCTATTTAACACTTCACAAGATGTAGTATTTTTACCAGTTCTCAGCTCTGTCAGAGAAAATCATGTGATCTAAGATTTGAAATTTAGACCTCAGCAATGTAGAGTGTAGATAAAACAGAGGCGTGGGGTTAGTGTAGCAGGCAGTGAACACTCAGTGCATGAGTCATTCTTGTCTAAGGCAGTGTTCTCTGCTGCCAGTGGGCACCGCAAATTCACTTCAGGCAGCAAACACTTCTTAACTTAGGACAGCAAACATTTCCTAAGTTAGGGCACTAAACATTTCCTAAGTTAGGACAGCAAACATTTCCTAAGTTAGGGCACCAAACATTTCCTAACTTAGGGCAGCAAACATTTCCTAAATTAGGGCAGCAAACATTTCCTAAGTTAGGGCAGCAAACATTTCCTAAGTTAGGGCACCAAACATTTCCTAAGTTAGGGCAGCAAACATTTCCTAAATTAGGGCAGCAAACATTTCCTAAGTTAGGGCAGCAAACATTTCCTAAATTAGGGCAGCAAACATTTCCTAAGTTAGGGCAGCAAACATTTTCTAAATTAGGGCAGCAAACATTTCCTAAATTAGGGCAGCAAACATTTCCTAAGTTAGGGCAGCAAACATTTCCTAAGTTAGGGCAGCAAACATTTCCTAAATTAGGGCAGCAAACATTTCCTAAGTTAGGGCACCAAACATTTCCTAAATTAGGGCAGCAAACAGTTCCTAAATTAGGACAGCAAACATTTCCTACATTAGGGCAGCGAACATTTCCTAAATTAGGGCAGCGAACATTTCCTAAATTATGACAGCAAACATTTCCTAACTTAGTGTAGTAAACAACTTCTTAACTTATGACAGCAAACATTTCCTAACTTATGACAGCAAACATTTCCTAACTTAGTGTAGTAAACAACTTCTTAACTTATGACAGCAAACATTTCCTAACTTAGTGTAGTAAACAACTTCTTAACTTATGACAGCAAACATTTCCTAACTTAGTGTAGTAAACAACTTCCTAACTTATGACAGCAAACATTTCCTAACTTAGTGTAGTAAACAACTTCCTAACTTATGACAGCAAACATTTCCTAACTTAGTGTAGTAAACAACTTCCTAACTTATGACAGCAAACATTTCCTAACTTATGACAGCAAACATTTCCTAACTTAGTGTAGTAAACAACTTCCTAACTTATGACAGCAAACACTTCCTAACTTATGACAGCAAACACTTCCATTTCAATCATTTATTAATAAAAATTACTTTTCTAGATTTCTACCAGATCTAGTGGGACTATAATATCCAACAAATGAGGTCTGAAGTAGTGTTGCTAAAGAGAGCATTTTAAGTGTAAAGTACGAGTTCCTAAAGAGAGCATTTTAAGTGTGAAGTAGTGTTACTAAAGAGAGCATTTTAAGTGTGATGTAGTGTTACTAAAGAGAGCATTTTAAGTGTGATGTAGTGTTACTAAAGAGAGCATTTTAAGTGTGATGTAGTGTTACTAAAGAGAGCAATTTAAGTGTGATGTAGTGTTACTAAAGAGAGCAATTTAACTGTGAACTGTGTAGTGTTGCTAAAGGGAGCATTTTAAGTGTGAAGTAGTGTTGTTAAAGAGAGCAGTTCTGTTACGTGAGGTAGTCTGATAAAACATTCTGTTACATGAGGTAGGCTGACACAAAGTTCTGATCCATGCGGTAGGCTGACTCAACATTGTGTTACATTAGGTAGGCTGGCACAACATTCTATTACATGAGGTAGGCTGGCACAACATTATGTTACATGCGGTAGGCTGACACAACATTATGTTACATGAGGTAGACTGACACAACATTCTGTTAAATGAGGTAGACTGACACAACAATCTTTTACGTGAAATGGGCTGACACAACATTCTGTTGCATGAGGAAGGCTGACACACCAGTGTTTTACATGAGGTCGTCTGACACAACATTCTGTTACATGAGATAACCTGACACAACGTTCTTTTACATGAGATAACCTGACACAACATTCCGGTACATGAGGTAACCTAGTACAACATTCTGTTACACGGGGTAAGCTGACACAACAGTTCGGTACATGAGATAGCTTGACCCAACATTCTGTTACATGAGATAACCTGACGCAACATTCTGTTACATGAGATAACCTGACGCAACATTCTGTTACTCCCATCTTTAAGCGCCTCTTTCATCCATTCTTTTCTTCAAGCTTGTGCTGAATTAACGAGTCATATATCTCAGTTTACCCTCATCACAAGATACTTCTGATAATGAAGACGACTAGTCAGATACTCCGGACTGAAATCTTTCAGTTTCGTGGCGCCCATGTCTACTAAAAGTAGAATGATGTGATGGCCTATTAAATATGTAAAAGTAGAATGATGTGATGGCCTATTAAATATGTAAAAGTAGAATGATGTGATGGCCTATTAAACATGTAAAAGTAGAATGATGTGATGGCCTATTAAATATGTAAAAGTAGAATGATATGATGGCCTATTAAATATGTAAAAGTAGAATGATGGGATGGACTATTAGATATGTAAAAGTAGAATGATGGGATGGCCTATTAAATATGTAAAAGTAGAATGATGGGATGGCCTATTAAATATGTAAAAGTAGAATGATGGGATGGCCTATTAAATATGTAAAAGTAGAATGATGGGATGGTCTATTAAATATGTAAAAGTAGAATGATGTGATGGCCTATTAAATATGTAAAAGTAGAATGATGGGATGGCCTATTAAATATGTAAAAGTAGAATGATGTGATGGCCTATTAAATATGTAAAAGTAGAATGATGGGATGGCCTATTAAATATGTAAAAGTAGAATGATGGGATGGCCTATTAAATATGTAAAAGTAGAATGATGGGATAGCCTATTAAATATGTAAAAGTAGAATGATGTGATAGATTATTAAATATGTAAAAGTAGACCGATGTGATGGCTTATTAAATATGTAAAAGTAGAATGATGTGATGGCCTATTAAATGTAAAAGTAGAATGATGGGATGGCCTATTAAATAGTAAAAGTAGAATGATGGGATGGCCTATTAAATATGTAAAAGTAGAATGATGTGATGGCCTATTAAATATGTAAAAGTACAATGATGGGATGGCCTATTAAATATGTAAAAGTAGAATGATGTGATGGCCTATTAAATATGTAAAAGTAGAATGATGGGATGGCCTATTAAATATGTAAAAGTAGAATGATGGGATGGCCTATTAAATATGTAAAAGTAGAATGATGGGATGGCCTATTAAATGTAAAAGTAGAATGATGTGATGGCCTATTAAATATGTAAAAGTAGAATGATGGGATGGCCTATTAAATATGTAAAAGTAGAATGATGTGATGGCCTATTAAATATGTAAAAGTAGAATGATGGATGGCCTATTAAATATGTAAAAGTAGAATGATGGGATGGCCTATTAAATATGTAAAAGTAGAATGATGGGATAGCCTATTAAATATGTAAAAGTAGAATGATGTGATAGATTATTAAATATGTAAAAGTAGACCGATGTGATGGCTTATTAAATATGTAAAAGTAGAATGATGTGATGGCCTATTAAATATGTAAAAGTAGAATGATGGGATGGCCTATTAAATATGTAAAAGTAGAATGATGGGATGGCCTATTAAATATGTAAAAGTAGAATGATGTGATGGCCTATTAAATATGTAAAAGTACAATGATGGGATGGCCTATTAAATATGTAAAAGTAGAATGATGTGATGGCCTATTAAATATGTAAAAGTAGAATGATGGGATGGCCTATTAAATATGTAAAAGTAGAATGATGGGATGGCCTATTAAATATGTAAAAGTAGAATGATGGGATGGCCTATTAAATATGTAAAAGTAGAATGATGTGATGGCCTATTAAATATGTAAAAGTACAATGATGGGATCGCCTATTAAATATGTAAAAGTACAATGATGGGATGGCCTATTAAATATGTAAAAGTAGAATGATGGAATAGCTTATTAAATATGTAAAAGTAGAATGATGTGATGGCATATTAAATATGTAAAAGTAGAATGATGGAATAGCTTACTAAATATGTAAAAGTAGAATGATGGGATGGCCTGTTGAATATGTAAAAGTATAATGATTGGATGGCCTATTAAATATGTAAAAGTATAAAGATGGGATGGCATATTAAATATGTAAAAGCAGAATGATGGGATGGCATATTAAATATGTTTTTGCCTCCAATTTACCTGTATAATGTCCAAACTTCCTAAGTTTTCTTACACTCCATAGTGCTACCACTCTAACTGTTACAATTAATTTTAAGAATAACTGTTATAAACCTGTGGATGATGTATGTCACACGCGTGATAGGAGTAGCTTGCTAATCAGCAGATGTGCAGTGTAGGGACTCATGAATAGTTTGTGCGAAGAGTTCAATGTTATAGTGAGTAGTTTTGTAAATATTAAAAAAAAATATTATACTTGCTTCATTTTGTATGTCCATATCAGCTTAAACACACGACAATTTGAATTCCCAGTGAAATGTATCATATGACGCCGAGTATAACGACAGATATGTGTAAAATATGAGTGAGTCATGGACATGAATAGACTGGTGCAAACATCACTGGGGGCACACAGAGATGTGCTGTCTTAGAAGATGTGCTGTCTTAGAAGATGTGCTGTCTTAGAAACAGGTTAAGAATAGACATCTAAGATGACATACGAGAATGTCTAGCAAAACCAAATGTAGACAGGAACCTAATTAATTCATAAGAAAACCAGGTCATCATGGACGTATAATTAGGTGGGCGTGAAAACACGTCAACAGGAAAGATAGATGGAAAGAGAGGCAGGGCCAGATCAAGAGAACAAAATTAAGGACAGTCTAACACGACGGCAGAGTAAAGAGTCACCAAGTGAGAAAATATGGAAAACTGAGATTTGTGATGAAGGAAGACTGAGATTTGTGATGAAGGAAGACTGAGATTTGTGATGAAGGAAGACTGAGATTTGTGATGAAGGAAGACTGAGATTTGTGATGAAGGAAGACTGAGATTTGTGATGAAGGAAGACTGAGATTTGTGATGAAGGAAGACTGAGATTTGTGATGAAGGAAGACTGCCGAGGTCTGTCACTGGCACAAAACTTGATGATGATGATAAATTATAACTGTACAGTATTTTCAAAGTACAAATTACAGGGAGTGTGTTGCTTGACAAATACGTGAGTCAAGTCAACCTGGAGAGAGGAACTAACTTAGGTGTGGGTGACTAGTGTCAACCAGGAGAGAGGAACTAACTTAGGTGTGGGAGACTAGTGTCAACCTGGAGAGAGGAACTAACTTAGGTGTGGGTGACTAGTGTCAACCTGGAGAGAGGAACTAACTTAGGTGTGGGTGACTAGTGTCAACCTGGAGAGAGGAACTAACTTAGGTGTGGGTGACTAGTGTCAACCTGGAGAGAGGAACTAACTTAAGTGTGGGTGACTAGTGTCAACCTGGAAAGAGGAACTAACTTAGGTGTGGGTGACTAGTGTCAACCTGGAAAGAGGAACTAACTTAGGTGTAGGTGACTAGTGTCAACCTGGAGAGAGGAACTAACTTAGGTGTGGGTGACTAGTGTCAACCTGGAGAGAGGAACTAACTTAGGTGTGGGTGACTAGTGTCAACCTGGAGAGAGGAGCTAACTTAGGTGTGGGTGACTAGTGTCAACCTGGAGAGAGCAACTAGATTAGGTGTGGGTGACTAGTATCAACCTGGAGAGAGGAACTAACTTAGGTGTGGGTGACTAGTGTCAACCTGGAGAGAGGAACTAGATTAGGTGTGGGTGACTAGTGTCAACCTGGAGAAAGCAACTACATTAGGTGTGGGTGACTAGTGTCAACCTGGAGAGAGCAACTACATTAGGTGTGGGTGACTAGTGTCAACCTGGAGAGAGCAACTAGATTAGGTGTGGGTGACTAGTGTCAACCTGGAGAGAGGAACTAGATTAGATGTGGGTGACTAGTGTCAACCTGGAGAGAGGAACTAGATTAGATGTGGGTGATTAGTGTCAACCTGGAGAGAGGAACTAGATTAGATGTGGGTGACTAGTGTCAACCTGGAGAGAGGACCTAGATTAGATGTGGGTGACTAGTGTCAACCTGGAGAGAGGAACTAGATTAGGTGTGGGTGACTAGTATCAACCTGGAGAGAGCAACTAGATTAGGTGTGGGTGACTAGTATCAACCTGGAGAGACAAGGCAAGGTCCTAGAACAGCGCCTTATTTTCCAGACTGGTTGTCTCCACCCAGAGCTGGAATTAACAATGTCTTCAGCTTTCTGTAACTTCTTTAGTTTTCCACTCCCCCATTTTTTTTTTACTCTACTTTCTTTCTCCTAGCTACCCCTCCCTACCGCCACCCTCTTTTCTTCTCTGGCAACATATTGGTGTTTGTAGGGTCTTGTCCTATTCACCAGTTTATGTTCTTCATTCATTATCTCTCCGCGTCCCCTCCCCCCCCCCGACAACTCCTCTAGCGGCTTTCATGTTTCTATTGCCTCCCCCCACCCTTTCTACCACTTGTTTTCCTCCTCCTCTCTCTCTCCACCTCTTCTTTACGATTGGCTCTATCGGGTATCCTTTTTGTGGCCCGTGTGGTCCTTCTACGACACACATTTCTCTGTTTCTACTTCTGGAGGAGGCCACATTAAGATACGTTCGTCGTTTTTGTTTGTTTTTGTCTCGTTGTGCATGTAATCCTCGAAAAAGGCTCACGCCGAAATATCGGATGTTGTTTGTTTTTCATTTATACATTCTCATACTTTCTATTCGTTTTTTCTCACCTTACTCATTCTCTCCCTCACTTTGTAAAACTGCACCATACACCTCTATCTACCTTTATTATTTAGACCAGTTTTACTGCAGTCGCCATCCTTTTTATCTGTCAACATAGAGAGAGAAACAAGCGAAGTTATGAGTGACTTAACATATAGAGAGAAACAAGCGAAGTTATGAGTGACTGGTGTTAACATATAGAGAGAAACAAACGAAGTTATGAGTGACCGGTGTTAACATATAGAGAGAAACAAGCGAAGTTATGAGTGACCAGTGTTAACCTGGAAAGAGAACAAGCCTACTCTCCATGAGGGATTCACATGCGAGTCATGTCAGTGTATGCAAAAGATACAGAATAACTTACACTGGTGAAACTAGCCTGAGATTAGGAGATGTCATGCTAAAACATTTGTACGAGATGCTTCGAATCCAGCCCCGAATCATTTCAATGTCCCCAACCGCAGAGTGTAATCTAATTTTCTGGTAACAGCCATCAAATAGAGTCAGTCAGATGACACAAGCCTCCTAGCGCTTAAGAACCGCTACATTCATGAATACGGGACTCTGGAACACATGGTTTGAATTCATTATTCAGCTACACCTAGCATTCTCCTCTTCCACAATCATAATCTCTCCCCACTAAGTTCCACTCCCTTCTCACTTGTTACACATATCTCATAACCTCTTCACAGCATCACATTACAACGCCTCTGCCCCACTATAATCACATATTTCACTTTCTCCTTCCTAGATTATCATTGTATCACTCTCTCTCCTGTCAACGGTTCCCTACCACTACCCTCAGTTACGACCCATCTATCACACAACCCAAGTCTCCATTTACTCTCCACACTCCAATCGATCAAGTGCTGCGTGGCGTAGGCGATCATTTCTCTCCACAATTCCCTGTTTTTAGACTTTATTATGAGATCCGCCGGGGACTTTCTTCCTGGCCATACTGACAGCCCATCCAGTAACTTCTCTCTCTGTCTTCCCCTGTCTCTTCTTCCCTCAATTCTTCCAGTTGCACAATGTGTTCTAGTTTTCCTCTTCTCAGAAAATGTCCTACAAATCTCGCTTGTCTGCCTTTGATCTGTGCTGTAATTTGCCTTTTAACTCCAGCCTCTCTTAAAACTTTGGCCTCCATTTCTCGCTCTGCTCATGGACCATGCTTCACATCCATAAAACAAAACTGGCTCTCCACCATGCGCATTTCTGACACACAGCGTCGGACAAGCCACGGCTTCTTACAAGTTACAGCTGGGTGGTCTATTCATTTTAGGTTATTTTTGACATAGCATTCATGTGATTTTATATTTTATCTCCTCTCTCTATTTCTTCGTCCTGTATGTTTTTGTATGATCAAAGCTCACGCCGAAACGCCACAGATGTGTGCTTGTTAAGCAATAAAGCTGTTCCTACTTTTTTCCTGGTTTATATATTTTTGTATCACAGATTTACTGTAGTGGCTCCGTGTATATATTAATACACTAATTATAGTAGGTGTGGGTGACTAGTATCAACCTGGAGAGACAAGGCAAGGTCCTAGAACAGCGCCTTATTTTCCAGACTGGTTGTCTCCACCCAGAGCTGGAATTAACAATGTCTTCAGCTTTCTGTAGCTTCTTTAGTTTTCCACTCCCCCATTTTTTTTTTACTCTTACTTTCTTTCTCCTAGCTACCCCTCCCTACCGCCACCCTCTTTTCTTCTCTGGCAACATATTGGTGTTTGTAGGGTCTTGTCCTATTCACCAGTTTATGTTCTTCATTCATTATCTCTCCGCGTCCCCTCCCCCCCCTCCCCCGACACCTCTAGCGGCTTTCATGTTTCTATTGCCTCCCCCCCCCTTTCTACCACTTGTTTTCCTCCTCTCTCCACCTCTTCTTTACGATTGGCTCTATCGGGTATCTTTTGTGTGGTCCGCTTGGTCATTCTAAGACACACATTTCTCTGTTTCTACTTCTGGAGGAGGCCACATTAAGATACGTTCGTCGTTTTTGTTTGTTTGTCTCGTTGTGCATGTAATCCTCGAAAAAGGCTCACGCCGAAATATCGGATGTTGTTTGTTTTTCATTTATACATTCTCATACTTTCTATTCGTTTTTTCTCACCTTACTCATTCTCTCCCTCACTTTGTAAAACTGCACCATACACCTCTATCTACCTTTATTATTTAGACCAGTTTTACTGCAGTCGCCATCCTTTTTATCTGTCAACATAGAGAGAGAAACAAGCGAAGTTATGAGTGACTTAACATATAGAGAGAAACAAGCGAAGTTATGAGTGACTGGTGTTAACATATAGAGAGAAACAAACGAAGTTATGAGTGACTGGTGTTAACATATAGAGAGAAACAAGCGAAGTTATGAGTGACTGGTGTTAACCTGGAAAGAGAAACAAGCCTACTCTCCATGAGGGATTCACATGCGAGTCATGTCAGTGTATGCAAAAGATACAGAATAACTTACACTGGTGAAACTAGCCTGAGATTAGGAGATGTCATGCTAAAACATTTGTACGAGATGCTTCGAATCCAGCCCCGAATCATTTCAATGTCCCCAACCGCAGAGTGTAATCTAATTTTCTGGTAACAGCCATCAAATAGAGTCAGTCAGATGACACAAGCCTCCTAGCGCTTAAGAACCGCTACATTCATGAATACGGGACTCTGGAACACATGGTTTGAATTCATTATTCAGCTACACCTAGCATTCTCCTCTTCCACAATCATAATCTCTCCCCACTAAGTTCCACTCCCTTCTCACTTGTTACACATATCTCATAACCTCTTCACAGCATCACATTACAACGCCTCTGCCCCACTATAATCACATATTTCACTTTCTCCTTCCTAGATTATCATTGTATCACTCTCTCTCCTGTCAACGGTTCCCTACCACTACCCTCAGTTACGACCCATCTATCACACAACCCAAGTCTCCATTTACTCTCCACACTCCAATCGATCAAGTGCTGCGTGGCGTAGGCGATCATTTCTCTCCACAATTCCCTGTTTTTAGACTTTATTATGAGATCCGCCGGGGACTTTCTTCCTGGCCATACTGACAGCCCATCCAGTAACTTCTCTCTCTGTCTTCCCCTGTCTCTTCTTCCCTCAATTCTTCCAGTTGCACAATGTGTTCTAGTTTTCCTCTTCTCAGAAAATGTCCTACAAATCTCGCTTGTCTGCCTTTGATCTGTGCTGTAATTTGCCTTTTAACTCCAGCCTCTCTTAAAACTTTGGCCTCCATTTCTCGCTCTGCTCATGGACCATGCTTCACATCCATAAAACAAAACTGGCTCTCCACCATGCGCATTTCTGACACACAGCGTCGGACAAGCCACGGCTTCTTACAAGTTACAGCTGGGTGGTCTATTCATTTTAGGTTATTTTTGACATAGCATTCATGTGATTTTATATTTTATCTCCTCTCTCTATTTCTTCGTCCTGTATGTTTTTGTATGATCAAAGCTCACGCCGAAACGCCACAGATGTGTGCTTGTTAAGCAATAAAGCTGTTCCTACTTTTTTCCTGGTTTATATATTTTTGTATCACAGATTTACTGTAGTGGCTCCGTGTATATATTAATACACTAATTATAGTAGGTGTGGGTGACTGGTGACAACCTGGAGAGAGAAACATGGCTATGTTTGAGTGACTGGTGACAACCTTGAGAGAGAAACATGCCTATGTGTGAGTGACTGGTGACAACCTGGAGAGAGAAATATGCCTATGTGTGAGTGACTGGTGACAACCTGGAGAGAGAAACATGCCTATGTGTGAGTGACTGGTGTTAACCTGGAAAGAGAAACAAGCGTACTCTCCATGAAGGATTCACATGCGAGTCATGTAGTGTGATATATGTCAGTGTATGCAAAAGATACAGAATAACTTACACTGGTGAAACTAGCCTGAGATTAGGAGATGTCATGCTAAAACATTTGTACGAGATTACACAGCATGCTTCGAAACCAGCCCCGAATCATTTCAATGTCCCCAACCGCAGAGTGTAATCTAATTTTCTGGTAACAGCCATCAAATAGAGTCAGTCAGATGACACAAGCCTCCTAGCGCTTAAGAACCGCTACATTCATGAATACGGGACTCTGGAACACATGGTTTGAATTCATTATTCAGCTACACCTAACATTCTCCTCTTCCACAATCATAATCTCTCCCCACTAAGTTCCACTCCCTTCTCACTTGTTACACATATCTCAGAACCTCTTCACAGCATCACATTACAACGCCTCTGCCTCACTATAATCACATATTTCACTTTCTCCTTCCTAGATTATCATTGTATCACTCTCTCTCCTGTCAACGGTTCCCTACCACTACCCTCAGTTACGACCCATCTATCACACAACCCAAGTCTCCATTCACTCTCCACACTCCAATCGATCAAGTGCCGCGTGGCGTAGGCGATCATTTCTCTCCACAATTCCCTGTTTTTAGACTTTATTATGAGATCAGCCGGGGACTTTCTTCCTGGCCACACTGACAGCCCATCCAGTAACTTCTCTCTCTGTCTTCCTCTGTCTCTTCTTCCCTCAATTTTTCCAGTTGCACAATGTGTTCTAGTTTTCCTCTTCTCAGAAAATGTCCTACAAATCTCGCTTGTCTGCCTTTGATCTTTGCTGTAATTTGCCTTTTAACTCCTGCCTCTCTTAAAACTTTGGCCTCCATTTCTCGCTCTACTCATGGACCATGTTTCACATCCATAAAACAAAACTGGCTCTCCACCATGCGCATTTCTGACACACAGCGTCGGACAAGCCACGGCTTCTTACAAGTTACAGCTGGGTGGTCTATTCATTTTAGGTTATTTTTGACATAGCATTCATGTGATTTTATATTTTATCTCCTCTCTCTATTTCTTCGTCCTGTATGTTTTTGTATGATCAAAGCTCACGCCGAAACGCCACAGATGTGTGCTTGTTAAGCAATAAAGCTGTTCCTACTTTTTTCCTGGTTTATATATTTTTGTATCACAGATTTACTGTAGTGGCTCCGTGTATATATTAATACACTAATTATAGTAGGTGTGGGTGACTGGTGACAACCTGGAGAGAGAAACATGGCTATGTGTGAGTGACTGGTGACAACCTGGAGAGAGAAACATGCCTATGTGTGAGTGACTGGTGACAACCTGGAGAGAGAAACATGCCTATGTGTGAGTGACTAGTGACAACCTGGAGAGAGAAACATGTCTATGTGTGAGTGGCTGGTGACAACCTGGAAAGAAACAAACCTAGGTAGAAGTAACTCTTGAGAGGTTCGTACCCTGGGCACCAAAGTCTCTCGATGAGCCCTGCCTTGGGAGGGCTTCCTATCTGCTACACCAGCTCAGATTGTTTGTGTGTGAGTGAGCAAGTGTGTGCGTGAACGTGTGTGTGTGTTTATTTGTGTGCGTGTATGTGTGAATGTGTTGCCTTGCCAGCCTTACCTGCAGATATATTGTGAACAATAATGAGAAGCCAGATCAGCGTGAAGTTAACGTTTTCTCGCCTTCGTCTTCCACGGTCCCGTGAGCACATTACTCACTGCTCACGCGGCTTCAGGTAGCACGGCCACGAGGTGGGGGCGAGACTGGGATAAGCCATTCAGTGAGACCATCTTGACCTTTCTGTCGGCAAAAACTCTACGTACTGTTTTGTTTTGTTCTGTTTTGTTTTGTTTTTGTTCAAACCTTATATGTTGTGTTGTGTTGTGTGATGGTTTACTATATGGATAGTGGTGTTGCAGCTGTTGTACTGTATGTGTTGCATAGTTGCATTATTGTTATAATCCTCGTTAGAACTAGAACATTATTACAAGAAGAAAAGTATCACTTACGAGAAGTTGACAAAGTTTTCTTCTCAAACACACATTTCATCTCAGATTTATACTTCAAGTACAACACTCTTCTGGAGATTAGTGAAATGTGATCATTTAAATTTCAACAATATGGCTTTTCAGCCAACTGTTTCACATACAGTACAGAAATGTAGTATTATTTAACGAAATGTACCATACACATCACATCCGCCATTCAAAACTGGCACAGTTCTCGGATACTTGGCGGAATCTAACGTGACACAGTTCTCGGATACTTGGCGGAATCTAACGTGACACAGTTCTCGGATACTTGGCGGAATCTAACGTGACACAGTTCTCGGATACTTGACAGAATCTAACGTGACACAGTTCTTGGGTACTTGACAGAATCTAACGTGACACAGTTCTTGGGTACTTGACAGAATCTAACGTGACACAATTCTTGGGTACTTGACAGAATCTAACGTGACACAGTTCTTGGGTACTTGACAGAATCTAACGTGACACAGTTCTTGGGTACTTGACAGAATCTAACGTGACACAGTTCTTGGGTACCTAACCTAGAAAGGCCTACATTTTGCTGGAGATGAGAAGAAAGATGTTTTGTGCACTCTGTCAGTCTAAGTAAATCAGTGTGGGTTGTAAATGACAATCCCTGGAATCTGTGTACCGGCAATAGATCACGATGCTTGGAATCTATATACCGGCAATAGATCACGATGCCTGGAATCTGTATACCGGCAATAGATCACGATGCCTGGAATCTATATACCGGCAATAGATCACGATGCCTGGAATCTATATACTGGCAATAGATCACGATGCCTGGAATCTATATACCGGCAATAGATCACGATGGTTGGAATCTATATACCGGCAATAGATCACGATGCCTGGAATCTGTATACCGGCAATAGATCACGATGTCTTGAATCTGTATACAGGCAATAGGTCACTTGTATAGAATCTATATACAGGCAATAGGTCACTTCTATAGAATCTATATACAGGCAATAGGTCACTTGTATAGAATCTATATACCGGCAATAGGTCACTTGTATAGAATCTTTATACTGGCAATAGGTCACTTGTATAGAATCTATATACTGGCAATAGGTCACGATCTATAGACTCTATATACCGGCAAAAGGTAACGATGTATAGAGAATATCTGAGAGTAAATCACCGTGAACATTATGCCATAAAGAAGGGCTGAGGCACTCAAAGCAGGCCATGATGTAAACAGCGATGAATGCAGACTAAGTAATTCATTCTGAACAACGTACCGCGACGTTTCCAGTAAGAGAAAGATTGTATTTGAATTCTGACATATCCAGTAAGAGAAAGATTGTATTTGAATTCTGACATATCCAGTAAGAGAAAGATTGTATTTGAATGTGACATATTCAGTAAGAGAAAGATTGTATTTGAATTCTGACATAACCAGTAAGAGAAAGATTGTATTTGAATTCTGACATATCCAGTAAGAGAAAGCTTGTATTTAAATTCTGACATATCCAGTAAGAGAAAGCTTGTATTTAAATTCTGACATATCCAGTAAGAGAAAGCTTGTATTTTAATTCTGACATATCCAGTAAGAGAAAGCTTGTATTTTAATTCTGACATATCCAGTAAGAGAAAGCTTGTATTTTAATTCTGACATATCCAGTAAGAGAAAGCTTGTATTTGAATTCTGATATATTCAGTAAGTGAAAGGTTGTATTTGAATTCTGACATATCCAGTAAGAGAAAGCTTGTATTTGAATTCTGACATATCCAGTAAGAGAAAGATTGTATTTGAAATCTGACATTAAGAGATGAGGCAGGTTTTTCTCTGTTCTACAGTGACACACTGACCTGAAGGTAAAATGAAACTCGAGCATTCTAAACTAAACTCTGACTCGCTGCTCTAAACTTAAGAGTGTTAAACTAAACTCTGACTCGCTGCTCTAAACTTAAGAGTGTTAAACTAAACTCTGACTCGCTGCTCTAAACTTAAGAGTGTTAAACTAAACTCTGACTCGCTGCTCTAAACTTAAGAGTGTTAAACTAAACTCTGACTCGCTGCTCGAAACTTGAGAGTGCTAAACTAAACTCTGACTCGCTGCTCTAAACTTGAGAGTGCTAAACTAAACTCTGACTCGCTGCTCTAAACTTAAGAGTGCTAAACTAAACTCTGACTCGCTGCTCTAAACTTAAGAGTGTTAAACTAAACTCTGACTCGCTGCTCTAAACTTGAGAGTGCTAAACTAAACTCTGACTCGCTGCTCTAAATTTGAGAGTGCTAAACTAAACTCTGACTCGCTGCTCTAAACTTGAGAGTGCTAAACTAAACTCTGACTCGCTGCTCTAAATTTGAGAGTGCTAAACTAAATTCTGACTCGCTGCTCTAAACTTGAGAGTGCTAAATAAACGCTGACTCACCACTTTTGTTCGAGACAAAGGAAAATAATAACAACAAGTCGTAACAAATGAAAACTCTATACACAATGAAAAATTAACGATAATATTTGAAAAAAAAACACCAACAACAGAACAACAACTGTAGGCTATTGTGCTATTATAGAGCGCTCGCCACTACTAGTTTCAAAATGTTCGCCATGAAAGTTCTCAACCTTCGCCTTAACTTAGGTACAACTGTTGAGGCAGCCATGTTACGTCACGTGATTAGTATCCTTAGCGACGCGTGACTGGAGACGACCAGGGGATGTAATTCTCTCGTGTGCTCTCCACAGGGGAGCCTATCCACAGAAAAGAAACTCGAGCGATTTTTCAGGTATCAGGTATAAGCTTTGTTGAGTGACAGCTGGTTATTAGGTGAAATATTACATAAACAAGGGCTTCCGTGCTGGTCTGTAATGAATGTAGATAAATAATGCAAGAATACATATATTTAGAACACTCCGAACATGACTGATATACTAAAACTTTTATGTTGGTGATAGAAGAATATAAGACAAGAGATGCGGTAATGTGGGTAAAGATGTAGATCGGGTGTGTGTGGGTAGGCGTGTAAGATGACACGCTTCACGGCCCTTTCTCTGAGGTCAAAGTGTCCTCTTGGCAGGTACCCTGATCAACATGCCCTTTGGTTAAACAAAAGCGTCGTTATTTTTTAACTAAACAAGATACCCGAGGCTACAAGGTACCCGAGGCTTAACCTACACATTGAATCCCGGGGGTATGGTCCACATCTCGTTAAGGGTGGACCCGGCTTTCAGTACCACCGGGTCACGGTCTGTTGTTTTCTTCGTCTTAAAAAAAAAAAAGACAGTAGATGGCACGGAAGGTAATCGTGATCAACAAGGTGATGCTTGCACCCAGGCTAAGTAGATTTTAGCCTACAAACCCTCACCACCGCCAGCTGGTAAACCCATCTAGCCAGCTCTTGCGGGTTTTAACAGATTAAGAGAAAATTTAGAAAAAAGAGAGACACAGGGAATGTGTGGGTAGAGATGTAGATTAGAGACACTGTGATTGTGTGGGTAGAGATGTAGATTAGAGACACTGTGATTGTGTGGGTAGAGATGCAGATCAGAGACACTGGGATTGTGTGGGTAGAGATGCAGATTAGAGACACTGTGATTGTGTGGGTAGAGATGTAGATTAGAGGCATTGGGATTGTGTGGGTAGAGATGCAGATTAGAGACACTGTGATTGTGTGGGTAGAGATGCAGATTAGAGACACTGGGATTGTGTGGGTAGAGATGCAGATTAGAGACACTGTGATTGTGTGGGTAGAGATGTAGATTAGAGACACTGGGATTGTGTGGGTAGAGATGTAGATTAGAGGCATTGGGATTGTGTGGGTAGAGATGTAGATTAGAGGCATTGGGATTGTGTGGGTAGAGATGTAGATTAGAGGCATTGGGATTGTGTGGGTAGAGATGCAGATTAGAGACACTAGGATTGTGTGGGTAGAGATGTAGATTAGAGGCATTGGGATTGTGTGGATGTAGATGTAGATTAGAGGCATTGGGATTGTGTGGATGGAGATGTAGATTAGAGGCATTGGGATTGTGTAGGTAGACATGTAGATTGGAGACACTGGGATTGTGTGACAAACTGATAATGCAAGCATTCCCGAACACATAACAGCAAGTTAATCAGAGAGTTGTTATATGTTGTTATATCATCATCATCATCATCATCATCATCATCATCAAATGACGCAAGAAAACCGTCGGAACAACTTCACTGAAATTTTTCATGAATAAAAATACAATACAGGGCCATGAACCAGAGGCAGATCACCCATTAGGCTAAACTGGGGGCCCATGCCTGGGGGCCCAAAATGGCCAACATTTCAAGAGGGGTTAGCTCAAGCCACGAACCATGTCATTTTGATAAGAGGAATTACGGGGATCCCTACCCCAATACGTTAGCCAGGCTAAGCCTGTTGCTGGGGGTTCCAACGCAGTGGGACATCCGTAGTCAGCTATTGCCCGCCAACCCTGACGCTAGCATGTCAGCTATTGCCTGCCAACCCTGACGCTAGCATGTCAGCTATGGCCCGCCAATCCTGACGCTAGCATGTCAGCTATGGCCCGCCAACCCTGACGCTAGCATGTCAGATATGGCCCGCCAACCCTGACGCTAGCATGTCAGATATGGCCCGCCAACCCTGACGCTAGCATGTCAGCTATGGCCCGCCAACTATGACGCTAGCATGTCAGCTATGGCCCGCCAACTATGACGCTAGCATGTCAGCTATTGCCCGTCAACCCTGACGCTAGCATGTCAGCTATGGGTCGCTCGCTGTCCCATGACTCCCTACAAAGTGTCCTAGATATATGATCATTCTCCCTTGCTGTAGTGTTTCTGCGCCTATTGCATCTACAGATAGTTTTCGTTCATTTTTTAATTATAGGGAAAAAACTTTGTCTTTTTAATACTTCTAGTCCGTATTCTTTACTTACTTTTGTCTTTTTAATACTTACTTCTAGCCCATATTCTCTGCTTGGGCAGTTCATGGCACAAGGTTCCACAGGTCATCAATATTGTCAGTAAAGGACTACATAATATGGCCACTGATTGTTCTTGCAACGATGATTAATCCAGGGATTTCACTTGTGTCTTCTGAGATAATGTCCTCTTAAACTGACACCACGTGGAAGGCCCTTGTGTGGGACAAGTTGTATGTGAGATAGACCAGGTCGTGTGGGACAAGTTGTATGTGAGATAGACCAGGTCGTGTGGGACAAGTTGTATGTGAGATAGACCAGGTCGTGTGGGATATGTTGTATGTGAGATAGACCAGGTCGTGTGGGATATGTTGTATGTGAGATAGACCAGGTCGTGTGGGACAAGTTGTATGTGAGATAGACCAGGTCGTGTGGGACAAGTTGTATGTGAGATAGACCAGGTCGTGTGGGACAAGTTGTATGTGAGATAGACCAGGTCGTGTGGGACAAGTTGTATGTGAGATAGACCAGGTCGTGTGAGAGATACATGCAAGGAGACTGGGCTTTGTGAGAGTTACATGCAAGCAGACTGAGCTTTGTGAGAGTTACATGCAAGTAGACTGAGCTTGTGAGAGGTACATGCAAGTAGACTGAGCTTTGTAAGAGGTACATGGAAGTAGACTGGGCTTTGTGAGAGTTACATGCAAGGAGACTGGGCTGTGTGAGAGTTACATGCAAGTAGACTGAGCTTGTGAGAGGTACATGCAAGTAGACTGAGCTTTGTGAGAGTTACATGCTAGTAGACTGAGCTTTGTGAGAGTTACATGCAAACAGACTGGGCTTTGTGAGAGTTACGTGAAAGCAGACTGGGCTGTGTGAGAGTTACGTGAAAACAGACTGGGCTTTCTGAGAGTTACGTGAAAGCAGACTGAGCTTTGTGAGAGTTACATGCAAACAGACTGGGCTTTGTGAGAGTTACGTGAAAGCAGACTGGGCTGTGTGAGAGTTACGTGAAAGCAGACTGGGCTTTGTGAGAGTTACGTGAAAGCAGACTGGGCTTTGTGAGAGTTACGTGAAAGCAGACTGGGCTTTATGAGAGTTACGTGAAAGCAGACTAGGCTTTGTGAGAGTTATGTGAAAGCAGACTGGGCTTTGTGAGAGTTACGTGAAAGCAGACTGGGCTTTGTGATAGTTACGTGAAAGCAGACTGGACTTTGTGAGAGTTACGTGAAAGCAGACTGGGCTTTGTGATAGTTACGTGAAAGCAGAATAGGCTTTGTGAGAGTTACGTGAAAGCAGACTGGACTTTGTGAAAGTTACATGCAAACAGACTGGGCTTTGTGAGAGTTACGTGAAAGCAGACTGGGCTGTGTGAGAGTTACGTGAAAGCAGACTGGGCTTTGTGAGAGTTACGTGAAAGCAGACTGGGCTTTGTGAGAGTTACGTGAAAGCAGACTGGGCTTTGTGAGAGTTACGTGAAAGCAGACTAGGCTTTGTGAGAGTTATGTGAAAGCAGACTGGGCTTTGTGAGAGTTACGTGAAAGCAGACTGGGCTTTGTGAGAGTTACGTGAAAGCAGACTGGGCTTTGTGAAAGTTACATGCAAACAGACTGGGCTTTGTGAGAATTACGTGAAAGCAGACTGGACTTTGTGAGAGTTACGTGAAAGCAGACTGGGCTTTGTGAGAGTTACATGCAAACAGACTGGGCTTTGTGAGAGTAGCAACGCTGAAGTCTGGATGGAGGTAAGCCACTTGTAAGATGAAACGTTCTGAGATTTGTCAAGCGAAGACTATTTTTAGCTGTGTCCTTCACCTCAGAAGGATGACACTGACTTTAACTTAAATTTCTAACATTCATTCATTCATTCCTTTGCATGTCCCTTGCGGAACTTCGCCTCCCAAACAGCACTCCTGTAGGCCTCTCGGTTGTGAGCAAGATGGCCTGCTGCTGCTGCATCCATTTCCAGATCATCAACGATGTCTTGCAGCCATCTTCGTTTCGGTCTTCCTCTCTTTCTTTTTCCCATTATGTATCCTTCCAATATGGTCTTCTCTAAATTATCATGACGTTTAATGTGGCCAAAATATTTAAGTTTTCTCTCTTTAATCCTCTTTACTAGCCAGCCTTCTTCAATATTAAGCTCTTGCAGTATAGATATATTTGTTCTTTTTTGTGTCCACGATATTTGGAGAACTCTTCTATAGCATTTACATTCAAAGGCATTTATGTGCTTCTCAGCTGTTTTGTTAAGTGTCCAGGTCTCACAGGCATATGTTGCGATGGGAAAGATGCATGCCTTTAAAAATCTTATTTTTGTGGTTCTGTCTGCTCCTCTCCACAGATTCTTTATTTGTTTTACTTTCTGAAGAGCAATAGATGTCCTCCTTTAATTTCCCTCATTGTATCTCCATTATTAGTTAGTAGTGATCCAAGATATTCAAAACTCTCCACTTCTTCCAGTTTTTCCTCACTGATACATATTTCAGTTGCCTTGTTTGTTTTGTCAGTTGTCATCACTTTAGTTTTCTTTGCATTAAGATAGAGGTTCTGCTCTTCGCTGTTCTTGCGGACTGACATAATTAGTTTTTCCATTCCTTCTTGTGTTGTGGACAGTAATACTGTGTCATCAGCATATCTAATCTCTGGTATTTCATAACCTCCAACTGTTATGGCATCGTAATATTCTTTGTCTACATCTTCTCTAACATTCCTCATTATATTTTCAGTATACAAGTTAAATAAGTAGGGTGACAATATGCACCCCTGACGGACCCCTTGTTTTATGTCAAACCAACTTGTTGTTTCACCATTTATTCTGACTGCTGCTTGTTGGTCTAAATACAGCAGTGATGTTAATTGTATCAAATGTGTTGGAAATCCCATTTTTTCCATTATTTCCCAAAGTTTCTGGTGTTGTACACAATAGTTATAACAATAGTTATAAAATATCATCAGTTTTTATTATTTAAGAAATTTTCACAGTTCTCTCCCTTTTCACTCTCTCTATCTCTCAGCAACTAGCTCTCTTTTTCTCTTTCATTCAGTCCCGACCTCTCTCTCTTTTTCATTCAATCCCGACCTCTTATTCTCAGCCTCTACTCTCTATCTCTCTCTCTCTCTCATATTCTCAGCCCCTACACAACTCTCTCTCTCTCTCTCTCTCTCTCTTTCATTCAGTCCCGACCTCTTATTCTCAGCCTCTACTCTCTCTCTCTCTCTTTCATTCAGTCCCGACCTCTTATTCTCAGCCTCTAGTCTCTCTCTCTCTCTTTCATTCAGTCCCGACCTCTTATTCTCAGCCTCTACTCTCTAACTCTCTCTCTCTCTCATATTCTCAGCCCCTACACAACTCTCTCTCTCTCTCTTTCATTCAGTCCCGACCTCTTATTCTCAGCCTCTATTCTCTCTCTCTCTCATTCTCAGCCCATACAACTCTCTCTCTCTCTTTCATTCAGTCCTTACTCTCTCTCTCTTTCATTCAGTCCCGACCTCTATCTCTCTCTCTTATTCTCAGCCGCTAATCTCTCTCCTCCTTTAATTCAGTCCCGACCTTTATCTCTCTCTCTTATTCTCAGCCTCTACTCTCTCTCTCTCTCTCTTATTCTCAGCCCCTACTCTCTCTCTCTTATTCTCAGCCTCTACTCTCTCTTATTCTCAGCCCCTACTCTCTCTCTTATTCTCAGCCTCTACTCTCTCTCTCTCTCTTATTCTCAGCCCCTACTTCCTCTCTCTTATTCTCAGCCCCTACTCTTTCTCTCATTCTCAGCCTCTACTCTCTCTCTTATTCTCAGCCCCTACTCTCTCTCTCTCTCTCTTATTCTCAGCCTCTACTCTCTCTCTCTCTTATTCTCAGCCCCTACTCTCTCTCTCTTATTCTCAGCCTCTACTCTCTCTCTCTCTTATTCTCAGCCCCTACTCTCTCTCTCTTTCTTATTCTCAGCCTCTACTCTCTCTCCCTCTCCCTCTTATTCTCAGCCCCTACTCTCTCTCTCTCTTATTCTCAGCCTCTACTCTCTCTCTCTTATTCTCAGCCTCTACTCTCTCTCTCTCTCTTATTCTCAGCCTTTACTCTCCTCTCTCTTATTCTAAGCCACTACTCTCTCTCTCTTATTCTCAGCCTCTACTCTCTCTGTCTCTCTTATTCTCAGCCTCTACTCTCTCTCTCTCTCTTATTCTCAGCCCCTACTCTCTCTCTCTTATTCTCAGCCTATTCTCTCTCTTGTTCTCAGCCCCTACTCTCTCCTCTTTTTCTCAGCCCCTACTCTCTCTTATTCTCAGCCCCTACTCTCTCTCTTATTCTCAGCCACTACTCTCTCTCTCTTATTCTCAGCCTCTACTCTCTCTCTCTTATTCTCAGCCCCTACTCTCTCTCTTATTCTCAGCCCCTACTCTTTCTCTCTTATTCTAAGCCCCTACTCTCTCTCTCTCTTATTCTCAGCCTCTACTCTCTCTCTCTTATTCTCAGCCCCTACTCTCTCTCTCTCTTATTCTCAGCCTCTACTCTCTCTCTCTCTCTTATTCTCAGCCTCTACTCTCTCTTTCTTATTCTCAGCATCTACTCTCTCTCTTTCATCCAGTCTCGATATTTGTCTCTCCTTTGTTCTCAGACCCTACTATCTCTCATTCTTCTTCTCTTCTCTCAGTCCTCCATACCTCTCTCTCCCTTGTTCTCAATCTCTGATCTCTCTCTTTCTCAGCTCCCATCTCTCTCACTCTCTTCTCTCAGTCTTCGATACATCTCTCTCACTCTCTTCTCTCAGTCTTCGATACATCTCTCTCACTCTCTTCTCTCAGTCTTCGATACATCTCTCTCACTCTCTTCTCTCAGTCTTCGATACATCTCTCTCACTCTCTTCTCTCAGTCTTCGATACATCTCTCTCCCATGTTCTCAGACTCTAATATATCTATTTCTCACCATACTTTGTCTCTTCTCTCAGTTCTCCATACCTATCCCTTTCTTGTTCTCAATCCCAGATATCTCTCATTTTCGGCCCTACTCCTATCATTCCTCTATACATTTCTATCTCTTGTTCCCAGACCCTGATATCTCTCTTTCTCAGCTCTCCTCTCTCTCACTATTTTCTCTCTGTCTTCGATACCTCTTTCTCCTTTGTTCTCGGACCCTGATATCTCTCTTTCTCAGCTCTCCTCTCTCTCACTATTTTCTCTCTGTCTTCGATACCTCTTTCTCCTTTGTTCTCAGACCCTGAAATCTCTCTTTCTCAGTCCCACCCCTCTGTCTCTCTTTTCTCAGACCCTGATATCTCTCTCTCTCATCCTCTCTCTCTCTCTTCTCTCAGTCCACGATACCTCTCTCTCCCTTGTTCTCAGACTGATATATATCTTTCTCAGCCATCTCTCTCCCCCCTCTCTCTCTTCTCTCAGTCCTCGATACTTCTCTCTCTCTCTCTCTTGTTCTCAGATCCTGATATCTCTATTTATCAGCCCCTTGCTCTCTCTCTCTCTCCTCTCTCTCTTTCTCTTCTCTTAGTCCTCAATACCTCTCTCTCTCTCTCACTCTTATTCTCAGACCCTGATATCTCTCTTTCTTAGCTCTCTCTCTTCTCTCAGTCCTCAATACCTCCTTCTCCCTTGTTCTCAGACCCTGATATCTCTTTCTCACCCCCATCTCTCACTCCTTCTCTTCTCTCCGTCCTCGAAATCTCTCTATCTTATTCTCAGACATCTCTCTTTCTCAGCCCCCCTCCCTCTCTCTTTTCCTTCAGTCCTCGATACCTCCCTCTTCATTGTTCTCAGATATCTGATATCTTCCTTTCTCAGCCCCCCCCCCCTCTCTCTCTCTCTTCTCTCAGTCTTCGATACCTCTCTCTCTTTCTCTTGTTCTCACGCCCTGATATCTCTCTCTTCTTTCAATCCTCGATACCTCTCTCTCTTTCTCTTGTTCTCACGCCCTGATATCTCTCTCTTCTCTCAATCCTCGATACCTCTCTCTCTTTCTCTTGTTCTCACGCCCTGATATCTCTCTTTCCTCTCAGTCCTCGATACCTCCCTCTTCATTGTTCTCAGACCCTGATATCTCCTTTTTCTCTTAGTCTTCGATACCTCTCTCTCTTTCTCTTGTTCTCACGCCCTGATATCTCTCCCTTCTCTCAATCCTCGATACCTCTCTCTCTTTCTCTTGTTCTCACGCCCTGATATCTCTCTTTTCTCTTAGTCTTCGATACCTCTCTCTCTCTCTTTCTCTTGTTCTCACGCCCTGATATCTCTCTTTTCTCTCAGTCCTCGATACCTCCCTCTTCATTGTTCTCAGACCCTGATATCTTTCTTTCTCAGCGCCCGCTTTTTTCTCTTTATTTCTTTCAAGCCCCGCGGCTTGTCTCTCTCTCTCCTGCGCTCATGTAAAAAACAGTCGGCAGTGAGCTCTCTATACCCTCCAACAGCTCCCCAGCGCTAGGGAGTGAGCGCGCTGATCTGAGGAAGGATTGAGGTCACGTGAACAATGCTGGCACGTGTACATCAACATTGTTGACAGAAACACAAGACCAGTTAGCTTCTAACGCGGCTCCACGCACAGCCGGCTCTGTCAAAACATTCTCAGCAGAAAGGAGAAGACTGATGCACGACGGTGGCTGATGTGTGAGGTGTAGTGCTGGTCGCGTGCAGGAACTTTGTCAATCTTCAGAGCCGGCTCCTGGGATGAATCTCTGGCTGCCAGGTAACATTAGCCTGCTCTCCTACACCAGGTCTAGCTCCTCGAGTTTCACGTGCTGGCTTGTACGACTTAAACTACCTCATTATTTCTTCTTCTTCTTCTTCTACAGAAACTGTTTCTCTGAGAAAATGTTGTAGCATGGCTCCACGGAGGGACCACAAATGTTTGATTCTCTCCGAGTTTTTTATCTGAGCTCACTCTTGTTCAGGGAACCTGCCTGGCTGTGCCTGGAGCAGGTGTGACTCATCCTGGAGAGAAGGAACTTCTTAAGTTTAGAATCAAAATAAAAGGCGACAGCCTGTAGCCAGTTTGTGTTTTTCAGACTGAAAAGATGGTCCAGGGTTTTCTGTGAGGAGTCAAGTAAGACGTGAGTGTTGGCTAGAACTGGAGGAGGAATGTTGTCTGTGAGGAGTCAAGTAAGAAGCGAATGGGCTAGAACTGGAGGAGGAATGTTGTCTGTGAGGAGTCAAGTAAGACGCGAGTGTTGGCTAGAACTGGAGGAGGAATGTTGTCTGTGAGGAGTCAAGTAAGAAGCGAATGGGCTAGAACTGGAGGAGGAATGTTGTCTGTGAGGAGTCAAGTAAGACGCGAGTGTTGGCTAGAACTGGAGGAGGAATGTTGTCTGTGAGGAGTCAAGTAAGAAGCGAATGTTGGCTAGAACTGGAGGAGGAATGTTGGCTAGAAATGGAGGAAGAATGTTGTCTGTTTCTAGGGCTAATACATCAAAACAGAAACCAGTGAAATTTTCAGTTCTGTTCAGTTTTTCTACTCCACGTTTTTGTCTCTAATACATTCATTCTAATAGATTCTCTCTGTCTCTAATAGATTCATTTTAATAGATTCTCTCTATCTCTAATAGATTCTATCTGTCTGATAGATTCTCTCTTTCTCTGATAGATTATGCCTGTCTCTAATAGATTCTCCGTCTCTAATAGATTCTCTCTGTCTCTGATAGTTTCCCTCTGTATCTGATAGATTCTCTCTGTCTCTAATAGATTCTCTGTCTCTAATAGATTCTCTCTGTCTCTAACAGATCCTATCTGCCTCTAACAGATTCTCTCTGTCTCTAATAGATTCTCTCTGTCTCTGATTGATTCTCTCAGGGTCTAATAGATTTTCTCTGTCTCTAACAGATTCTCTCTATTTCTAACAGATTCTCTGGTTCTAACAGATCCTATCTGCCTTTAATAGATTCTCTCCATCTTTAAAAGATTCTCTCTGTCTGTCTGTCTGTCTCTCTCTGTAATAGATTCACATCACATCAAGGGGAATTAATTTTCTGATGTTTAACGCCAGAATCATCTTTTTGTTGCCCTTTATTATAGTGGCCTCCCCTTCTCAGCGGCGTTTTTGTGCATAAAACAGAATTCAATAATTAATTATAATGAATTTTTATGAGATAAATGATATAGTAGAAATATGGTAATGAAATAATAATAATAATAATAGAAACAGAGAAAATTATCGTAGAAAAGCATAAAGAAAAAAGGTAGCAAACTGGTCACGTAGAAGAATAAATACATTCTATGGCACAATCTGGCAACTCTCTGTAATACATTCTATTTCATGACACAATCTGCTAATTTTATGTAATATATTCTATTTCATGACATAATCTGCTAATTTTATGTAATACATTCTATTTCATGACACAATCTGCTAATTTTATGTAATACATTCTATTTCATGACACAATCTGCTAATTTTATGTAATACATTCTATTTCATGACACAATCTGCTAATTTTATGTAATACATTCTATATAATCTGACAACTTTCTGATGGTTCACACTAACCCGGACAAGATGGCGAAGTGGTGGAAGCCACTAATGTATGAAGAAGTCACTTCAAGAACTCTTCAACCCGTTCTTGGGGCCATAAATTATTTGTTTATAAGAAATTCTCCCTGCTACTCAGCGAGAAGCCAGACACGCCTGAGGTAGAATCCTCACAGGCGAAGCGTGAGAGGAGGATCAGTAACATGTCAAAGGTCAACCCGAACTTGGAGATTCTTCCCACCACCTGGTGATCATTGCCTGATACATGAGACACTGGGAGAGAACTGGCTAATGAATTATGGCCCTTGAGGAGTACAAATGATAATAACGATGACGGGGAATATAAATATACAAAGTGTTGAGCACCGCGGCAAGGATTTGTGGAAGAGTTTCCAGTCCCGAGAACAAAGCTGAAACTGTTTGTAACTATATACAGCAAGATGGCCGGTTTCTTTGACCATACGGGAAAAATACACAGCCAAGGGAAAGTACTCTGTGGGGCTGATCAGGGGAGAGAATCTGTAGGGGCATTCTATACTGTTCAAAAAAAAAAAAAAACGCAACAAATAGGATGTTGTGATTTAAGCCGAAGTTTGCTGATCAGACAAGAGCAAATTGTCTGAAACGTTCACTTGGACATCAACTTCACGTGCTGACCTGAACTATACTCAGTAGATGATTCATGAGAACAGAAAAGCTACACTAGTCAAACAGCATTTTTGACAATAACTCATGACAGGTTCACAAGAATCCCGTGAAACTTACCGAACACAAAACTTACTGACCATGTTATTGAATGCATATAAAAGACTGACGCTCCTCGAGTCAGTTCATTTGAAAATTCAATGCGCAAGTATGGCTCATCTCACTACAGAACAGCGACTCATCATCATTGGACGTTTACAGACTGGACAATCACAAAGTGTAGTGGCCAGATAATTTGTGGTTAAAAACACCATTAGTCGCCTTTGGAGACAGTTTCAAGAAACTGGCTCAGTTGCAGACCGGCCGCGCATTGGAAGACCTTTCAAGAAACTGGCTCAGCTGCAGACCGACCGCGCAGTGCAAGACCCATAGTTTCAACTCCTGCCGAAGACCGCGTCATACGGCTGCGTCACCTCAGGAATGGATTTACATCTGCGTCCTCAACAGTCCAGTCAATGACAACAGTTCGTTGAATTTCAGATCAAACGATCAGGAACCGGCTGCACGACGCTGGTCTTTGGGCTAGAAGACCCTACAGAGGTCCTGTTCTTACGGACCGGCATCGCCAGAACCGACTGCAGTGGGCGAACCGGCACCGTCAGTGGACCGTTTCGAATGATTGGAGAAGGGTTTGGTTTAGTGATTAATAATTCTTTCTGCTCCAGCGACACGATAGACGAAGAAAAGCTTACCGCAGAGTCCATGAGCAGTGAAAATTATATAAACTGCGTGGATGAGGCTCATCCACATGGTGGTGGAGGTGTACTGGTGTGGGGGACAATCAGCTTCATGGGAAGAAGTGACCTGGTGCAAACTGAAGGAATGCCCAACGATACGTCGCTGAAATTCCTCGTCCTCACATCCTTCCACTTCTGGGTGCACCAGCGTCGATTTTTCAGCAGGATAACGCTCAACCTTATGTAGCATAACTCACCACCCAGTTCCTCGCTGACAACAACGTCCAGACCATTCCGTGGCCATCCATGTCATCAGACATGAACCCAACAGAACACTTATGGGATGAACTCAACAGACAAGTCTGCCAGCGAGACGTGGCACCAACCAATCTCCGACATCTGTCTCTTGCACTGCGGAAAGAGTGGGCAGCCATCCCACAACAACAGACCCAACGGCTAATCGGATCCATGTCAAGGAAATGTCGTTCTCTGATACAAGCCAGAGGAGACCATACACCTTACTGAAACGGAGGCCTCAGTCGAAAAGAATCAAAGTTCGAACCAAATTTAATGAACATCATTTCATTGTTAAAGTCTTAAAGTTTGTCCATGCCAAGACTGAAAAATTAATTCCGTAAAATAAAATTTTCATACAAGCTTGAAATTTGGTGTCCATTACGACTACAGTAGTGTTGCGTTTCTTTTTTTGAACAGTGGATATATACATACATACATACATACATACATACATACATACATACATACATACATACATACATACATACACACATACATACACACACACACACACATTTTTTGCATACACGTGGGAGTTAAAAGGTCATTTCTGCGTTCTTCATTAAAAGTTTAGTGACTGCAGTGTACCAGGACGTGTAACTAGGCTGGGATATCTGCGCCTTTCTGCTTCACACGTTAGTGTCGGCATGGTTTGTTTTTAGGATGTTTCCATTCTTTCGTATTCACTCATTCTATGGTCTGTTACCGAGGGCAAGTCGTGGAGGCAGAGTAGGATCTTAATTAACTTTGGTTGATTAAATCTGACACAATCATTCGGTTATTGTTTGCTAATATTGACCCAATATTATTATATAATATATATATATATATAATTATATAATGAATGCCTTTGAATGTAAATGCTACAGAAGAGTTCTTCAAATATCATGGACACAAAAAAGAACAAATATATCCATACTACAAGAGCTTAATATTGAAGAAGGCTGTCTAGTAAAGAGGATTAAACAGAGACAACTTAAATATTTTGGACACGTCATGAGAATGTATAGAAGACCGTCTTGGAAGGGTACATAATGGGAAAAAGAAAGAGAGGAAGACCAAGGCGAAGATGGCGCAAGACATCGTTGATGATCTGAAAATTGATGCATCAGCAGCAGGCCATCTTGCTCACAACCGAGAGGCCTACAGGAGTGCTGTTAGGGAGGCAAAGTTCCACAAGGTACATGCAAATGAATGAATGAATGAATATTGACCGAAGTAGTCAGCTTTGGCTCGCTAATCCTGATGCAAACAGGTGAACCATATCCTTGTACAATCAGTCAGCTATTGTTAACTGATCACGCACAATCGATCAGCTACAGTTAACTGATCCCGACACAATCAGTCAGCTACAGTTAAATGATCCTGGCACAATCAGTCAGTTACAGTTCACTGACTCTGACACACACTGTAAAACAGTCAGCTATGGTTCAATGACCCTAGCGAATGTTGTTAGTTATGTATAAACTAGGAAAAAAGTAGGAGCAGCTTTATTACTTAACAAGCACAAAGTTGTGTCGTTTCGGGGTGAGCCTTAATCATACAAAAAAAACATACAAAACGAAGAAATAGAGAGAGGAAATAAAGTATAAATTCACATGAATGCTATGTAAAATATATGACTTGGAAAATATAATAAAATAGAATGGATGGAGCACTTAGCTGTGACTTGTAAAAAGCTGTGACTTGTAAAAAGCTGTGACTTGTAAGAAGCTGTGTTCACAAGTGCGCATGGTGGAGTGTAGAGAATGTTTAAATGTTTAATAGCACTGTATCACTCTCTTCCCTTTACACGTCCCCCTCCCCATTTACGATCCACTTATCACACATCACAAGTCTCCACATTCTCTACATTCCATCACACGCACTTGCGAACACAAACTCTTACAAGCAGTGCTCCCTCTAAGGGCTTGCAGTCTGTGTGCAAAGTGTTCAGCTGGTATGCAAACAAATATTGTGTGTGCACATGTGCGTATAACAACATATATACACACATACTGTAAAGGTCTGTACATTTAATAACAGGATAGACCTGCTGTACTTTTCAGCAGTGGAAATTCATCTGGTCGTTTATTTTAATTACTCTCTATTCTCTGTGTGCCCACCTACCTCGTCAAGATTCTGCTACAATACTACAGAAACTGCAAGATACACATCCGGTCCGAAAGTCATATCTCAACAAGAAAGAAGCAGTACAGGAAAAACATGTACCATCTTTGTATTTTTCTTGATCGCAATTATAGCTCGGAGTAACATCTAGAAACTGGAAAATAAAACTAGCAGTTTGCGCGGCTACAAAAATTTTGTGCGCGGTATGATTTTTTTCTGTGCGCGGCCGCGCAGGCGCGCAGCTTAGAGGGAACAGTGCTTACAAGTCACATCTTACAAGATACAGCTAATTGCTCCATCCATTTTATTTCATTCTACTTTTTTCATTCCTATGTTTTACATATCATTCATGCGAATGTATACTTTATCTTTCTCTCTCTATTTCTTCGTCCTGTATGTTTTTGTATGATTAAGGCTCTCGCCGAAACGTCACAACTTTTAAATCTTTAAATAATAATGCTGTTCCTACTTTTATGCTAGCTTATATATTTTGTTATCACATGTTTACTGCAGTGGTTTCATGTATAGTTATATACTTAGATTTATATACTTATAGTTATATACTTTGGTTTATATACTTTACACTGTGATTTATATACTTAAAGTTATATATTTAGATTTATATATTTATACATTAATTATTCGTTGTTAGCTATGGTTCAATCACTCAACTATAATTCACTGTCTAACAAAAGGGGTCAGCTATGTTTCACTGACGCTGGGACAATCACTCAACTATAATTCAGTATGTCTAACACACGGAGGTCAGCTATAGATCATTAACCTGGGACAATCACTCAACTATAATTCACTATGTCTAACACAAGGGGTTATGTTTCACTGACGCTGGGGCAATCACTCAGCTATAATTCACTGTGTCTAACACAAGGGGTTATGTTTCACTGACGCTGGGGCAATCACTCAACTATAATTCACTATGTCTAACACAAGGGGTTATGTTTCACTGACGCTGAGACAATCACTCAACTATAATTCACTAAATACAAAGGGCCAGGTATGGTTCACTGACCTTGGGACAGAGAGTCAAATATGGCTTAAAGAAAACTTAGCAGAAGTATCCATCCATCCATCCATCCATCCATCCATCCATCCATCCATCCATCCATCCATCCATCCACTTGATCGATTATCATTCATCTTGCACCACATCTTGTGGTATATTACAGAACAACAACACATTCTCTCCACTTCCCATGGTTTACATCCAGTCATGGTAAGACGATTCTAAGATGGTTGAAGTCAAGGGTGCTACTAAATGTGCGTTTTGGTGTAAGACTTTGAATTCACCGTCTCATCTCTTGATTTCCTTCTGTTTACTGAGAGTCTACCTCCATTCTTTCTCTACATTCTCCTCATGTTGTTTGGCGAAGGCAAGAGCTGAAGTCAGATTTTTTTATCTTCTTGCTGTGTAAAGAGTGTCTCTCATTGTTATCTTGTTATTGTGTAAAGAGTATATCTCTCATTGTTATCTTGTTACTGTGTAAAGAGTATCTCTCATTGTTATCTTGTTATTGTGTAAAGAGTATATCTCTAATTGTTATCTTGCTGCTGTTTATATACTTTACACTGTGATTTATATACTTAAAGTTATATATTTAGATTTATATATTTATACATTAATTATTCGTTGTTAGCTATGGTTCAATCACTCAACTATAATTCACTGTCTAACAAAAGGGGTCAGCTATGTTTCACTGACGCTGGGACAATCACTCAACTATAATTCAGTATGTCTAACACACGGAGGTCAGCTATAGATCATTAACCTGGGACAATCACTCAACTATAATTCACTATGTCTAACACAAGGGGTTATGTTTCACTGACGCTGGGGCAATCACTCAGCTATAATTCACTGTGTCTAACACAAGGGGTTATGTTTCACTGACGCTGGGGCAATCACTCAACTATAATTCACTATGTCTAACACAAGGGGTTATGTTTCACTGACGCTGAGACAATCACTCAACTATAATTCACTAAATACAAAGGGCCAGGTATGGTTCACTGACCTTGGGACAGAGAGTCAAATATGGCTTAAAGAAAACTTAGCAGAAGTATCCATCCATCCATCCATCCATCCATCCATCCATCCATCCATCCATCCATCCATCCATCCACTTGATCGATTATCATTCATCTTGCACCACATCTTGTGGTATATTACAGAACAACAACACATTCTCTCCACTTCCCATGGTTTACATCCAGTCATGGTAAGACGATTCTAAGATGGTTGAAGTCAAGGGTGCTACTAAATGTGCGTTTTGGTGTAAGACTTTGAATTCACCGTCTCATCTCTTTGATTTCCTTCTGTTTACTGAGAGTCTACCTCCATTCTTTCTCTACATTCTCCTCATGTTGTTTGGCGAAGGCAAGAGCTGAAGTCAGATTTTTTTATCTTCTTGCTGTGTAAAGAGTGTCTCTCATTGTTATCTTGTTATTGTGTAAAGAGTATATCTCTCATTGTTATCTTGTTACTGTGTAAAGAGTATCTCTCATTGTTATCTTGTTATTGTGTAAAGAGTATATCTCTAATTGTTATCTTGCTGCTGTGTAAAGAGTTTATCTCTCATTGTTATCTTGTTACTGTGTAAAGATTATGTCTCTCACTGTTATCTTGTTACTGTGTAAAGATTATGTCTCTCACTGTTATCTTGTTACTGTGTAAAGAGTATGTCTTTCATTGTTATCTTGTTACTGTGTAAAGATTATGTCTTTCACTATTATCTTGTTACTGTGTAAAGAGTATGTCTCTCAGTGTTATCCTGTTACTGTGTAAAGAATATGTCTCTCATTGTTATTTTGTTACTGTGTAAAGTGTAGGTCTCTCCTTATTATTTTGCTACTAAACAAAGCCAAGGCCTCTAATTGTTACCTTGTTGTTGTGTCAGGTGTAAACCTCTAATTGTTACCTTGTTGTTGTGACAGGTGTAAACCTCTAATTGTTACCTTGTTGTTGTGTCAGGTGTAAACCTCTAATTGCTACCTTGTTGTTGTGTCAGGTGTAAGCCTCTAATTGTTACCTTGTTGTTGTGTTAGGTGTAAGCCTCTAATTGTTACCTTGTTGTTGTGTTAGGTGTAAGCCTCTAATTGTTACCTTGTTGTTGTGTTAGGTGTAAGCCTCTAATTGTTACCTTGTTTTTGTGTTAGGTGTAAGCCTCTAATTGTTACCTTGTTGCTGTGTTAGGTGTAAGCCTCTAATTGTTACCTTGTTGTTGTGTTAGGTGTAAGCCTCTAATTGTTACCTTGTTGTTGTGTCAGGTGTAAACCTCTAATTGTTACCTTGTTGTTGTGTCCGGTGTAAACCTCTAATTGCTACCTTGTTGTTGTGTCAGGTGTAAACCTATAATTGTTACCTTGTTGTTGTGTCAGGTGTAAGCCTCTCATTGTTACTAGTGAACTAACCGGACGGAATCGTGAGATAACAAAATCGGTACTTCAAAATGAAGAAGAGAGAATATGGACAAACAAATGGCGAAGTCAGAGAATAATACAACACGATTAGTAAAATAATAAACTAAAGCTATACTCATTTTGAAATTGTTTACTGAAGCTTACAAATTACTCTAAAACATAATTTACATCAAATTAACCTAAACGATAATTTACATCAAATTACTCTAAAGCATAATTTACATCAAATTACCTTAAAACATAATATACGCCAAATTACTCTAAAACACAATTTAGATCAAATTACTCTAAAATATAATTTACATCCTTTTGATTTTCAGTGCTCTTAATTTTTGGCAGTTTAGACAAAAATAATTTTGTGAACTGGGGGGAAAACTATGATGTTGTTCTAGATAAGAGTACAAAATGTTAAGAAACGGTGAATATTTGGAGGTATCACAAAGTAATAGTTGTCAACATTTGTTAAGATGTCAAGTAGAAGATGCTGTGCCGACAGTTCTGCTCTTTCGCAGGTTGTTGTGTGTAGCCTGGGTGACGAGTGTTATATTACAGCGCCTGTCAGTCTTTGTTAAGCTTGGCAGAGACAGGCGCCAGGAGCTGGCGAGGGCAGCAGTTGAGGGCAGCAGGTGCACAGGCCAGGCCTTGTGTAACTGGAGAAGGCGCTGCCACGCATGGTTAGTCTTACCACGTGATACATCTGCTATAGATAGCTCGGGTGCTAGTACCTGGGGTTTTGTGGACACATGTATCTCTGATCTGTCAGTCAAACAGGCTGAAGTTATATACATTAAATCCTAGGGTCTGTTAAAAGCATAAATCCTAGACTATTATCACACAAATCCTATGCTATATTATCACATATAACCTAGCTATATTGTCACTCAAAATGCTAAATTTTACATGTCTATATTGTTACATAAATCCAGGCGTATATTAGCAATTCATCCCGGCCTGTGTTAGTATTATAAATCTCATCCTGTCTCAACATATATTATCACATAAATCTCGACCTATATTGTCACATAAATCCTGACCTTTGTTATCACAGAAATTCCAGCCTATGTTATCACATGAACCAGGACTACATCACTTAAATCCCAAATATCATTACATAAATCCCAGGCTACATTATCACTTGAATCCTAGGATACACTTACATAAATCCAAGGTTATATTACGTGCATTCTAGATTATACTATCAGCAAAATCCTAGGATATATTATCACATAAATCCTAGGCTATGTCATCACATAAATCTCAGGCTATATTATCACATGAATTTCATGCTATATTATCACATAAATAACAGGCTGTATTATCACATAAATCCTAGGCTACATCACATAAATCGAAGGCTATATTATCATATGAATCCTAAGCTATATCACATAAATCCAAGGCTATATGATCACATGAATCCTAGGCTATATTATCAAATGAACCTCATGCTCTATTATCACGTGAATCCTATGCTATATTGTCACTTGTATCCTATGCTATATTATCACATGAATCTTAGGCTATATCACACAAATCCCAGGCCAGCAACCCTGTGATGCTGGAAATGTCTGAACATTTTGTATAGATGACTAAACATGTATGCGTGTATGTATGTATGTGTTTTTGTTAGCTCAGCATGCACATGAAAGTTTACTGCTATATTTGCCTTTGGGAACTGGAAATGGGCAACAGTACACAATGGAAAAGTACACTTGGTGCAAAAAAAAAAATCAAATATTTCAGGCTGAGAACAAACACAATGTAAAGTAGAAAAAACACAGATCATGTTGATTGTAGAGAAGGCACAGTTTATGTTGATTGTAGAGAAGGCACAGTTTATGTTGATTGTAGAGAAAGCACAGTTCATGTTGATTGTAGAGAAAGCACAGTTCATGTTGATTGTAGAGAAAGCACAGTTCATGTTGATTGTAGAGAAGGCACAGTTTATGTTGATTGTAGAGAAAGCACAGTTTATGTTGATTGTAGAGAAAGCACAGTTTATGTTGATTGTAGAGAAGGCACAGTTTATGTTGATTGTAGAGAAAGCACAGTTTATGTTGATTGTACAGAAAGCACAGTTTATGTTGATTGTAGAGAAAACACAGTTTGTGTTGAATGTAGAGAAAACATAAATAAAGAAATAAATCTTTTTTTTTTTTTCTGGAGAAAACTTTGAGGACATCCTAAAAGGTAAAGAGAAAAGTTTCTTTTGGTGTTGTTGTTTTTAGCACATTTTAAACGCATAGAAAAAAAAAGAAAGCTATAGAGAAAACTACCAGGACATGTTAAAAGCCGTAGAGAAAACTTCGAAGACACGTTAAAAGCCGTAGAGAAAACTACCTGGACATGTTAAAAGCTGTAGAGAAAACTACTAGGACATGTTAAAATCTGTAGAGAAAACTACTAAGACATGTTAAAAGCTGTAGAGAAAACTACCTGGACATGTTAAAAGCTGTAGAGAAAACTACTAGGACATGTTAAAAGCCGTAGAGAAAACTACTAGGACATGTTAAAAGCCGTAGAGAAAACTTCGAGGACATGTTAAAAGCCGTAGAGAAAACTTCGAGGACATGTTAAAAGCCGTAGAGAAAACTACTAGGACATGTTAAAAGCTGTAGAGAAAACTACTAGGACATGTTAAAAGCTGTAGAGAAAACTACCAGGACATGCTGGAAGTTATCACAAAGACATATGTTAAACTGTTGCTGAGTGAGATTGTAGCAAAAAATGAAAACATTTGACACACTTTCAGAGACATACTATTTTATGAAAGAAAAAATCTGAAAGCCCTGGCAAATAGGCTGTGCCATCTTAATGTATGGGCCCATCTGGGGACTACACAGGGGGCTCAAGTGTACGGGGCCCAAATAGACCATGAAAATCTATAAATTCCTAACATTACTTGCATAGATTTGAGAGGATCTCAGGGGCCCAGTGCGTTACTTTGGCAAAGGACCCCCGATGCTGTTAAGACGGCCCTGCAGATAGGTAAGATACATTATTTTTTAAAAAGGGCGTCTTCATCTATGCCACATTTCTATGCCATGTGCATCATGCTTCAATGAGAATATTTTTTTATCTATAGCATGCTTCAATAATAATGTTGTTTATGTTTAGCATTCTTCAATGACATTTTTTTTATTTATAGCACACTTCAGTGAGAATTTTTATCTATAGTACACTTCAGTGATACATTTTTTTATTTATAGCACGCTCCAGTGAGAATTTTTTTATCTATAGCACTCTTGAATAACATTTTTTTATCTATACCACGCTTCAGTGAGATTTTTTATCTGCAGCACGCTTCAATAAGAATGTTTTTATCTATAGCACGCATCAGTGAGAATCTTTTTAACCATAGCATGCTTCACGGAGAATGTTTTTATCTATAGCATGCTTCAAGGAGAAATTTTATCTATATCATGCTTCACGGAGAAAGTTTTTGTTATAGCACGCTTCAAGGAGAATTTTTTTTGTCTTCATGTCTGCTATTAATAGCTCATGGCCCGTGTCACAATCAGCACCTGGTAAAGTTTTTGCTGATGTTATACTTGACCTCCACCTTCTTTGCACTAAAATGTAATCAATTTGATTCTTGGTTTTCCCATCAGGTGATGTCCATGTGTAAAGTCTTCTTGGATGTTGTTTAAAAAGTGTGTTAGCGATCATTAGCTCATTTTTCATGCAAAACGCCATTAGATTGTCACCTGCTTCATTTCTATGTCCTATACTAAATTTCCCTACAACATGTCCTTCGTCTTCTGTTCTTTCTGTACCAATCTTTGCATTAAAATCCACCATTATTAATACAGTATCATTTTTCCGTACCTGGTGTATCGCCGTTTGCAGTTTGTTATAAAAGTCTTCTACTTCCTCCTCTTCTGCTGCTGATGTAGGTGCATATATCTGAATGATTGTTACATTTCTAGGAATGCTCTTAAGTCTGATTGTTAGGATTCTATCACTTACTGGATTGTAGCCTAGTAATGCTTTTGATGTTGATTTGTCCAAATAAAAAGCCACTCCGTTCTTTCCTGATCCTTTCCATCGATGTTCGCAGATTCCCAAAATGTGGGTATTCCACCTTGCTCAAGGGTGTCCCGTAGACTGACGGAGGTAAGGAGGCGTCTTACTTCTACTTTTATAGGAGATATCCCTACCCCGCTAACCACACTCCGACAATACTACTACTACTACTACTACTACTACTACCACTACTACTACTACTACTACTACTACTACTACTACTACTACCAATAATAATAATAATAATAATACAGTAATAGAGGCAAGGCAACAGATAATAACAGGTAATAAAGAGAGCATGTAAAATTTTAGGTTAAGAAAAGAAATTCATATTTTATGTCTATGCGTGGCAGAAGAATAGGAATATGTGCACACATCCACGGCCGTGTGTACTTGTTGTCTGTGTCAGACTATTTATCCACGGCCGTGTGTACATGGAGTCTGTGTCAGACTATTTATCAACGGCTGTGTGTACTTGGAGTCAGTGTCAGACTATTTATCCACGGCCGTGTGTACTTGGAGTCAGTGTCAGACTATTTATCCACGGCTGTATGTACCTGGAGTCAGTGTCAAACTATTTATCCACGGCTGTGTGTACTTGGAGTCTGTGTCAGACTATTTATCCACGGCTGTGTGTACCTGGAGTCAGTGTCAAACTATTTATCCACGGCTGTGTGTACTTGGAGTCTGTGTCAGACTATTTATCCACGGCTGTGTGTACCTGGAGTTAGTGTCAAACTATTTATCCACGGCTGTGTGTACTTGGAGTCTGTGTCAGACTATTTATCCACGGCTGTGTGTACCTGGAGTCAGTGTCAGACTATTTATCCACGGCTGTGTGTACTTGGAGTCTGTGTCAGACTATTTATCCACGGCTGTGTGTACCTGGAGTCAGTGTCAAACTATTTATCCACGGCTGTGTGTACTTGGAGTCTGTGTCAGACTATTTATCCACGGCTGTGTGTACTTGGAGTCAGTGTCAGACTATTTATCCACGGCTGTGTGTACTTGGAGTCTGTGTCAGACTATTTATCCACGGCTGTGTGTACTTGGAGTCTGTGTCAGACTATTTACTCGATAAGTCCTCAAAGATGTCGTGGTTTTGATCGTTCTCTCCCCCCTCGTGGATCTGTCATGTCTGCATCAACTGCCATGTCTGCAGCAACTGTCATGTCTGCAGCAACTGTCATGTCTGCAGCAACTGCCATGTCTGCAGCAACTGCCTGTCTGCAGCAACTGTCATGTCTGCAGCAACTGCCTGTCTGCAGCAACTGCCTGTCTGCAGCAACTGCCTGTCTGCAGCAACTGCCTGTCTGCTTTCTCGAGTCCAGCCCTGACTGTGATCCTGCTCACACCGGAAACAGGATCCAAACATCTGACAGCTCAGGCCTGTCTGTCCGAAGAGGGGTGTCCAGAGACTTATTTGCCGAACAATCAGCAACGACTGCCCTTGTGCCAAAGCCAGGTTTGCCAACAAATACTGGGTCAGTCTGACCTCACACGCTAGCCAGTAAGTAACCAGTGTCCGGGTGGTAGCCATGTACAATGTTTGAACTAGTAAACGGGCAACATATCCCAGGCTGACCGCTCGTTGAACTAGTAAACGGGCAACATATCCCAGGCTGACCGCTCGTTGAACTAGTACACGGGCAACATATCCCAGGCTGACCGCTCGTTGAACTAGTACACGGGCAACATATCCCAGCTGACCGCTGGTTGAACTAGTACATGGGCAACATATCCCAGGCTGACCGCTCGACTCTGGATTCCTAACCAAAGGAGAGTGTTGAAGCAAAATAATTACATGAAATGTGGGATGACTGCAGAGATAAATTACCAGACGTTTGGTGTAGAAGATACGCTCTCACAGCTCGAGAGATAAATTACCAGATGTTTGGTGTAGAAGATACACCCTCACAGCTCGAGAGATAAATTACCAGATGTTTGGTGTAGAAGATACACTCTCACAGCTCGAGAGATAAATTACCAGATGTTTGGTGTAGAAGATACACTCTCACAGCTCGAGAGATAAATTACCAGATGTTTGGTGTAGAAGATACGCTCTCACAGCTCGAGAGATAAATTACCAGATGTTTGGTGTAGAAGATACGCTCTCACAGCTCGAGAGATAAATTACCAGATGTTTGGTGTAGAAGATACGCTCTCACAGCTCGAGAGATAAATTACCAGATGTTTGGTGTAGAAGATACACTCTCACAGCTCGAGAGATAAATTACCAGATGTTTGGTGTAGAAGATACGCTCTCACAGCTCGAGAGATAAATTACCAGACGTTTGGTGTAGAAGATACGCTCTCACAGCTCGAGAGATAAATTACCAGATGTTTGGTGTAGAAGATACACTCTCACAGTTCGAGTACTTCTTTCTGTTTCGTCTCTTGACTCTAGTGTTTTCTATGGTGATATTCTAATAGTTTTGAAACAGATTTTGTCAGGATGGGGAGTTGGTCAGATGATTTCTTTTTACAAATAACCGGAAGTATATACAAGTAGAAAGCTTCTCAGTAGGAATCATCATCATCACGAGGATGACTTTGAGTCATACTACATTTGTGAGGGTGATGAAAACAATCAGCTTATTATTATGAACCTCATGAAGATGTTAGACAGGTTGGTGGATGATTTGCTGGTCTGGGTGAGTATGTCACCCCTCCAAGGCAATATTCAGTCATCCCCCTAACATTCTGAAAGTGATGGCTCAGTCGTTTTCCTTAATATAAGTGTTGGCTCAGCCATCATCCTAACTTACTGTAAGTGCTGACTCAGTCATCCTCCTAAATGAATATAAATGTTGACTCAGTCATCCTCCTAACTTACCATAAGTGTAGACTCAGTCATCCTCCTAACTTACCATAAGTGTAGACTCAGTCATCCTCCTTACTTACTATAAGTGTAGACTCAGTCATCCTCCTTACTTACTATAAGTGTAGACTTAGTGATCCTCCTTACTTACTATAAGTGTAGACTCAGTCATCCTCCTTACTTACTATAAGTGTAGACTTAGTGATCCTCCTAACTTACTATAAGTGTAGACTCAGTCATCCTCCTAACTTACTATAAGTGTAGACTCAGTCATCCTCCTAACTTACTATAAGTGTAGACTCAGTCATCCTCCTAACTTACTATAAGTGTAGACTCAGTCATCCTCCTTACTTACTATAAGTGTAGACTTAGTGATCCTCCTAACTTACTATAAGTGTTGACTCAGTCATCCTCCTAACTTACTATAAGTGTAGACTCAGTCATCCTCCTAACTTACTATAAGTGTAGACTCAGTCATCCTCCTAACTTACTATAAGTGTAGACTCAGTCATCCTCCTAACTTACTATAAGTGTAGACTCAGTCATCCTCCTAACTTGCTATAAGTGTAGACTCAGTCATCCTCCTAACTTGCTATAAGTGTAGACTCAGTCATCCTCCTAACTTACTATAAGTGTAGACTCAGTCATCCTCCTTACTTACTATAAGTGTTGACTCAGTCATCCTCCTAACTTACTATAAGTGTAGACTCAGTCATCCTCCTTACTTACTATAAGTGTAGACTCAGTCATCCTCCTTACTTACTATAAGTGCTGGCTCAGACATCCTCTTACTGACTATAAGCGTTGGCTTATTCATACTCTTTACTGATTGTTGGTCAGTCATTTCCTAACTTACTATAAATGTTGGCTCCGTTGTACTCCCAATTGATTATTAATGTTGGCTCAGCCATCTTCCTAACTTACTATGAGTATTGACTCAGTTATCTTCCTAACTTACAATAAGTGTTGGCTCCTAACTGACTCTTAGTGTTGGCTCAGTCATACTCCTAACTGATTATTAGGGTTAGCTCCTAACTTACTATAAGTGTTCGCTCAGTCATACTTCTAATTTACTATAAGTTTTGGCTCAGTCATCCTCTTTACTGACTATTAGTGGTGGGTCAGTCATACTCCAAACTTACTATAAGTATTGGCTCAGTCATCCTCCTTACTGACTACTAGTGTTGGCTCAGTCATCTTCATAACTTACAAGTGTTTGTTCAGTCATACTCCTAAATGACTATTAGTATTGGCACAGTCTTCTTCCTAACTTACTATTAGTGTTGGCTCAGCCATACTACTTACGGAATATTAGTGTTGGCTCAGTCATACTACTTACGGAATATTAGTGTTGGCTCAGCCATACTACTTACGGACTATTAGTGTTGGCTCAGTCATACTACTTACGGACTATTAGTGTTGGCTCAGCCATACTACTTACGGAATATTAGTGTTGGCTCAGTCATACTACTTACGGAATATTAGTGTTGGCTCAGCCATACTACTTACGGAATATTAGTGTTGGCTCAGTCATACTACTTACGGAATATTAGTGTTGGCTCAGTCATACTACTTACGGAATATTAGTGTTGGCTCAGTCATACTACTTACGGACTATTAGTGTTGGCTCAGTCATACTACTTACGGAATATTAGTGTTGGCTCAGTCATACTACTACGGACTATTAGTGTTGGCTCAGTCATACTACTTACGGACTATAGTGTTGGCTCAGTCATACTACTTACGGAATATTAGTGTTGGCTCAGTCATACTACTTACGGAATATTAGTGTTGGCTCAGTCATACTACTTACGGACTATTAGTGTTGGCTCAGTCATACTACTTACGGAATATTAGTGTTGGCTCAGTCATACTACTTACGGACTATTAGTGTTGGCTCAGTCATACTACTTACGGACTATTAGTGTTGGCTCAGTCATACTACTTACGGACTATTAGTGTTGGCTCAGTCATACTACTTACGGACTATTAGTGTTGGCTCAGTCATACTACTTACGGAATATTAGTGTTGGCTCAGTCATACTACTTACGGACTATTAGTGTTGGCTCAGTCATACTACTTACGGACTATAGTGTTGGCTCAGTCATACTACTTACGGAATATTAGTGTTGGCTCAGTCATACTACTTACGGACTATTAGTGTTGGCTCAGTCATACTACTTACGGACTATTAGTGTTGGCTCAGTCATACTACTTACGGACTATTAGTGTTGGCTCAGTCATACTCCACACTGACTATACATGTGTAGAAAATTTACGAAAAACAGTTTTCCTTTTCCTTTTGGATGGAAAAAACTGACCCAAATTTAATGGACGATCAGGAGGTTGTGGTGGAAGGATCTGCTTATCGCCATCTTGTGCCCGAGTTAACATCATCTTCGTGTTGCTATAGCAACATCATGAACAACATGAGCTCTCAAATTCTGGCTGCCAGTCTATACTTTTCTAAAATATTTTTATTTGAAATTATAACATGAACGAGAAAGGACTGAAATAATCAAGGGTTAATAGCCGATAAATATTTTCAGTTTGTTGATTTAAATTAAAGAGCAGAAGATACAGGAAGTGACGTCATTAAAAGGCAAACACTAAAGACACGACTAGGAAAAAGTTATCGAAGTATACAACTGTTTGCCGGACTAGAGAAGGCTTCTACGTGCTCAAGAGAAGTTACCAACAGTTAAAATTATTTCTGTTATAACCAGAAGTTGGTCGGTTAGACATAGCTCTGTTATAACTAGAAGTTGGTCTGTATGAACAGTTAGAAATAGCTCTGTTATAACTAGAAGATGGTCTGTATGAACAGTTAGAAATAGCTCTGTTATAACTAGAAGATGGTCTGTACGAACAGTTAGAAATAGCTCTGTTATAACTAGAAGCTGGTCTGTATGAACAGTTAGAAATAGCTCTGTTATAACTAGAAGATGGTCTGTATGAACAGTTAGAAAAAGCTCAGTCATACTACTTACGGAATATTAGTGTTGGCTCAGCCATACTACTTACGGATATTAGTGTTGGCTCAGTCATACTACTACTACGGAATATTAGTGTTGGCTCAGTCATACTACTTACGGAATATTAGTGTTGGCTCAGTCATACTACTTACGGACTATTAGTGTTGGCTCAGTCATACTACTTACGGAATATTAGTGTTGGCTCAGTCATACTACTTACGGACTATTAGTGTTGGCTCAGTCATACTACTTACGGACTATTAGTGTTGGCTCAGTCATACTACTTACGGATATTAGTGTTGGCTCAGTCATACACTTACGGAATATTAGTGTTGGCTCAGTCATACTACTTACGGACTATTAGTGTTGGCTCAGTCATACTACTTACGGAATATTAGTGTTGGCTCAGTCATACTACTTACGGACTATTAGTGTTGGCTCAGTCATACTACTTACGGACTATTAGTGTTGGCTCAGTCATACTACTTACGGACTATTAGTGTTGGCTCAGTCATACTACTTACGGACTATTAGTGTTGGCTCAGTCATACTACTTACGGAATATTAGTGTTGGCTCAGTCATACTACTTACGGACTATTAGTGTGGCTCAGTCATACTACTTACGGACTATTAGTGTTGGCTCAGTCATACTACTTACGGAATATTAGTGTTGGCTCAGTCATACTACTTACGGACTATTAGTGTTGGCTCAGTCATACTACTTACGGACTATTAGTGTTGGCTCAGTCATACTACTTACGGACTATTAGTGTTGGCTCAGTCATACTCCACACTGACTATACATGTGTAGAAAATTTACGAAAAACAGTTTTCCTTTTCCTTTTGGATGGAAAAAACTGACCCAAATTTAATGGACGATCAGGAGGTTGTGGTGGAAGGATCTGCTTATCGCCATCTTGTGCCCGAGTTACATCATCTTCGTGTTGCTATAGCAACATCATGAACAACATGAGCTCTCAAATTCTGGCTGCCAGTCTATACTTTTCTAAAATATTTTTATTTGAAATTATAACATGAACGAGAAAGGACTGAAATAATCAAGGGTTAATAGCCGATAAATATTTTCAGTTTGTTGATTTAAATTAAAGAGCAGAAGATACAGGAAGTGACGTCATTAAAAGGCAAACACTAAAGACACGACTAGGAAAAAGTTATCGAAGTATACAACTGTTTGCCGGACTAGAGAAGGCTTCTACGTGCTCAAGAGAAGTTACCAACAGTTAAAATTATTTCTGTTATAACCAGAAGTTGGTCGGTTAGACATAGCTCTGTTATAACTAGAAGTTGGTCTGTATGAACAGTTAGAAATAGCTCTGTTATAACTAGAAGATGGTCTGTATGAACAGTTAGAAATAGCTCTGTTATAACTAGAAGATGGTCTGTACGAACAGTTAGAAATAGCTCTGTTATAACTAGAAGCTGGTCTGTATGAACAGTTAGAAATAGCTCTGTTATAACTAGAAGATGGTCTGTATGAACAGTTAGAAAAAGCTCTGTTATAACTAGAAGATGGTCTGTATGAACAGTTAGAAATAGCTCTGTTATAACTAGAAGATGGCCTGTATGAACGGTTAGAAATAGCTCTGTTATAACTAGAAGCTGGTCTATATGAACAGTTAGAAATAGCTCTGTTATAACTAGAAGTTGGCCTGTATGAACGGTTAGAAATAGCTCTGTTATAACTAGAAGATGGTCTGTATAAACAATTAGAAATAGCTCTGTTATAACTAGAAGATGGTCTGTATGAACAGTTAGAAATAGCTCTGTTATAACTAGAAGATGGTCTGTATGAACAGTTAGAAATAGCTCTGTTATAACTAGAAGGTGGTCTGTATGAACAGTTAGAAATAGCTCTGTTATAACTAGAAGATGGTCTGTATGAACAATTAGAAATAGCTCTGTTATAACTAGAAGATGGTCTGTATGAACAGTTAGAAATAGCTCTGTTATAACTAGAAGATGGTCTGTACGAACAGTTAGAAATAGCTCTGTTATAACTAGAAGATGGTCTGTATGAACAGTTAGAAATAGCTCTGTTATAACTAGAAGATGGTCTGTATGAACAGTTAGAAATAGCTCTGTTATAACTAGAAGATGGTCTGTACGAACAGTTAGAAATAGCTCTGTTATAACTAGAAGCTGGCCTGTATGAACAGTTAGAAATAGCTCTGTTATAACTAGAAGATGGTCTGTATGAACGGTTAGAAATAGCTCTGTTATAACTAGAAGCTGGCCTGTATGAACAGTTAGAAATAGCTCTGTTATAACTAGAAGTTGGCCTGTATGAACAGTTAGAAATAGCTCTGTTATAACTAGAAGTTGGTCTGTATGAACGGTTAGAAATAGCTCTGTTATAACTAGAAGTTGGCCTGTATGAACGGTTAGAAATAGCTCTGTTATAACTAGAAGTTGGCCTGTATGAACAGTTAGAAATAGCTCTGTTATAACTAGAAGATGGTCTGTATGAACAGTTAGAAATAGCTCTGTTATAACTAGAAGTTGGCCTGTACGAACAGTTAGAAATAGCTCTGTTATAACTAGAAGATGGTCTGTATGAACAGTTAGAAATAGCTCTGTTATAACTAGAAGATGGTCTGTATGAACAGTTAGAAATAGCTCTGTTATAACTAGAAGTTGGCCTGTATGAACAGTTAGAAATAGCTCTGTTATAACTAGAAGTTGGCCTGTATGAACAGTTAGAAATAGCTCTGTTATAACTAGAAGTTGGCCTGTATGAACAGTTAGAAATAGCTCTGTTATAACTAGAAGTTGGCCTGTATGAACAGTTAGAAATAGCTCTGTTATAACTAGAAGTTGGCCTGTATGAACGGTCCGCTGGTCTGTATGAACAGTTAGAAATAGCTCTGTTATAACTAGAAGTTGGTCTGTATGAACGGTCCGCTGGTCTGTATGAACGGTCCGCTGGCCTGTATGAACGGTCCGCTGGTCTGTATGAACGGTCCGCTGGTCTGTATGAACGGTCCGCTGGTCTGTATGAACGGTCCGCTGGCCTGTATGAACGGTCCGCTGGCCTGTATGAACGGTCCGCTGGCCTGTATGAACGGTCCGCTGGTCTGTATGAACGGTCCGCTGGCCTGTATGAACGGTCCGCTGGCCTGTATGAACGGTCCGCTGGCCTGTATGAACGGTCCGCTGGTCTGTATGAACGGTCCGCTGGTCTGGAAGGTCAGACGTCCTGTTCCTAGTGGTCAGTCGGGTGGCATGCTAACGTGAGCCGATAATTGCTTTCTTTGATTGTCCAAGAAAAATAGTTTGTAAACCTCCCCCCCCCCTCCCCAGTCAGTGAACTCACTCTCTTCCTTTTCTCCTCAGAGCAGAAGTGTAAGGTGTAAGGTTTGGACACTGGCGAGGCAGAATGAGTGTTGTACTCCGTGAGCGAGATATTCAAACTAGCATGGCTGCCGGCTTCTATCACAAACACTAGCAAAACAAGAAACTGGCGCAGAAAGTTACAGAACGAGAAACTGATGCAGAAAGTTACAGAACGAGAAACTGATGCAGAAAGTTACAGAACGAGAAACTGATGCAGAAAGTTACAGAACGAGAAATTGATGCAGAAAGTTACAGAACGAGAAACTGATGCAGAAAGTTACAGAACGAGAAATTGATGCAGAAAGTTACAGAACGAGAAACTGATGCAGAAAGTTACAGAACGAGAAACTGATGCAGAAAGTTACAGAACGAGAAACTGATGCAGATTGTAAGAATACAAACGTATCAAGACTGGATGCTGGCACACAAAGTAACAAAGCAAGAAACTGATGCAGAAGGTAAAAAAAAACAACTGACGCTGAAAGTATCAAAACACAGGTAATAAGGTAAGAAACTGACGCAGCAAGTTACAGAAGAAGAAACTGGTGTAGAAAGTTACAAAACAAGAAACTAACACAGAATTTAACAAAGCAAGAAAATTACGCTGAAAGTAAAAACAAAACAAAAAATAAGAAACGGTCGCTGAAAGTAACAAAACAAGAAACTGACGCTGAAAATAACAAACCAAAAAAAAAAAAAACTCACGCTAAAAGTAACAAAACGAGAAACTGACGCTGAAAATAACAAAACAAGAAACTGACGCAGAAAGTAGCAAAACAAACGTAATAAGATAAGGAACAAAAGTTGATCATCATATCTTCACTCAGAATGAGCTTTTAATATAATTCTTTTTAAATACTGTCAGATATAGAGCACCCACTATCCCTACCCATCACATCACTTCTACCTTCTCTTCATTTTTCAGAGATCTACTCTGAACATCCAAATCAGAGAATGAATAATGAGAATATGATGGACGTATTAACAATAGTGGGAGGAAATGAATGAGATTATTTCACAACAGTTTCAAGTCTTCTGAAATATTTCTAACTCTCTCTCTCTCTCTCTCTGCTCTACATAATCACCTTCCTACACCTCTCTCTCTCTCTCTCTGCTCTACATAATCACCTTCCTACACCTCTCTCTCTCTCTCTGCTCTACATAATCACCTTCCTACACCTCTCTCTCTCTCTGCTCTACATAATCACCTTCCTACACCTCTCTCTCTCTCTCTGCTCTACATAATTACCTTCCTACACCTCTCTCTCTCTCTCCCTCTGCTCTACATAATTACCTTCCTACACCTCTCTCTCTCTCTGCTCTACATAATTACCTTCCTACACCTCTTTCTCTGCTCTACATAATCACCTTCCTACACCTCTCTCTCTCTGCTCTACATAATCACCTTCCTACACCTCTCTCTCTCTCTGCTCTACATAATCACCTTCCTACACCTCTCTCTCTCTCTGCTCTACATAATCACCTTCCTACACCTCTCTCTCTCTCTGCTCTACATAATCACCTTCCTACACCTCTCTCTCTCTCTCTCTGCTCTACATAATCACCTTCCTACACTTCTCTCTCTCTCTCTGCTCTACACAATCACCTTCCTACACCTTCCCTTTCTCTCTCTCTCTCTCTCCCTCTCTCTCTCTCTCTCTCCAGTAATCTCCTCTTTTGTGTCAGAAGTAAAACGTGTCTTTAAGAAAACTGATATCACTTTGTGTGTGTGTGTATGTTGTGTGTGTGTGAAGATAAAAGTTTTCTTCCTGTGATACATTATATCCTTTTCGTCTGTGTGTATGAAGATAAATGTTTTCTTCCAGTGATATATTCTTCTCGTCTATGTATGTGAAGATAAATGTTTTCTTCCAGTGATATATTATATTCTTCTCGTCTGTGTATGTGAAGATAAATGTTGTCTTCCTGTGATACATTAAGTTATATTTCATATACCGTAATCCACTAAATTTTAGAAGATTTCATTGCCACGTGACCAACACACTAACAACGATGACAACGATAAGAACTTCAAACACGAAAACAACAACAACGACGTCGACGACGACAACAACAGCAACAACAACGACGGCGACGGCGACGACAACAACAACAGCAACAACAACGACCACTGCAGCAACAACAACAACAACGACCACTGCAGCAACAACAACAACAACGATCACTGTAGCAACAACAACAACAACGATCACTGTAGCAGCAGCAACAACAACAACAACAACAGCAACGACGAAGGCGACAACAAGTAAAATAACAACAAAAACGACGACAACAACAACAACAACAACGACATCAACAACGACGACGACAACAACAACAAAAACAACGACAATAACAACAACGACGACTACGAAGACAACAATAATAGTGATGACGACAACAACAACAACGACGACGATGAAGACAACAATAATAGTGATGACAACAACAACAACGACGACGGCGGAAACAACAACAATACATCAACGACGACAACAACAACAACAACGAGTATAACAACGACAACGACAACAATGACAACAACTTACTGACAATTCTTTTTACTTAAAAAAGAGCAAAAAACAGAAGACTACAATAGCAGCAACGACAGCAAAACCATAACATAATAACAAAGCAATAACAACACTAACAACAATACAACAGTAATACAACAGCAAGGTTATAAATCAACAACAACAGTAACATCGCAACAATAGCGCAACAAAAAATATAACAAAACAGCAAAACAAATCAGCAATAACAATACAATAACGAAAAGACAAAATAACAACAACAATGGCAAAAGCAATAATAAGAACAACACAAATCAATAATACAATAACAACAACGCTAACAACTACACCATAACAGCGAAACATCACAGGTAACAAAAAGATAATGAATCAGCAACACAACAGAGCAACATTAACAGTAGTAACACTCAACAACAACAACAACACGGACACTTTTTCATTGACCTATTTAAAACTAGCAGATAGTTGCATCTAACATCTTCCTGTCTCCATGGTAACGGAAATCATTTAGATTTATCTGCCCTCCAGATTTTGAAAAATCATAAGATCTTTTCAGTCAAGAAGTATATCGAAAGATGATGATGATGATGATGATGTTACCTCATTGTTTATACTTTAATTATGATTAATCATAAGAAAAATGGTGACATTTTAAATAAAAAAGACATAACTCGAAATAGACTTTTCTTGTAAGTTATCTACCATGAAGGCCTTTATTCTCATTTCCCTCTACATTGTTCAGTGGCCAAGACCCTTAGGCTGCTGGTGGTAGCTAGATATTTCTAATTTTACCAGTCCCTTGCTATCATCTTGGTTGTCTCACGTGTCAGTCCCTTGTTATCATCTTAGTTGTCTCACATGTCAGTCCCTTGCTATCGTCTTAGTTGTCTCACGTGTCAGTCCCTTGCTATCGTCTTAGTTGTCTCACGTGTCAGTCCCTTGCTATCGTCTTGGTTGTCTCACGTGTCAGTCCCTTGCTATCATCTTAGTTGTCTCACGTGTCAGTCCCTTGCTATCATCTTAGTTGTCTCAGGTGTCAGTCCCTTGCTATCGTCTTAGTTGTCTCACGTGTCAGTCCCTTGTTATCGTCTTGATTGTCTCACATGTCAGTCACTTGCTATCGTCTTGATTGTCTCACATGTCAGTCACTTGCTATCGTCTTGGTTGTCTCACATGTCAGTCACTTGCTATCGTCTTGATTGTCTCACATATCAGTCCCTTGCTATCGTCTTGGTTGTCTCACGTGTCAGTCCCTTGCTATCGTCTTGGTTGTCTCACGTGTCAGTCGTGTGTTTTCCAGTATTTCCTCAACTCTACGTCCCCATGTCCCCGAGGTTCGTCTCTTGACCGCCTTGATATAGTCCCAGTGTAACGAATTACTGAAAGCATATTGCAGGAAGCTTTCTTATATCTTCTTATATTTGTGTATTTCGATGTGTTTCACGCGCGAAATTCTGCGATTTCAGTAGGCTTTCAGCCGAAAGCACGGTCGTGAAATAGAAAAGTCTACTTTGTTAGAGCCCGCGCCAGATGTTAGACGAGGACAGCTATGTTGTCATGCGCTCACTTTAATGTTCGGCTGTCGGGTTTCCCTCGCGTACCAGCCAACCAGACATTCTGCCAGTGCTCCAGATACTTGACCTTACCGCCAGCCACTCTCAACCCGTGGTCTGAAGAAAACGAAAGCAAACTGGCAACCTTTCTGTCAGCAGCGCCAGAATTGATGTTTGCTCGGATGTGAAGCTCTGGCCGAGCCATTCTCGAGTCTTTTGTGTTCTGGCAAACGGCGATCAATGGCGGACACCTGACCAAACAGCAAGGGTTTACATCCTTGGAGAGATGTAGAACTTTCAGCGCGCGGGAAGATTGTCTACATCGACAGAAGGAATGTAGAAAAAGCTGGCGAGAAAGACTTGAAAGTAGATGTGTTCTGAACTTTCTACGTGCGTGAAAAGACAGGACGTGGATAGAGGAGATGCTTGGGTACGCAGGCCCGTCTACCATTCTGCCCTTCATCATACAACTTTCATTAAGTCACAGATATTCAGCATTTCTTATTGAACATAACATGCATGACATGGCAAAGAAATTAATAAGTAAAAAAAATAAATAAGTAAATAATTAATAAACCATTTCTTTCCAAACACTCCATATTCTGTTTTATGTAACTTCATGAAATAAACGTTATTACATTCTTTCCTTCCCAGATTTTCTCTAGTACCTATTTCACAAGGCTGGGTCGACCTCGGGGCCATATCGGTATAGCTGGGAATTCGAACCCTTGACCATTCGGTTTCTAGGCGAGTGCTCTAACCACTACGCTAGCCAGTTCCCCATATATATATATATATGTATATATATATATATATACATACATACATACATGATACATACATACATACATACATATATACCATTATAAATGTATACACCTACAAATTTGCATATATATATATACATACCTACACCTAATCATATATGTTATATAGAGCATGCACAAACACAAATACATATTAGGGAGTCTTATTAAACAGATATTGACAAAGTTTGAAGTTATAAGAATGAATGTTGCTTATACGTTTTAGGATAGAGAAAGTGGTTGAGAGAGAGAGAAAATAAAACCAGGTCGAATATAATACATAAAATGGTCTTGGTGCCTACAGAAGTCTAATATAATACATGAAATAAGTCTTGGTGCCTACAGAATTCTAATATAATACATAAAATGGTCTTGGTGCCTACAGAAGTCTAATATAATACATAAAATGGTCTTGGTGCCTACACAAGTGTAATATAAGACATAAAATGGTCTTGGTGCCTAAACAAGTCTAATATAATACATAAAATGGTCTTGGTGCCTAAACAAGTCTAATATAATACATGAAATAAGTCTTGGTGCCTACACAAGTCAATATAATACATGAAATAAGTCTTGGTGCCTACAAAAGTCTAATATAATACATGAAATAAGTCTTGGTGCCTACAAAAGTCTAATATAATACATGAAATAAGTTTTGGTGCCTACACAAGTTATAATATAATACATGAAATAAGTCTTGGTGCCTACAAAAGTCTAATATAATACATGAAATAAGTCTTGGTGCCTACACAAGTTATAATATAATACATGAAATAAGTCTTGGTGCCTACACAAGTTATAATATAATACATGAAATAAGTCTTGGTGCCTACACAAGTTATAATATAATACATGAAATAAGTCTTGGTGCCTACACAAGTTATAATATAATACATGAAATGAGTCTTTGTGCCCACAGAAGTCTAATATAATACATGAAATAAGTCTTGGTGCTTACAGAAGTCTAATATAAGACATGAAATTAATCTTGGTGCCTACACAAGTCTAATCTTATACTTACATCCTTCCCGTGCCGTTAAACGTCACATAGGGCTCGCAAAGTAGTTTGCCAATTTTTCCTGTCTTCGGGGAGTTTTTCAACCTCATCAAAGGATTTTATGCCTGTTAATTTGGCCTCGCTTAGTAATGTCCTCTTCAGAGTTTCACGCGGTCAGCCTCTTTTTCTTTGGCCTGTTGTGTTCCACTTGATAGCTTGTTTTGGCATTCTCTCATCATTTCTTCTCATCAAGTGACCAACATATGTCCATCTCCTTTTCCTGATCACCCATGAGACTGGTTGTTGTTCAGTCATCTGTCTTATCTCTGCATTGTTCTTGAATTCATTCCACTTGATGCCGAGTATTTTCCTTAGGCATTTGTTTTCAAAAGAATCTAATTTCTTTTCTATTTCTTTAGTTGTTTTCCAGCTTTCGCATGCATAAATGAGGGTGGATATTACATTTGAATTGAATAGTCTTAACTTGGTTTTTGTGTTTATAACTTTTGAATTCCATATGTTCTCAAGATTCTTGAAGATTGATGCTGCTTTTGAAATTCTGATTCTAACTTCCTTTCTAGTGTCACCATCCTGGTCTATGTAGCTGCCAAGGTATGCAAATTGATTGACGTCTTCAATATCTGTCCCTTCTATGTGTATTTTTCCACTTTGATTGAGAGGAATTATTTTTGTTTTTCCTTGTTAATTTCAAGTCCTATTTTGCTAGCCAGTGAAGACAGGCTATCTGTTTTTTCTTGCATGGAATTCACATTATTACTGATAAGACTTATGTCATCAGCAAAATGAAGGTCTTCTTGTTGGTTCCCATGTACTCAGTCAATACCTATGTTGCCTGTGCAGCATTTTTTCATTATGAAGTCTATTGTAATCCCAAAAAGTAAAGGAGACAGTATACATCCTTGTTTCACACCTGTTTCAATCTGGAACCATTCACTCATCCCTTCTTCTGTCTTGACTGCATAAACATATCCATTGTATAAGTCCTTAATGATGTTGACAATTTTAGATGGTATTCCATATAGACATAAAATTCTCCATAATGAATCTCTGTGTATGCTATCAAATGCCTTTTTAAAATCTATGAAGTTCAGTATTAATGGTTTCTGCTTTTCAATATGTTCTTCAAGTATTATTCTGAGAGTAAAGATCTGGTTGAGACAGCTTCTCCCTTTTCGAAATCCTGCTTGTTCTTCTCTCATTGCAGTATCCACTATATCTTTAAGTCTATTCAAAATGACCTTGCAAAATACTTTTGACACAACTGATATTAAGGTTACTCCTCTCCAGTTGTTACAATCACTAAGGTTGCCTTTTTTGGTATTTTAACAATGATTCCTTTCTTCCAATTAGAAGGGACCTTTTCTTCTTTCCAAATCTTGTTAAACATTCTCTGTAGTCTCAAGTCTAATATAATACATGAAATAAGTATTGGTGCCTACACAAGTCTAATATAGTACATGAAATAAGTCTTGGTGCCTACACAAGTCTAATATAGTACATGAAATAAGTCTTGGTGCCTACACAAGTCTAATATAGTACATGAAATAAGTCTTGGTGCCTACACAAGTCTAATATAGTACATGAAATAAGTCTTGGTGCCTACACAAGTCTAATATAGTACATGAAATAAGTCTTGGTGCCTACACAAGTCTAATATAGTACATGAAATAAGTCTTGGTGCCTACACAAGTCTAATATAATACATAAAATGAGTCTTGGTGCCTAGAGAAGAACTTGATATTTTCTTGCAGGTTTTAGTTTTCCTTTCTAGCACTATTCAGAGAGTCTAGAATGTATAAAATAGGAAAAAAAAGTAGGAGCAGCTTTATTACTTAACGATTACAAAGTTGTGACGTTTCGGCGTCAGCCTTAATCATACAAAAACATACAGGAGAAAACTGGAAGGAAATATCATAACCTGCAGCCACATTTATATACACACAGTATAAATAATAATTGTGTATAAAATAATAATATACACAGTATAAATAATAATTGTGTTAAAATAATAATATACACAGTATAAATAATATGAAACAATGCGCCCTGTTATGAGAAGAAAATAAACAAAAGCTGACAATTCTTAGCTGGAAACAAACTAATGCCTTTTACAGTTGTGTCAGTCAGGTGTTACCAGTCAAGCTTTGTCAGTCAAATTCTGTCAGTTAGTCAAGTATTGTTAGTCAAGTATTGTTAGTCAAGTACTGTTAGTCAGGTATTGTTAGTCAAGTATTGTTAGTCGAGTATTGTTAGTCAAGTATTGTTAGTCAAGTAGTGTTAGTCAAGTATTGTTAGTCAAGTATTGTTAGTCAAGTAGTGTTAGTCAAGTAGTGTTAGTCAAGTACTGTTAGTCAAGTAGTGTTAGTCAAGTATCGTTAGTCGAGTATTGTTAGTCGAGTATTGTTAGTGAAATGTTGCTAGTTACGGTTTGGATTCCATTCACTGGTTGGATAACTGCACCACGCTCAGTTTCAAGGCGGACATTTCATTGTTTTGTGGTTTAGTTTTGTGTCCGGTTTTAAGACGGACATTTCATTGTTTTGTGGTTTAGTTTTGTGTCCGGTTTTAAGACGGACATTTCATTGTTTCATGTTTGAGTTGTGTATCCACTTATAAGGTGAATTTGATTCATGGCTCGGGGCGGAGCGCTTGAAGCAGATGTAATGACTGAATATAAACAAGTGTGAAGGAGGATCAATGGCCAGCAAACACTCGTCAATGTACAGACCGTCACAAGCACTGACTTGAGCTCAGCCGAGGGCACCCATGAGGGCGACCTCAGGCTAGAAGGTCAGAAATGCCCATTGTGCCTGAAAATAATGAGGAACTTTGTGGACACATCTGGCACCAGGATTTGATGAAAACGGCGCCATGAAGATGATGGTGAGATCAGGATGATAAAACCAAACGGTCACAGAGTTAGTACTTGGCTTGGTGACTGAAGTTATTATTATCATTTAATTATATCGTTATGATAATAGCTAAAGACTTATTTTTATGGCTGAATTACAGTTGTGATAAAGCTAGAGTTATAGTTATGATTGTGTTATTGTTATGATTGTGTTACAGTAATGACTGTGTTGTAGAGTTCTAGTCACAGTCTAATTTTGTTAGCTTTGTCCTGCAGAGTTATGACAACATGTAAAGTGTTATTGTTTTGATTGTGATGTATGGATTTCTATTCTAGGAACAGATATGTAAAGTGTTATTGTTCTGGTTGTAATGTATGGAATTCTGGGAAGAGATATGTAAAGTTTTATTGTTCTGGTTGTAATGTATGGAATTCTGGGAACAGATATGTAACGTTTTATTGTTCTGGTTGGAATGTATGGAATTCTGGGAACAGATTAAGTCCCAGTGTTACGACTGTTTTAATGAACGAATGTGTGAGGCTGTGCTCGACTGTGTGAGGCTGTGCTCGACTGTGTGAGGCTGTGCTCGACTGCGTGAGGCTGTGCTCGACTGCGTGAGGCTGTGCTCGACTGTGTGAGGCTGTACTCGACTGTGTGAGGCTGTGCTCGACTGCGTGAGGCTGTGCTCGACTGTGTGAGGCTGTGCTCGACTGTGTGAAGCTGTGCTCGACTGTGTGAGGCTGTGCTCGACTGTGTGAGGCTGTGCTCGACTGCGTGAGGCTGTGCTCGACTGTGTGAGGCTGTGTTTGTTAATGTTTGGGAAAATGGACGCACCGGACATTAAAAAAAAGTTTGGAAACTAAGAACGTGCAGTGATAAAAGTGGTAACACTCATTGTGATGCCAGTATCTGTGACGGCGTAAGGGCATCTGCTGGCGATGAAGGATAGCGAACTTAATACACCAGCACATGCTGATATACTGTAGTAGAAAAAGGCGTCCAATGTCTGAGAGGAGAAGAGGGTGTAGGGTGGAGTAAGGAAGAATTTGAAGAGAAAAAGAGAGAAATAAAAACGCTTTGTTTCATGAAGATGAGCAGAGACGTTCTGAAGCCAGTTTTATGTGAGTGGCCGGCGGGAAAGTGTCCTTTCAACACCGCTATCCCCTTCAGAGAGCATGGGTTCGAATCGTGCTATAATGTAGTGGGTTTTTTTTTAAGTAACAGGAGCAATACTAAAAGCTGGGCCTGGCCAAGCTCTGGTGATTGTTGTAGGTAAGTGACCTTAATCTGTCAGCCTCAAGAGTCTCTCCCCCGTCGTCTCATCAAATATACTTGTCGAGGTTTGACCAAATCACTTCAGCGTTATATCTTACATTGACATGTGTCTATATATATGTACGTTCACGTTTAAAGCTGTTTTCTTTTAAAATTAGGAACAGTTCATACACAGACACTTACATATATACAAAAGATATACTTACATACATAATACATATTTATGTACACATACAAATACAAATATATATACATCCATGCTTATAAAACTGTCTTATATGAAATATATATAGTGCATACATAGACACTTACAAATATACAAAAGATATACTTACATACATATTTGCATACAAACGTAATACATATTTGTGTGCACATACAAATGCAAATATGCATACATCCATAATTATAAAACTGATTGGGTGTTTTTAAAGTCTCACTACACTTTCTATGCAAACAAACATTGAAAAATGAAGTCAATGACGTCATCACAAAATGTGCTAAAAATGTCATTTAATTAGTTACAATAGTGACTGCAATGATACAACGCTGTTTTGGGTTAGCTGGAATGTACCACTGAAATATTCATTATAACATGTGTTGGAAATGTCCACCACGGGCTTCAAGACATGACTGTACACGTCTCTTCATATTGTCAAATAGCTTGTGCAACGTATCTGTTGTTATTTCTTGAATACACTGCTGGCGATATTCTTCGGATGATGTGCGTGGAGTGAAACTCCTTCCGGTCAATGAAGAAAATGCGAAAAAAGAAATTAGGGTTTCCATGCGGCGCCGATGTGAAAAGGTGATGGAAAGGATAAAGTGAAGCTTAATCGGTATATCCAGTAGTCTCGCAGCGAGAGGTACTCATACCATGGCATCTCTGCTCTAGAGGCCAGCCACGTCCGATATACACCCACACTGGTGAAATATGCCTAAACTGGCTTAGATCACGAGTGAAACTTGATGGCTACTCATGTCACGGTACCTCCGCTCTAGAGGTCGGTCACGTCCTAAACACGCCTATTCTGGGATAATATGCCTAAACCGGCTCAAACCAGAAGTGAAACTTACTAGTGGCGAGGATTCGTCCTCCTGGACAAAAGCTCCATCCTGGTCACAACTAGGAAGGGTAGCAGCCACGACCACAAAATGCTAAAGTCGGAGACACTGGACCAGTGCAGTCTAGATAGGCAACCACCTCTCACCCGCCGGGGCTGTATGCGTATCCTAATCACTCTGAGGTTTTCCAGTGAGGAAGTCCAACGCTGGATTGGATGGGCAACCACCTCTCACCCAGCGGAAATGCACGGTTATCCCAAAACACGTCGAGGTTCTCCGGTGAGAAAGTCCAACTCTAAATTAAACTGGTGCAACGAAAACTACGGTGTCACGCAATCCCGCTTCTGAGACCCACCGAGAGTACAAGCTCAAGCCCTGCGATACTCTGAACCTCTTGTGGTCCTCTCGGGGATCTCGTGTGGTCCTTTCGGGGACCACAGGGGGACCACGGGACCTATCGAGGACCACAGGAGTAAATTCAGGAGGATCACGGGGCGGTCTTGGTGGTAGAAGCGAACGAAGAGGAAGAAGAAGGAGATTTCTTGAATGGTAATTCTGATTGCTTCTTTCAGGTCCTCAATTGTTTGAACATAATTTTGTAAACATTTCCTTTCAAGAAACCCCATAGATAATAATCTAATGGATTTAGATCTGGAGAACGATCAGGCCAAATTCCAAGAGATATTAAGCGATTTGCGTAAATTTCTTCCAAAAAACCGTGTGTTGCTCTAGCTGTGTGCAGTTGCACCATCTATCTTGTTGGAACCACGCTTCTTCAATTTCACGTTCATTCAGCTGTTCATAATGTCAGTACGATACTGATCGGCATTTGTAGTGTTGTGGAAGAAAATTGGTCCAATTAAACGTTTTCTACTGACGGCACACCATACCCCCATTTTCGCATCGTGTAGAGGCGCTTCATGAAATGTATTGGGATTAACACTGCTCCAAACACGATTATTTTGGCTGTTAACTTATCCAGATAGATGAAACCATGCCTCATCAGAGAAGAATGTTAAATCGAGAATTGACTCGTCTTATTCAGCGAAAAATTCTTGAAACCACGTGGAGTAGTTGACTCTGGATTGATTGTTACACTCTTAGTTCAGACACAACAAAAATCTTGTATGGATGAAAATTTAACCCATGTTTAAGAATTTTGTGCACTGTGCTCAATGATACGTTCAATTCTTGCAACATTTTCCTTACGGACTTGCATGGACTTTTCAGGATTCTGTCTTGGATATCTAGACATTTTTCTTCAGACACAGCAGGCCTACCAGATCGCGGAGCATCTTCCACAGTTCCCGTATCACGAAACTTATTCAACAAATTTCTAACCGTAGTGCGATGAGGAGGTTGTTTATCAGGAAGTTTTGCTATAATGAAAAAGCATCCTTGTGTATCGACCGCCATTTCGAAACACCTGTTCAACCAAAAAAACTTATTTCTTCCGTTGATAATAGCATTCTGTTTTGAGTGCAAAAAATTACTACAGCAGCTGGCAACCATTCACTGCATTTTTCTTCACGATTGACTGTGCAACACATTGTTGTATGACGTCATTTTCTTCTTATTTTTACATAGAAAGTGTAGTGAGACTTAAAAAAAACACACACACACACACACATACATAAATACATACATATATATCTTATATCCTTCCCCTGTCTTCGGCGAGTCTTTCAACCTCATCAAGGGATCTTATGCCTATTAATTTGGCCTCTCTTAACAAAGTCCTGTTCAGAGTTTCATGCAGTCTGCCTCTTTTTCTTTGGCCTGTTGTGTCCCACTTGATAGCTTGTTTTGGGATTCTCTCATCGTTTCTTCTCATCAAGTGACCAACATATGTCCATCTCCTTTTCCTGATCACCCATGAGACTGGTTGTTGTTCAGTCATCTGTCATATCTTTGCATTGTTCTTGAATTCGTTCCACTTGATGCCGAATATTTTCCTTAGGCATTTGTTTTCAAAAGAGTCTAATTTCTTGACTATTTCTTTAGTTGTTTTCCAGCTTTCTCATGCATAAATGAGGGTGGATATTACATTTGAATTGAATAGTCTTAACAGTTCACATTGTTACTGATAAGAGTTATGTCATCAGCAAAATCAAGATCTTCTAGCTGTGTGCAGTTGCACCATCTATCTTGTTGGAACCACGCTTCTTCAATTTCACGTTCATTCAGCTGTTCATAATGTCAGTACGATACTGATCGGCATTTGTAGTGTTGTGGAAGAAAATTGGTCCAATTAAACGTTTTCTACTGACGGCACACCATACCCCCATTTTCGCATCGTGTAGAGGCGCTTCATGAAATGTATTGGGATTAACACTGCTCCAAACACGATTATTTTGGCTGTTAACTTATCCAGATAGATGAAACCATGCCTCATCAGAGAAGAATGTTAAATCGAGAATTGACTCGTCTTATTCAGCGAAAAATTCTTGAAACCACGTGGAGTAGTTGACTCTGGATTGATTGTTACACTCTTAGTTCAGACACAACAAAAATCTTGTATGGATGAAAATTTAACCCATGTTTAAGAATTTTGTGCACTGTGCTCAATGATACGTTCAATTCTTGCAACATTTTCCTTACGGACTTGCATGGACTTTTCAGGATTCTGTCTTGGATATCTAGACATTTTTCTTCAGACACAGCAGGCCTACCAGATCGCGGAGCATCTTCCACAGTTCCCGTATCACGAAACTTATTCAACAAATTTCTAACCGTAGTGCGATGAGGAGGTTGTTTATCAGGAAGTTTTGCTATAATGAAAAAGCATCCTTGTGTATCGACCGCCATTTCGAAACACCTGTTCAACCAAAAAAACTTATTTCTTCCGTTGATAATAGCATTCTGTTTTGAGTGCAAAAAATTACTACAGCAGCTGGCAACCATTCACTGCATTTTTCTTCACGATTGACTGTGCAACACATTGTTGTATGACGTCATTTTCTTCTTATTTTTACATAGAAAGTGTAGTGAGACTTAAAAAAAACACACACACACACACACATACATAAATACATACATATATATCTTATATCCTTCCCCTGTCTTCGGCGAGTCTTTCAACCTCATCAAGGGATCTTATGCCTATTAATTTGGCCTCTCTTAACAAAGTCCTGTTCAGAGTTTCATGCAGTCTGCCTCTTTTTCTTTGGCCTGTTGTGTCCCACTTGATAGCTTGTTTTGGGATTCTCTCATCGTTTCTTCTCATCAAGTGACCAACATATGTCCATCTCCTTTTCCTGATCACCCATGAGACTGGTTGTTGTTCAGTCATCTGTCATATCTTTGCATTGTTCTTGAATTCGTTCCACTTGATGCCGAATATTTTCCTTAGGCATTTGTTTTCAAAAGAGTCTAATTTCTTGACTATTTCTTTAGTTGTTTTCCAGCTTTCTCATGCATAAATGAGGGTGGATATTACATTTGAATTGAATAGTCTTAACAGTTCACATTGTTACTGATAAGAGTTATGTCATCAGCAAAATCAAGATCTTCTAGTTGGGTCCCATGTACCCAGTCAGTACCTGTGTTACCTGTGCAGCATTTTTTCGCTATGAAGTCTATTGTAATCCCAAAAAGCAAAGGAGACGGTATACATCCTTGTTTCACACCTGTTTCAATCTGGAACCATTCACTCATCTCTTCCTCTGTTTTGACTGCACAAACATATCCATTGTAGAGGTCCTTAATGATGTTGACAATTTTGGATGGTATTCCATATGGACTTAAAATTCTTCACAATGAATCTCTGTGTATGCTATCAAATGCCTTTTTAAAATCTATGAAGTTCAGTATTAATGGTTTCTGCTTTTCAATATGTTCTTCAAGTATTATTCTTAGAGTAAAGATCTGGTCGAGACAGCTTCTCCCTTTCGAAATCCTGCTTGTTCTTCTCTCATTGCAGTATCTACTATATCTTTAAGTCTATTCAAAATGACCTTGCAAAATACTTTTGACACAACTGATATTAAGGTCACTCCTCTCCAGTTGTTACAGTCACTAAGGTGATATATATATATATATATATATATATATATATATATATGTATATATATATATATAACTCACCCCCCCCAAAAAAAAATTCCCTCGGTGTTATATAACTTCAAGAAACAGGTATCTGGACATTCTATGTATCAGGTATCTGGACATTCTATGTATCAGATATCTGGACATTCTATGTATCTTGTATCTGGACATTCTATGTATCACGTATCTGGACATTCTATGTATCAGATATCTGGACATTCTATGTATCTTGTATCTGGACATTCTATGTATCTTGTATCTGGACATTCTATGTATCAGGTATCTGGACATTCTATGTATCAGATATCTGGACATTCTGTGTATCAGATATCTGGACATTCTATGTATCAGGTATCTGGACATTCTATGTATCAGGTATCTGGACATTCTATGTATCAGGTATCTGGACATTCTATGTATCAGGTATGTGGACATTTTGTGTATCAGGTACATTCTATGTATCAGGTATCTGGACATTCTATGTATCTTCCACATGGACATTTTATGTATCAGGTATCTGGACATTCTATGTATCTTCCACATGGACATTCTATGTATCTCTCACATTATGTACTCCTCCCTATATATTCTTCTTCTTATCCACAGTTTAGTCCAAACCTTGTCCTTGTTCCAGCCTCTTCTTTCTTAACCTGACTAGTCTCAGCTGCCACTAACCGGCAGACAGTCTCAACCTAACAATTCATCTTTCGCAGACTGTAAACGACTTGTGGTAACAGCCAAAGTGTGTGGCCATTAGCATAGAAATCGACTGCAGACCTTTTCGGATCTGAACATCACGCGAGATAGAGTCAGATCTCCAGAGACATAAATATGCACAACTTAGCCCGATTGTGTTGAAACTGGATTAAAGAAAATCTTCTCTAGTGACTACATCCGCCGCGGGCCTGACTGTAATCTAACATAATGTTCTCCACCAGCTACCAGACTTTCAGTTTTGAAGAAAGGTCTTGTTCCAGGAAGGCTCTTAATATGCAAAGTCGAGTTGGTTAGAAATTCTACTTTAGTCCAAGCAATGCATCATTGCCCAGCTTGTAGCAAATAACTGGTATTCATCTCGTGTTACGCTGTGAGTGGGCCAGCATATAACGGTATTAAATGTAGTAAAACTTAAGAACAGTTGTAGCAGTAATGTTAATGTAGCAGTAGGGGGTGATGTTAACGCCAGGAGACACTGAAAAATCTCAGCAGTCACACAAGTACTGAATCTGTACAGGGTTACTTGTGATTAACAGAAGTAAGTGAAGATAAAGTAATAGTGGGCGTAGCACTTGTAACACCAGTATTTGGAGTAATAGTTGTTTCGATAGTAGTAGTAGTAGTAGTAGTAGTAGTAGTAGTAGTAGTAGTAATAGTACTAGTAGTAGTAGTAGTTTTTGTTGTTCTTGTTGTTAATAGTTGTGCAGAAGAGAAAGTATCATTACTAGACTAGGCAATAGTGGCCTGTATTCTCATGCAGAAGATAACGGGTAGTACTGCTGTGCCGGCTCCCTCTTGCTGGCCAAGCTGTAAGAACGGGCCACCAGGTCGTGAATTTACTAGAGCCAGGGTTACATTGGTGGTTGTTTTACTACCTGCTAACATGTCTCAACAAGTTCTGTTAACATGTTCTCCGTCATGTAATATGTGAACATCCTGATGTCTAAGGAGGTACCTGCCTTCATCATCATCATCATCATCATCATCATCATCATGTGCCTTGCTGGTAGACTTTGATGGTCATGTTTATGTCTCAGCTCTTGCTATTTTTCACTTCCTGATATTTGATTATCCCTTTAGACACACGATAAATAGACTATAAACATACAACTATACACAAAGCGCTACAGTAAAGCTGTCATACCGAAATGTATAAACTAGAAAAGAGTAGGAACACTTTATTATTTAACGTTAACAAAGTCGTGATGTTTCAGCGCGTGCCTTCGTCAGACAATAACAAACAGGACGAAGAATAAGACATAGGAGACAAAGTTTCGATTTTGGTAGCGGATTAAATCAGCAGGAAAAAAATAAGAGAAAACAAAACCCATGTCTCTTATATTTGTCCTCAAAATGCTAAGAGTTGATAATTTCTCTTTAATATTTCCTAGTTTTTCTACTCTCTCCAAAAGGTGGTCTCCCAGTGCAAAATTTCCCTCGTATGCGTGCAAAAAAAAAGGCAAGAAAATAGTAATATTGGCTCAGTTAAAAAGCTGTGTGATGGAAGGTAATATTTAGTTGTATTTATAGCAGATAAGATCGTTCTCTCAAGCTATAAACGACACTAACTCTGCCCCCCACAATCTCATAATGTACACAATTTCTGAAGTTCATTTCAAATAAGAAGTAGCTCTAATATAAGGCAGAGATAATAACTCAAGGCTCAGACCTGATTATGGAAATCAAGCTGAGACCACATCCAAATATCTCCGTGGCTTTTTAAATAATTGCTCCAGGAGAAAGCCGTACAAGTATGTCCCGTTTTCAAGGGGACATTCCATTTGGAAATATAAAAACTGTTTCTTTAATGCAGGTTTATTGCATAAAAAAAGAGCGAGTTTGTTGAAACTTGGGAGCAATTCTGATCTCATCAATATCTGGAGTTTTTCCCCAAGCACGGAAGACATATTTGCTTGCCGTCTGTGGGACAACCAACAATTATCTAGCAAATTCTCAACCCAATCATTTTCATCAACTTCATAACAAGGGCACTAACTGCGCAGCTTAATAAGCCAGTCCAAGTGGGGGATAACTGAGTGTGTTTCATAACTCGCGCGCTTCTCTCCCTTGACTTGTTCGCATCTGAAGCAAATATGGCAAACAAGGCAAGCACAGACCATCTGCCACAGCCTGTTGTCTTAAACAGTCTAACTTAACAACGATGCTCACAATCAGGGGATTCGATATGTTTATGTCCTCTCACAGAAGTATCACTACTCACTTTATACGCTCCACATAAAGTGATTGTTTTGCAACTCGTTCTGTGACACATTTAGTACGCAGGTTGAACATCGATTCTCCAGAAACTGATGGTCCGGCACATCTTGTAATACGAACAGTGTTAAGAGACGTTTACTGGGCAGTCGCTAGATGTCAGGGTGCCCGACTGGTGAAGTGGTTGGTGTACTGGTTTCTCATGGCGAAGGTGCATGGCCACCCCAGCCACCACAGCCACCAAGTCGCTCCAGCCATCCCAGCCACCACAGCCACCAAGTCGCTCCAGCCATCCCAGCCACCACAGCCACCAAGTCGCTCCAGCCATCCCAGCCACTCCAGCCATCACAGCCACCAAGTCGCTCCAGCCATCCCAGCCACTCCAGCCATCACAGCCACCAAGTCGCTCCAGCCATCCCAGCCACCACAGCCACCAAGTCGCTCCAGCCATCCCAGCCACCACAGCCACCAAGTCGCTCCAGCCATCCCAGCCACCACAGCCACCACAGCCACCAAGTCGCTCCAGCCATCCCAGCCACCACAGCCACCAAGTCGCTCCAGCCATCCCAGCCACCACAGCCACCACAGCCACCAAGTCGCTCCAGCCATCCCAGCCACCACAGCCACCAAGTCGCTCCAGCCATCCCAGCCACCACAGCCACCAAGTCGCTCCAGCCATCCCAGCCACTCCAGCCACCACAGCCACCAAGTCGCTCCAGCCATCCCAGCCACCACAGCCAACCCAGGTGTAGAAATGGGTACCTGGGTTCTGAAGTTTGAGAAGAAAAGATGGCCAGACTGGATGCTACCTATATCACACTGTTGTGTGCCAACAGGTCAAGGAAAATGTGGACACTAATGTCTTAAGTGTCTCCTTGCTATAACAGGACTACCTTGACCTTCTGTATGACATGTGACGCGCGCATTCACACACACACGCGCGCGCACACAAACACATTCAGCACTTTCTGTGGCAAGACCAGCTTCGACTAGTCAGATGATGGTTTATTCTAATGTGTACACTTATTTATAATTTGTACACTTATTTATAATTTGCTCACTTATTTGCGTTTGTTTGATGTGAATTCTGCCAAAGCTTTGGTGTCTGTGATAGAGGCAGGTGCAAGCTTTCCTGGCAGATGTAAACTTCATTCTGTGTCCACTTTTAAAGAGTGTCCAGATTTTGGACAAACTCTTGGCAAATGTTTCTGTTACTAGGATGTGAGATTTTGATTGGTTCCTCAACTGTGTGATATTTTATCTGAAAAATATATAATAATTCTCACTTCTTTACTTTTTTTACTTTCTTTTTTCCCCTTTCTTTTTTTTTCTTTTATAAAGTTTTACGGTCCAAATTGGTAGTTACTATTTTCTGTAGCGGAAGTGTAGTGTTCAGTGCAGTTGCCTGACGATCAGAAGGGCAGTGGTTCACTTCGTATTCAGGTGAACATTTTTTTCTTAAATGAACGGAAACTGGACCAAACCAGCCTCTAAAAATAGAGTACTGGAGTGTCTCTGGAAGACAAAGGCAACTAGGACAGCTGTTGGCATCTCTACCTCAACTGCTTTAGTGGGCTAAAAATGTGAAGGCACTAACACTTCACACCTTCATGTTATGTAAATGCCACGAGACATAGAGAATATCTGACATCTTTTAATCTGACAACATCGTTACTCTTGCAAAACTGATGAACCAGACTACACTTGCAAGACAACAACAATAACAATAGCAACAACAAAAGGTAACAGCAAAAACAACAATAACAACACTAGAAACAACAAGAACAAAACCAGCAATAACATCAGAAACAACAACAGCAGAAATAATAAGAAAAACAACATCAAGAACAACAACAACAGTAACGACAACAACACTAGAAACAACAAGAACAACACAAACAATAACATCAGAAACAGTATAAAAAACAACAAAAAGACTGAAACCAGAAACACGAAAAAGAAGAAAAACAACAACAACAACAACACCAGAAACAACAAGAAGAACAAAAACAAAGCAACAGAAATAATAACAATAACAAGAACACTAGAAACAAGAAGAACAAGAAAAATAACAGCAGCAGAAACAAAAAAAAAAAAACAAAACCAGAAGCAACAAGAGCAGCAGAAACAACGAAAACAGCAAAAGCAACAGAAAGAAGAAAAAAAGAATAGCAAAAAAAAAAAAACCCAAAAACAACAAGAGCAAGAACAGCAACAGAAACAACAACAATAACAACAGAAACAAGAACAGCAACAGAAACAACAACAATAACAACAGAAACAAAAACAAGAAGAACAACGGAAACAACAACAATAACAACAGAAACAAGAAAAGCAACAACAACAAAAACACAAAAAACAAGAAAATCATGAATAACAACAACATCAGAAAAAAACAAGACCAACAACACCAGAAGTAACAAGAACAAGAATAATAATGGCAACAACAGAAACAACAAGAGCAGCAGCAGCAGCAACAACAACTGAAAAAACAAGAACAACAAGAACACCAGAAACAACAAGAACCATAACAACAATAACAACAGAAACAAGAAAAGCAACAACAACAACAACACCAGAAACAACAAGAACAAAAACAACAATAACACCACAAGCAGCAAAAATAATAACTACAATAACATCAGAAGGAGAAGAACAATAATAACAATAACACCAGAAACAACAAGAACAATAGCAATAGTAATACCAGAAACAACAAGAACCATAACAACAATAACATTAGATATAACAAGAACAATAATAAAAATAACACCGGAAAAAACAAGAACAACAATAACACTACCAGAAGTAACAAGAACAACAATAGCAAAACAGCATCAAAATAGAAACAACAACACTAGAAGTAACAACAAAATCAGTAACGGCAACACCAGAAACAACAAGAACAACACAAACAATAACATCAGAAACAGTATAAAAAAACAACAAAAACACTGAAACCAGAAACACGAAAAAGAAGAAAAACAACAACAACAACACCAGAAACAACAAGAAGAACAAAAACAAAGCAACAGAAATAATAACAATAACAAGAACACCAGAAACAAGAAGAACAAGAAAAATAACAGCAGCAGAAACCAAAAAAAAATAACAAAACCAGAAGCAACAAGAGCAGCAGAAACAACAAAAACATCAAAAGCAACAGAAAGAAGAAAAAAAGAATAGCAACAAAAAAAAACCCAAAACAACAAGAGCAAGAACAGCAACAGAAACAACAACAATAACAACAGAAACAAGAACAGCAACAGAAACAACAACAATAACAACAGAAACAAGAACAAGAAGAGCAACGGAAACAACAACAATAACAACAGAAACAAGAACAAGAAAAGCAACAACAACAAAAACACAAAAAACAAGAAAATCATGAATAACAACAACATCAGAAAAAAACAAGACCAACAACACCAGAAGTAACAAGAACAAGAACAATAATGGCAACAACAGAAACAACAAGAGCAGCAGCAGCAACAACAACAACTGAAAAAACAAGAACAACAAGAACAACAGAAATAACAAGAAAAACAATAGCAACAACAACACTAGAAATAAGAACAGCACTAGAAACAACAATACCAGAAACAACAAGAACAAAAACAACAATAACACCACAAGCAGCAAAAATAATAACTACAATAACATCAGAAGGAGAAGAACAATAATAAAACAACACCAGAAACAACAAGAACAATAACAATAGTAATACCAGAAACAACAAGAACCATAACAACAATAACACTAGATATAACAAGAACAATAATAAAAATAACACCGGAAAAAACAAGAACAACAATAACACTACCAGAAGTAACAAGAACAACAATAGCAAAACAGCATCAAAATAGAAACAAACAACACTAGAAGTAACAACAAAATCAGTAACGGCAACACCAGAAACAACAAGAATAACAACAAGAATAACACCACATACAACAAGAACAGAAACTACAATAACCTCAGAAGAAACAAGAAAAGCAACAACGATATCACTAGAAACAGCAAAAACACTAACAACAATGACACCAGAAACAACACGAACCACAACAACAGTAACGCTAGAAACAACAAGAACAATAACAACATTAACACCAAAAACAACACACATAATAACAACAATAATAACATAAACAACAAGACCAATAACAACACTAACAGCAGAAACAGCAGGAACTATAACAACAGTGACACCAGAAACAACAAGAACAATAACAGAAAAAAGAAACAACAACAATAATAAAATAACATCAGACACAACAGCAACAGTAACAACAAGAGCAAGAACAAAAACAGTAACAACAACACAAGAAAAAACAACAATAGCAAAAAAAAAACAACGCCAGAAAAAACAAAAACAGCAACACTACAAATAATAAAAATGACACCATCAGAAATAACGAAGAAAAACAACACCAGAAACAACAAAAAACAGCAACACCAGAAACAGCACATAAATCAACAACAGCAGAAACAAAGGAAAACTCCGCCAGAAATAATAAAAACAACAACACCAGAAACAATAAAAACACAAAGAACACCAGAAATAACAAAAACAACAACAACAATAGCAGAAGCAACAAACAACAATACCATAAGGAAAATTGAAAACAACATTAACACCAGGAACAACAATAACATCATCAGCAACAGGAAAAACAGACATAACAACAACATAAGAAAGAAGACCGTCAAAAATAACAAAAATAAAAACAACCTCAGAAAATTTTAAAAAAACAACACCAGAAATAACAACAATAACAGTCACAGAAGCAACAAGAACAACAACACCAGAAATAACAAGAAGAATAACAACATCAGAAACAACAAGACCAACAAGAACACCAGAAATAACAAAGACAACAACAATACCAGAAATAACAACAAAACCACCAGAAACAGCAAGGATAACAACAACACCAGAAATAACAAAAACAACAAGAAGGACAAAACTAGAAACGACAAAAACAACAGCGGCAACACAACAAGAAACAACAAGAGCAACAGGAACAGCAAAACCAGAAATAATAATAATAAGAAGAAGAAAACCAACAAGAACATCCGAAACAACAGGAATAACAGCAACAACTTCTGAAACAAGAAGAAGAACACCAATAACAAAAACAACATTAAAGATCAAAAACAAGAAAAATACTACAAGAAACATCAAAAACAGCAACAACAATAACACTAGAAACAAGAAGAAGAAGAAGAAAAATAACAGCAAAGCCAGAAAGAATAAGATCAACAAAAACACCAGAAAGAATAATAAGAACAACAACAACAATAGCAACACGAGAAACAAAAAGAAAAACAGCAATAACACCAGAAACACAAGAACAACAATAACACCAAAAACAGCAAAAACAACAACAATAACACCAGAACCAATAAGAACAAAGACAACAACAACATCACCAGAAACAACAAGAACAACAAAAAGAATAGTACCAGAAGAAACACGAACAATAAGAACAATAATATCAAAAACAACGAAATTAACAAAATCAACAACCCAGGAACAACAAGAGCAACACCTACAAGAACAAGAAGAATAGCAGTAACATTAGAAAAAAGTAACACTAGAAGTAACAAAAACATCAATAACAATCCAGAAAAAACAAGAACAAAATCAACACCAGAAGTAACAAAAACAGTAACGCCTACAACATCAGAATCGACAACAATAACACCAGAAACAACAACAGCAACAGCATCAACAATAACAACAGAAACAACAGCAACAGTTACAAAAACACCAGAAGAAACAGCGTAAACACCAGAAACAACAGCAGCATCAGAAGCAACAACAACATCAGAAACAACAGCAACATCGGAAACAACAACAACAGCAAAGGCAGAAACAACACCAGAAACAACGGCAACACCAGAAACAACAGTGACATAAGAAACAACAACAACAGCAGAAACAACAGCAAGATCGGAAAGAACAACATCAACACCAGAAACAACAGCAAGACCGGAAAGAACAACAATACCAGAAACAACAACAACAACAGCAACAAAAGAACAACACCAGTAAGCAGAAACACTAACAACATTAACAACAACACCAGAAACAACAACAGCAACACCAATGCCAACAACAATAACAATAAAACCAGCAACAGCAACAACAACAACAGCCACACTAATAGCAAGAACAAACAACAAATGCAACAACACCAACAAAGAAACAACAACACCAACAAAAAACGCCAACAGCAACAGCAATAATAATACCAAAAACAGTAATAGCAACAGCAGCAAGAAACAGCAAGAAAATAAACGTATAGTTCATTATAACGGTTTCTCTTTTAATCTTTTCACTTTTATATTCAATTGTGATACCCCATACATCACATTATGTAATCAGGTTCTGACTACTACATATATCACATTATGTAATCAAGTTCTGACTACTACATATATCACATTGTGTAATCAAGTTCTGACTACTACATATATCACAGTATGTAATCAAATTCTGACTACTACATATATCACATTATGTAATCAAGTTTTGACTACTACATATATCACATTATATAATCACGTTCTGACCACTACATATATCACATTATGTTATCAAGTTCTGACTACTACATATATAACATTATGTAATCAAGTTCTGACTACTACATATATAACATTATGTAATCAAGTTCTGATTACTACATGTATCACATTATATAATCAAGTTCTGACTACTATATATATCACATTATGTAATCAAGTTCTGACTACTACATATATCATATTATGTAATCAAGTTCTGACTACTACATATATCACATTATATAATCAAGTTCTGACTACAACATATATCACATTATGTAATCAAGTTCTGACTACTACATATATCACATTATGTAATCAAGTTCTGACTACTACATATATCACATTATATAATCAAGTTCTGACTACTACATATATCACATTATGTAATCAAGTTCTGACTACTACATATATCACATTATGTAATCAGGTTCTGACTACTACATATATAATATTATGTAATCAAGTTCTGACCACTACATATATAACATTATATAATCAAGTTCTGACTACTACATATATCACATTATGTAATCAAGTTAAGACTATTACATATATCACATTATATAATCACGTTCTGATTACTACATATATCACGTTATATAATCACATTTTGACAACTACATATATCACATTATGTAATCACGTTTTGACGACTACATATGTCACATTATGTAATCAAGTTCTGACTACTACATATGTCACATATGTGGTGAGGTCTAGAGAACTGTAGGTTCTGTATTACGTAATCAGTCAATTTCAGAACATTCCAGGTATCTAGTTTAAAAAAAAAAATCAGAGATCTAAATCTACCTGGAGTTAATACACCACAACAGAAGTTATTTTGTAAAATGTATTTTATTTATCATTTAAAGAAATCGAAGCACGTTTTTGTTATTTCTTTTTCTTGTTACTCTGGGATTTCTCGCCGAAATGTTTTTTTTCTCTTGTGATAGACAAGCGTATACACCAATAAGACAAAGAAGAAGGAAGTATACGTTATCAAGAGAAAGAAGAGGGAAGTATACATTATCAAGATATAGAAGAAGGAAGTATGCATTATCAAGATATAGAAGAGGGGAGTATACATTATCAAGATAAAGAAGAGAAGTATACATTATTAAGATAAAAAAGAGAGAAGTATACATTATTAAGATAAAGAAGTATTAATATAATTATGCATTAGTAAGATAAAGAAGAGGAAAGTATGCAGGAGATAAAGAAGTGGGAAGTATGGATGAGATAAAGAAGTGGAAAGTATGCATTAGATAAAGAAGTGAGAAGTATGCATGAGATAAAGAAGTGGGAAGTATGGATGAGATAAAGAAGTGGAAAGTATGCATTAGATAAAGAAGTGAGAAGTATGCATGAGATAAAGAAGTGGGAAGTATGGATGAGATAAAGAAGTGGAAGTATGGATGAGATAAAGAAGTGGGAAGTATGGAGAAGTAGCACAGATAGTCGTGAACATTTTCACAGTATAAGACAATGATCTATAGAGATGTATCAGAGACAGTTGTGTCGACAGCACTAATATATATATATATATATATATATATATATATATATATATATATGAGTACAGAGATCTGTCAATGCAAGGACGGACAACAGCAAAATACAACAAAATGATGTAGAGAGATCTGTCACAAGCAAACATGGACAACACCAATATACAACAAAATGATGTAGAGAGATCTGTCACAAGCAAACATGGACAACACCAATATACAACAAAATGATGTAGAGAGATCTGTCACAAGCAAACATGGACAACACCAGTATACAACAAAATGATGTAGAGAGATCTGTCACAAACAAATACGGACAACAGATAAATACAACACATTGATTTAGAGAGATCTGTCACAAGCAAACATGGACAGCATCAAAATACAACAAAATGATGTAGAGAGATCTGTCACAAGCAAACATGGACAGCAGCAAAATACAACAAAATGATGTAAAGAGATCTGTCACAAGCAAACATGGACAGCATCAAAATACAACAAAATGGTGTAGAGAGATCTGTCACAGACGAACATGGACAGCAGCAAAATACAACAAAATGATGTAGAGAGATCTGTCAAAAGCAAACATGGACAGCAGCAAAATACAACAAAATGATATAGAGAGTCAAAGCAAACACAGACAGCAGCAAAATACAATAAAACGATGTAGAGAAATCTGTCACATACATATACGGACAGCAGCAAAATACAATGGAATGCTTCATCAAACCTATAATATTTGTTCTGTTATACTGTGGAGAATTAGTCAGACTGGACTTTTTAGCTCATGAACTAGTACATACAGCCAGAATAAGTTTATATTAGTCAGACTAGACTAGTACACACAGCCAGAATATGTTTTATTAGTCAGACTAGACTAGTACACACAGCCAGAATATATATATATATATATATTATATATATATATATATATATATGAGTACAGAGATCTGTCAATGCAAGGACGGACAACAGCAAAATACAACAAAATGATGTAGAGAGATCTGTCACAAGCAAACATGGACAACACCAATATACAACAAAATGATGTAGAGAGATCTGTCACAAGCAAACATGGACAACACCAATATACAACAAAATGATGTAGAGAGATCTGTCACAAGCAAACATGGACAACACCAGTATACAACAAAATGATGTAGAGAGATCTGTCACAAATACGGACAACAGATAAATACAACACATTGATTTAGAGAGATCTGTCACAAGCAAACATGGACAGCATCAAAATACAACAAAATGATGTAGAGAGATCTGTCACAAGCAAACATGGACAGCAGCAAAATACAACAAAATGATGTAAAGAGATCTGTCACAAGCAAACATGGACAGCATCAAAATACAACAAAATGGTGTAGAGAGATCTGTCACAGACGAACATGGACAGCAGCAAAATACAACAAAATGATGTAGAGAGATCTGTCAAAAGCAAACATGGACAGCAGCAAAATACAACAAAATGATATAGAGAGTCAAAGCAAACACAGACAGCAGCAAAATACAATAAAACGATGTAGAGAAATCTGTCACATACATATACGGACAGCAGCAAAATACAATGGAATGCTTCATCAAACCTATAATATTTGTTCTGTTATACTGTGGAGAATTAGTCAGACTGGACTTTTTAGCTCATGAACTAGTACATACAGCCAGAATAAGTTTATATTAGTCAGACTAGACTAGTACACACAGCCAGAATATGTTTATATTAGTCAGACTAGACTAGTACACACAGCCAGAATATGTTTATATTAGTCAGACTAGACTAGTACATACAGCCAGAATATGTTTATATTAGTCAGACTAGACTAGTACACACAGCCAGAATATGTTTATATTAGTCAGACTAGACTAGTACACACAGCCAGAATATGTTTATATTAGTCAGACTAGACTAGTACACACAGGCAGAATATGTTTATATTAGTCAGACTAGACTAGTACACACAGCCAGAATATGTTTATATCAGTCAAACTAGACTAGTACACACAGCCAGAATATGTTTATATCAGTCAAACTAGACTAGTACATACAGTCAGAATATGTTCATATCAGTCAAACTAGACTAGCATACACAGCCAGAATATGCTAAATGATCCCGTACAGAACCAATGACTTATTTATGATCTGTTTATTGAAGGAAAATAGATAAAATCTCAAAATGTATAAACTAGTTAAAAAGAAGGAACATCTTTATTACTTAACGACTACAAAGATGCGACGTTTCAGCGTGAGTCTTAATCATACGAACACACACAGGAATTATAGAGAGGAGATCTCAAAAGAATCTCAAAACGGCTTCAGAACTGGTTTGTCTAAAGAAATGTTGAACAAAAACTATGAACAAAGTTGATCAACTGTTTAATTCATCCAGCTTTCAGTTTGGTTTTTTTTAAATGAACCTTAGACACACTTTCATTTCAGAAATTTCCCACGGAAAATGCATCTATTTTTGTCACATTTCACATCAGTGCAATCAGTTAGAAACTTGACATATTCCACATCCGGACAAATAGTTTAGAAACTTGTCACATTTAGACTAAACCTATAAGATTCCACCTGCCTTTCCACGCTTGGACTTCAGCAAGTTCTGTTTTTATTTCAAAAGTCTGCTTGTTTTCCTGTACTCAGGACACCAGGTAGTGACTGTGACACTGTCTATGACAATCTTCCCTGTCTTTGGTACCTCTGTTTTTGTGTCTGACAATCTTTCTTGTTTTTGGCATCTCTGCTTTTGTGTCTGACAATATTTCTGGTCCTTTTGGCACCTCTGTTTTTGTGTCTGACAATCTTTCTTGTCTTTGGCACCTCTGTTTTTGTGTCTGACAATCTTTCTTGTCTTTTTGGCACCTCTGTTTTTGTGTCTGACAATCTTTCTTGTCTTTGGCACCTCTGTTTTTGTGTCTGACAATCTTTCTTGTCTTTTTGGCACCTCTGTTTTTGTGTCTGACAATCTTTCTTGTCTTTGGCACCTCTGTTTTTGTGTCTGACAATCTTTCTTTGGGACTTATTTTTGTGTCTGAAAAAAATCTTTTTTTACCTTGGAACCTCTTTTTGTGCCCCTATCTGAGCACACAAAGGAACTATTTGCGATCGATTTCTGACCTGTCTTAGCCAGAACGAGGTGGACCAGTTCAGCAGTAAAAGTTCTAACAAGAAATGTTGACTTTCTGGGACGACAAACTCATTTGTTGTTAGATTTGTTCATATATTTTATAACACTCTTGTCCAAAAATTTAACAACACTCTGGGTAAAAAAATTTAACCACCCTCTTCTTCACACATTTAAGAACACTCTTGTTTGAACATTTAATAGCGCTCTTGTTTGAACATTTAACAACACTCTTGTTTAAACATTTAACAACACTATTGTTTAAACATTTAACAACACTCTTGTTTAAACATTTAACAACACTCTTGTTTAAACATTTAACAACACTCTTGTGTGAACATTTAACAACACTCGTGTGAATATTTAACAACACTGTATATTATTTGCTCATTGTTTATCCAGAACGTCCCCAGCACGAGAACAAACTTTGGTTCTGCTCGGCAAGAATCAGAGATATGGTCATTTGAGAAAGTTCTTAGTTTTTATTTGCTTTGCTTTAACAGGACCTGCACTCACTGACGAATGTTTCTTTCTTCTGTTAAAATTTTCTCTTTCAGCTCAAGTTGCTGCTTCCTTTTTCCCGTTTTCCTGCGAACGTCTCCGGCAAAATCAGCAAATAATGCCAGACAAACCCCACTCCTGATGCTGGAACTTCTGCGACAGCCAGTATTACCAGCATAACAAGAAAACAAGTGTTATAATACAAACAACCATAACAGCCAATATTACCAGCATAACAAGAAAACAAGTGTTATAATACAAACAACCATAACAGCCAGTATTACCAGCATTACAAGAAAACAAGTGTTATAACACAAACAAGAATTGCAGCTACTATTACTAGCATTACAAGAAAAAAAGTGTTAGAACACAAACAACCATAACAGCCTTTATAACTACCACTACAAGAAAAAAATAGCAAGTGTTATAATACAAACAAGCACTACTGCTATTTTCTACGAACATTATAACTACCATTACAAGAAAAAAATAACAAGTGTTATAACACAAACAAGCACTACTGCTATTTTCTACGAACATTATAACTACAACTTAAACTTAGTCGGAAGGTTTCCTGTCCCTTATTTGCATCTATTCAATTTTTTTCAAGTTCTATAGCCTCACTCTGTTGAAATTCCATTGACCAGTTTCATATCTATCGCCCTCGAAGTCGTCCACCTTTCAGAAGTACTTCACTGAAAGTCTACATCCGCTGTTACCAGAAGTTATCTTTCATGCTTTGATCAGGACCTCTTTCTTTCTGTTCAACACGTGAAATTAAGACGGCTGTAAACACGCTTCACTGAATACAACCTACGGTTCATATAGATCCACCATAATTGTTAAGCAATGACAATAACGATGTCACTTGCAGTGTTCCACTTGCTGACAGATAATTGTCTCTCTCGGCCTTTTTGCTAAGATCAAAGTGGCTGAGGTCAAAGTGTCCTCTTAGCAGGTACCCTGATCAACATGCCCTTTGGTAATACAAAGCGTCGTTATTTTTTGAACTAAACGAGATGCCCGAGGCCTATCCTGCACATTGAATGTCGGGGGTATGGTCCACATCTCGTTAAGGGTGGGCCTGGTTTGCAGTACCACAGGGTCACAGCCTGTTGTTTTCGTCGGTTAAAAAAAAAATGGTCTCTCTTAGGTTCGTATTTGAAATCAGGGTCTAGAGAGCCAGCTCAAGCCCGGGATCAGTTTCTGCCAAGCCCCGTAGCCAAACTGTCAAGTGCAAACTCTTCTAAAGTTTTTAAAATTTTGTCTCAGATAAGAAAAGAGGCCAGAAATACCTCCACAGGATTCCTTAGCAGCACATACATCGTGGTATAATCTCGTCTCTCAGTCTACAGAGCTCGTGGTATAATCTCGTCTCTCAGTCTACAGACCTCGTGGTATATGCTCGTCTCTCAGTCTACAGATCTAGTGGTATAATCTCGTCTCTCAGTCTACAGAGCTCGTGATATAATCTCGTCTGTCAGTCTACAGACCTCGCGGTATAATCTCGTCTCTCAGTCCACAGACCTCGTGGTATATGCTCGTCTCTCAGTCTACAGAGCTCGTGATATAATCTCGTCTCTCAGTCTACAGACCTGTGATATAATCTCGTCTCTCAGTCCACAGACCTCGTGGTATAACCCCGTTTCTCAGTCCACAGACCCTGTAGTATAGCCCCATCTCTCAGTCAACAGACTCAGTAGAATAGCCCCGTCTATCAGTCCGCAGGCCCCGTGGCATAACCCCGCCATTCAGTCCGCAGGCCCCGTGGTATAACCCCATCTCTCAGTCCGCAGGCCCCGTGGCATAACCCCATCTCTCAGTCCGCAGGCCTCGTGGCATAACCCCGCCATTCAGTCCGCAGGCCCCGTGGCATTACCCCATCTCTCAGTCCGCAAGCACCGTGGCATAACCCCGTCATTCAGTCCGCAGGCCCCGTGGCATAACCCCGCCATTCAGTCCGCAGGCCTCGTGGTATAACCCCGTCTCTCAGTCCACAAACCCCGTGGTATAACCCCGTCTCTCAGTCCACAAACCCCGTGGTATAACCCCGTCTCTCAGTCCACAAACCCCGTGGTATAACCCCGTCTCTCAGTCCACAAACCCCGTGGTATAACCCCGTCTCTCAGTCCACAAACCCCGTGGTATAACCCTGTCTCTCAGTCCACAAACCCCGTGGTATAACCCTATCTCTCAGTCCACATACCCCGTGGTATAACCCTGTCTCTCAGTCCACATACCCCGTGGTATAACCCTGTCTCTCAGTCCACATACCCCGTGGTATAACCCTGTCTCTCAGTCCACATACCCCGTGGTATAACCCTATCTCTCAGTCCACATACCCCGTGGTATAACCCTATCTCTCAGTCCACAGATCCCGTGGTATAACCCTGTCTCTCAGTCCACATACCCCGTGGTATAGCACGGTCTCTCAGTCCACAGACCCCGTGGTATAGCCCCATCCCTCAGTCCACAGATCCCGTGGTCGGGCCCGCCTGAAAGGAGTGACATTCTAAAAATAAGAATGAAGATAGTGTGATCCGCTACGAAAAAAGGAAGACCCACTTTTATAATTCTTTTTCAACCCAAACTTACTTTTTCCTCTCTTGATCATTTCCGTTCTCCATGTCCTCTCCTCTCTGGATCATATTTTCTCTCTATCCTCTCCTCTCTCGATCATTTCTTCTCTGCCACAATAACTAACATCAAAGACCAAGAAATGAGTTGCCAGCTTGTCCTGTCGACAGAGAGCAACCAAAATGACAAACACAAACATCGCCAGAAAACTGGTCAAAAGCTGGCGGGGAAAGAAAGGAAGGGGAAAAGATGGCGCCTGAAGGGAATGAGAATGGGCTAATGAAAACATTCAAGAAGAAAGTAACACACAAAGCAACTAACCGAGCTGGGGACTGTTTAGAAATTTGTATTTGTCAAGGCGTGAGCACGGACCTCCAGCTATCGCCATTGTACGCCCGCCAAATATTTGTCTGGCATGTAAGGCCAATTTGGCTCTCCTTGGCTAATGGAACAAGACGGCAATTAAAGGGCGAATTTCTTTATAAGGCAGAATTTGGCTTTGCCACGCATGAAAAAAAGCTGTCTCTTGTTGTGGCCGTCTTGTTTTATTGGTACGTGGACATCATGGACGGCTGCCTGCACTATACAAAGATTTACCAGCTCATATTTTGTGTTTCTTAACAAAATATTTCGGAGATTTATGAGGTTCGAGGTGAGTTTTTCTCACGAAATGCAGGCGGCAGTAATCTAGTAGGAAAGTAGGAATAAAAGTTAACTTTACAATTTGTGAATGTGAGAGATATCTATGATTGAACTTGTGAATGTCAGAGAAAACTATGATTAAACTTGTGATATCTGTGATTAAACCTGCGAATGTGAGAGATTTCTGTGATTAACCTTGTCAATGCCAGGAATATCTGTGATTAAACTTGAGAATGTGAGAGATTTCTGTGATTAACCTTGACAATGCCAGGAATATCTGTGATTAAACTCGGGAATGTGAGAGATATACGTCATTAGACTTGTGAATGTGAGAGATATATGTGATTAAACTTGTGAATGGGAGAGATATCTGTGATTAACCTTGTGAATGTGAGAGATATATGTGATCAACCTTGTGAATGTATGAGATGAAATGAGCCAGACCAACAGCAAAAAAATAAAAAAAACGTGATTAATTCTACTACACATACAGAACACAGACAATGAATTCTACTACACATACAGAACACAGACAATGGATTCTACTACACATACAGAGCACAGACAATAAATTCTACTACACATACAGAGCACAAACAATGAATTCTGTTAGACATACAGAGCATAGACAATAAATTCTACTACACATACATTACACAGACAATATGTTATACTGCACATACAGAGCACGGATAATACATTCTACCACACATACAGAGCACAGACAATGAATTCTACTAGAGACAATAAATTCTACTACACATACAGAGCACAGACAATAAATTCTACTACACATACAGAGCACAGACAATAAATTCTACTACACATACAGAGCACAGACAATAAATTCTACTACACATACAGAGCACAGACAATAAATTCTACTACACATACAGAGCACAGGCAATAAATTCTACTGCACATACAGAGCACAGACAATAAATTCTACTGCACATACAGAGCACAGACAATAAATTCTACTGCACATACAGAGCACAGACAATAAATTCTACTGCATATACAGAGCACAGACAATAAATTCTACTGCACATGCAGAGCACAGACAATAAATTCTACTGCATATACAGAGCACAGACCCTCAGAATATGCTGTCTATGGGCTACAGGAAACTAAGATATTTGAATGGTTGTGTTATTCCCTGCAGGAAACATATGACTGTATGACATACAGTACTGCCACATAATATCACAAATGTGTGTATGATATACAATACTGCCACATAATATCACAAATGTGTGTATGATATACAATACTGCCACATAATATCACAAATGTGTGTGTGATATACAATACTGCCACATAATATCACATATGTGTGTATGATATACAATACTGCCACCTAATATTGATACCACAGCCTGGGAAATTCTCGTGGGACGTAAAACGGAAGAAAACAGAAACTAAAAAACCGCTCTGTAATTTGGCCACGTCGCTGGAAAGAAAGTTCTTTTAAAAAAAACTGCTGGAGAGAAAGTTAAAGAAAACAAGAACAATAACAATGTCGATGAGTGGACAACATGAAAAGATGGATAGACATTTACTAAGACATAGCTGTCTGAGGATACAAAAGATGATCTTATCTGTGGAGGTGGCAAATAGTGATGTACAAGAAATTGAATAAGGAGAAAGTTGACCGTCCAATTCTAGACGGCCAAAGTATTGAGGATGAAAGTTCTGACAGTTATAATAGAGATGGTTGACTGGCTGGTACCAGGCCGTCCTCAAGTGTGGGAGGACTGAGGTCCTGCTGTAAGTTGATTGTGCGAGAGCTTAATTAAACAGGACGTGGAGGACACGCGTGGCGGTCACGTGACAGAATCAAACATGGTCTCACTATAGTCAGGTCAAGTTGACGTTTGAAAGTTCGCGTATTTCAGGAGAATTTCATCTCCTTTGTTGCAGACAATCTCATTTATCTCTTCTTGTTGTTGTGTCAGCTATCTCTCTCTCTCCTAGTCGCCTACCCTCTCTCTCTCTCTCTTCTCTCTTTCTCTCTCTTCTTTCTCTCTTTCTCTCTCTTCTCTTTCTTCTCTCTCTCTTCTCTCTCCCTTTTCTCTCTCTTCTCTCTCTTCTCTCTCTCTTTTCTCTCTCTCTTCTTTCTCTCTCTCTTCCTCTCTCTTCTCTCTCTCTTCTCCTCTCTCTCTTTCTTGTTTCTTCCCTCTCTCTCTCTCTTATGCTACTGAGTGGCTGTCTATTTATTTATGCTTTCTTTCTTTATCATTTTAAAGTCACTTCCTTCGTCTGTCCATCTTTGTTCCACGTTTGTATCATCATCACCATCATCATCATCATCATCATCATGTTCTACCGTTCCCCAGCTGCCAGTCTGTGCTGAAGAGACATATCACCGTGACATGACGGCCACACAAACAATGGACATAAAACACGTGAAAATTTTTAAAAAAACATGGAGGCAGCCCTTACATTCAGGTTCAAATTTCTATTTATTTCTTATTTCATCTTCAGAAACTCCCCCCCCCCCCTCACAGAAGAATTTAGTCTGTCCCAAATCTTCAACATTTTCACAGCGGAGTAAGATATTTTGAAGGAAGATTCAAACATTTCGCACACACACACACACACACAAAATAGTCCAGAATCTTGTCTTTGGGAACAGTTTAGTATTTAATAATAAATTTTAAAATATTTTGTCCAGGCGTGGAGCCGTTACAGAATACGGTATTTTCTCTACTTTGACGATTTAACAGAATGTAATGTTACATGTTAAAAAAAAGAAGATATCAAAAGTTGCCACTTGCGATCAGGACACGACCCAGGACCCTGGTGTGGATGGTGGATCTATGGGTGGAATTTGCTGAGCTCCTTTTAGCAGCTTTCTATTTAAGTGTGTTACAGAAAACTCTTAAGATACAACTGATTTCCAGGTCGGAGAGATGTGCGGCAGTTTCCTGGACCGATCATAGCATTGTCTTAAGCACGTACAGCTCTGAAGGTGAAGGTCTTTCCATTTGCGATGAACTCCTGGACAAGAGAAAACAAATAGTGGAAGTAGTTGGTGGCTTGTGGGAAATAAACAGAGGAAGTAGTGGGTGGCTTGTGGGAAATAAATAGTGGAAGTAGTGGGTGGCTTGTGGGAAAAAAATAGTGGAAGTAGTGGGTGGCTTGTGGGAAATAAACAGAGGAAGTAGTGGGTGGCTTGTGGGAAATAAATAGTGGAAGTAGTGGGTTGCTTGTGGGAAAAAATAGTGGAAGTAGTGGGTGGCTTGTGGGAAATAAACAGAGGAAGTAGTGGGTGGCTTGTGGGAAATAAATAGTGGAAGTAGTGGGTTGCTTGTGGGAAATAAACAGTGGAAGTAGTGGGTTGCTTGTGGGAAATAAACAGTGGAAGTAGTAGGTTGCTTGTGGGAAATAAACAGAGTAAGTAGTGGGTAGCTTGTGGGAAATAAACAGTGGAAGTAGTGGGTTGCTTGTGGGAAATAAACAGTGGAAGTAGTGGTGTATATTCAATACCTGGTTATTAACGAATATAGCACCACATGTGCCATGACAGAAGTAGTTTATTATGAAGTTATACATAGTACTAGGGGAGACAAAAAGTAACCACTAATCAAGGGACGTAACCGTTCAAAAGATAAAACTGCAGGACGACCCAGAAAGTTTTCAGTATATTTTAATCGTTACGTCCACTGGTTTGATGTTACATTCTTCTCCCTGGTATATGTTACAGGAAATTATTTATAACATACATGTATTGTCAGCTGTTTAAAAGCCAGTAAACATAAGAAAAAGCTGAACTTTCAACAATGAGGGATATCATCTTTGTTGCTGGTATTTAGTATAAAGTTATGTCCCACATCTCCTTCTTTCTCCTTGTCCCACATCTGTCTCCCTGTCCCACACCTCCTTTCTCCTCCTTGTCCCACACCCCCCTCCCCCATCTCCCTACTCCAAAGTTGATCTCAACTCTATAAAGAGTGACAAAATAAACTTACACTGAAAAGTTCATTGCCCTTGACATATCGGACGAAGGTCATGACCACATTGTCACCAAGGTAAAGGTCAGAGATCAGACGGTCTCCCTCTAGTCTGCTCTTTGCCTGTAGAAATTTTGTTTGTTAGACAATACCAGCAAACGAGAAACCCTATATCACAACTTTTTCTTCTGCAGTACACATCCTTTAGTACAAAGCTGGTTCCACTGTACGTCCATCCTCACACATTCTTGCTTATAGCTTTAACATATCATTTATCTAAGATATCAAGTCCACACTTATACATTCTTGCTTATAGCGTTAACATATCATTTATCTAAGATATCAGGCCCACACTCACACAATCTTGCTTATAGCGTTAACATATCATTTATCTAAGATATCAGGCCCACACTCATACATTCTTGCTTATAGCGTTAATATGTCATTTATCTAAGATATCAGGCCTACACTCATACATTCTTGCTTATAGCGTTAATATATCATTTATCTAAGATATCAGACCCAGCCCATACAATCTTATTTATAACGTTAATATATCATTTTTCTAAGATATCAGACCCGATTCATACAATCTTGCTGACAACGCTAATATATCATTTATCTAAGATATAAGGCCCACACTCATACAATCTTGTTTATAGGGTTAATATATCATTTCTATCAAGCCCGCACTCACACTCTGCACATATAAAATCACACAATCACACAGTTTTTACACCCCCACACCAAACTCACACACTTTTTACACACCCACACAGTTGTTCACGTCTACTTCCTGTTGTTAGACAATATCTACTTCAAATATTCACCCAGGCCCTCACACACAAACTTCACACGGTTACTAACCACCATCTTGGCCCCATTGGGCAGGGCCACCTCATCTGCTTCCCCGAGGCGGACGACGTCAGTTCTGGGGCCCTTGTTGGAGAAGTGGGTCACAAAGGTGAAGGTGTTTCCACTCAAGGTCGTCTCAGTCTCTACAGCGGCCTCAAACTCCTTCAGCATGTCACCTTGTCCCACTGGTACGACAGATAAAGATGTGACATGTCACTCTGTCCCACTTACACGACACACAAAGATGTGGCATGTCACTTTGCCCCAACTGACACAACACACAAAGATGTGATATGTCACTTTATCTCACTGACATATAACGATGTGACGTATCACTTTGTCCCACTGACACAGAGCTGAAAAACTTGTCATGTCACGTGTTGTCAATCAATATGTCATAGAATGTGTCATCTGAGCACATGGTTGACCTTACCTAAAGCAACTGAGGACATGAAACCAACATTTATTAGTCCAACATTTATTAGTCCAACATTTATTAGTCCAACATTTATTAGTCGTTGCAGCACAGAGTCAACAAACCTGCTGTCTTATCTTATCTTATCTTGTCTTGTCTTATCTTGTCTTGTCTTATCTTGTCTTGCAGGACGACCCAGAAAGTCTTTTCTTGTCTTATCTTGTCTTGTCTTTTCTTGTCTTATCTTGTCTTGTCTTATCTTGTATTATCTTTCTTTCTTATCTTGTCTAGTCTTGTCTTATCGTGTCTTATCTTTTCTTATCTTGTCTTATCTTGTCTTGTCTTATCTTGTCTTCTAACTCCCTGTAACTGCGAGCTGTTGTTCTTTGCAGCCGATGCTGTGAAGATGTTGTGGCACAACATCTTATCGGCGTGGGAGCGGGGTTATGGCGGCTATCTTTTCAGTCCCGGAGTACAGCTTAAAAAGCAGGGGGTGTGTAATGCTTCTTTAGCAGACTCCACCACCATAGGGACTATGACGATCCCTGCCCCGTTAGCCAGGCTAGTCCAGTTATTGAGGATACCACGGAGAGGTGGGACAGGGTCTTGGTCAGCTATGGTTCGCTAACCCTGATGTTAGCATATCGGCTATGGGTTGCTGATTGCCTCATCAAAAACTTAACGAAATCCCAACAAACCTGATACATTTGAATATCTAGCGATGAAATAACAAGTGAAGTATACGGTGCTTGAGACAAGAGTACAGTGCTTGAGGCAAGAGTACAGTGCTTGAGACAAGAGTACAGTGCTTGAGGCAAGAGTACAGTGCTTGAGGCAAGAGTACAGTGCTTGAGACAAGAGTACAGTGCTTGAGACAAGAGTACAGTGCTTGAGGCAAGAGTACAGTGCTTGAGACAAGAGTACAGTGCTTGATCTCACTTTCTTGTCATGATCACAGAAGCAAACAGGCCAGCGTGGAAGGGGTTGACTTGGTCGTGGGGTTGATGGAGCCTGTTAAGTATCCTGCCAGTTACTCGCTAAACTAATGAACGAACTAGTCAGTCAATCACTCAGTAAGTCAATCAACCGATCAATCAATCTAACATACAGTCAGTCAATCAACTTATAAGTCAGTCAATCAGTCAACCAGTCAGCCTAACAGGCAGTCAGTCAGCAAGTCAAAATAAGCTAACCATCCACCCAACCAAATAACGGACAAACCAACCAGTCAACAAACCACTCAATCAAATAACCATCCAGTTAACCAGCGAACAAGCGAATAAAAAAAAGACACCTAAAGTTTTGAGGAAAATGGTTTAAAAATGAAAAAAAAGATGCCTAGCTCTTTCTTTCTTTCTTTCTCTCGTGACAAGTTCTCATCAACTGTTTCTCTGGCCAGTCCTTTCTTCAGTGCCCTTGTGGCTGTCACGTCAGAGTTCTCTGAGACTGACAAGTCAGACACTCAGTGCTGCTGGTTACTTTTTTCTTGGATGATTTTCAAACTTCCGACACATGTTCTCAGCTTTTCAGACAAAAACTAAATCATGGGAAATGCTAAACAAAATCACGACCATTAAAACACACATCTCTCTAATGTACAGCAACGACCAGTCAATCGATCAATCAACCAATCAATCATCCATACGTTGACCTACAAGCGGCGAAGTATTCCTCCGCGCCGGTGTAGGAACTACGGTCAGGTTTCCATTTGCCAACAAAAGCATCCGTCATCTTCGCAAACTTTAGAAAGATCCTTGCTGGTAAAAAATAAAAACAAAAATGTTGTTGTTGGTTGTAGGTCTATTTACTTTATAAATTGTACTCTTTTCTTGAATTAAAGGTTTTCTTTTCCAGTTGTCTCATGTGTGATCTTTTGATTTCTTGATCTGTTGCAACTGAAACCTTTGCTTCCTGCTTTGTTATATTCGATATCTTGGCCCTTGCTTTTGCTATATTTAGACTTGGTTCATCGTTTTATTATATTTGTAGTCTTAGTTCTCGCTTTCTTACTTTTAAAGTCTTGACTTCTCACTTTGCTACATTTAAAGTCTTGACTTCTCGCTTTGCTACATTTAAATTCTTGACTTCTCGCTTTGTTACATTTAAAGTCTTGATTTCTCGCTTTGTTACACTTAAAGTCTTGACTTCTCACTTTGCTACATTTAAAGTCTCGACTTCTCACTTTGCTACATTTGAAGTCTTGACTTCTCACTTTTTAAAATGTAGTCTTGATTTCTCACTTTGCTACATTTAAAGTCTTGACTTCTCGCTTTGTTACACTTAAAGTCTTGATTTCTCGCTTTGCTACAATTTAAAGTCTTGACTTCTCGCTTTGTTACATTTAAAGTCTTGACTTCTCGCTTTGTTACATTTAAAGTCTTGACTTCTCGCTTTGCTACATTTAAAGTCTTGACTTCTCGCTTTGTTACATTTAAAGTCTTGACTTCTCGCTTTGTTACATTTAAAGTCTTGAATTCTCGCTTTGTTACATTAAAATTTCTTAGACAGGTACTTTGTTATATTTAGTATCTTGAATTATCGCGTTATTACATTTAGTATCACTTTACTACATTTAGTATCTTGACTTATTGTTTAGAACATGTTCAGTTCTTGATGATGAGACTACAGTTTCCCAGGTGGCACAGACGCCAGGCCAGAGCGATAAAGCAGATCATCAATTTATTCAATTTCTCCCAGGTATTCCTACAAAATACTTGTATCATCTCTTTGTCTGATGCCTAGACAGAAGATAGTTGTGACCTGGTAGCAACACTTTAAATATGTAAAAAGTAAAGATAGTCCCATAGCAAATGCCGTAGGGAGTGAAGCGTTAGAGACCTCATTATGCTGGGTCATCAGCGTATGAGGTAGGGTGACCTACTTTAAAATGTTGGCGCCTGGGATTGTAAGCGCCTGTGAAACGGCCAAGGGAAAATCGGAAATTGAAAATTATCTCCCCTTGGTGACAGTCTTCGAAAAAAGATTAATTATATTAAGATAATTTTTTTTTGTCCTCATTTTATTTTAAAAATTTATAAATAAATAAAAGACAAGATATATCAAAGTTTCAAATTCAGATTCTGGCTTCACTGCACTCAGGACAACCCCATATATGCCCCCACCGCGTGCCGCAGCGTCCACCCAAGAGTATGTCTGCTGTCAAATATTGGTTGTTTACGATGCGTTTTCTGCCACAAAGTTCAGATTTCCTACCAGCGTCCTTGACCTGTCCTAGCTCCAGCAGTCTCTTCACAGCTACATTGTTCTTCTAGTCCCGCTCTTCATTTTCCTCAGTCTTCCATTATGGCTTCAACAATGTCACTCTTGTCCATTCTCAGCCTACCATTTATTTTATCCTGTCCGGCAAGTCTGTCTGTCACTTCAGAGCCGTCTACTCCCGCATGCCCTGGACAGTAAAGCCCAGTCAGGCTTGTCACAGTTGACTGGCTTAGCAGATGAACTCATTCTTTTCGAAGCAAACTTTTCTCAATCTTACGAGCATACACTGTGAACCCGTCACAATGACGCTGTTAACCACAGCATGAGCAGCCAACCATTCCACTGCTGCCGACATAGACTCAGTTTCTATTCTCATGCTTGATGTGCTGACTTCAAGGGCTCCCGAACCCTGTGCTACGACTCTTACATTTCGGTAGACAACAAAACCCCAACCTCTTCTGCTGGTCTGGGACACTGAGCTGTCTGTACAGGCCGTGTTGGAAGGCCCACAGTGATGCTGGATGAGATCTTGAACCCAAAGTTCAACAGCCCACTGAGCTGTCTGTACAGGCCGTGTTGGAAGGCCCACAGTGATGCTGGATGAGATCTTGAACCCAAAGTTCAACAGCCCACTGAGCTGTCTGTACAGGCCGTGTTGGAAGGCCCACAGTGATGCTGGATGAGATCTTGAACCCAAAGTTCAACAGCCCACTGAGCTGTCTGTATATACGAGGGTGGTTGATAAGTTTTCGGCATAAGGAACAAATACTTGAAACACACAGCTGATATTAGGTGCATTTGTAGATCAGGTTCATGTAAGATTAAACACCAAGTTTCAAGAAATTAACTGTAATCAATTTTTTTACAGACTTCTGAAGTGGTAAGGGGTGGCAGAAATTGAGAAAATGAATAAAATTTCTCATCGAGCAGTCATTCGCTACCTCTGTATCAAGAGCTTATCATCGAAGGAGGTCCATGAGGATATGGTAGAGACTCTAGGGGAGAATGCCCCTTCTTACATAACAGTGAAGAAATGGGCAGCTCAGTTCAAACATGGAAGGGAGAGTCTGGAAGATGATCCCCGTACAGGAAGACGAAGAACGGTAACACCGATGAAACCACCGGCAGAATCCATGACATGATAATTGAGGATCGACGAATAACTGAGCAGTACATTGCTACTGAGTTGGGCATCTCCCAGAAACGTCTTCATCTCATTATTCACAATGATCTTCAAATGACAAAGGTCTCTGCTCGATGGGTCCCGAAACTTCTTGGAGCTGATCACAAACGACAGCGTCTCAAAATGTCAAGAAACAATCTTGACCATTTTTCTGCAGATCCTGAAAAGTTTCTTCAGCAACTTGTGACTACGAATGAGACTTGTGTTCATCATTTTCATCCAGAAACCAAAGAACAGTCAAAGCAGTGGAAACATCATGGATCTCCACCTCCAAAGAAAGCAAGGGTGGTTCTGTCTGCAGGCAAAGTGATAGCTTCCATCTTTTGGGATTCAGAAGGTGTGCTAATAGTAGACTATCTTCAAAAGGGCAGAATTGTCATTAGGGTCTATTACGCTAATCTTGTGAAGCAACTGCGGGTCAAATTGAAGGAAAAGCGTCGATTGAAATTGACGAGATGAGTCATCTTTCAGCAAGACAATGCTCCAGTTCACAAGTCGGCGGTGGCAATGGCTGCCATTCATGAATGCGGCTTCCAGCTTCTTGAGCATCCTCCTTATTCCCAAGATTTGGGAATATTATCTGTTAACCAAACTCAAAAAGGAGCTCAGTGGTCGCAAATTTGCTTCAGATGATGACTTAATTCATGCTGTAGACCACTTTCTACTGGCACAAGATGCTGACATTTACAAAGAAGGGATCTGTATGCTCCAGGATCGTTGGACTAAGTGCATAAAATTGCAAGGTGACTATGTTGAGAAATAACCCCCCAAAAATAACGCGTTGTACCTTATGCTGAGAACTAGTCAATCACCCCTCATACAAGCAGTGTCGGAAGACCCACAGTGATGTTGAATGGGATCTTGAACCCAAAGTTCAACAGCCCACTGAGCCGTCTGTATATATGACCGTGTCGGAAGACCCACAGTGAGGCTGGGCGAGATTCTGAACGCAAAGTTCAACAGCCCCATGTGCCCAATCTGGACATTCACGGCCCTTGTGTATAACAACCTTTGTTAGCTGAGGTCGGTCCTGTACTCGTAACCAACCATCACCTGTAGACATCTCATCTAGATCACACAGTGACTTTATTGTATCCTCCGTCTCAGGATCTGCCTCGTTTGATGCTCTTCCCTTTATCAAACCCAAGCTTCTTATGGAGAGGACGGTACTTCATGCCATCAGCCCTGAGCATACTTGTGTTTAGACCTCACACTCAGAATATAAGAAGATAACGCATGGCCACAACAGGAGTATCCCTAGTGCAGTCAAAGACCATTCTCATTGCCTCATTCTGTACATGCTCTAATCTGTTCAGCTGTGCATTTGACAGGGTGAGTAGGCCAAGACCATACTCCAACGACGACATCACCAGCGCCTGCATCAACAAGAACAGATCGCACTGGGGAAAGTTTGCTGCAGACATTAACCTAACTGCTTCCATCGCTTTCCTGGCCTTTTCTACTACACTGTCCACATGGTGTGTAATGGACAAGGGTAACAAATAAAAAATAAAAATAAAAAAGTAAAATAAAATAAAAAATAAGAAAGGATAAAAAATACTTATTATTATCGTTTTTTAAACCTGAGAATTGTTCTTACCCAAAACTGATAAAGTTGTATGCCATTGCACTCTCTCACAGAATTGTAAGATTAGAATGTAGAAAGTATATCATGTTTCTTCCTGTTTGTCTTCTTTCATGCCATGTTTTTAAGGTAAAGTACACAAATATCTTAAAATTATGTTTTATAGAACGAACGTTTTGTCTTACCTGTGTTTACACCTGTGTGCCTAGAGAAGATGAAAGACTCGCTTGATGTCGGTGTTTATATAAGAACATGCAGGCGCTGAGATCTTCGTGCTGTGGTAGGTTATCTCTGCTCCTCTTCAGATGGTAATCTTGCCTGGAGCAGAGATCTCCTAACTGTAACGTCTTAAGAAATGTGGAACTTCTCTCGCCCTGTTTCTTGCCCGCAGACCTGGTCTTAGATGTCGGTCAATCTTTTATCTAAAGTAAGTTCTAATTAATATTTGTTTTGTTACAATTCTCATTTCTAGTTTCAGCCATGATCTGTCTTAACTTGCTATAGTTTACCAAATTTTGTAACAGAAATGTAAGAGTTAAGACACGGAGTTAAGACATGGAGTTAAGACACGGAGTTGAGACACAGAGTTAAGACACAGAGTTAAGACACAGAGTTGAGACACAGAGTTAAGACAAAGATTTGAGACACAGAGTTAAGACACGGAGTTAAGACACAGAATTGAGACACAGAGTTAAGACACAGAGTTGAGACACAGAGTTGAGACACGAAATTGAGGAGAAGAGAAAAGAGACTGACGGCCGTGGTAAGGATTATGCCCAGGCGGGGGAGGGCGGGGTCATGTCTCTGAGACATGTACAAGAACCAAACAAGAAAGCACATCAAATACGAATTTTCTGTGAAATTGAGTGAGTTTGCTGTGAAACTGTGGTGTGAAATGTGATATAACAACAAAAAGTAAGTTTTATGCTGAGAATCGATGAATTTCTATTAAAAACGGAATAGTTCACTGCTGTCATGGATCCACCACGAGGGACGAATGAGACTCTTCTGTGTGCAGATATAGTCATTTTCTGCACTGTCAACAACTTGTGCCAGGACATGTGAAAAATTCCAACAGTTTTGTCTGTTTACAAGAAAGAGAAACACAAGCAGCAGACATGCACAGACAGACAGACACACAGACAGACACACAGACAGTGCACGGTTAAATGAATCAAATAAACAGCTGGTTTAACTACATAAACACATTTAACGTAGGTTCTGAAATACTTACTCGCTCTCTCACACTCACTTTCTCTATATCCATTCTCTCTCTCTCTGCACCCACCTCTCTATGTTGTTCTCTGACACTCATTCTTTCTCTGTTGCTCTCTCACACCCACTCTCTCTGTCGCATTCTCACACCCATTCTCTATCTGTCTCCCTCTGTGTCGCTCTCTCACACCCATTCTCTCTTTGTCGCTTTCTCACACCCAACTCTCTCTCTCTGTTGCACTCTCACACCCATTTTCTCTCTGTCTCTCTGTCGCACGTTCACACCCATTCTCTCTCTCTGTCGTTCTCTCACACCCACTCTCTCTGTCGCTCTCTCACACCCACTCTCTCTGTCGCTCTCTCACACCCACTCTCTCTGTCGTTCTCTCACACCCACTCTCTCTGTCGTTCTCTCACACCCACTCTCTCTCTGTGTCGCTTTCTCACACCCATTCTCTCTCTCCGTCGCTCTCTCAAATCATTCTCTCTGTGTCTCTCTCTCTGTCGCTGTCTCACACCCACTCTCTCTCTGTCGCACTCTCACATCCACTCTCTCTCTCTGTCGCTCTCTCACACCCACTCTCTCTGTCTCTCTCTCGTTTGCTCTCTCACACCCACTCTTTCTGTCTCTCTCTGTCGCTCTCTCACACCCCTCTCTCTCTGTCGTTCTCTCACACACACTCTCTCTCTGTCACTCTCTCACAACCACTGTCTCTGTCTCTCTCTCTGTCGCTCTCTCACACCTACTCTCTCTGTCTCTCTCTGTCGCTCTCTCACACCCACTCTCTCTCTGTCGCTCTCTCACACCCACTCTCTGTCTCTCTCTGTCGCTCTCTCACACCCACTCTCTCTGTCTCTGTCGCTCTCTCACACCCACTCTCTCTCTGTCGCTCTCTCACACCCACTCTCTCTCTGTTGCTCTCTCACACCCACTCTCTCTGTCTCTCTCTTTGTCGCTCTCTCACACCCATTCTTTCTGTCTCTCTCACACCCACTCTCTCTTTGTCCCTGTCGCTCTCTCACACCCACTCTCTCTGTCTCTCTCTCTGTCTCTCTCTGTCGCTCTCTCACACAAACTCTCTCTGTCTCAGTCGTTCTCTCGTACCCACTCTCTCTTTGTCCCTGTCGCTCTCTCACACCCACTCTCTCTGTCTCAGTCGTTCTCTCGCACCCACTCTCTCTTTGTCCCTGTCGCTCTCTCACACCCACTCTCTCTGTCTCAGTCGTTCTCTTGCACCCACTCTCTCTTTGTCCCTGTCGCTCTCTCACACCCACTCTCTCTGTCTCAGTCGTTCTCTCGCACCCACTCTCTCGTTGTCCCTGTCGCTCTCTCACACCCATTCTCTCTGTCTCTCTCTTTGTCACTCTCTCACACCCACTCTCTCTGTCTCTCTGTCGTTCTCTCACACCCACTCTCTCTGTCGCTCTCTCACACCCACTCTCTCTGTCGCTCTCTCACACCCCTCTCTCTGTCGTTCTCTCACACCCACTCTCTCTGTCGTTCTCTCACACCCACTCTCTCTCTGTGTCGCTTTCTCACACCCATTCTCTCTCTCCGTCGCTCTCTCAAATCATTCTCTCTGTGTCTCTCTCTCTGTCGCTGTCTCACACCACTCTCTCTCTGTCGCACTCTCACATCCACTCTCTCTCTCTGTCGCTCTCTCACACCCACTCTCTCTGTCTCTCTCTCGTTTGCTCTCTCACACCCACTCTTTCTGTCTCTCTCTGTCGCTCTCTCACACCCATTCTCTCTCTGTCGTTCTCTCACACACACTCTCTTTCTGTCGCTCTCTCACAACCACTGTCTCTGTCTCTCTCTCTGTCGCTCTCTCACACCTACTCTCTCTGTCTCTCTCTGTCGCTCTCTCACACCCACTCTCTCTCTGTCGCTCTCTCACACCCACTCTCTGTCTGTCTCTGTCGCTCTCTCACACCCACTCTCTCTGTCTCTGTCGCTCTCTCACACCCACTCTCTCTCTGTCGCTCTCTCACACCCACTCTCTCTCTGTCGCTCTCTCACACCCACTCTCTCTGTCTCTCTCTTTGTCGCTCTCTCACACCCATTCTTTCTGTCTCTCACACCCACTCTCTCTTTGTCCCTGTCGCTCTCTCACACCCACTCTCTCTGTCTCTCTCTCTGTCTCTCTCTGTCGCTCTCTCACACAAACTCTCTCTGTCTCAGTCGTTCTCTCGTACCCACTCTCTCTTTGTCCCTGTCGCTCTCTCACACCCACTCTCTCTGTCTCAGTCGTTCTCTCGCACCCACTCTCTCTTTGTCCCTGTCGCTCTCTCACACCCACTCTCTCTGTCTCAGTCGTTCTCTTGCACCCACTCTCTCTTTGTCCCTGTCGCTCTCTCACACCCACTCTCTCTGTCTCAGTCGTTCTCTCGCACCCACTCTCTCGTTGTCCCTGTCGCTCTCTCACACCCATTCTCTCTGTCTCTCTCTTTGTCACTCTCTCACACCCACTCTCTCTGTCTCTCTGTCGCTCTCTCACATCCACTCTCTCTGTCTCAGTCGTTCTCTCGCACCCACTCTCTCTTTGTCCCTGTCGCTATCTCACACCCACTCTCTCTGTCTCTCTCTTTGTCGCTCTCTCACACCCATTCTTTCTGTCTCTCTCTGTCACTCTCTCACACCCACTCTCTCTGTCTCAGTCGTTCTCTCGCACCCACTCTCTCTTTGTCCCTGTCGCTCTCTCAAACCCACTCTCTCTGTCTCTCTCTTTGTCGCTCTCTCACACCCATTCTTTCTGTCTCTCTCTGTCACTCTCTCACACCCACTCTCTCTGTCTCAGTCGCTCTCTCACACCCACTCTCTCTATCTCTGTTGTTCTCTCACACACACTCTCTCTGTCTCTGTCGTTCTCTCACACCCACTCTCTCTATCTCTGTCGCTCTCTCACACCCATTCTGTCTCTGTTGCTCTCTCACACCCACTCTCTCTATCTCTGTTGCTCTCTCACACCCACTCTCTCTCTGTCGCTCTCTCACACCCACTCTCTCTCTGTCGCTCTCTCACACCCACCCTCTCTCTGTTGCTCTCTCACACCCACTCTCTCTCTGTCGCTCTCTCACACCCACTCTTTCTCTGTCGCTCTCTCACACCCATTCTCTCTGTCGCTCTCTCACACCCACTCTCTATCTGTCGCTCTCTCACACCCACTCTCTCTGTCACACACACATTCTCTCTCTCTGCGCACACATCTCTCTCTCTCTCTCTCTCTGTGCACACATCTCTCTTCCTCCTTATCACATATTAGAATGAATGAATGAATGAATGAATAACCCTTGAAAAATAAAGATTATTCATTCATTCATTCATTCATTCTGTCGCTCTCTCACACCCACTCTCTCTCTGTTGCTCTCTCACACCCACTCTCTCTTTTTGTCGCACTCTCACACCCACTCTCTCTGTCACACACACACTCTCTCTCTCTCTCTGTGCACACATCTCTCTTCCTCCCTCTCACATATTATCTATCGCACATGTCTGCCACACACCTCTTTCTCTCTCTCTCTCTCTCTTTTACACATCTCTCTAGTTTGCTCTCATACACAAATTCTTGCCCCTGACACACAAGTTGTCGGCCACCTGATGTCTGTCACACGACAGTGGATGTGTGGTACTGGTCATGGCGACATGTCACAATGATCACTAGCCCAGTTCACAGCTGGAAACTGAGCTCACAGAACTGATTCTGAAGGGTACATTCAGAAAAAAGCGATGACCTAGATGTCTTAGTCTCACTCGGCCTGCCTGGTCACACATCGACCCGGATCCTAATCATTCAGAAAACCTGCACTTTGTATTTGTCCTTGAAACACTTAAATAACTCCGTTTTTGTTGTAAGAAAACGGTATGATTTATAACCGTATCATTTTGTTTATTTATCTCTCACATAAAATATATGTTTAGCTGTTTCTGTTCATCTAGAAAACAGGGAACAAATCATCATCATCATTATCATCATCATCATCATCATATCCTGCACACATAACTATCTGAAGTGGTCTAGTACAATACTGTATGGTTTAGCACAGTAATGAGTAATGTATGGTTTAGTACAGTAATGTATGGTTTAGCACAGTAATGTATGGTTTAGTACAGTAATGTATGGTTTAGTACAGTAATGTATGGTTTAGCACAGTAATGTATGGTTTAGTACAGTAATGTATGGTTTAGTACAGTAATGTATGGTTTAGCACAGTAATGTATGGTTTAGCACAGTAATGTATGGTTTAGCACAGTAATGTATGGTTTAGTACAGTAATGTATGGTTTAGCGTATTGTTGTATGGTTTAGCACAGTGATGTATGGTTTAGCATAGTGCTGTATGGTTTAGCACAGTGCTATATGGTTTAGTGTAATGCTGTATGGCTTAGCACAGTGCTGTATGCTAGCATAATGCTGTATGATTTAGCACAGTGTTGAATGTTTAACATAGTGCTGTATCGTTTAGCACAATGTTGTGGGGTTTAGTACAGTTTTGTATAGTTTATCACCGTGCTATATTGTTTAGCACAGCGCTGTATGTTTAACATAGTTCTGTATGGTTTAGCACAGCGTTGTGTGGTTTAGCACGGTGTTATATGTTTAGCATAGTGCTGTATGGTTTAGCACGGTGTTATATGTTTAGCATAGTGCTGTATGGTTTAGCACGGTGTTATATGTTTAGCATAGTGCTGTATGGTTTAGCACGGTGTTATATGTTTAGCATAGTGCTGTATGGTTTAGCACAGTGTTATATGTTTAGCATAGTGCTGTATGGTTTAGCACGGTGTTATATGTTTAGCATAGTGCTGTATGGTTTAGCACGGTGTTATATGTTTAGCATAGTGCTGTATGGTTTAGCACGGTGTTATATGTTTAGCATAGTGCTGTATGGTTTAGCACAGTGTTGCGTGTTTAGTATAGTGCTGTATGGTTTAGCACAGTGTTGCGTGTTTAGTATAGTGCTGTGTGGTTTAGCACAGTGTTGCGTGTTTAGTATAGTGCTGTATGGTTTAGCACAGTGTTGGATGTCTCTCTCTCTGTCGCTCTCTCACACCCACCCTCTCTCTGTTGCTCTCTCACACCCACTCTTTCTCTGTCGCTCTCTCACACCCACTCTTTCTCTGTCGCTCTCTCACACCCACTCTCTCTGTCGCTCTCTCACACCCACTCTCTATCTGTCGCTCTCTCACACCCACTCTCTCTGTCACACACACACTCTCTCTCTGCGCACACATCTCTCTCTCTCTCTGTGCACACATCTCTCTTCCTCCTTATCACATATTAGAATGAATGAATGAATGAATGAATAACCCTTGAAAAATAAAGATTATTCATTCATTCATTCATTCATTCTGTCGCTCTCTCACACCCACTCTCTCTCTGTTGCTCTCTCACACCCACTCTCTCTTTTTGTCGCACTCTCACACCCACTCTCTCTGTCACACACACACTCTCTCTCTCTCTGCGCACACATCTCTCTTCCTCCCTCTCACATATTATCTATCGCACATGTCTGCCACACACCTCTTTCTCTCTCTCTCTCTCTCTCTCTCTCTCTCTTTTACACATCTCTCTAGTTTGCTCTCATACACAAATTCTTGCCCCTGACACACAAGTTGTCGGCCACCTGATGTCTGTCACACGACAGTGGATGTGTGGTACTGGTCATGGCGACATGTCACAATGATCACTAGCCCAGTTCACAGCTGGAAACTGAGCTCACAGAACTGATTCTGAAGGGTACATTCAGAAAAAAGCGATGACCTAGATGTCTTAGTCTCACTCGGACTGCCTGGTCACACATCGACCCGGATCCTAATCATTCAGAAAACCTGCACTTTGTATTTGTCCTTGAAACACTTAAATAACTCAGTTTTTGTTGTAAGAAAACGGTATGATTTATAACCGTATCATTTTGTTTATTTATCTCTCACATAAAATATATGTTTAGCTGTTTCTGTTCATCTAGAAAACAGGGAACAAATCATCATCATCATTATCATCATCATCATCATCATATCCTGCACACATAACTATCTGAAGTGGTCTAGTACAATACTGTATGGTTTAGCACAGTAATGAGTAATGTATGGTTTAGCACAGTATGTATGGTTTAGCACAGTAATGTATGGTTTAGTACAGTAATGTATGGTTTAGTACAGTAATGTATGGTTTAGCACAGTAATGTATGGTTTAGTACAGTAATGTATGGTTTAGCACAGTAATGTATGGTTTAGTACAGTAATGTATGGTTTAGCACAGTAATGTATGGTTTAGCACAGTAATGTATGGTTTAGTACAGTAATGTATGGTTTAGCGTATTGTTGTATGGTTTAGCACAGTGATGTATGGTTTAGCATAGTGCTGTATGGTTTAACACAGTGCTATATGGTTTAGTGTAATGCTGTATGGCTTAGCACAGTGCTGTATGCTAGCATAATGCTGTATGATTTAGCACAGTGTTGAATGTTTAACATAGTGCTGTATCGTTTAGCACAGTGTTGTGGGGTTTAGTACAGTTTTGTATAGTTTATCACCGTGCTATATTGTTTAGCACAGCGCTATATGTTTAACATAGTTCTGTATGGTTTAGCACAGCGTTGTGTGGTTTAGCACGGTGTTATATGTTTAGCATAGTGCTGTATGGTTTAGCACGGTGTTATATGTTTAGCATAGTGCTGTATGGTTTAGCACGGTGTTATATGTTTAGCATAGTGCTGTATGGTTTAGCACGGTGTTATATGTTTAGCATAGTGCTGTATGGTTTAGCACAGTGTTATATGTTTAGCATAGTGCTGTATGGTTTAGCACGGTGTTATATGTTTAGCATAGTGCTGTATGGTTTAGCACGGTGTTATATGTTTAGCATAGTGCTGTATGGTTTAGCACGGTGTTATATGTTTAGCATAGTGCTGTATGGTTTAGCACAGTGTTGGATGTTTAGTATAGTGCTGTATGGTTTAGCACAGTGTTGCGTGTTTAGTATAGTGCTGTGTGGTTTAGCACAGTGTTGCGTGTTTAGTATAGTGCTGTATGGTTTAGCACAGTTTTGCATGTTTAGTATAGTGGTGTGTGGTTTAGCATAGTGGTGTGTGGTTTAGCATAGTGGTGTGTGGTTTAGCATAGTGCTGTGTAGTTTAGCACAGTGCTGTGTGGTTTAGCGTTTTAGAAAGAGTAGACATAGTATTTCTGACGTGTTAGAAAGAAAAGGAACGTGATAATTGCTTTGGGCTTGAACCACGGACTCGAGAGCAGCTAACAGCGCATTATCCACTCGGCCACCTAACATCTAAAATAAAAAGTGCTTAAATAAACGAGTCTTTGATGTGGCTGCTGTCGTGAGGATTTCGTCCTTTCTTTTTTTTTTTTTTTTGAGATGTAAGATGGCCGAGTGGATAGTGAGCTGTTTCTTATGGCTTGGCGGCTGCACGCTCTACCGGAGTCCTTGGTTCAAGTCCCAAGTACTTCTCTTTTCTTGTTTCTTTCTTTCATGTCTAAAATGTTTTGTCTACTACAGGGTCCGGTATAAAGCATGGCTAGACTTGACTGACTACAGGGTCCGGTATAAAGCATGTCTGGACTTGACTGACTACAGGGTCCGGTATAAAGCATGTCTGGACTTGACTGACTACAGGGTCCGGTATAAAGCATGGCTGGACTTGACTGACTACAGGGTCCGGTATAAAGCATGGCTGGACTTGACTGACTACAGGGTCCGGTATAAAGCATGTCTGGACTTGACTGACTACAGGGTCCGGTATAAAGCATGGCTGGACTTGACTGACTACAGGGTCCGGTATAAAGCATGTCTGGACTTGACTGACTACAGGGTCCGGTATAAAGCATGTCTGGACTTGACTGACTACAGGGTCCGGTATAAAGCATGGCTGGACTTGACTGACTACAGGGTCCGGTATAAAGCGTGGCTGGACTTGACTGACTACAGGGTCCGGTATAAAGCATGTCTGGACTTGACTGACTACAGGGTCCGGTATAAGGCATGGCTGGACTTGACTGACTACAGAGTCCGGTATAAAGCATGGCTGGACTTGACTGACTACAGGGTCCGGTATAAAGCATGGCTGGACTTGACTGACTACAGGGTCCGGTATAAAGCATGTCTGGACTTGACTGACTACAGGGTCCGGTATAAAGCATGTCTGGACTTGACTGACTACAGGGTCCGGTATAAAGCATGGCTGGACTTGACTGACTACAGGGTCCGGTATAAAGCATGTCTGGACTTGACTGACTACAGGGTCCGGTATAAAGCATGGCTGGACTTGACTGACTACAGGGTCCGGTATAAAGCATGGCTGGACTTGACTGACTTATTGCGCAGAAACTGAATACGTGTGAAAAAAAAAACATGACGTCAGAGATGAAGCAGACAAACGGTCATTTTTAACAATGGCTTCTTGGCAAACACAACATCGCGCATTCACCGTTGAAACTTATTTTAATAGTGGAAAATCGTCTATTACTGTATAACGAAAGTTTCGTCGCCATTTTGAGTTGCATCCCCGTGATAATGTTCCCGATCGGAGGACAAAACAATTTTGAGGTGGGTCAAAAAAATCAAGGAAACTGCTAATTGCCTTAATAACAAGACTACTGGTCGTCCAGGAACTCAACAGACACCTGAACGAGATCAAGAAGTCCGCAACGCATTGCTGAGTAGCCCTCGGCGATCAGCTGTTAGGAATGCTTTGGCACCTGGCATCCTCTTACTGTTAATAGTGATCTTTATGTGCAGATGCTAACTGAATACTTCATTCCAGACTTGGCCAATAGATAATAAGAGACTAATATGGTTTCAACAAGATGGAGCAACTGCCCACAAGCACTTCAGTCCATGGCCATGCTGCGACAAGCATTTCCCAATCGTCTTATTTCCATATTTGGCGACATTCATTGGCCGGCAAGGTCACCGGATTTATCGGCCGCAGACTTCTTTTTGTCGGGGTATCTCAAGAACACGGTGTATGCTAGTCGACTACAGTCAGTTGCAGACCTAAAGGATCGAATCCGACACTGCATTCAAAATATCCCTTTGAACATGTTAAATGGTGTTAAGCAGGAATTTTCCAGACGCCTGGCAGAATGTATCAAATGTAATGGCGGTCATCTAACAGGCGTAATTTTCAAAACCTAAATATGATTGTCAGTAATAATAAAAATATCCACTTTTCTGATTTTCATTTCACTTTTTTTTTACCAAAAACATGTATAGCACTTATTTATTTTCCATTTTTAAAAAATCCAGCTATGCTTTATGCCAGACCCTGTATAAGCTAAGCTTTATGCCAGACCCTGTATATGCTATGCTTTATGCCGGACCCTGTATAAGCTAAGCTTTATGCCAGACCCTGTATAAGCTAAGCTTTATGTGAGATCCTGTATAAGCTATGCTTTATACCGAACCCTGTATAAGCTAAGCTTTATGTCGGACCCTGTATAAGCTAAGCTTTATGCCAGACCCTGTATAAGCTAAGCTTTATGCCAGACCCTGTATAAGCTATGCTTTATGTCGGACCCTGTATAAGCTATGCTTTATGCCAGACCCTATATTTCTAGAATGCTAACTGTAATTAAAAAAACAACTTTACTGCAGAAAACTTTTCTTGGTTCTCGTCTGAAAAATTTCCCCAGTCTAAAACGTGGGACTTTAAATGTAAGGTGTGGTGTGTTAGATGTGGGGTGTGGGGTATGGAGTGTGGTTCGAAGTGCAGCTGTACTTTACTTTCATGGGATAAGTTTACTGTGTTGTGAAATTCTAAAGTGGCTTTTATAAGATGTTCTTTATTATACTGTGAAATTCTAAAGTGGGTTTTATAAGATGTTCTTTTTTTGTATTGTGAAATTCTAAAGTGGGTTGTATAAGATGTTCTTTACTGTATTGTGAAATTCTAAAGTGGGTTTTATAAGATGTTCTTTACTGTATTGTGAAATTCTAAAGTGGGTTTTATGAGATGTTCTTTACTGTATTGTGAAATTCTAAAGTGGGTTTTATGAGATGTTCTTTACTGTATTGTGAAATTCTAAAGTGGGTTTTATAAGATGTTCTTTATTATATTGTGAAATTCTAAAGTGGGTTGTATAAGATGTTCTTTACTGTATTATGAAATTCTAAAGTGGGTTTTATAAGATGTTCTTTACTGTATTGTGAAATTCTAAAGTGGGTTTTATAAGATGTTCTTATGAAATTTGCTTGAGTAATTCAGTGGCATGATGGGAAAGAAGAGATTGTGTCCTTCTACAACATCCGCTTGGTTTCTGCCTTTAGCCAAAGATGAAGCTGATTGTTCTGTTTATACTTCTTCTCTGCTTTCTTCTTCTCCATAACTAGGTTATGATGTTCTGGTTTACCAGTTCCCGGGAGGCGAAACCTGGAAACTAAACTGGATCTTTTGAGGTGATGTTTTAACCATGTCTACTTTCAGCATTGTCTACTTTCAGTATTGTCTACTTTCAGCATTGTCGGCTCTCATCATTGTCTGTTTTCAGCTCTTTTAAAAAAAGTTATCCGTTGTCTACTTTCAACATTCCCTACTTTCAACATTTCTAATTTCAGTCACTGACTGCTTTCAACATTACTTACTGTTTACCTTTAACATTACTTACTGCCTTCTTTCAACATTGTCTCAGTTCAAATTTGTCTACTTTCAGTACTGCCTATTTTAAACCTTTTTTTATTTCAGTGTGCCTACTTTCAAGACACATGAGCTAAACTTTCAAAAGTCGTCTTTTCAGAAAATCATTGTTACTTCTTTAAATCCTGAATTACTGTAATTTACATGCTCTGTCAGATTGCATTTTGATGAGAATTTTGATAGAAAGAAACTAGAAGTTATAGTGTAACTATAACTGTAAAATGTTGTTTGGGTCAGAAATGTGCTATATTTCATTTGATTTAGCCTGGCTAAATATTGGACTAAGCGTTACATCGCAAAGGGGTTAAAAATCTATCATCACTGCCAGTGCTGTTCCTAGTTAAAGAGTTAAAGTTCTTGTCATAGTGTAATATCACTTCTGTCACAGCTCCCTACCCAGGCTGATACATGAATGATAATATCATACTAATTATCATCTGTGACAGTTCTGTCACGTGTCTGGACAAAATAATCCATTCATCTCTTTTAATCCGACTCACAGAGCATATAATCCTACTCAGACTTAGCAGTACTTGCTACACGTGTGTAATAGTTGCAGTTTTTCAAACTTTCTAATCTGTTTTGCTGTGTGCTGGAAGCTCCACTTACATGAACTGATGTAGTCCACGATTGTTTGTTTAAATGTGGGAATGTAAGTATTGTTTAGATTTTGTGTAAGAGTGTAAGTTTGTTTGAATATTGTGTAAGAGTGTAAGTTTGTTTAGGTGATGTATTAATACGTTAATTTTCAGTTGCCTGTAGAGATGTAAATATTGTTCTGTAACACGCAGGTACACTTTAGTGTAACATGTAAACACAGCAGAATATTCTTCCTCGTTTCCTCAAGTCCATCAATACAGATACTTGTCTATCTCTCTCTCTCTCTCTCGTTCTTTCTTTCTCATTGTCTCTCTCTCGTTCTTTCTCTCTCCTTGTATCTCTCTCTCTCTCAAAGCACACACCACTCTAGCTCTCTCTCTCTCTCTCTCTCTTTGTCTCTCTTTCCCACACGCACATCGTTCTAGCTCTTTCTCTCCTTGTCTCTCTCCCTCTCTCTCAAAACACCACTCTAGCTCTATTTCTCTCTCTCTCTCTTTGACTCTCTCTCCCACACGCATATCGATCTAGCTCTTTCTCTCTTTGTCTCTCTCTCTCTCTCACACACCAATCTCTCTCTCTTTGGCTCTGTCTCCCACACGCACATCGTTCTAGCTCTTTCTCTCATTGTCTCTCTCTCTCACACACCAATCTCTCTCTCTTTGACTCTCTCTCACACACGCACATCGTTCTAGCTCTTTCTCTCTTTGTCTCTTTCTCTCTCACACACACCAGTCTCTCTCTCTCCGACTCTCTCTCACACATACACACAACTCTCGCTCTTTCTATTTGTCGCTCTCTTTCTCTCTCTCATACACACATGCCACTCTCACTATTTCTCTTTGTCCCTCTCTCTCTCTCTCACTCACACACGCCACTCTCGCTCTTTCTCTTTGTCCCTCTCTTTCTCTCTCTCATACACACACGCCACTCTCGCGATTTCTCTTTGTCCCTCTCTCACTCTTTCTCTCTCATACACAGTACTTCCACTCTCTCTTTGTCTCTCTCTTTCTCTCTCATACACAGTACTTCCACTCTCTCTTTGTCTCTCTCTTTCTCTCTCATACACAGTACTTCCACTCTTTCTTTGTCTCTCTCTTTCTCTCTCACACACACACCACTGTCGCTTTCTCTCATTTTGTCTCTCTCTTTCTCTCTCATACACAGTACTTCCACTCTCTCTTTGTCTCTCTCTTTCTCTCTCACACACATTACTTTCGCTCTCTCTTTATGTCTCTCTCTCTTCCTCTCTCTGACATAGCACTGTCGTTCTCTCTCTTTCTCTCTCACACACACACCACTGTCGCTTTCTCTCATTTTATCACTCTCTTTCTCTCTCATACACAGCACTCCAGCTCTCTCTTTTTCTCTCTCTTTCTCTCACACGCACACACATCACTCTCGTTCTCTCTCTTTTTGTCTTTCTCTTTTTCTGTCTCTCACACACACTCAACACTGGCTCTCTCTCTCTCTCTTTCTCTCTTTTTCTCTCACACATACACTACTCTTGCTCTCTCTCTTTGTTTCTCTCTTTCTCTCACACACACACAACTATCGTTATTTTTCTCTGTATCCCTTTTTCTGTCTCTCTCTCCCACCCATCTCTCTCTCTTGTACTCTCACGCCCACCTCTCTCTCTTGCTCTCTCTCACCTACCTCTCTTTCTCTCTCTCTGTCTGTCTCTCACCCATCTCTCTCTCTTGCCCTCTCATACCCACCTCTCTCGCTCTCTCTCATGCACCTCTCTTTCTCTCTCACACTCTCTCACACATACTCACACATACATTTGGTCTCTCTCTCTCTCTTTCATGTCAGTTAGTGAAGTTTACAATTATCTTTCATCTTTAAAGAACAACAACACAGCAGGACTTGATGAAATCAGCAACAAGATATGCTACTCTGCCCCAGTAATTAGATACACTAATAAACATTTACAATCAGTGCATTGCACATTGTCACTTTCCTCAGGCTTTTAAAATTGCAAAAATATATCCCCCTTTTAAATCTGGTTCAGAGAAAAATCCCTCAAGCTATAGACCAATTTCCATTCTATCAACTTTGTCAAAACCACTAGAAAAACATACAAAAAAACAACCTTACAACACATGCAAGAAAATGATTTGATTGTTGACTGTCAGTCAGGTTTTAGATCAAAACATTCCTGCCACACAGCTCTCACAAAAATGACAGAATGTTGGTTATCTAATATAAATGATGATAAATTATGTGATGTTGTCTTTGTTGACTTTAAAAAAGCATTTGACATGATTGATCATGAAATCCTAGTTAGAAAGCTTGAGACTTATAGATTACACCCTGACTTGACAAAATTTATTACATTTTTTCTTTCCAACAGACAACAGGTCTTTTGCCTCAAAAACTCTCAAGTTCATCTGTGGTTGATAATGGTGTTCCACAGGGATCTATTCTTGGTTCTCTCCTGTTTACCATCTACATCAATGATCTTCTACTTCATCTCAAAAAATCATCTTATGACCTCTTTGCTGATGACTGCACAGTTTACAACTAGTGACAATGACTGTATTAACCTTAGTCAACTCTTCAAATTGAAATAAACAGTCTAATTAACTGGAGCAACAACAACAGAATGCTCATAAACACCAGCAAAACAAACTCCATGCTCATTACCACAAGACAGAAATTAACAAATTCACCAACAACAACACTACATATCCATGCTGGAACTTCACAGATAGAGAATGTTAGTGAACATAAAACTATAGGTCTCATGATTGACCACCACCTCAGCTGGAATCATCATGTAGACAATCTAATCAAACTCATTGCACAAAAAGTTTACCAATTTACTAAAATTAAATAATTTCTTGACATAGACACCAGAAAAATATACCACATGTCACAGATACAAACACACTTGGATTACTGCTCCACTGTCTGGGATGGTTTGGGACATGTCAAACATGAAAAGACTTTACTCACTTCAAAAACAACCATTAAAGCTTACAGATGACAAACATGCAGCACATATTACAAATAAGGACAAACATCTTGATATTCTACCCCTCAAGAAGAGATTTCTTTTCAACAAGGCCAAGTTAATTCATAAAATTCTATAGCACAATGCTCCACCCTATCTGTGGTCGTTGTTCAAATCTAACCCAAAACACAGTCAACGCTTAAGCAATTGTATTCTCCCAAAACCAAGGCTTGACATGTTAAAAAAAAAAGCTTCTCTTACTCAGCTGCCCACCTTTGGAATGCCCTACCAATTCACGTAAAACTTATAAGTAATATTCGTTCTTATAACTTTAAACTTTGTCAACATCTGTTTGATATGGACTATATGCCTCCCTAAGCATAATTTAAAGTAGTTTAAAGTATGGCTTGAGTGTTGCATTTTTTTTTATACTGCTTTTCTATAAATTTGTTAGTTTTGAATGAATGTAAGAATGGAAGTTTATTTCATGTGGGTGCATAAATCAGAGTGTACAATGTATGGACAAGAGATAAGTTTATTATTTATTTATGTAATAATTTAATTGTGTCTTCATGATTATTAATGCTCATTAGTAAATACTGAATGACTGTGAGTGAGTGAAAGCTGTATGATGAAGAGCAGAATGCCAGACGGGCCTGCATGCCCAATTCTTAACCCTGTGAAAATAAAGTATGTTCTTTCTTTCTCTCTCTCTCTCTCAGACACACACTGGGAAATAAACACACATGAGTCACTCAGTATTACAAACAAGAGCAGCCGATAGTTCCAGATAAATGTTAATCTTAATATTTGTATGGCTTGATGTGTAGGAATAGAAAATCTAATTATGTCAGTCTATCTTAATGCGAAGAAAATCTAAATTGATGACAACTGACAAAACAAACAAGACACCTGAAATATGTATCAATGAGGAAAAATTGGAAGAAGTGGAGAGTTTTGAATATCTTGGATCATTACTAACTAATAATGGAGATATAATGATGGAAACTAAAAGGATGACATCTATTGCTCTACAAAAATAAGATTTTTAAGGTGCATCTTTCCCATCGCAATGTATGCATGTAAGACCTGGACACTTAATAAAACAGCTGAGAAACACATAAATGCCTTTAAATGTAAATGCTACAGAAGAGTTCTTCAAATATGATGGAGACAAAAAAGAACAAATATATCTACACTGCAAGAACTTAATATTGAAGAAGGCTGGCTAGTAAAGAGGATTAAACAGAGAAAACTTACATATTTTGGACACATTAAACGTTATGATAATCTAGAGAAGACCGTCTTGGAAGAGTACATAATGGGAAAAAGAAAGAGAGGAAGAAGAAGGCGAAGATGGCTGCAAGACATCGTTGATGATCTGCAAATGGATGCATCAGAAGCAAGGCATCTTGCTTACAACCGAGAGGCCTACAGGAGTGCTGTTAGGGAAGCAAAGTTCTGCAAGGGACATGAAAATGAATGAATGAATGAATGATCTATAGCATATTACTGATATTAACTTACATGTATGCCCATATGTATCCAAATGTAGTAGGGATTATGACAGATGAGAAGACTAGAGGTCTACAGATGTAGAATAAATGTTTCACGCCAGTAAAGCTCTGAGCTTACAGAGCTGAGGGTAAAGAGGACAAGAGACTGGAATTAAAGAGATTAAAATAAGAACCTGACACAAATGTTAGGGAATTAAACATGAGCATGATCAATGAAGTCATCATATTATCTTGGGGAGTTTAGTGAACCAGCATTTGATATAAACCTAGATAAGAACAGAGAAGACTGTGGATTATGATAGTCTGTACATACATAAAGAGGCTGGCTTGATCTGGGAACGTACACAGACTGGTGTGGTCTGGGAACGTGAAGAGGCTGCATGCTCTAGGAGTATAAAGAGGCTGGTGTGGTGCTGAAAAAAGAGAGGCTGACGTGGTCAGGGAACATAAAGAGACTAGTGTGATATAAGAATATAAAGAGACTAGTGTGATATAAGAATATAAAGAGACTAGTGTGATATAAGAACATAAAGAGGCTAGTGTGATCTGAGAACATAAAGAGGCTAGTGTGATCTGAGAACATAAAGAAGCTAGTCTGATCTGAGAACATAAAGAAGCTAGTGTGATCTGAGAACATAAAGAAGCTAGTGTGATCTGAGAACATAAAGAAGCTAGTGTGATCTGAGAACATAAAGAAGCTAGTGTGATCTGAGAACATAAAGAAGCTAGTGTGATCTGATAACATAAAGAAGCTAGTGTGATATAAGAACATAAAGAGGCTAGTGTGATCTGAGAACATAAAGAGGCTAGTGTGATCTGAGAACATAAAGAAGCTAGTCTGATCTGAGAACATAAAGAAGCTAGTGTGATCTGAGAACATAAAGAAGCTAGTGTGATCTGAGAACATAAAGAAGCTAGTGTGATCTGAGAACATAAAGAAGCTAGTGTGATCTGAGAACATAAAGAAGCTAGTGTGATCTGATAACATAAAGAAGCTAGTGTGATCTAAGAACATAAAGAAGCTAGTGTGATCTGAGAACATAAAGAGGCTAGTCTGATCTAAGAACATAAAGAGGCTAGTCTGATCTAAGAACATAAAGAGGCTAGTCTGATCTAAGAACATAAAGAAGCTAGTCTGATCTGAGAACATAAAGAAGCTAGTGTGATCTAAGAACATAAAGAAGCTAGTGTGATCTAAGAACATAAAGAAGCTAGTGTGATCTGAGAACATAAAGAGGCTAGTCTGATCTAAGAACATAAAGAAGCTAGTGTGATCTGAGAACATAAAGAAGCTAGTGTGATCTAAGAACATAAAGAAGCTAGTGTGATCTAAGAACATAAAGAAGCTAGTCTGATCTAAGAACATAAAGAGGCTAGTAATCTAAGAACATAAAGAGGCTAGTGTGATATAAGAACATAAATAGGCTAGTGTGATCTAAGAACATAAAGAGGCTAGTCTGACCTGAGAATAAACGGTATCTGACCTGGTCTGGATACACAGAACAGCTAATGAGGCCCGAGTACACACACACAAAATGAGAACACTGAAACAGATAAATAAATGACCTGCCTGCAAAGAACTGGACAAGAACTAGAAAATTGGAAGGTCATTGACTGTGTTTTTAGGAATAACAAAAATCCATAACATACAACAAATCCATGACATAAAAATCCACGACAAAACTAAGCCTAGCATTCAGAGTAAAGGGACGCAAACTTTCCTCCGGCAAAGCTCTGACATGTCTACAGAAGAGCACATAGCAAACAAATATTCAAAGCCGGTATAAACTAGAGCACAAAAAAGTACAAAAAAGAAAAGAAATGTATCATTTTTGTTTCCTCGAGTCCCGACCTTAGTTTTCCCGAGTGTGTTTTTGGTCGAAGAATTTCCCGATTTTGGTCGATTTTCTATTTGTCATGAAGTGTTGGTCTTTCGTCTCCTGGCACAAATAGACATTTCTCAAGAGCTCGATTTCTGCTATCTCGAGCAATCTCAGCATCAGACGATAACTGTGTCTGGAGCTACATGATAGATAGATAGATAGATAGATAGATAGATAGATAGATAGATAGATAGATAGATAGATAAGAAGGATCCACATCAGAAGTTTCAGATTTTTCATAACCAATTTTACTTGAAGAAAGAAACAGCCTCTGTGAAGAAAGAAGCAGATTCCTTGAAGATAGAACTTTACTCGTCTTTTTGCTGCCTGTCATCTCTGTCTGTTTGCTGCCTGTCATCTCTGTCTGTTTGCTGCCTGTCACCTCTGTCTGTTTGTTACCTGTCATCTCTGTCTGTTAGCCTGCCTGCCTGTGATATCTGTCTGTTTGCTGCCTGTCACCCCTGTCTGTTTGCCTGCCTGCCTGTCATTTCTGTCTGCTTACCTGGCTGCCTGCATGTTATCTCTGTCTGTTTGCACACCTCTCTTCCCTATCTATTTACCTGTCTGCTTGTCTTTTCTGTTTGCCTACCTGCTTGTCATCTCTGTCTGTGTGCCTGTCTGTCACCTCTGTCTATTTTCCTGTCTGTGATCTCTGACTGTTTGCATACATGTCTTCTCTGTCTGATTGCCTGTCTGATATCTGTTTGCCTGCCTGTTGTGTATGTCTATTTGCCTGCCTGTCTTCTCTATCTGTTTGCCTGCCTGTCTTCTCTATCTGTTTGCCTGCCTGTCTTCTCTATCTGTTTGCATGCCTGTTTTGTATGTCTGTCTGACAGCTAACCTGTCTATATTTATTTAAAAATATCACATATATCGAAATGTGAAGCCTGTCTCAAGCATGAAATGTCGAAATTGATGGCAAAAACTTTACCCATCTAAAATAACGTGGTCTACGGGAAATAATCACGTAATTACATGTTTTTATTCTATTGTGATAAATTTGTAGCAGAAACATACATTTACACCTACATATCACACTTTGCAACAATTTTATAGAAGAGTATGTTCACTTATTTGTGTTACCAACAACTGGAAAGTTCCTGAATGTGTTTATTTTGCTAGAAGGAGTATCAGAAACACTTGAATGAAAATTAAAACTTGTGTAAAAACATTTTCGTAGTTATGTCCCTTCCTCACATTTTCGACTAAATATAGTTGTGTGTTCTACGTGTAATCTCTTGATTCATTTCTAATTATTGAAATAATTTCTCCTCTGCAGTAAGATCTAGATCAACTAGGCATGAAAACTTGTCTATTTCGACTGGTTTTATTATAAAGCCGAACCAGCCATTTAAATATAGTTATTTTGAACTAACAGAATTCAGGCTCTAAGTGTTAAGATGTTTCATTCTAACTTGCTAAATTCTGGTGATATATTTAAAACCGGATACTGGAACGTTAGAACTGTGTACCAGACTAGCAAAACAGCACAAGTGCGTCGAGCTACCAGACTAGCAAAACAGCACAAGTGCGTCGAGCCACCAGACTAGCAAAACAGCACAAGTGCGTCGAGCCACCAGACTAGCAAAACAGCACAAGTGCGTCTAGCCACCAGACTAGCAAAACAGCACAAGTGCGTCTAGCCACCAGACTAGCAAAACAGCACAAGTGCGTCGAGCCACCAGACTAGCAAAACAGCACAAGTGCGTCGAGCCACCAGACTAGCAAAACAGCACAAGTGCGTCGAGCTACCAGACTAGCAAAACAGCACAAGTGCGTCGAGCCACCAGACTAGCAAAACAGCACAAGTGCGTCGAGCTACCAGACTAGCAAAACAGCACAAGTGCGTCGAGCCACCAGACTAGCAAAACAGCACAAGTGCGTCTAGCCACCAGACTAGCAAAACAGCACAAGTGCGTCTAGCCACCAGACTAGCAAAACAGCACAAGTGCGTCTAGCCACCAGACTAGCAAAACAGCACAAGTGCGTCGAGCCATGTGTGAATTAAAACCGATCCCACACCAAGCATTTACGTGGTCACCAGCGGGTAAAAGAAAGCGGGGAAGACCCAAAGACAAACTAAGAAGAGTTATCAGCAAGGAGTGTTCAACAATGCTCATCAGAAACACCGAAGATCTAAAGCAAGTAGCAAGGAATCGCCAGACATGGAGAGCCTTGTCCTACGTCATATGCCTCGCCTTTGGCCCAAGAGGATCGACTAATTTTGAACTAGTGGAAGAGAAATAACTCAGAAATCACGAGGGGGCGGGTGGACCTCGGTAATGTCCCTTAGTAAACCTGCTAAGTCCTGCATATTTCCTGCATATTTTTGAGTCAAGTTTTTCTTCTCTGTTTCATTCACTGATTGCATCTTTCGTGACAAAATGTGACCAGCCACTTGTGTGTATGAACTGCAAACTGTGTGTGCTAGTCGCTGAAGTTATAATGAGAGAAAATGTTATGCCTGAACTTTGATAAAAAATGTCAGATGGTCTTCTATTAATTAAATTGAAATGAAAGAGTGATATAGAATACTGTACTCAGAACTGACCGGTGGCTACAGGTGTGGTGAACTGACCAGTGGCTACAGGTGTGGTGAACTGACCAGTGGCTACAGGTGTGATGAGGTGATCGGTAGCTACAGGTGTGGTGAGCTGATCGGTGGCTACAGGTTTGGTGAGCTGATCGGTAGCTACAGGTGTGGTGAGCTGATCGGTAGCTACAGGTGTGGTGAACTGACCAGTGGCTACAGGTGTGATGAGGTGATCGGTGGCTACAGGTGTGGTGAGCTGATCGGTGGCTACAGGTGTGGTGAACTGACCAGTGGCTACAGATGTGATGAGGTGATCGGTGGCTACAGGTGTGGTGAGCTGATCGGTGGCTACAGGTGTGGCGAGCTGATCGGTAGCTACAGGTGTGGTGAGCTGACCCCTGGCTATAGGTGTAGTGAGCTGACCCCTGGCTACAGCTGTAGTGAGCTGACCCCTGGCTACAGGTGTGGCGAGCTGACCCCTAGCTACATGTGTGGTGAGCTGACCGGCGGCTACAGGTGTGGTGAGCTGCTACAGATGTGGTGATCTGACCCCTGGCTACAGGTGTGGTGAGCTGACCCCTGGCTACAGGTGTGGTGAGCTGACCGGTGGCTACAGGTGTGGTGAGCTGACCCCTCGCTACAGGTGTGGTGAGCTGACCCCTGGCTACAGGTGTGGTGAGATGACCCCTGGCTACAGGAGTGGTGAGCTGACCCCTGGCTACAGGTGTAGTGAGCTGACCCCTGGCTACAGGTGTAGTGAACCAGCTGTTGTTCTACTCTGGTAGAGTCTACTAAAGAAACATGGCTATACTTCCTGCATTGAAACTCCAACTCTGGTCCATAAAAATGACAGAAATAACCCACCTCCCCATCCGACACTACGCTTCTGCTTCAACATCTTCACTCCATCGTCTGCAAAAAACGTCCCGCGTGTAGATCCACGGAGATAAAATAAGAACATGAAGAGGAGCAATTTGATAGAACAAGAACATGAAGTAGAACAATTTGATAGAACAAGAACATGAAGTAGGACAATTTGATTGGTTTTACTATAGTTGATATAATATAGAAAGTTTACTTTTGAACAAAACTAAGACTGAATCTTTAATCTTTAATCCTTAATCTTTAGTCTTTAATCTTTAGACTGGAAAGTTTTGTAAGTTCATTCAATTGATATATGTTATTCGCTATGTACTGGACTGTACACATGGACGTTAGTACACACTGGAAGGTACAAAGGGACGCTAGTATACACTGGAAAAGGGACGATAGTACACACTTTTGACTACAGAAAGGGACGCTGGTGTACACTGGACTACATAATTAGACACAAGTTTAACTGGACTACATAATTAGACACAAGTTTAACTGGACTACATAATTAGACACAAGTTTAACTGGACTACATAATTAGACACAAGTTTAACTGGACTACATAATTAGACACAAGTTTAACTGGACTACAGAATTAGTCACAAGTTTAACTGGACTACATAATTAGACACAAGTTTAACTGGACTACAGAATTAGTCGCAAGTTTAACTGGACTACAGAAAAGGATGCTAGTACACACTGAACTACTGAATTGGGCTCTAATATAGACTACAGAGGGGGCGCTAATATAGACTAGACTACAGTTGGGAACATTAGTAGACACTAGACTACAGAAGGGGACGTTATTATACACTAGACTACAGAAAGCAACGTTAGTATACACTAGACTACAGAAAGAGACGTTAGTATACACTAGACTACAGAAAGAGACGTTAGTATACACTAGACTACAAAAAGAGACGTTAGTATACACTAGACTACAGAAAGAGACACTAATATACACAAGGCTACGGAAAGAGACGTTAGAATACACTGGACTACAGAAAGGGAAGCTAGTATACACTGGACTATAGAAGAAAGACGCTATTACAAACTAGACTATAGATAGAAAAAGGACGCTGTTACAAAATGGACTACAGAAGAAGCACGTTATTACAGACTAGACTATAGAAGAAGGACGATATTACAGACTAGACTATAGAAGAAAGACGATATTACAAACTGGACTATAGAAGAAGGACGGTATTAGAGACTAAATTATAGAATAAGGACACTATTACAGACTGGGCAATAGAAAAAGGACGCTATTACAGACTGGACTATAGTAGAAGGTATAAAATAGGAAAAAAGTAGGAGCAGCTTTATTACTTAACGATTACAAAGTTGTGACGTTTCGGCGTGAGCCTTAATCATACAAAAACATACAGGACGAAGAAATAGAGAGAGGAGATAAAGTATAATACAAAGATCTAAAGCTTGGGAAGCCCCGGGGGAAGGTGTCCAGCTATATTTATGGTGGTCGTAACGTGCAAATGGCTTATCGGGTTCTTGTGCGGGTTAGTTGGACTCTTTGTTAGCAAAGTGATATTTAAGCCGCAGTCGGCGGTGGAACTGTTTAACATCGCGGAGTAAAAAATAGCGATCACACCGAGGGCGGGTAGGAATAAACTTAAGACCCTTGGCGAGAACTAGTTTTTCATCATCAGAAAGGGGCAAGTCGGGGGGGGGGGGGGGAATACAGACTACATTAGAGGCTGGAGGAGGATGAGAAGGAGAGGGGGTATCATCTACGGATGGGGTTGCGTGTACTTGAATAAATGGAGAATCATCATCATCATCATGTGAACGGTTACTCGGAATTCCCAGGAGTGTACGGCGTCGGAGGACTGTTTACGTGTCCAGAAATGGAAGGGCTATAAATATCGAGAAATACAAGGCCGGGGTGGGGGTGGGGGGTAATTATGATAGCCAACAAGTGTGGTGGGGCTGAATTCGTTTCGACTTTGTCAGCACCAGCCGACCTGATACTTTTCGATCTAATGTGTGTGGAATATATAATATGTGCTGTGTATTTCATATCATTGTCGTCGTGTGTGGAGATTTCGCTGATTCCTGTTGATATTTCAGTGTATTGGCACAAATTTGGAGCTATGTCAGGATATTTCAGTGCGTTGGCACTTCTTCAATATTAAGTTCTTGTAGTATGATATATTTGTTCTTTTTTGTGTCCATGAAGAACTCTTCTGCAGCATTTACATTCAAAGGCATTTATGTGTTTCTCAGCTGTTTTGTTAAGTGTCCATGTCTCACAGGCATATGTTGCGATGGGAAAGATGCATGCCCTTAAAATGTATGGTTAGACCTGGGAAAAAAAATCATATTTAAAGCAATTTTAGACCTGAGAAAAAGAAAAGTGACCTGGGACTTGAACCGCGGACTCCAGTATGACGAGCCAGAGTCTGTAGCTCAGGTTCCAGGTATTTTTCTGGTCACTTTTCTTTCTCTCACATCTAAAAGTGTTTTTTTTCTCTGATTGTTTTCTAGGTCTAAGCACGTGACACTGCCTGCTAGTAGTTCACAATATGTAGGTCCAATTAGTTCCTGTTTGTAGAAATGTATGGTCTGTAAACATAGAAATGTAGTGCGATGCTAATCAGTAGTAGCAGAGACAATGGGGAGTAATTCTACTCGTCAGTTGCCATGGTTACAAAGTGTATCAAACACATGTGAATATAGACAGTTGCAACTGTAGATAAAAACTTGAAATTTATATTTATAATTTTGTTTGTGTACATTGTACTTTTATACTGACATTCAAAACAGCCAACACACAATCAGATTTAAATACATTCACTAAGGTTATATTCATCTGTCTCATAGTTCCTGGCATACACTAAGGTTATATTCATCTTTCCAACAGTGTGGCATTCACTAAGGTTATATTCATCCGTCTCATAGTTCCTGGCATACACTAAGGTTATATTCATCTTTCCAACAGTGTGGCATTCACTAAGGTTATATTCATCTGTTCCATAGTTCCTAGCATACACTAAGGTTATATTCATCTTTCCCACAGCTGATGGCACTCAGAAAAGTTATATTAATCTATCCGATAGTTGCTGGCACTCATTAAAGTTATATTTATCTACTCCACAGTTGCTGGCACTCATTAAGGTTATATTCATCTGTCCCGCAATTACTGGCATTCGTTAAGTTTATATTCATCTTTCCCACATTTGCTGGTATTCATTACAGTTATATTCATATTTCCCTGAGATACTGGCACTCAGTAATGTTATATTCATCTGTCCCACAGTTGCTGGCATACGTAAGGTTATATACTTCTATCCCACTGTTGTTAGCATTCATTAAGGTAATATTGATCTTTTCTGCAGTTGCTGGCACTCAGCAAGGCTATATTCATCTATCTCACATTTGCTGGCACTCAGCAAGGCTATATTCATCTATCTCACATGTGCTGGCACTCAGCAAGGCTATATTCATCTGTCTCACATTTGCTGGCACTCAGTAAGGCTATATTCATCTATCTCACATGTGCTAGCACTCACAAGGCTATATTCATCTATCTCACATTTGCTGGCACTCAGCAAGGCTATATTCATCTATCTCACATTTGCTGGCACTCAGCAAGGCTATATTCATCTATCTCACATTTGCTGGCACTCAGCAAGGCTATATTCATCTATCTCACATTTGCTGGCACTCGCTAAAGGTATATTCATTTGTCCCACAGTTGCTAGCACTCACTAAGTTTATATTCATCTTTGCCGCAAATGCGGCACTCACAGAGGTTATATTGATCTTTACCACAGTTTTTGTCACTCACTAAAGTTATATTCATCTGTCTCAGAGTTTTTGGCACTCACTAAAGTTATAATCATCTTTTCCACAGTTGTTGGCACTCACTAAAGTTATATTCATCTTTGACACCCTTACTGGCACTAACTAAAGTTATATTCATATGTCCCAGAATTGTTTACATTCACTAAAGTTTTATTCATCTTTCTCACAGTTTCTGACACCCACTAAAGTTATATTCATCTTTCCCACAGTTTTTGACACTCACTAAAGTTATATTCATCTGTCCCACAGTTGCTGGCACTCACTAAGGTTATATTCATCTGTCCCACAGTTGCTGTCACTCACTAATGTTATATTCATCTGTCCGACAGTTGCTGTCACTCACTAATGTTATATTCATCTGTCCCACAGCAACTGGCACTCACTAACGTTATATTCATCTGTCCGCCAGTTGCTGGCATTCATGAACGAATGTACTGTTATTGCGTTTGTTAATTACTTGTCATAAACGAGTGACCGTGACCTGAATTTCTGAGCCTGGCTCCAGCGTCTGATGGTCTGTGAATCTGTCATGTTGAAATCCAGAGTTCGCTGAGGAAACAGTTCGAAAAATCTGCGAAGATATTGTCTGAGGGAGAGTGGACTGTCCGGCCCGCAGGTGGAGTGGACTGTCTGGCCCGCAGGTGGAGTGGACTGTCCGGCCCGCAGGTGGAGTGGACTGTCCGGCCCGCAGGTGGGCACTTCGAAGAGAACAGAGGTCTGGGGTTAAAAGAGTGATAGAGTTGTTTTCTGATTTATCAAATCTTGTGTCATCGTTAGCTTCGTCCCACTTCTTGGAGACGGACATGGAGCGCTCCTGGCGTGTGGCTGAGACGTTGAGACCTGAGGAGTGTGATAAATGGTGGAATATCTCTCCGAGGGCTGCTCGGAAGCGAGAGCCGCTGATGCAGTAGAGGAAAAAGTTCAAACACCTGTTCAGGTATAACAGGTAAAATGTGACAGTGAATCCCAGATTTTTTCCTCCAGGTAACTGCAGGAGGGTGTAACCCGACTCTGACTTCATGATCTCAGTGACTGAGAAGGGAAGAGTGCAGACAACCAGAGTGATGGAGTCAATCATCAACATGACTGACATCTGACGACTTCTGCTTCCGCTGTGGGAGTCTTTTCTTACACTCTTCCTCCCGACGCCACTGACGGTGGTGCCAGAGGCTGAGCGCCGAATGTAGACGAAGATCACCACATTCCCCGCAACGACAACGCCGTAGGACACGAGCATGATAGAGAAGTGCAGCCACGGCCACACGTTGTTGTAGAAGCTGGCGTAGGCCTGATCGCTGACGTCCACGTCACACATCCGGCTTCTGGTGCTGGACACCACCGACTTGAAGAAAAAATGCGAGAGTTTGACCAGCTCAAAGCCTGTGAGACCCACCACCACCAGCTTAGCTCTTCTTGTAGTGCAGAGTTTGTGGGCTTTAAGTGGGTACTTAACAGCTATAGCTCGTTCTGTTGTCATGGCAGCCGTAAACAAAACACCCAAGTCGCTCGTCCCCCAGCCAAAGACGTTAAAAAATGAACACATGGCGTGCTTGTCACGTGCGCTCTCAAACAGGCCTGGGAAGTTCACGAACACGTAGTGTGCAGGCAACGTTACCAGGAGACTGGCAGAGTCTGTGGAGGCGTTCACGATCATGTAGAATGAGGTGGACAGCGGCCGGAAGGACTTGCTGCGCATGACAAGAATCACAAGAACGTTGCTGACGAGTCCAACAAGGAACAAAAATGGCGGCAGAACCAGGTCCAAGCCGCATGTCACAGTGACTTGCGTGTTTGTGACATTGTCCAGGTAGTCACATACATGTTTGTCCGCCCAGTAATCTCCAGAGTTAGGACTGGTGTTAAGATTTGACGTGTTTACGTGGGTCGCTACTGACATGACAGTGTAGGCCACCGTGGCTGTTGTTAAACATTCATCACAAGGAACTTTGTCTGTGAGGACCTCTTGCATGATTCTAAAATAAATATACCAACATATTTATGTCAAACAGCTATAGCAACATAATTATTGTATACAACTATATGGCAAACCACAATACCAACATATTTATGTCAAACAGCTATAGCAACATAATTATTGTATACAACTATATGGCAAACCACAATACCAACATATTTATGTCAAATAATTATACCAAAATATTAATGTCAAACAGATCTCTCTCCTCTCTCTCTCTCTTTACTTTGTCTCTCTATCTCTCTTTTACCCTATCTCTCTTCTCTCTCTCCTCTCTTTTACTCTCTCTCCTCTATCTCTCTTTTACTCACTTCTCTCTCTCCTCTCTCTTACTCTCTCTCTTCTAGCTCTCTTTTACTCACTTCTCTCTCTCTCTTACTCTCTCTCTTCTATCTCTCTTTTACTTCTCTCTCTCTTACTCTCTCTCCTCTATCTCTCTTTTACTCACTTCTCTCTCTCCTATCTCTTACTCTCTCTCTTCTATCTCTCTTTTACTCACGTCTCTCTCTCCTCTCTCTTACTCTCTCTCTCTACTATCTCTCTTTTACTCACTTCTCTCTCTCCTCTTACTCTCTCTTCTATCTCTCTTTTACTCACTTCTCTCTCTCCTTTCTCTTACTCTCTCTCTTCTATCTCTCTTTTACTCACTTCTCTCTCTCTCCTCTCTCTTACTCTATCTCTCTTTTACAGATTTCTCTCTCTCTCTCTTACTCTCTCTCTTCTATCTCTCTTTTACTCACTTTTCTCTCCTCTCTCTTACTCTCTCTCTCTTCTATCTCTCTTTTACTCACTTCTCTCTCTCCTCTCTCTATCTCTCTTTTACTCACTTCTCTCTCTCTCTCTTTTACTCACTTCTCTCTCTATTATCTCTTCTTTCTCTCTTCTATCTCTCTTTTACTCACTTCTCTCTCTCCTCTCTCTTACTCTCTCTCTCTCTCTTCTATCTCTCTTTTACTCACTTCTCTCTCTCTCTCTCTCTCTCTCTCTCATTCTGAATCTTAAGTGCCCAACGCGCATGGGGCTTGCTCAAAGATTTACCGCAAACGTTTGTCCTTTGCTTTTTTTGTGTCAGACACAAGAACCAACATATTTACTTCCTGTATGAGGCAGTTTTCAGCACAAAATGTGCTTTCCATATTAACCACTGTATGAAGGTAACCACACTTTTAACCTTCACACGCACACAATATAACAAGAGATGTGGCGTCTTAGATTCACAATTCTGAGAACTCCTACCCACACCAGAACATGAGGTATTTTCTCTCAACAATAAATGCCATTGTTTTTTGTCGCCAATAAATTCCATTATTTTTTTGCTAACAATACATTCCATTATTTTCTGTCAACAAAAATCCATTATTTTCTGTCAACAATAAATTCCATTATTTTCTGTCAGCAAAAATCCATTATTTTCTGTCAACAATAAATTCCATTCTTTTCTGTCAACAATAAACTCTATTATTTTCTGTCATCAATAAATTCCATTATTTTCTGTCATCAATAAATTCCATTATTTTCTGTCAACATTAAATTCCATTATTTTCTGTCATAAATAAATTCCATATTTTCTGTCATCAATAAATACCATTATTTTCTATCAACAATAAATTCCATTACTTTTTCTGTTTGTGTAAAAGGAAGTAGGTCTACTCGGCCTTGTATGTGTGAGATGGTGGTATGTTGACTAGTGGTCAGCTGTGACACAGTGGTATGTTGACTAGTGGTCAGCTGTGACACAGTGGTATGTTGACTAGTGGTCAGCTGTGACACAGTGGTATGTTGACTAGTGGTCAGCTGTGAGATGGTGGTATGTTGACTAGTGGTCAGCTGTGAGACGGTGGTATGTTGACTAGTGGTCAGCTGTGAGATGGTGGTATGTTGACTAGTGGTCAGCTGTGAGATGGTGGTATGTTGACTAGTGGTCAGCTGTGACACAGTGGTATGTTGACTAGTGGTCAGCTGTGACACAGTGGTATGTTGACTAGTGGTCAGCTGTGAGATGGTGGTATGTTGACTAGTGGTCAGCTGTGACACAGTGGTATGTTGACTAGTGGTCAGCTGTGACACAGTGGTATGTTGACTAGTGGTCAGCTGTGACACAGTGGTATGTTGACTAGTGGTCAGCTGTGAGATGGTGGTATGTTGACTAGTGGTCAGCTGTGACACAGTGGTATGTTGACTAGTGGTCAGCTGTGAGATGGTGGTATGTTGACTAGTGGTCAGCTGTGACACAGTGGTATGTTGACTAGTGGTCAACTATGACACAGTGGTATGTTGACTAGTGGTCAACTGTGACACAGTGGTGTGTTGACTAGTGGTCAACTGTGACACAGTGGTATGTTGACTAGTGGTCAACTGTGACACAGTGGTATATTGACTAGTTGTCAGCTGTGAGACAGTGGTATGTTGACTAGTGGCCAGTTGTGAGACAGTGGTATGTTGGCTATAATCCACCGAAGAATGCCTTTTTTAAAATCACAAATTAGTAAAAAGAAATAATAACGAGAAAGGAACATAAAAACGGTTGTTCTAACAAATCTACCAGCATTTTTGTGTATGACTCTGTTCTAAAAAGTCTACCAGCAGTTTTGTATATGACTCTGCTCTAACAAGGCTACCAACAGTTTTGTGTATGAGTCTGTTATAACAAGTCTATCAGTAGTTTTATGTATGAGTCTGTTCTAACAAGTCTATCAGGAGTTTTGTGTATAAGTCTGTTCTAACAATTCTATCAGCAGTTTTGTTATGAGTCTGTTCTAAGAAGTCTATCAGTAGTTTTGTGTATGAGTCTGTTCTAACAAGTCTATCAGCAGTTTTATGTATGAGTCTATTCTAACAAATCTATCAGTAGTTTTGTGTATGAATCTGTTCTAACAAGTCTATGAGTAGTTTTATGTATGAGTCTGTTCTAACAAGTCTATCAGTAGTTTTGTGTATGAGTCTGTTCTAACAAGTCTATCAGTAGTTTTATGTATGAGTCTGATCTAAAAAGTCTATCAGCAGTTTTGTATATGAGTCTGTTCTAACAAGTTTATCTGTAGTTTTGTATATGTGTCTGTTCTAACAAGTCTATCAGTAGTTTTGTGTATGAATCTGTTCTAACAAGTCTATCTGTAGTTTTGTATATGTGTCTGTTCTAAGAAGTCTACTAGCAGTTTTGTGTATGAGTCTGTTCTAGCAATTCTACCTACAGTTTTGTGTATGAGTCTGTTATAACAAGTCTATCAGTAGTTTTGTGTATGAGTCTGTTCAAGTCTACCAGCAGTTTTGTGTATGAGTCTGTTATAACAAGTCTATCAGTAGTTTTGTGTATGAGTCTGTTCTAAGAAATCTATCGGTAGTTTTGTGTATGAGTCTGTTCTAACAAATCTATCAGTAATTTTATGTATGAGTCTGTTCTAACAAGTCTATCAGCAGTTTTATGTATTAATCTGTTCTAACAAGTCTATCAGCAGTTTTATGTATGAGTCTGTTCTAACAAGTCTATCAGTAATTTTGTGTATGAGTCTGTTATAACAAGTCTAGTTTTGTGTATAAGTCTGTTCTAACAAGTCTATCAGTAGTTTTGTGTATGAGTCTGTTCTAACAAGTCTATCAGCAGTTTTATGTATGAATCTGTTCTAACAAGTCTATCAGCAGTTTTATGTATGAGTCTGTTCTAACAAGTCTATCAGTAATTTTGTGTATGAGTCTGTTCTAACAAGTCTATCAGTAGTTTTGTTATGATTCTGTTCTAACAAGTCTATCACAGTTTTGTGTATGACTCGGCAAGTAGAACTCAAAAGAGGAATAATTCTACCAAAGATGTGCTACTTGCCCTCTGCTCCAACATCAGCTGCCCTGGATCCGAAAAGAAAATGTTGGGTCCTGTAGCGGGTCACGTGTCCGTGACTTCAGTCTGGGCAGAAAATGTCTGATCATGTTTAACGCTTTCTCCTCAGACTTTCTTTAGATGAGAAAGGAAGAGACAAAAATAATTTATGTTTCTAGAACAAATGATATCACGCTGACATAGATAACTAGAACAAATGATATCACGTTGAAGTAGTAAACTAGAACAAATGATATCACTTTGACGTAAATAACTAGAACAACTGATATCACGTTTATTTATGTAACTAGAACGAACGATCACCTTTATGCAGATAACTAGAACAAAAGATTCAGTGCTAATCTGCTGTTCATGTCTGACTTGATATATTTGAAACAAGATTTTGTTTAAGAGAAAAGAAAATCAAACTGTTAATCTGAAGATAAAAAGATCTTACGAGGTTATTTAATCCCACAGGAAGTGGTGGAGCTGTTAGAGAATGCAGGCAGTAGAAGATCAGGCAAACAAAGGACAGCGGTCACGCAAATGATGGCATATCTAGCTGACCTAACTCTGACGTCAGTGCGTCATGGACCAGCATGTTTCTCTAGCGGGTACTTATGCATTATCAATGACAACCAGTTACCGGGGGCAACTCTCGCCATCTGGGAATTCTGGGAGGGAAATTTTCAAGGGCACCCTCCCTGCGTTCTGTAATCACCCTAGTTAACTGTCGAACAAAAATGGCACATCGATACCATATCGATCTGAATTATTCATTTCTTGTTGTGCCGCCTGATGTCCTCCAGGTCCGGGTATTGCTGGTGGCAGACGACGGTCTGTAGGGAACTTTTATCAAACTCATGAGCTCAAAGCGGAAGTGAGACTATGGTTAGATCACACTGGGCGAAGACGATACATCTGCTAGTCGAAATCCCGTTTATAATTGTTCACTTCATAATTCTGTATCGATACATGATGTGGACCAATGAATAATTAATATCCAATACAAAGATTAGACCGTAATCGATCCAAGTAATTAGAGAACGACCAAGGATTCGAATCTATTATCTGTTAATCAATTCTTGGTCTGGACATTTTCTGGCGGGCGTAGTTTAAAATGCAACTTAGAATAGATTAGATATGTCAGCGCTATCTTTCATTGATTGAGGTCAGGAACACAGTTACAAGGCTGACCTTTCACCAGCTCTACTTTCTCACACAAAAAAATAACAGCTTTATTTTACTTCTCCCGTTTGACCCTTGTGTGTACATTTTGACCTGAATATTTCTCACCTTCTCTCTTTCTCTCACATTCTCTCTTTCTCTCCCTCTCTGTCGTTCTCTCCCTCTCTGTCTTTCTCTCACTCTCTGTCTTTCTCTCCCTCTCTGTCTTTCTCTCCCTCTCTGTCGTTCTCTCCCTCTCTGTCTTTCTCTCACTCTCTGTCTTTCTCTCACCCTCTCTCTTTCTCTCACTCTCTGTCTTTCTCTCACTCTCTGTCTTTCTCTCACTCTCTGTCTTTCTCTCCCTCTCTTCTCTCATTCTCTGTCTTTCTCTCACTCTCTGTCTTTCTCTCACTCTTTGTCTTTCTCTCACTCTCTTTCACTCTCTCTCTTTCACTCCCTCTCTTTCTTTCTTTCACTCTCTGTCTCTCTCTCCCTCTCTTTTTCTCTCACTCTCTGTCTTTCTCTCACTCTCTGTCTTTCTCTCCCTCTCTTTCTTTATCTCCCTCTCTGTCTTTCTCTCACTCTCTGTCTTTCTCTCCCTCTCTGTCTTTCTCTCACTCTCTGTCTTTCTCTCACTCTCTATCTTTCTCTCTCTCTGCCTCTCTCTTTCTCTCTTTCTCGTAAAAATGTGTAAAATTTCAGAAAAAAGATCATAAATGACACTAACGACCAGAAAAATCTGAAATACATTCAAATTATAAAAACCCATACTTGCGTGCTCTCTCTCTGAATATATATATATATATATAGCTGAAATGTGCAATAATTTAAGAATTGCTTTGATAAAATAGAATATGTAAAATGAGAAGTTAATTCAATAGCAAAACCACCTTTCAAAGAATGTTAAAATATGGCATACACCAGACAAGTGGCATCACAAAGAGCTGAAATAGTAAAGCATAATAGAGACAAAAATACTGGAATATCTTAAATGAAAACCAGTGCAAAAACAGACAATCCATAAAATACTAGAGTGTCTTAACTAAACCCAGTGTAAAAGCAGACACAGCCCACAACGTAAAGATATGAAGACACTAATTAATATTAAGTTAACAGAAGACATAAGAAACAAACTTGCAAGCCCACAACGTAAAGATATGAAGACACTAATTAATATTAAGTTAACAGAAGACACCAGAAACAGTTAGTACAGTTGGTTCCGTGTGGCTGGCGGTCGGTACTATGTTGGACAACAATAACCAAGAGGTTCGTGGCAATAAGATTGTGAATAAACTCACGAAAGAAGAAATGTCGAGCTTACAGAAGCAGATTTACTATTCAGACAAATACACGGATGATGAATTTGAGTACAGGCATGTAATGCTGCCCAAAGAGATTGCTAAACTAGTGCCAAAGTCTCACCTCATGTCTGAGACGGAGTGGCGGAGCATAGGAGTCCAGCAGAGTCAAGGTTGGGTACCTTACATAAGACACGACCCAGAACCACATGTGTTGCTCTTCAGAAGAAAACTGCCTGGAAAATGATCATTTGTATTACATCTGTCTGTTGCTGGATCTTTGCAGTGTATCAGATAGATGGAGAAGAGAAGAAAAAAAAAGGCGTTAGTTAAATCAGATAAGCTTCATTGTTCAAATATGTGTTCCCCATATTTTGGTGGCACATCAGAACTTTGGGGATGATTTTTTTCATACATTTATTGTTGTGTTGAGAGATCTGGATTCTGTTATGAATATTCCTGTGACCGGCAGTTGCTTCTGTACATACAAGTGATACATACTTAAAAACTGGGTTGGGAAGTAATGCCTTCAAGTTCTGTGTGTTTTCTAAGTCTGATTAGAACCAATCACTGTTTGTAGTAAAGTACTATTTTGAGAACAGTTAAAAAAAAATATTTAAGGACCCAACTCTTAGGTAGGATTATGATAAGGATTAGATTGATTAGTAGCTTGAAATTCATTATGATTGAAAATTCATTATGTAGAGTTTGACTGAGAAGGATGTTACACATAGGATGCTAGGATGCGAACTGTTAGTTTTTGTTTTCCTCATGGACCCAGTGTGTAAATGTTTGACGCAGCTACGAGTTGTTAGAAATAGTTTGTAACTGAAGAAATGTGAAATATTGAGATTTCTGAGGACTTTAAGTCCAGTATTTTTGGTGATTTGAAGGTGTATGCAAGGATCCATGGAATTTTCAATGAGTTAATAAGTTGGTTCTTATTCCATAATGTTGAACGCCTGTCTTTCCTAGCTGAGAGTGATTGTTGCCCACTCCCTCCATAAATGGCGAACTAGTTCTCGCCGGGAAGAGGAGTTGGATTTTTCATCTGTTTGCTCAATTTATTGCTACATCCTCACTTATTCTCCACTCAATTTTCCCATGATAAATATGTATAATTGCTATTATCACTTTGAGTGTTAGTGGTTCTCAAACTGTTGAGATGTGTTCGTTCTCAGTTACACATTAAAATTCCTCAGATGTAATCAGTAGATAGAGGAAGAAAAAGTAGTTCAGTTTATCACTTGGGTGGCAGCTGTACACAATTGCGAAGTACCTTAATTAGTGCAGTGTCTTGGCACATACCATACTATACCATTCTATTTTAATTAGTGCAGTGTCTTGGCACATACCATACTATGCCATTCTATTTTAATTAGTGCAGTGTCTTGGCACATACCATACTATACCATTCTATTTTAATTAGTGCAGTGTCTTGGCACATACCATACTATACCATTCTATTTTAATTAGTGCAGTGTCTTGGCACATACCATACTATGCCATTCTATTTTAATTAGTGCCGTGCCCAGCCCTTGCTTTCACGGTCGGCACAATTTTCCTTGTTGTCGAAAAGGGGTGTTATCTGTCACGGAGTACTTCTTTAGCTGTTTTATATTACTAGTGTTTTCATTCATACGCTGGCGGCTAGATAGCTGTTGCTTGCCGCTAAACCTGCTATAATTCTTGCAGGTGACTGGTCCCTCTCGGCACACGTTATTTTCATGCCTGGACGGTCACTATCTTTCACGGTCATGAGCACATTTCCGTTGTTGCTCCTATTTGTCGCTCTCTTTTCGGCCTTTGATATTGTTGAACTTAGTACCGAGTACAGGCGTTTTTTTTTTTTAACAGTACAACAGTATTCTTCAGTTGTGCAAGAAAGTTTTTTTTTGTTTTGATTGGAATTGTTAGCTACTAGAATTAGCATCAGTACTGAGACTATTGAGTTGTGTATAGACATTATGAAACGGTGTACAAGACTTTTATAACCTTGAATTTGGGACACTTTCAATTTGGCCTAGTGCAGTGTGTCTACCTAACCTTGTCTAGTGCAATGTGTCTACTTAACCCTGGCCTAGTGCAGTGTGTCTACCTAACCTTGTCTAGTGCAATGTGTCTACCTAACTTTGTCTAGTGCAGTGTGTCTGCCTAACCTTGCTTAGTGCAGTGTGTCTACCTAACCTTGTCTAGTGCAATGTGTCTACCTAACTTTGCATAGTGCAGTGTGTCTACCCAACCTTGGTCTAGTGCAGTGTGTCTACCTAACCTTGTCTAGTGCAATGTGTCTACCTAACCTTGTCTAGTGCAGTGTCTCTACCCAACCTTGGCCTAGTGCAGTGTGTCTACCTAACCTTGTTAAGAGTAGTATGTCTACCCAACTTTGTCAAGTGCAGTGTGTCTACCCAACTTTGTCTAATGCAGTGTGTCTACCTAACCTTGTCTAATGCAGTGTGTCTACCTAACCTTGCCTAGTGCAGTGTGTCTACCTAACCTTGTCTAGTGCAGTGTGTCTACTTACCCTTGTCTAGTGCAGTGTGTCTACCTAACCTTGTCTAGTGCAGTGTGTATACCTAACCCTGTCTAGTGCAGTGTGTCTACCTAACATTGTCTAGTGCAGTGTGTCTACCTAACATTGTCTAGTGCAGTGTGTCTACTTAACCTTGTCTAGTGCAGTGTGTATACCCAATCTTCTCTAGTGCAGTGTGTCTACCCAACCTTGCCTAGTGCAGTGTGTCTACCTAACCTTGTCTAGTGCAGTGTATCTACCCAACCTTGTATAGTGCAGTGTATCTACCCAACCTTGTCTAGTGCAGTGTGTCTACCCAACCTTGTCTACTGCAGTGTGTTTACCCAACCTTGATAGTGCAATGTGTCTACCTAACCTTGTCTAGTGCAATGTGTCTACATAACCCTGTCTAGTGCAGTGTGCTTACCTAAACATGTCTAGTGCAGTATGTCTACCTATCTTGTCTAGTGCAGTGTGTCTACCTAACCTTGTCTAGTGCAATGTGTCTACCTATCTTGTCTAGTGCAGTGTGTCTACCTAACCTTGTCTAGTGCAATGTGTCTACCTAACCCTATCTAATGTAGTGTGTATACCAAACCCTGCCTAATGCAGTGTGTCCACCCAACCTTGCCTAGTGCAGTGTGTCTACCTAACCTTGTCCAGTGCAGTGTGTCTATCTGACCTTGTCCAGTGCAATGTGTCTACCTAACCCTGTCTAATGCAGTGTGTCTACCTAAACGTGTCTAGTGCAGTGTATCTACCTAACCTTATCTAGTGCAATGTGTCTACCTAACCCTATCTAATGCAGTGTGTCTACCTAAACTTGTCTAGTGCAGTGTGTCTACCCAACCTTGGTCTAGTGCAATGTCTACCTAACCTTGTCTAGTGAAGTGTGTCTACCTAACCTTGTCTAATGCAGTGTGTCTACCTAACTTTGTCTAATGCAATGTGTCTACCTAACCTTGTCTAGTGCAGTGTGTCTACCTAACCTTGCCTAGTGTAGTGTGTCTACCTAACCTTGTCTAGTGCAGTGTGCCTACCTAACTTTGTCTAATGCAATGTGTCTACCTAACCTTGTCTAGTGCAGTGTGTCTACCTAACCTTGCCTAGTGTAGTGTGTCTACCTAACCTTGTCTAGTGCAGTGTGTCTACCTAACCTTGCCTAGTGTAGTGTGTCTACCTAACCTTGTCTAGTGCAGTGTGTCTACCTAACCTTGCCTAGTGTAGTGTGTCTACCTAACCTTGTCTAGTGCAGTGTGTCTACCTAACCTTGTGTATTGCAGTGTGTCTACCTAACCTTGCCTAGTGCAGTGTGTCTATCTAACCTTGCCCTTCTGCAGTGTCTACCTAACCTTGTCCTAGTGCAGTGTGTCTACCTAACCTTGCCCTTCTGCAATGTCTACCTAACCTTGTCCTAGTGCAGTGTCTACCTAACCTTGTCCTAGTGCAGTGTCTATCTAACCTTGCCTAGTGCAGTGTGTCTACCTAACCTTGACTAGTGCAGTGTGTCTACCTAACCTTGCCTAGTGCAGTGTCTACCTAACCTTGCCTAGTGCAGTGTGTCTACCTAACCTTGTCTAGTGCAGTGTGTCTACCTAACCTTGTCTAGTGCAGTGTCTATCTAACCTTGTCTAGTGCAGTGTGTCTACCTAACCTTGTCTAGTGCAGTGTGTCTACCTAACCTTGTCTAGTGCAGTGTGTCTACCTAACCTTGTCTAGTGCAGTGTCTACCTAACCTTGACTAGTGCAGTGTCTATCTAACCTTGCCTAGTGCAGTGTGTCTACCTAACCTTGTCTAGTGCAGTGTGTCTACCTAACCTTGTCTAGTGCAGTGTCTACCTAACCTTGTCTAGTGCAGTGTCTACCTAACCTTGTCTAGTGCAGTGTCTATCTAACCTTGTCTAGTGCAGTGTCTATCTAACCTTGCCTAGTGCAGTGTGTCTACCTAACCCTGTATAGTGCAGTGTGTCTACCCAACCTTGTCTAGTGCAGTGTCTACCTAACCTTGTCTAGTGCAGTGTCTATCTAACCTTGTCTAGTGCAGTGTCTATCTAACCTTGTCTAGTGCAGTGTCTACCTAACCTTGTCTAGTGCAGTGTCTACCTAACCTTGTCTAGTGCAGTGTGTCTACCTAACCTTGTCTAGTGCAGTGTCTACCTAACCTTGTCTAGTGCAGTGTGTCTACCTAACCTTGTCTAGTGCAGTGTCTACCTAACCTTGTCTAGTGCAGTGTCTACCTAACCTTGTCTAGTGCAGTGTCTATCTAACCTTGTCTAGTGCAGTGTCTATCTAACCTTGTCTAGTGCAGTGTGTCTATCTAACCTTGTCTAGTGCAGTGTCTATCTAACCTTGTCTAGTGCAGTGTCTATCTAACCTTGTCTAGTGCAGTGTCTATCTAACCTTGTCTAGTGCAGTGTCTACCTAACCTTGTCTAGTGCAGTGTCTATCTAACCTTGTCTAGTGCAGTGTCTACCTAACCTTGTCTAGTGCAGTGTCTATCTAACCTTGTCTAGTGCAGTGTCTATCTAACCTTGTCTAGTGCAGTGTCTATCTAACCTTGTCTAGTGCAGTGTCTATCTAACCTTATCTAGTGCAGTGTGTCTACCTAACCTTGCTGTGTCTGTGCATCCTTCCTCGTCTTTTGGATCCCGAACCTGTTGTGTGTCAATGGAGCATAACATGCATGTGAAAGCCTGTACAACTTCATCATCATCATCATCGTCATCATCGTCATCATCATCATCATCATCGCAGAAAAAGGACAAGTATCATTGTTGAGTGTCTTAACCTGTTTCTTCTCATTCAAATCAGTGACATTTTATTATTCAAGACTTTGGCAGTGAAATATTAACATGAACTATGGAACATTCGGATCTTCTACACGTGTGACCTTATGAACATTCAGATCTTCTACACGTGTGACCTTATGAACTTTTATTTGCATTACCTTGTGTGCAGCCTGCGGAAAATTCGTCATTTTACACTTCGACTGTGGAATTATTAGTGTGAACATTTCATCTATATTAGTTAGAAACTTAGTTTAGATTAGTGATTGCATATTGTTATTATTATTATTATTATTATTTTGTGGATTGATTTTCTCAGTACTGTATATTGCTTGTTTCGATAACATCTTTGAAGATAAAAATGGCTTATCAGCCCACGTCTGATTTGGTGGGGTTAATACAGAATTGCTTGTTTCAAGTCAGCAGTGACTTGAGATGTAACCTGGCCATGTCAGCTGTAGAAAAGTTTGACGGAGAACCCATCAAGTTGAAGTAGTGGCTGATTGAGTCAGAACCCATCAAGTTGAAGCAGTGGCTGATTGAGTCAGAACCCATCAAGTTGAAGTAGTAGCTGATTGAGTCAGAACCCATCAAGTTGAAGTAGTAGCTGATTGAGTCAGAACCCATCAAGTTGAAGTAGTGGCTGATTGAGTCAGAACCCATCAAGTTGAAGCAGTGGCTGATTGAGTCAGAACCCATCAAGTTGAAGTAGTAGCTGATTGAGTCAGAACCCATCAAGTTGAAGTAGTAGCTGATTGAGTCAGAACCCATCAAGTTGAAGTAGTAGCTGATTGAGTCAGAACCCATCAAGTTGAAGTAGTGGCTGATTGAGTCAGAACCCACCAAGCTGAAGCAGTGGCTGATTGAGTCAGAACCCATCAAGTTGAAGCAGTGGCTGATTGAGTCAAAACCCACCAAGTTGAAGCAGTGGCTGATTGAGTCAGAACCCACCAAGATAAAGCAGTGGCTGATTGAGTCAGAACCCACCAAGCTGAAGCAGTGGCTGATTGAGTCAGAACCCACCAAGGTGAAGCAGTGGCTGATTGAGTCAGAACCCACCAAGCTGAAGCAGTGGCTGATTGAGTCAGAACCCACCAAGCTGAAGCAGTGGCTGACTGAGTCAGAACCCACCAAGTTGAAGCAGTGGCTGACTGAGTCAGAACCCACCAAGCTGAAGCAGTGGCTGATTGAGTCAGAACCCACCAAGCTGAAGCAGTGGCTGACTGAGTCAGAACTCACCAAGTTGAAGCAGTGGCTGACTGAGTCAGAACCGACCAAGCTGAAGCAGTGGCTGACTGAGTCAGAACCGACCAAGCTGAAGCAGCGGCTGACTGAGTCAGACAAGCTGATGGAGGTGAGGGCTGCGGACCTGCACGCTAAGAAGGTCTTGGTGTGCCTTCGCACGACAGGTCTAACATCAGATTTTGTGAAGCAGCGCCTTCAACTTCAGGAGTCGGGGGAGGGGGATTTGTGGAGGTTTTATTAGCACTGTATGGGGTGCTGCAGACTCCACAAGAGCCTGACACACGCCAGTCTCAATCAAGCAGACTCCTGGGGAGACCATCCAAGGCTTAGCTGATCGCATCAATCGTGCGGCTAAAGTAGCTTTCTCAGCTGCGGAGATAGTCAGCCCACTTGCGCAGAGACAACGTGTTCAAATCTTCATAGATGCATTAACACCAAGGGGTATAAAAACTAAATTATCGCAGGGAAAAACTTTTGCAAGCTGTTGATGCAGCTTTACATGAACATGTACTTAATCAGTCGGTCAACAGAAGTTGCTGGTCTCAACAACGAGTTTTTTTCAGATAGAACGACCACCAGAGATATGGCGGCAGTTGCTAACTCAAGTCATCATTTACACAAGAGGATGCAACTGCTTTCTCAGCAAGAGAAGTCACCAAGACCTGCATCACACTCTGAGACAGGTAGGGTGGACAGAAGTCATCAAGACCTGCATCATACTCTGAGACAGGTAGGGTGGACAGAAGTCATCAAGACCTGCATCATACTCTGAGACAGGAAGGACGGACAGAAGTCACCAGGACCTGCATCATACTCTGAGACAGGTAGGGTGGACAGAAGTCACCAAGACCTGCATCAGAGACAGGTAGGGTGGACAGAAGTCACCAGGACCTGCATCATACTCTGAGACAGGTAGGGTGGACAGAAGTCACCAAGACCTGCATCATACTCTGAGACAGGTAGGGTGGACAGAAGTCACCAGGACCTGCATCATACTCTGAGACAGGTAGGGTGGACAGAAGTCACCAGGACCTGCATCATACTCTGAGACAGGTAGGGTGGACAGAAGTCACCAGGGTTCGCATGCAAGGAAGATGACAACTGTCAATACACAACCACAATATGTTAGATCTATAAAACCTGTTCGTACAGAGCCACAAGAAACAAGCTCTTGTTAATCATGTGGCAGGTCAGGTCATATTGACCGCTTTTGTAAACAGGGTGTTCGGAGAGACAAACCTGCCAAGAAGTCTATTTTCCGCATGCTACGCGAATCCGCTTACACCTACTTCTGTTCTTGTATCATTCGGTTACTGTAGAGTTAGAGCTTTGTTAGATACAGGAGCTAGTGTATATCTTCTCAAGGATTCTGTATACAGGTCCTTACATTCTGAGCCGAAACTCTTGCCTGCTAGAATTACTCTGCAGACTGTTACTGCAGCTTCCATGAGAGTGATTGACAGAGTTTATTTAACTATCTTTATTGCTGGTGTTATTGCCTTTATGTTGTTCGTAACATGAACCGTTCCGCCATTCTTGGGCCTGATTTTCTTCCTCGTTCGGGAGCTGTCATAGATTACAATTCTAATACACTAACCATGCATAACAAAAAGATTCCTTTAGAGTTAAATGCACACATTGCTTCTATTCTTCGTGTCCTGCGTTCTTCGATCGTTCCATCAATGAACACCAGTATGTCGTTGATATAGGTTTTTTTATATTCTTTTTTTTTGTGTGTTTCCTGTGTCCTTTCTCTCTTTCCCTAATAGACTTTCTCAACTCTTCTATGAGGTAGCAAACGTCAATAGTATTAACCCTTTACTTCGCCCCCCCCCCTATCTTTTTTTTCCCTGTTTACAACAGTCTATAGCTGACTATATTTCACGCTTGACTGCCTCTCTAACTTCTGTCAGCGGCCACAGTTCGCCAAGTTCCCTCTGAGCTTACGAAAAGCAGAACGTTCCATGTTTTTAGCTGGTTACTTTGTCCTTTCTCTTGTACTTGGAAGTGGCAATTCGATCGTAAGACCTGGTTGCTAGTGTTGTCTTTCATGACCATTTTCTTGTTGTTACTCCTTACTTCTAGCTCTTCTTCTCCCATTTGATCGTTTTTGCTTCTTATTAGTATCTTTCCTTCTAACATTTTCTTGTTGCTATTTCTTACTGCTAGCTTTGATTCTCCCATTTTTGGTACTCTTTATTGCTAGCTTTCTTTCCCCCATTTCCTTGTGCTACTTCTTATTGCTAGCTTTGTTTCCCCCATTTTATTGTTGCTACTTCTTATTGCTAGCTTTCCTTCCTCCATTTTATTGTTGCTACTTCTTATTGCTAGCTTTCCTTCCTCCATTTTATTGTTGCTACTTCTTATTGCTAGCTTTGTTTCCCTCATTTTATTGTTGCTACATCTTATTGCTAGCTTTGTTTCCCTCATTTTATTGTTGCTACTTCTTATTGCTAGCTTTGCTTCCCCTATTTTATTGTTGCTACTTCTTATTGCTAGCTTTGTTTCCCTCATTTTATTGTTGCTACATCTTATTGCTAGCTTTGTTTCCCTCATTTTATTGTTGCTACTTCTTATTGCTAGCTTTGCTTCCCCTATTTTATTGTTGCTACATCTTATTGGTAGCTTTGTTTCCCTCATTTTATTGTTGCTACATCTTATTGCTAGCTTTGTTTCCTCCATTTTATTGTTGCTACTTCTTATTGCTAGCTTTGCTTCCCCTATTTTATTGTTGCTACTTCTTATTGCTAGCTTTGTTTCCCTCATTTTATTGTTGCTACTTCTTATTGCTAGCTTTGCTTCCCCTATTTTATTGTTGCTACTTCTTATTGCTAGCTTTGCTTTCTTCCTTCTTTACGTGGCCACTCTGTTGTCGTATAACTTGTTTACCCTGTCTTATCTTGTGTCTCGGCATCCAGTCGGGCCAGCACCTGCCACGTCGTGGTTTACATAAGGAACAATTTTTTATAAATAGGAAACTACGAGGTTTTGGTACGGTAAAGTAAGAGAACAAATATTGAAGGATTAAACCTCGAAAAAATCGTAGACAAAGCACCTTAGTGAGACGTGAGAGAAAGAAAAAAATCACACGAGAATTAGCTGGGATTCGAACACGGACTCTGGTAGGACGAGCAGCCGTCTAGCCACGAGAGAACAGCGTACTATCGACTTAGCCAACTAGCACCCAACGATAGTACGCTGTTCTCTTACTTTACCGTGGTATCCATAGTTTTGGTCAAGCCAACATCTGCAGGAGACTGTTCTGAGTTCGACTTGGTGGTTACTTTGTTGGTGCTCATTTAACCAAAGTTTCTGGCCTAAACGAGGTCCCATTTCCTAACCTTTTATAGGCTGTGTCAGCCACTGTGAAGCTTAGCGCAGTTCCTGTTACTTGCTTGGCTAGTTCCTGTTACTTGCTTGGCTAGTTCCTGTTACTTGCTTGGCTAGTTCCTGTTACTTGCTTGGCTAGTTCCTGTTACTTTCTAATGTCGCCATGTTGACTGTCCCTCCCTTTCTGTCACATTGTCTGCAACAACATCAGGGTGTCTCATCACTTCTGTCACATTGTCTGCTAAAACATCAGGGTGTCTCGTCACTTCTGTCACATTGTCTGCAACAACATCAAGGTGACTCATCGCTTCTGTCACATTGTCTGCAACAACATCAGGATGACTCATCGCTTCTGTCACATTGTCTGCAACAATATCGGGGTGTCTCATCACTTCTGTCACATTGTCTGCAACAACATCAGGATGTCTCACCACTTCTGTCACATAGTCTGTAACAACATCGGGCTGTCTCATCACATCTGTCACATAGTCTGCAACAACATCGAGGTGTCTCACCACTTCTGTCACATAGTCTGCAACAATATCGGGGTGTCTCATCACTTCTATCACATTGTCTGCAACAATATCGGGGTGTCTCATCACATCTGTCACATAGTCTGCAACAACATCGGGGTGTCTCATCACTTCTGTCACATTGTCTACTAAAACCTCGAGGTGTCTCATCACTTCTGTCACATTGTCTACTAAAACCTCGAGGTGTCTCATCACTTCTGTCACATTGTCTACTAAAACCTCGGGGTGTCTCATCACTTCTGTCACATTGTCTACTAAAACCTCGAGGTGTCTCATCACTTCTGTCACATTGTCTACTAAAACATCGGGGTGTCTCATCACTTCTGTCACCGTGTATAATGCGAGAATAAACTATACATTGTTCCAGAACAGGGAAAGATGTTTCTTGTGAAAATAAGGGAAATTAAAAGGAGGACATCTATCGCTCTTCAGAAAGTAAAAAACCAAAGAATCTGTGGGGAGGAGCAGACAGAACTACAAAAATAAGATTGTTAAAGGCATGCATCTTTCCCATCGCAACATATGCCCGTGAGACCTGGACACTTAACAAAACAGCTGAGAAACATATAAATGCCTTTGAATGTAAATGCTACAGAAGAGTTCTTCAAATATCATGGACACAAAAAAAGAACAAATATATCTATACTACAAGAACTTAGTATTGGCTAGTAAAGAGAATTAAACAGGAAAAACATAAATATTTTGGACACGTTAATATATAACATATATATAATATATATAGTATAATATAATATAATATAATAGTTTAGAAAAGACCGTCTTGGAAGGGTACATAATGGGAAAAAGAAAGAGAGAAAGACCAAGGCAAAGATGGCTGAAAAACATCGTTGATAATCTGGAAATGGATGCATTAGCAGCAGGCCATCTTGCTCACAACCGAGAGGCCTACAGGAGAGTTCTTAGGGAGGCAAAGTTCAGCAGGGAACAGGGAAATGACTGACTGACTGACTGACTGACTGACATGTTTCTTAGTTTATGGTGTGCTTTTACAAATATTTCCTTTCACTAAAGCATACCTGATAGTTTCCTTGATAGAATGTTGTCTCTTGGCATAATATTCGTGAACAAAGCACTACATGATGACATATGTTGTCTGTTGGCATGATCTTCATGAACAAATCACTACATGATCACATACATAAATCCATTCACCAAATACATATTTTCCTTTCAGCGAATGACAATCATGTTGGATACCGCTACAACGTTTAACTGACGATTGAGACCTGGCCCATAAATAAAAATGAAGATAAAGACTTGCTGATATAGTAAAGCGTTTTTGTCCTGATGTTGGCGTATTAGTGATATTATAATGTTAAAGTTGTATAATTGCTGGAAAGTTTTTCTTATTGTCACCAAATTGTGTAGCACAGAAAGAAACAAAACACAGCCAGACAGTGGCAGATCCTCTCAGCGAATGTAAAGTCATTGTGCATATTTGCCTGGCTGTGGGTGTGCCATTGTCCACGTCGAAATCAGGATGTTGAGCTGGTAGGCGGGTAGTTCTATTCTGTATTGGTGACCTGGGTGTTGTGGTTATTTACGTTCTCATCCTGTTGTGTCGTGTCACACTATCTATCCTGGTTACAATCGCTTGTTGAGCGTTTAGTGCGATTTGAAAGGTTCGAGTTCACGACTTTGTGTTTATAGTTGACTTTGTACACATTAAATCTTATCTAGAGAAGACCGTCTTGGAAGGGTACATAATGGGAAAAAGAAAGAGAGGAAGACAAAGGCGAAGATGGTTGCAAGACATCGTTGATGATCTGCAAATGCCCTGCATCAACAGCAGAGCATCTTGTTTACAACCGAGAGGCCTACAGGAGAGCTGTTGGGGAGGTAACGTTCCGCAAGGGACATGCAAATGACTGACTGACTGAGTTGGCTTTGTTCCATACCTAGATTCAGTGCTCTCTCCTTCTCTCTCTCCGAATACAGTTACTGTAATTGTTTATTCTGAATAGTCCAGAAATTTTTGTTTTTAGAGAAAGCCATTTATATATGCATGTAGTTACTTCTGTACTGAGTGAATGGATAAGAGCGAAACGTAGTTATATTTTATTTTGTG